>JALIZH010021668.1:277500-975000 GCA_030522465.1 Rhipicephalus appendiculatus
TAACGTGAGCGTTACTGAAAACAATAGGAGGCGAAAAAAAAAATTCTGCACACGCCGCCAGCGCGAGGAAACTTCTTTAACCTACCTGCGCAGCTGTTTTTTTTTTTAACCTACAACAAATTCCGTTGCTTTTTGCTAGTGTTCGGTTTCCGTCCAAGATAGTCTTGTAACTTAGCTTGCAGAAAACCTATGCATAGCGTTGCAGTGTGATACGAAGAACAGTGTACGAATCGAAGAAGGGATCGCTGACGCAGTTCTAGTCCAGGTGTATCAGCGGCTGCATAGCGACATGCCACCCGTCTCCGCCGTCCCTCTAATACTTGAGGAATTGCGAAACTACACGCTGACCAAAAGAGGACCTGAAAGTTTAATGTCGTCCCGGCTCTCCGTGCGGAGCCTTGGTCATAATAAAAACACAAAAAAACATTCTGTTACTGTAAAAAAAAATTTATTGTGAACAATGATTCAGTACGGAGAGCGGAAGGTCATTAAATTTTCAATTCTCCTTTTGGTCGGTACAGTTTTTCGCGATTCTTCGATATTTTCTCTTCCGGCCAGACGGGTGGCCGCCAAGCTTTGGATTTCCCAGGCCCTGCAATGGCCCAACGATTATCGTATACTCAATTACGCAAATTTACTGCGTAATGCTGCGTGCGAACTCGACAATGCACAATATATAAGAAAGGTTAGTGGCAAAAAGGTACCTAAGGAGTAGCTTACGATAGTATAGCTACGTTATGATTCCGTATAAGTGACCGACGAGCAAGCGGTCGACTTTCTACACGAGTTTCTGAATTAACGAACAAGAACGCTTTCCCATTGCAGGCATGATTACCAGCGTGGAGATTTTATCCATCTGCACTGATAATTACACGAACCTTTTCAAGTTGGCAACTCTACGAGACATGATATTGTTTATTCAAAAAAAAAGAAATGTCCTAGGTGTTCACGAAGCGTTTCGAGCAGAACATAGCGTACGCGTGTGTGTGTGTACGCGTGCGTGCGTGCGTGTGTGCGTGTGTGTGTGTGTGTGTGTGTGTGTGTGTGTGTGTGTGTGTGTGTGCGTGCGTGCGTGCGTGCGTGCGTGCGTGCGTGCGTGTGTGTGTGTGTGTGTGTGTGTGTGTGTGTGTGTGTGCGTGCGTGCGTGCGTGCGTGCGTGCGTGCGTGCGTGCGTGCGTGCGTGCGCGCGCGATTGCCCTCTCAATATTCGTGATGGAAAACATGATTTCGCGCTCAAAAAAACGGCTAATGTGTGAAACGCTTTGCACAGATCGAACTTCAGCTCGTATCTATGATGTTCGCGGAATAATCAAATGCTTGCTCGCGTGTCCTCTAAGAGTACACTGCGCAGTTCTCTGCGAAATTGCCTGCAGTCTTTGAAGGAGACAAGACTAACCAGATAAGCTCTACAGATATTCCTTAAAATTGTGGGGAAATATAAGCACTGGTTGACAGTATAAATGAATGCGGCGTTCCTTTCAAAGCCAAGTTAAAATGCACGAAAGTAGTGCGAGGGTGGCTTGGCGGGCTAGTTCATATTTCAAGGTTGCAGCGCACACAGACGGGGACAGAGTGAAGTGGGCCTCGTTTCTCCTTCACTCTCTCCCCGTCTGTGTGCGCTGTAAGCTTTCTAAGAACAAATTGCGCTCCGCCTGTAGCTCTTATCCGGCTGCGTCGTTGCAGATTTTGCCCTGCGAGATGAGTGAAATGAGAAAGAGAAAGCACATGCGCACAAACTCACAACGTCCCCTCCTCCGCGCCAACACGCGCAGGCGCACGCATGCGCATGCATGCATACATACATACATACATACATACATACATACATACATACATACATACATACATACATACATACATACATACATACATACATACATACATACATACATACATACATACATACATACATACATACATACATACATACATACATACATACATACATACATACACGTACACGCCACGTACATGCGCACAGTAAAGTAAATGTCTCGGAGACGCACCAAAAAAGGCGCGTCGTGCCTCCCCTGAGGATGTGAGAAATAACCATGCGACAACTCAAGACGAAGCTGAGGCGGGTGTCTGGTCTATTTCGGCTGCTGTCTAGCGCATCTGGATTGCCTCTGCCGTGTATGTAGCTTGTTCTCTGGTTGTAGGAAAAGTAATAGGCGGTCACCTTATAGTTCTCTAAAGAAGAAATGAAAGAGGATGGTGTGGAAGGAAATGGTTCATTAACGATTCTGAGGGTGGTATCATATGGGCTTATGGATCGTGGTGCCATATATCAGCCTCAGGAAGAGGAGGTCTCGTATTCCCATTTACTCATTTTTGTCCCTCTGTGTGAGCAGCGTCTTTTCTACTGTTTCGTCATAAAGCGCACAACATGCCTCTCATGTATGTGGTTCTGTGCGTGCAGAGATGTCCATCACTGTTCCTCAGCTAACAGCATTTTTCACCGTTTCAAACTACAAAAGATTCTTTTGGTTACAATGCGCCTACGCAGTGCAGCATTATACATTGTCATGCAGAAACGATAGCCTTCGGACTGTTAGTACGCTAAACTATATGAAATTACCTATAAGTCGTGGTTAAATCTGAGGGCTCCGGAGTGATTCATCCTTTATATAGAGAACTTCTTGTTCTCTCTATAACTTCTCGAAAGGGGAGTCCTCTGTGCGTTGTGGAACGACTGTCTCAGCCGCAGAGAAGGAAATCTCATTGTGTGCTTAAATGTCAATGAGCTTTTGCATTTAGCTGATCACGCGGAACATACAAACACACCATCAAGGGCAAGTTGTTTGGAGAAGGCGTAATGAAGGGGACCCAGACATCTCACAGCTGGCAGGTATGGTGTCCATTCTTAACTGCCTCTACGGCGCGGAGGCATCCTGTCCTCGAACCCAGTGGCGTAGCCAGGGGGTAACACACCTGGCGCGTGCCTCCCCCCCCAGTGGCGTAGCCAAGGGGGGGTTGCCCAACCCCCCCCCGAAATTTTTCAGTTTTGTTGCGTATATATGCACACACACATACAAACGCACGCACGAACATACATAAAGTATGGTTGAACCCCCCCCGAAAAAAAATTTCTGGCTACGCTCCTGCTCCCCCCCCCCCCCCCCCTGAAATGTTTTTGTCATAATATATAGAGCACAAAATGACAGTCGACCCTACCGGCCCGGCACCCACTTCAGATCAAGGAGGTGCCCCCCCCTCCCCCCCGCCCCCTCGAAAAACATTTCTGCCTACGACCCTGCTCGAACCATTTTCTTAAGCGCTTACTTTCTGTAAAGTGGGACGTGGTTTCTCTAGATGATTGTCGATTTTGACGAGTTTTGTGTGCATCGCTGTATTCGGCACTCAGTTCATCCTCAAATAAGTTGCGCGCAAATCTTGTTGGAGGTTGTTCTAACCTGTGATTCAGTCGACATTGTCTGCTCTTGTCGTTGTCGCGAGCGTTTATATTTTTCACCTTACCCTCATAAAACTTCAATTAAATGACCATATGATTTCTCCTCTTCTTGAGGAATTTTTGCATTCCACGCAAAATTACTTCAGTACTCGCAAGCTGCACTATCCTGTCTAGCTTGCCTCGTCTCTAATGAAGGAAAGGAAGTACACCTGACAAATCAGAGTTCGAATGAAAAGACGTTTCGGCTTCCACACGGGAGGCTTGTTCACAATCTCTTCACACAATCTCTTCACAAAGTCTTTTCACAATCTCTTGCTTCGTATCTGCACTAGTGCGAACATTTCTTATTGTTTTTTAAATTATTGACGCACATGGCGCAAATGACGTTTGCGTTCTGCTAACTTCCCCCTTCCTTACTTCTCACCAACATTACAAGCCATATACTGCAAACTGCGACTGTATGGATAATAACTGTATGGATACAACAAAAAAAATGTGGTGTTGGGTGATGACTATGTTATATACAATGGCAACACACACACACACACACACACACACACACACACACACACACACACACACACACACACACACACACACACACACACACACACACACACACACACACACACACACACACACACACACACACACACACACACACACACACACACACACACACGCACGCACGCACGCACGCACGCACGAAAAAAGACACACGGAGAAATTCCAGCCCATCACAGGCTTTGCCTTTTTTTCCGCTCAGCAACAACAAATATACATATAATCATTCAGTACAGCAGACAAGCAGCAGAAAAGCAACAGGAATCCTGTTAAAGAGAACGCTGGTAGTATGGGAACATTTCTGTACTGTACTTTCCAGAAATACATGAAATCGTAGCAGCCGCAAGCCAACACGGAACCGATGAAAAACGTTGCAGCTAGTTCACCGCTACTGAGTCACAATCACCCAGTTTAACAAACACATAGGCCAGTGTACGGGTAGCCTAGCAGTTCGGTACATTGACAATCTTTGCGGACCAGGAATGTAACATTTTTATCCCGCCATCGCTGACGTGATTACGTAGATCCGAAGCTCAAGCAAAATGTGACGCTCGCAGGGGCGCCAGCATGACGTGGAAGCCGAAGGTGACCCCAGTCGGGTCGATGCCGAAGCCCAGCCCGATGAGCAACGGTGGACCGGCCCCAGTTACGAAGACGTCGCTGGCTGCGAACAAACAGGTGAGGCAACGACGGAAGCTATCGTAGTGACACGAGTCTCTCCGCTTTCCCACAGCCTGCCCAGGTGTCCACATTTCCACAGTGTTTCATAATGTGCGAATGGCCGCGTGGATTCCTTATGACGTAGTACGCCTGGCTCGCGGAGAAAAAAGAACGCCAGCGCGCGTGTGACAAGTATGCAGCATATTACGTTTGGGTACTGTTAGGTTACTATCGTACGGAAAAGCTTTAGCTCGGGAGTTTCAATGGAAAAGGAGAAACCGTAACCCTGATCAGCGACCGGTACACCGAATTAGAGCAGGCTTCCTTTAATTGGAAGAGTTTCAAGTCTCGGGACTATATAAAGCTATTTTTTTTATTATTTAGAACGTGCAAGCGTTTCGAAAGAAAGTTAAAATTGGTAAATTCAAATACTGAAAACAAGAAAAACGACAATATACGAATGTTTAGAATCTAATGTACAATTCTAATGAGAACTAACACACAATCAAATTAAGAAAAGTATTTTCGTACGCGTTTATTTATTCACATTTATATGACAATTACGAAAAATAACATTCCGTATACTTTCCTCTCCTTGATTGTCGGTTAGTTCTCATTAATATTGTGTCTAACAAAGAAAAACGAGCCTTTAAAATGCCCCTTCTTTCGTTCAATGTACAACTCTGCCACTCAGCAATAAAAAGAAAACAATATCACGGTACCGTAAGCTATTCCTAATAATATATCTATAGCGGGCAGGTTTTCCTCGTTATACATGATTTAACAAATGCAGCTTTATTCATTGTGATATGTAGTTTTGACACAGAGCTGCGGTTTTTCAAACTCCATGTCTGCTTTCGTGTATTTTTAACATTGACAAATTCAGACATCTTAGTAAATGATGTAGGCTCTATAAAAGGTTCGGCTTCTAGCATTCTCCAGCATTTAACTTTCTCCCTGAAGTGCAGCACGACCCGTTCCATTCGGTTTAAGTGTTCTTTCACTGAAGCTTCTACAAATGTTACGTGTTCTGGGTAGGCGTCATCGAACCTAATAATAATAATAATAATAATAATAATAATAATAATAATAATAATAATAATAATAATAATAATAATAATAATAATGATAATAACAACCCCTCCTGCGCACTAGTAATTAAATCAATGGGGAACCGGAACGTGTACGCGGATATCTTCGATCCTAGTCCAGAATTTCCGCGGAATTTACTGTGGTGATCGCACGACGGTGTGCCGTGTCTGAGTGCCGCGTCACAACGGCGCTTTCTTTTTCCAGCCGTACAAGCCGGTGGGCACGGGGCACAACACGGCAGCCAAGCCTTTCGGCGGCACGATGCAGGCCGTGGTGCACAACCAGTACAACTCTCCCATGCCCGTGTACTCCATGAACAACATCGCTGACACGCTGTCCGCACAGACGGAGGTTCTCACGTCGGGGGCCGTCGGGTGAGTGCACACTACCACACAGAGAGCCACATAAACTCTGGTGCCGCTCAGGGCGTATAAAGCCACGACGCTGGCAAAACTTAAAAAAAAAAGAAAACTTTAAGCTTAAAAAACTTAAAAAAGTGAAATCCCACGGAACAGCACATAATAATAAAGGCTGCACGCCTTTAAACCACCCACTCGTTGGGCAATTCGCATTGTATGACGCCAGGTGCTATTCTACGCTTCTGACACACGGTATTACATGTGTAACGCCACTATTCACTCTACATGACGCCTGTACATGGCTTTTTTCCGAAGCAGTTTCAAGAACTGATGCGGTTCTTTGGTAGAACACCTGAATGCCACGCCGAACACCTGGGTGCGATTCAGGGCCCTGATATTAAATGCGAAGTATTTCTTAGCGTACTGCAGACACTTTGAGCGTTTCTATCTATACGTATCTAT
The DNA here is from genome assembly GCA_030522465.1 of Rhipicephalus appendiculatus. NCBI lineage: Eukaryota > Metazoa > Arthropoda > Arachnida > Ixodida > Ixodidae > Rhipicephalus > Rhipicephalus appendiculatus. Next base: position 284,050 of record JALIZH010021668.1, read on the forward strand.
CTATCTATCTAGCCGCCTACGTGTGGGTGCTCTTGTGATCACCTCCTTAACTTGGAGTAGACCAAAATTAGTATGGAAGGGTAAGAGGGTTTGACGATTATGACTCTCTGGTCATGACATGAATAATGTGAAAATCCCGTCGCGTACGTCGTCAAACCCTTTCCTCCAGACACGTGTGGCACATACTGTTACGTTTGGACCTCGAGTTCATTGAGCCAGACGCCATTGTGCGTGAACCTGCCTGCCGAACTGCTTTCTACCCCAGTATCGGCGCTTAGCCGCGGAGGCACGGAGCCCCGCATTGTCCAGCACATGTTGTGCACACTTGTCGGGTGGGCTAGGCAGCTCGCTGTGGTCGGGTTATGAGGAACCAGACAGAGGGATCACGGACACACCTTTTCTGAGAGACTGGTGGCAGAGCGTGGGACGACGACGCTGTTGGCGTTCTCATGGATCCAGCACCCCTTCCAGGAACGGGATGGCATAGCTCGGGTGACGCCGCCTTGACTCCTGTAGGTGTCCCTGTCAGCGGCCACTTTCTCCTCCGGGGCCATCCTCCTTTCCCCCCACGTTCCTTGGGACTTCAACCTCCTCGCCTTGCCTTATTGAAGCGAGGCGTGGGCCGGACACAAGTTTATTGTGTGGTGCGCTTGCGCACCCCATTGGACACCTTGGCCATGCTCATCATCAACGAGCGGCCCAATTTCTGCCGTGCTTGTGGGCGGAACGCTGAGACGTCCAGACAGCCGATTCGCGGGATCTGCTGTCACCGCCTCCTGAGGACCCCAGTGTTGGCAGACGAGGGGCCATAAAAGCGGCAGACACTTTGTACAAAACAGTTCATTCCTTGAGTTGAACTCGTTCACTCATCCTTCCATCATGTAAATAAACCTACGTTCCTTCTTGTAAGAACGCGTCCTCCTCACTGGAAAACATCGGCTATGTGGACGACGGCGGGGGCCAGCTACCGTAACGAGACCCGCCGGACCCCGGACATTACAACTGGTTGGCAGCGGTGAGATGAGCCTTGCGACATGGTGCTGTGTTGTGGTGAGTACTTGGTCTTTGCTATGACTTTCCAGGCTTCATTTTGTGAGTGTGAGTTAAGTATGAGCTGGATTGTTGAATTGTGAGTTAGGTAGATCACCTAGTTATGCGTAACGACTGAGTCAAAGGGATCACCTAAATATGTGTGAGATGCAGGACCAAAGTAAACCGGCAATCATGGAGTTGAGGTCAATGCTGAAAGATGAACTTCTGGTTGTGAGTAAGCATCTAGGCATTGAAGTAGACGAAAGAACGCACAGGGGGGAATATTTGGAGGCTGATAGTTAAAGAATCCAGTGAGGAGGAAATTGAGTACGCGTTAGAGGCTTTCAAGTTAGAGGAATTGAGGAAAGAAAGAGAAAAAAAGGAAAGAGATGAACGCGAGAGACAAAGAAGAAAAGGAAAGAGAGGAACGAGAGAGAGAAAGAGAAAGGCGTGAGAAAGAAAGAGAAGCAAATGAGAGAAAAGCACGCGAAGAGAGAGAAACAGAATTACAACGTTGGAGATGGTCTCAAGTAAATTCGAGGATCCATCGCTTTAGAGAGGGCGAAAATATAGAGCGTTTTCTTACCGCTTACGAGAAGGTTTGCACAGAACTAGAGCTTGGCCAAGACTATTGGTCTATTGCCTTACTCAGCGTTCTTCCGTGCGACTTGATGGGTAGGATACAGTACCTTCCCAAGGAGAAGTTCAATAACTACGAAGTAGCTAAAGCAGCTTTATTGCTGTGCTTCGGGATCAGAGTTAAGAGGAAGCAATACGAGTACGACAGGCTCACGTGCCCTTCTGCGGAGGAAAACGTGCGACAAGGCTCCGGTAGAGAAACCAAGCCTGAGAAAGGTACGCGCACCTCTGATTGCGCGAAGGCAGAGTGTGACCGTAAAAGCGTAAAAGAGAAACGCGAGCGAGAAATAGAGAAACGCGAGCGAGAAAGAGAAGAGCGTAGGCGAGCCCTAGACCAAGAGATTGAAATGCTCGAACGTAAAGTTGAGGCAATGCGGCGCAATGTTCAGGCGTCTAAAAGTGTAGCGCACGAGAAGTGCGAAGTGGCGAGTTCGGAGCAACTTAACACTGAGAAAGCCACCTTTTGTGAGGTACCACAAAGCAATGGTACGAATCTCTACGAGTGCGCCATGCGCACATATTCTTCTGCGGAGGAAGAACAGAGACAGGTCGCGGATAGAGAAATTGCGCCTGAGAAAAGTTCGAGTTTCTCCGATTGTGCGAAGGAAGAGGAGGTAGAGAAGGAGACCGTGGCTGGTCTAGAAGCGGAAAGAATTCCGAAAGGCGTTCCGTGTGGGACCGAGGCTAGTTCCAGCCGCCCTATTAGGGTCATCGAGGAGCTGGAGACTGTCCTCGCACCCCAACACGAGAATGACCTTCCGGAAGTTGAGAAAGAGAAGGACAAAGATGGTCCTGATATTAGCAAGGACGCGAACTGTCAGGAATTCAGCTCTGTCGTCGAGGAGGGCCCAGCTTTAGATTCTAGCCAGGTCAGTGCAGGTGAATCGGCCCGACAGGGCAACAGAGCTGAGAAATCGAAGGGAGCCTTGAGCTGTGAAACTGCCGATGACGCGACCCGAAGCGAAGTTCCGAGCGGTGAGAAAAAGATCGGTCGAAAACGTCGCCGAAAAAGAAAGAAGCCAACACGTGCGGCAAAGCGAAGGCTTGAGGGGAGGTGGCACACCGCAGCGCGAGAAAAAGGGTGTGTCATCGGCCAGTTCAGCAAAACGTCCTTTGTGGCGTAGAGTGAGGCGCAAGCGGCGAAAGGGGCGAAGTAGGGGACGACGACGCTCACCCCCGCGACGGAAGGCGCGGTTGAGATGTGCAGCTTTGCGAAGAGAAGAGTGTCGAAGTGGTCCTAGAGGAAAGGCCACAGTAGCAAAGCACCGCGCGGGAGCAAGCACAAAGATAGCATGGCCATTCTTTCCCCGGCGTTTCTGGGGTCCCCTCCGCTACCTCCGCCAAACTGACAGAAACCGGCCGAAATCCCAAATGAAGCGGGACGGCGTAGTTCAGCTGGTAGCATGTGCATGTTGTGGTCCCGGGTGTTGTCAAAATTCGGCAAGACCGCGAACGCCGCGTGTACGATTGAAGAGTGAGAGAGCTGTGCGCTTTTGGAGGACGAGACAGGAATTTCTTGTAAGGATTTTGTTCTGTTTGTTTATTTTTCTTTTCAAGTAATGTTCCTTTGTTATCTCCACGATGAGTTAGTTCAGTTTAGCAGTTTTTTTAATTTTGTTTTTTTTAAGCGTTGTACGAGTTGTGTTTTTTTTAATAAGCCGTTAAGGATTGTTCGGAAGCAGTAGTCGCATCAGAGCGAGCTATCTGCGTAGTGTTTTCTTTGATATAAGAGCACGTCAGTCGCGAGTGAAGACTTGTACTACCGCTAATGTTGAAATTAGTAACGTTTCTTGAGCGGAACCGAAGTTTGGTTGTTTTTGTACCTTTCATGTTTGGCGCGAAGTAGTACACAGTCTTACGGGAGCAAATGAGCATTGTTACGAGAGGTTTTAGTGTAAAACCAAAGGAGTTTTCGACATGCTCAAGTTTGAGAAGCATTTGGTGCACGGTTTTTAGCACGAAACCAACGCCGATTTTGCCAGGTGCTCCTCATGTGTATGGTATCATGTGTTATTTTCATTGCGGGATGTTCTTCGTGAACATTTAGGTTCAGACACGTGTTTAGATGACCTCAGTTTCGAGGGATGTGGCGTATGGTTAGTGGTGAGTTAATGTTTCGACGCTCTATGAATGTGAGTGGCGTAGAGCTAAGGTGCACAGCAGTGCCCAGTGCGTTCCTCATCAGAAGGTCTCACGTGAGGTGGTTACAATAACCACACGGGCCTGTTTGTACGCTACGTTTATTCCCTTTACGTTGTTATTTTCAGTGAGTTTTTATGGATCGTGTGATCACTTGATATAAGCATTAGCGCTTAGATACGTTTCAGGGAGTTATAAGACGCAGTTCGATCTGTTATGAGAGAGCTTGCGTTTGCGTCAGGGTATCCCACAAGTAGGTAATAGCTGCTACGTTTTGAGTTTATTTTGAGAGCGTAAAGAATGCGCACAGAGATCTTGTGTAGGCTTCAGGCAGCATTTATGTGAAAGTTGTGCAGTTGTTGTTTTTCATGAAGTTAGCCTAAGATGTGAGCTACGACATAGTAGTGCGGGTGGTAGGAGCAGACTAGTTTTGAAAGAGGTCGTTTTTAGGGATCTGGGGCCAAATTATATTTGCCTTGTGTGCTTTTCTGGACGGCCAATATGATCCATCCTGTAAGCATCTCCTCCTCCATGATTGTTGTAGCTTTGGCGGCACGAAATTCAGTCAGAATTTTTAGAGTAGCGGGTTTTTCATTTGTTTGTGTTTGTTGAGAGGCCTGGAGAGGTTTGAGCGAGTCCAATGTGTGCTTGATCGCAGTATGGCATTGTGTTGTGTGGTTTGCTTTGCCGTTGTCGATCATTGTGAGGTTGTTTGGGAGTTTGTTGCGAGTTCGCAGCTGGAGGTTCCACGTCAGGCCATCGTCCTCGTCACCAGCCATTCTCTTCGTGCCCAGCGGTTGTGAGCGCTGGCCAGCCGAGATTTTCCGGGCGGCGGAGGAGCTGTTACGTTTGGACCTCGAGTTCATTGAGCCAGACGCCATTGTGCGTGAACCTGCCTGCCGAACTGCTTTCTACCCCAGTATCGGCGCTTAGCCGCGGAGGCACGGAGCCCCGCATTGTCCAGCACATGTTGTGCACACTTGTCGGGTGGGCTAGGCAGCTCGCTGTGGTCGGGTTATGAGGAACCAGACAGAGGGATCACGGACACACCTTTTCTGAGAGACTGGTGGCAGAGCGTGGGACGACGACGCTGTTGGCGTTCTCATGGATCCAGCACCCCTTCCAGGAACGGGATGGCATAGCTCGGGTGACGCCGCCTTGACTCCTGTAGGTGTCCCTGTCAGCGGCCACTTTCTCCTCCGGGGCCATCCTCCTTTCCCCCACGTTCCTTGGGACTTCAACCTCCTCGCCTTGCCTTATTGAAGCGAGGCGTGGGCCGACACAAGTTTATTGTGTGGTGCGCTTGCGCACCCCATTGGACACCTTGGCCATGCTCATCATCAACGAGCGGCCCAATTTCTGCCGTGCTTGTGGGCGGAACGCTGAGACGTCCAGACAGCCGATTCGCGGGATCTGCTGTCACCGCCTCCTGAGGACCCCAGTGTTGGCAGACGAGGGGCCATAAAAGCGGCAGACACTTTGTACAAAACAGTTCATTCCTTGAGTTGAACTCGTTCACTCATCCTTCCATCATGTAAATAAACCTACGTTCCTTCTTGTAAGAACGCGTCCTCCTCACTGGAAAACATCGGCTATGTGGACGACGGCGGGGGCCAGCTACCGTAACGAGACCCGCCGGACCCCGGACCTTACATACCCGTATACCATGGACCGCGACATGCGGGTATGCGCCACAGGTGTTGGCAGTTTATATCTACCAAGGAACTGCGAGAACAGACATTAGTAATTTAAATGCCAGAGTGTTAAGAAAAGCCGACATCGGCAGCATTGACCCGACGTAGGCAAAAAAATAAATGTTATGGTTCCAGCAGGAATCGAACCCAAGCATACTGCGTGGCAGTCAAGTATTCTACCATAGAGCCACGCCAGGCCTCGAAACTGCTATGGAAAAGGACCTTATGCAGGCGTAATAGTGTTGAAACGTCAATTGTGGTTGCAGTGCTGCCCATATAATTTTACAAACATTACATATGTACTACAATGATACAGGGGTCACGTCGGGTTAGCGTCAGTTGTAGTTAAGCACCATCCACTGAAGTTGGTCTACGTAGCACTATCTACGTAGCACTTGCGCTAGCGCAAGCGCTACATATCAGCTTACCGCTTCTGGTGTTAGTAATACCCATGTTGCTCTGGGCATCGTTACGGAACTGTAAACAACTGGTTATGTAAAACATATGCGACTGCTCAACATGTGTATGCGCGTGCATTTTTACATATCTTTAGCGTCATTTTGTAACGTTTGGCTTAATAAAAAAATTACACCACAGTCACCTTCTCTCCGCATGCTTCGCATAACATCGATTCCCATGGTACGTGGGATCTGCCGAATTTTTTTATTATTTACATACATCGTGATTTTTTTTGCACGCAACCAACGCCGCCGACACCGAGATTTCTGCGACACGGGCTCTGTGGGCCGTGGCACTTGTTACCAATAACTATATCAAAAAAAAAAAAAAGAAAGAAAGAAAGAAAGAAAGGAAGAAAATGACAATAATCGAGAAAATCGAGGTGAAGCTGAGGTTTTTATTGTGAACATACATACACTTTTCCCTACGTAGTAAGCATAAATACACTAACCCATTTTTGGATAAACATTTTGAGGCTGCCTACATATAACGCCGATGAAAGGCTACCGCCAACAGCCTATAAAATGCCCCAATCGTTCCTTGAGTATTCGAGCGATGCCCCGCCATTAAAGAAAAAAAAAATGTAACGGCAGCTGCTAGGTTCAAAGTGCATTGTTCCCTTATTTCTGATTGACGTCGTTGAAAGTGCGCACAAGCATTGTCTCTCGAAACGCAGCAGCTATAAGCTCAAATATCGTTCTTTCCGGATCGCCGATCAATCACCCTCGCCAGTAGAAGCGCGTTCCTTACCACCACATTTGCGATGTCGCCCACCTTTGGGGAGCGCATGCGTACAAAGGCGCTACAGAAATAGAGGTATATTTTGTGTTGTTGTAAACCTTCGTGCATCTTCGGGTGACGCCCCGCCTTTCGCCTCTCGCTGCAGCATTAACTTCATGAAGGGAGACAAACCGCTGAACAAGGACTCGGCCGTCTACCGCATGGTCCTGGAGGAAGACAAGCACCCAAAAGGTGATGAGAGCGACCTGGTCAGTGTGACTGAAACACGGACGCAATCGCGCGCCTTCCGCAAGCTGCTGGATGCGCTCGGCGATGAGGATGACTGCCTGCGCTCACCCTCGCATGACGTCACAGGTTTGTGCGTGCCACGCATGCATTCCCCTCCTCTCTTAACACGCTGCCCTGCATGTTTTGCCACAGGGCGCAAACTGGGCCCTGTTTCCTACGTGGGGTTCCTACACGAGCGACTACCGCTGGCGAATTTTCATGCCCGAAACGCTGGCAGCAGACGAGGAACGCTCACTTAAAAACGCGAGATCATCAACCTGTTTTAAACTTTTCGCATCAACAAAACGATCGCTAAATCCATATACATTGTAGGCGCATGTTTCATCTGTGAAAATATTCGAGCACCCGAGGTTACAGGTTCTGGCCCTTTACGTGAAAACGATATGATTGGCTAGTCAAGTCGAAACGTGAAAACGGAACGACTAATATACGTTAACATTTTGAGTCGGTCCTCACGCTTGTTTTAGATTGCTCAAGGGAAGCACCGTTTTATATGTTCATCAAGGTACATCACAACGTAATGCCAAGCCGAGTGTTCGTTTAATAGCGATTGACTTTGCACGACCATGCATTGTTAAGAGTGAGAAACTGAAGTAATTAAATGAAGGCACCGACTGAAACACTTCGCTGACTTTCGCTTATTGGGCAGTATCAACGTAGTCCACCATTTCATTTACATTCTTAATTATTATCACCAAACATTAGAATTTTTTTTCCTATATCCGTAAGAAAATACAAGAGAAAGTGACTAAAATTCAAACAAATATTCCACCGATCCTCCTCGAGCTTTATTTCAGAGTGCTGGTTTTACGTTGGTGAAACAAATAATGAAAACCGAAGTAAAATGTAGGGATGTAATTTTAATTGTATATGATCGTGCCATTAAAGAGGGACACGGGCTTTTCAGTCCAAGGAAAGTAAGAAAAAAAGAAGTAGCCGACGTGTTTCACGCTTTAGCTTCGGTGCAAAGTACCGTCTGACAGCCAATAAATAATATACAATGAGGAGTGCAATTTGCTTCCTACAGATAGCCCCGCAATGTACCCGCACGTCTAGCATTTCTTTTCATGCATGATTACCAGCATATATCCGCCCTGGCAGCCTTTTCCAACTTTCCCAAGTGCAGAGGCTGATAACTCGGCTTGAGAAAGCACGCTGTCTGCGCAAGCTTCGAACTTTGTGCATATGTTTACAAACCAAATGTGTTTTCTACATGTGGTTTGAAGATAAAACGAGCCCTCCGTGAACAAGGTGTCGTCAGACGACATTTCATGTTAACGCACGGAAGCCTGTTTTTCTTGCCCGCAGAAATGCTGCTTTTTTAAAGCCTCAGTTGGAGTACCTTATCCCGTACTATAGCTTTGCATCCGAGTTTGTTTATTCTTTACTTGGGCCTTAATATTTATACCGTTGGGTGTTTATATTTAAGGTCCAAACAATAAGTGAATGCGCTGCTTGTGTGGTTTTACGAAGCTTATAACTTTTGTGCGTGAAAACTAAACGCTACTTTTTGTGCTTGTAAATAACAGTCACCTGAGACGACAAAAGGTAAGTAAGTATTTTTGTAGTAGAAATTATGCAGTCGATTATTCCCACTTGTGATTGGGAACGCGACACACATTTGTACGAAGTGTGCCTCGTATATTGATAATGAAACTTAACGCATCCATCGGCGACATTCGGATGTCGAGGTATACGAATCGGTATGAAAAACACTTCTAGACGTAACACAGGATTGTGCGATAATTCTCCTTCAGCTTTGAACGATTTACAGCGCGACCACAACTTGAGACTTCCTTGTATCCGCTGAAAACACCTGCCTTTGTCTAATTACCTTGTAGAAAAACATGTATTATTTTCAAATTCCTGCGATATTAAGATGCTACTGAAGCGAACTTTTGTCTTTGTCATTAAATACATACGTCTTTGTCAACATTAAGAAAATTATGTCGGTAACATATCCATCTCTGACGAAGGCTGGTCCACCAGCCGAAAGCATTCAGTGAAAACGCTTTTCTGCAAAGTATCGTCGTCTAGATAGTGTTATTGGCCTGAACGTCTAGCTGCTTCTAACAATGTGAAGACTCCTAGAAGCATCGCTTCCTGTTGCGCTGATATTTGGGCCTATTCCAAGGTAACCGCCATTGATCCTACGTTGGCGTATCGTTATTTGAGCGAAACGAACGTTTAGGGCACTTTTCTAAAGACAAGCACTTTTGTGGTAGCTACAGAGCAACCTAACGCCACCTGAAATGCCAAGAGTGACAACATAGCGTATAGACATAACATGGTAGCGCTCGCGCGCACATTGCGCCAATTATATAGATGTAACAACGGCTGGGTGTTGAACGCGTGACGACTCTGGTCCATCACCCGAAGAAGGCGCAGGATCACATACCGTCACAAAGCGCTGGCCGCCATGAGCAAAAAAAAAAAAAAGGAAAATGCTATCTTTCCCTTTTATTACTGCTTGTATCTGTGCGACAAGTCGCAATCGCAAGCGTCTCAAAACGATAGCTTGGACGAGAGAAGAACCAGTAAGGTTGGGATTCTATGACATTAAGTATGCATACGTGGCCTTACAGATACGGCATCAGGCTGCAGCGTTGTCAGGTGATTTTTTTTTTCGTACTATTATCGTGGGAGGAATAGAGCCTCTCGGGCCGGGACGACCAAATTTAGAAAACGCGCCACTTGATTATGGCAACGTTTAATATTACTCAAGGAAGACGTAGCAGAAATTTAGCGAACGTAAATGATATAGCATTATCTTGGAAACAAGCGCTCTCACTCGGTATCACGCATGCTGTCTCCGTTTGTAGAAGTACAGTACAAATTAATTGAGACAATTCCGGGCAGATCTCGGGAAGGAACGAATACAAAAAGAAATGAAGAGAAAATAAAGAATGGAAAAAAGTGACTGTGCATTCTTATGATTGTACCGGGTGTGCTTTCTCCCGGCCAACCCTTTGACAGTAGCTTCATGTATTTAAGTGCTGCAGCTAGGCGTAACCACGAGGCATGCGTGAATATCCAGTCTGGTTTGAGATCAAATTGTACAAAGGACAACGCCTGTTTTGAAGGATAGTGAGACGACGTTGCTTCTTACTTTGACGCTGTACCTCGCTCGCTGGTGCGCCTTGTGGAGAAAGGAATTGCTACTAAATCGTATCTCTTTCTTTTCTTTCCTATTAAGTGGATAGTTGGATAGTAGTTTAGTTCTCGCATAAGCGGATAGCAGGCTCTCAAAAAGGGACCAGTGAACACCGTAAAAAGAAAAGAATAATAATGAAGATGGTCTTTCAACTGGGGGGGGAATGACCAGTTCATGTTTGCGGGTCTTTGCACTGCAGACTTCTCGAGTGGCGGAAGCAGCAGTCCCGCGCCAGGTGGGCCCCCCACCGGCGGTGGCTGCCAGCAGCCCGACGCCGTCACCCTTTGTCAACCTTCGCCACGTGGAGGCCCCCCAAGACGGCTCCCGCTCCACCGGCTGGCCAGCCCAACACCTCCGTGGGCGCCCCCCAACACGTGCGCCGACTGCGGAAGGCTCATCGTGTACGTACCGCGCCACTCCCACACCCGCGGTCACGGCACGCGTGCACTACATGCATTACGGGCAGCGGGACGCCCCGTGCGCGGCGCGCATCAAACGCTGGAGGACTCGGCCGGTGTGGTGCCACCGTCCGCTCGCCCTTCTAACGCTTGTCGCACGAGAGATCGTCGTCCGGCGCTCGTGTCGCTGCCCTTCCTGCGCCACTTCCTTCACTCTGTCACCAGGAAAACCGTGCAGTGTAGCTGAAGCCGACGAGAGCCGGTCGGGGTTCGAAAGGAAAGATGTGTTTTTTCTGAAGTAAGAAAGGTTCGCGAATGACCAGCCCTTTTGCCACGGTGAACAGTATGGCAAAAGGCAAGGTGTCTGAGATGTTGGCCAACTGTGAAATCTTTTAATGACCGAAATTATTTGAGACTGCGGCTTCCCTCTTGGCTGTCGCCGGCTTCATATCGCGCAACCGTTGCACCGTTTTGGGAGACAGAGCCCATACTCTTCCCACCGCAGGTGCTTTTTCTCTTGGTGCGCCACTCCCTCGTCGTACTTTCCGCAACAGATTCATGAATTAAAGAAAATGCGCGAGGCCGGGCTTCAGATTTCCAGAGACGTCCGGCATCGGGAGTGCTTTGAAACGAGGAGGAAACCGGAAAAAAAATATCGAAAGAAAAGTGAAGCAAGGAGAGAATCCCCAAAGATTTCAAGCTCGCGGCGGCAGTGGTGCGGTTAGCACGTTGGAAGGTGCTGATAAGAACAATAATCCGCGTTTCTGAGAGCACGACTGTAGAAGGAACCCGGCAGAGCTATTTTATATGTGTGGGCATGTGCGTGGTGAGGGGGGGGACGGATTGTTAGGGGGTAAACGCGCGTGTATTCCGCGTCTCAGATCAGACGAATTCAGCGCACGCATACTTCAGTTTCTACATTTGTTCTATTTTGGTCGTTGCTTTTCCGGCTGTGAGTTGGCTATATTTACTTCCTGAAGGAGGGCGTAGGAGAAATTCGAGGGGAAATTTATAACGTGACTGTAGAGACTGGAGCAAAAACCAGAAGGATACGTCATCGATTGTGAACACCTTTCAGGCATCAAACACCCCTCTTTCTTTCAGCTCTTAAGTGAACAATTAGTATAGTTTCTTCCCGGTGTCGGCCGTCGTTGGTTGTGAGCGAAAAAGCAGCCTTGACCATGAGCGTAGACTCGAGATAGGTGCAAATAAATAAGTAATGAAAATCTTCGGTTCGAGTGAGAATCGAACCCAGGACATCTGCGTGGCAAGCAGGTGGTCCACCACAGAGCCAGCCACGCCAGTGCTTGAAACTGGTTCGGGAAGAACACTACGAATATCACGTAGTGCGAGGAGGATCCTTAACGCATTTAATATTGCGTGGCAGTATATAGCGTAGAATCACAGCATGCGTCAAAGCATATGAATTGCGCAACAAGTGGTTGGTTTAAAGGCCTACAAATTACAAAGCGCATATAGGCATACTTAATCATCAGCAACAGCGTCAACAAACGGTGCAGGTGCGCGTGTTGGCATACGGACGTGTAGTCTTCGCCGGTTCGCAAATGATAGAATGATGACGTAGTGGGCACTTCACAACTGTACTCGCAGTAGGCACTTTAGGATAGTTTAAACGGCCAATGTTACGTGCACAGACGTTCGTTTCCTTGCGGCATGGTTGAGGTGTCCAGCGAGAAGCGAAGCGAGGCTAGCGATTGAGAAGGCGATGTGAACGGGGCCGGATTACGCTATCGCGTTCTACTCTTGAAGGCGAAGCTCAAGCATCCTCCAAGTTTTTTGTTCGTGCACAATTATACATTTGATATGTGAAAAATAGCCGATAGCCGGGAAACGTTGAAAGACTTCCACAGAGACGGTTCATCCTTTGCATTGACTCGCGCTGTCCCCATGACGTAAAGTGTTCGTGTTTCGCTGAATGATTAAACCTTGCGCGAGGTCATCAATGTAACACGAAGTGCGGCGATAATAAGAGTTCGCGCAACACAACAACGAGTAATTTACGTATATATCTTTATTGTTTATTGCAGAGGTGTGTTCGTTCGCATCAAGGATCGCGCCCTGCACGCCGAATGCTTCCGTTGTGCCACCTGCGGAACATCTCTGAAGAACATCGGTAAGCGTTGTCGTTTTTTGATAACAACGTTGCGGCGCTACGCGTACTTGGAGATCATTAAGAGGCTATCCACGATGTACTGTCATTACACTTCGGAGAACTCCCCTTTATGCTTCATAAACGTCGTGGTTCACGTTATTGAGATAGGTCTTTTTTTTTTTCATAAGTATAACGAAAGGTAAACACACAAAAAACGTATTGCATTCATGTTTCTTCTTTTCTCGTCCTATGAGGCCTTGGAATATCTACACTCCGATCAGCTTCTGAGGCAGCGCTGAGCTCTATCCTGCAAATCACACTTCGTGGGAACAGTTCTTACTAGGGCTTCAAGCCTCATACCATCAGATGAATCCTTTCGATCTATACGCGTAATAGGTTGCAAATGCAAAGAAAATTAATTTGCAGCGCCAGCTGCAGCAGTATATGCGATGTTATCAATAATTGATCATGCCATGCCTTATCATGATACTGTGAAATACGGTGGTTATGTATTCTCGGGAGAAAGACAGGCACTGTGTGACACAGTAAATAGTGGTTTTCCGCTAGAGAATGTTTATTCCTCTACAACACAAACTCGTATGGCTTATAGTAATTTACACAGTTTTAGTCGTGGCTTGTGCTTTTTTCACACGCATGTAGCCGGCGTAAGGTTTTAAAAAATAATTTTGAAAATAGACGCAGACACAGAGAGCTTGATATGCGCTCAGACAAGTGCTTGCGCAGTCTTCCGAATATTTATTGTATTTTATATTCTAGGAATCTTCCTGGGGGGGAGAGGGGAGGGGGGGGCTTAGTTTGGAGTGGTCAGGTCGTTTGCAAGAAGGATCTACCAATTAAACAAACCATTTTCCTGTGCCAAAATGATCTTTGAGAATGGTTTTATTTTCATCCGCCTTTCCATCCAATGGGCTTATGAGGGCGTTATGAGGAAAGCTTATATGAGGAAAGCTGGCGGCGGTGGCTGATTTATTTAAGCGACGACAGACTATCGCGGAATACTTAAGCGTGACAAAAGGCAAACAAGGATGTTTCAGCGCAGTTTGAAATATAGAAAATGTGCTGAATGTACCTAACCCGTCCTACCCACTTGTTTTTTCATGTTTTGACGGTTCTGAGCTTGAATACGTTGAAATAGAAACAAAACCGCACTATGAGGTGAGACGTAATTTAACATAGAAAAATTGTGTCGGCGTGTCACCATCTCTGACTTGGGAAAACAACGCTCACTTAACACACGGAATTTTGTAGATGTCCGACCGCTCTAGGCAACTCGCGAGGCCGCGTCCCAAATCGATCAGGCAGTAATAAACTTTGAAGGCAATGGATGATAGTCATAGTAGTTAGAGGAAGTCCCAAAATGTTGAGCAAATCAATAAAGGGATCAGGAATATACGATGTGCCATTCGCCTTAAAATAAATTGAACGAAGACAACAAGAAACCTGATAGACAAGTTAATTTTTTTTTTAAAGAACCTCTTCCCTTTCATCGAGCACATTAAGTTCTAGCACGTTTCTGAAAAACTATGCACCTAACTGACAGATCCTAAACGCGCTTTACTGACCCCGCCGGCGAATAGGACAAGGTACAGTGGAAGTGCTCGACGAGTCTGGCGCCTGCAAGTGCATTCGCGAGTGCGTGCGGAGGGAGTTCAGCGCGCATTGAGTTCTGACCTCGGCGTTTCATCGCTTTCTAGGATACTTCAACATCAAGGACAAGCTATACTGCGACATCCACGCGAAGCAGGCCGCCCGCCACATCGCGCCTGGCAGCAACCTGGAGCCAGTGCCCGTGCCACCGTGAGTATTTAGAGCGGCGCGAACGCAGGAAATTATACGCTCGTGTCCGCTGACTATCCAAACACCCAGTGTTAGATAAGAATCTGCTCGTCCCGCACGAAGCAGAGCGCTGAAGTGATGTTCAGCGTTTGCTCTGGCCGTGCTGAATAGCTCTTTAGATAACGATAAATATATGTGCAGGGGACCTAAAGCCTTTAGGTCTCCTGCACATATTTAGGTGCAGAAAGAAATGTCATCCCGTGTGAACTTACTTGTAAATGCTGCCCCCCTTCTAACTGCTGCTGAAGAAAAAAAGAGCGCTCGCGAAACTTCCTGAACGAGACGCTAGCAAGTGCGTTCGCGTGACGTGTAATGGATAGTATTGCCATTCATTGCGGCAACAGTAAAGATAAAAATGTTTATAGGCGTGAATTCTTATGTTTATTAGACGCAAAGTACTCTTTTGTCAGATAGGTTTTTATGCTGGCGTTCTACCTCGTCCTATGGGAAGAACGTTCACTTTTCTTAAGTCTTCAACATTTCTGCAGCATATCAGTCTGTGCCGCTTAACGCTGACGTAAATCTTTACCGTCGTACCAGTGTAGAACGATATAGACGGTGTTTCAGTTAACTTGCACCAAGTACTAAAAAAAAAGAAAAAAAAAGAAAAAAAAAAACAACATGTGCGTTATGTGTGTCGAATTCGCCCAGTATTGTTTTGAGCCGCAGCACGTCATGGTGTTTTTTGTAGTCCGCCAAGCTGGGTAATTGACAAAGACTGCTTAATGAACTTTTTTATTTGTAACGCTAGCGAAAAATTTTCAAGACAAAAGTTCTTCAGAAACTACTTATTCAGATACATCGGGATATTTCATCCTTGATAAGATATCTGCCAATCCGCCAAGCTGGGTAATTAACAAAGGTTACTTAGTTAACTTTTAAGATTGTGACTCTAGCGAAGATTCAATATAAAAATTGGAAAGCTTGTTCCGCGACGTCGGATTATTTCATCTATGCTAAGATAACAGCCATGTTTAATTATTTTTTCAAGCTTTTCTTTAGAGGGCACGAAAAAAAAAAACACTTGGCTCAAGTTAGCTGAAACACCTTGTATACTATATAGTCATGGAACGTGAACAGCACGTCAACATCGCTTCTACAGTGTCCCTGAAGGGATTCCTAAGGAGTGCAACGCGACCGCTCATCTTGCGTTTCTTTGAGGTTCTCTCAAAAGATTTCTTTCCTAAGGATATTGTTATTATTGATTTTGTGCTGGCTGCTATTCCCTGTTCGCTGCGACACTCCAAGAACACCGTTGATAGCTCTACCGAACACGATAAGCCAACGACCGCGTGGTTATAATCTGTTGCGTTGGCTTTCAATCAACAAACCAGTCGCAAAGTAAAAATTCTGTATATTTGGTCGGCTCTGATACGCTTTCTATATTTCTTTTTCTAAGGAAAATACCGGGAGCCACATTTATGTTACTGATTGATAAACGGAATGTCCTTTAAACTGCGGATGACATTACAGGGATGTAGTAGAATGATCAATTGACTTTTACTCCTGGTGAGACTTCTACATCCTATCAGGCAGAGCAATGCGAGTAGAAACATGTTTCGGCAATTAAACCAAGGCCAACGTCGGCCACTGCTGTTGGTAATTCATTATTAGCGGAAACGCGTGAAAGTAGGCCAGCCACTGCGGCGGCTACAAAGGAAGGTTGCCTGTAAAGTATAGGCCTGATAAAAGAAAAAAGAAAAAAAATTACACCATCTCCCGCTAAAGGGAACCATGTGTAGATGCGAAGCAGCGGGCGCTAACGCTTACACTGGCGGCGGCGTTGACGCTGGCGCTCATCGCAGCGTTGCGCAGGAGAGAAACCTGGGGAGGCGCAAAGCACGCAGTGATGGACCAGTGTTTTCTACTGGAACATGCCAATCGCTGCTAATGGGCAATGAGAGACAGAAGACTCCGACTGGACACAGAGACCCGCAGTCCGCTTTTAGTTAACGCGCGCGCTGCGAATTTTTATTGTTCAACAACGCACAGGAGAAATCTCCCACCGGCACTACCTTGCAGGTCAAGACCCAGTGCCATATGTACGGGGTGGCCAGTGGACGGTTGTGCAGCGCGAGCAGCCGGTTTTTTCAACCAAGAAACTCGCTAGCAGACGCTGCCTGCGTCGGCGTCGCGAGGCGAGAGAGGGGGTGACGCGCATGCGCAGTGGGGGGTGTGGACGCCGCGGGGAGGGATGCCTAGGAGAGAGGGGGGAGCTTAGGAGAATAGAGAGGGTGGGGACGCGCATGCGCAGTGAGGGTGTGGTCGCCGCGGGAAGGGATGCCTAGAGGAGAGAGAGGGGGAGAGGAGGTTCTTTATTTTTATTTTTTTTAAACGGTTTGCGCATGCGCAGTAAGGGTGGTCACGCCGCACACCACCACCACCACCACCATCGGATTAAACCCCGCTCTAAGATGCTTCACATCTAAAAAACGTTTTTTGTTTGTAACGCCATCTTGATGTTTCGTCTGTGGGGTTAACGGCAGACCGGCACAAGACGAACAAAAGTTGCGAACAGTGACAGTATTCCTCGCTTTCGTCTAACACGAACCCAAGGATACCTAATCGAACGAAACTCACGAAGAACCCGAAAGAGCAATATTTAGCATAAAAACTGCTTGACCAACACTTTTATCGAACTGAGTGTGCCAGAGAGGAGTCGGCTCTCAGCTCTTTATACCGCGATAGCCGCATCTCCACAACCTTACTTAATTTGTATCCAGAATCCGTCACGAACGGTTTAATGACTGGTCGTCTCTTCATTTCTGTATATCAAAATAAACTAAGTGCAACTTTTTGAAGAAAAAAAGTGCCTGTACGAGCGCGACCACTTCCACAGAAGTGCATGCTCTTAAGCTTTCTACGTGGGTAAACAAATCTCCGAAAGCAGTGCCCGCTGCATCTTCCCAGGGGCGGCCACATCCCGCAGGGAGTTCCTCTGGCTCCGGCTCCGGCCCCTGCCCCGGCTCCGGCCCCAGCCCCGGTGCCCGTAGCCCCGAGGGCTCCCGCCGTTGGAGCAGCCTCTTCGCCGTTGTACACGCCGCCGGCGCCCAAGTTCACTCCGGCAGCTCCGTACACGCCGACCCAGGCGATGCCCGCCGCGCACTCGCCGGTAGCGGCCGCTCCGCTGGCTGACCAGCCGCCGCCGCCACCCGACAGCCCCGGCATCTGCTATGACTCCCCCCGTTGCCATGGGCGTGAGTAACCTCCGCAAAGTCTTCCAGAACTAGGAGCTCGTGCCGGCTCGCGCGTCGCCGCTTCCGCTCGCATCGACAGGAAGCCAAGCCTTGCGCGATTCAGGACTCGCGTCCCGTGCGCGGCGCCGTCACGCGACGCGGCCAGGCAAGGTGTACACGGCCGCGTCGACGACCGCCGAGGCGGCCTGTGATGTGCAGCTTAGGAATGCTCGCGAGTCGTCTGCCTTCTGTGTCGGTGTACACTGTGCCCCATGCTACACCTAGTGGCGTTCGCCACGGCGGCCTACCGAATAAGGATAACGGAGCAGTTTCTTACGCAGAGCTTTTTTTTTTGTGTGTGTGTGGCTAGCTAAACTTTCTGTGCCAACCTCTTATTTATTCTGGAAGGACGCTTCTGCTTTCATTTCTCCGTCCTCGGATGTAAATGCATATGAGCTAGCGGCATTTTCAAATGGCTACCTTTACGTTATACCCGTCACGTCTGCAAAAGATTTATGTATGGCTGCGTATCAGCGGTCTGTAACTGAAATCGGTGTTGTGAATGTCAATTAAGTAGTAAATAGTTTGATATGGCTATAATTCCTTGGTGATGTCAGCCCATAGGGTAACCTTTGAGGGTCAACCGATGTCCTTCGGTTGAAAGCCATCTCCATTTTTTTAGAAGGCCACGCTGTGTAGAAACTGAGAACGAGTAGCCATACTATTCTACACATATTATGTTCAACACTGTAAGGATTGTAGCGTTTGCTGATATTGGCACTCCGCATGCGTCTGCAAGGAAACGTACCGAGCTATGGCAATTTGAAAAAGAACACTGGTATCGTATAATATATATGAGCAAAATTTGCTCTCACATCATACCTTTACTAAGAAGAGTGCAACAAAGTAGTTTCGAGAAAATGCGCGTGACCCATAAAGCAAAATCAGCGACATTTTCTAAGCGCTACATTTGCAGTTTTCTTGGCACATTTCTTTCATGTCAAACTTATGTGATGTTTACGTTTACACGCTCACATGTGTCTGTCTTAGGTATTTAGGCGGTATGTGTGATATTTTTTTTCTTCGTATTTTTGGTAGAAGTCACGATACTCTGCCGAACGCAATAAGCCAGGTGAATAGAAGATGTTTGCATTTTTTTTCCTCAGGATATTGCATTGATGAATGTCATAAGGAGTACCTGCAAAATACTCAGACTTTATGGTTGTTCTTTACCTCATTACCTATCCTACGAGCTTCTGTTCAGCAAAAAAATAGTGTACGATTGTAGTAAGCATTCGTGGTCACTCTTGAGAAACAGCAGCTTTGTTTTCGAAACTATCTTGAAGATTATTTTGGTTGTCATACTGCAGTACTGCAATTGTTAACAATCGTTACACTTTTGTATTTTGAAGTGAGATGGCAGCATGGAAAGCACGCTACGAGAGTTCGCTTTTTGTGTTTATTGTTAGGCAAGCATTTTACACATGTGTGGAAGAGAATGTGCTCTAGAAAATAGCAAGTCCCTTGCGTACATTTTTTAGCTCGTGTTCGACTGCCCTGTATCGTCTGTCCCGTGTATAACTGTTCCGCTCGTTCGGCACTGTTGGCCGCGTCCCGTCTTTTATCCTATGTAGTGCTGTTACGGATTATTGTTTTCTCTGTTTTCTTGGTATGAGCTTCGTGATTTGCGCGATACTTTATATTTGTGTACACCGTGGTAAATTTGGTGGACCGCACTACGATACCCGACCGAGGAGTGTTAAGAACGTCATTTTCGCTGTGTTGTCCATCGTGTGATGAAATGCTTTTCAAATAAAGTGCCAAACAAGTCAACTGAAATCCACTCTGACCATCTTGGGTTCTGTTTACTCTCTGGTCGTCGTCACGTGCACGAATAAGAAGACTAACAAGTGTAACAGATGCACGACGGGATGAGCGGCTGGAAATGCCTCGCTCTTAACGCTCCTCACGGCCTCACGAGAATGTGTCTCTGGTCGCGATCTTGCAGCGCGCGGTGTCTCGGCACAGGCGCGCGCTCGGCCTGCACGCGGCTATAGGCGGCGCTTCGTGGTCTGGGTGCTTCGGATCGAGTAGTTGTAGTGTGCACGGCTTTTCAGAGCGAGTGTGCTTCGACGTGGTGCTCTTTTTGCTGCCTGGCCCTGGGCTGATTATGTATGACTCCATGCTTGAGCCTAACAACGCGTACAGCTTAATTCCGCCTCTCTGTTCTGGTTGCCCTTTTCTTTATTCGTCCGTTTCTTCGGACTCGGGTACTCACAGTGTGTGTGTCAAGCCTTGGCTACAGAGTGCTAAATTGCGCAGGTTATTGACTGCTACGTATATTTTCGTCTTGGTGCAGAAGTGCGCGGACGTAGAAAGACGTTTGCGGCACCAGCTTATTGGGTTAGGAAAATAATATTACGGCGAAAAATAAAGCAATAAAATGAAGAAAAGAAAGGCAGGGCCGGTGCTTTTACGCGTTGGTTTGCTATGGTTAACTGCCACTCTTCCCATTGAATATACTGTGCCCACCAGCCAAAACGAAACTTACAGAGCACGTCCTTTTTTTTTTTAATTTCTTTTTCTTTTTCTTTTTTTTTTTTTGCGAGAACATTGCGGAGGCCTAGCAACAGCCTCACTTCTGTCAAAAATTTAAGTTCCAGAATTAGGAAAACCTAAAAATTGCTAGTACTACTTTTCGAAGTAACGCTTAAATAAACTAGCGCAAGATAATATTACCTCAGACTCAATCGTTCTATTTACTTGCCGACGTGAGTAGGTTTCAGCAGCACAATACCTCAGGTTATTTCCTTCTTTTAAATGCGTGCTTCAATTGAATCATACGCTATTCGCAATCTCTAGCCAAAAACTTATGACTAATATTAAGCTCGCAGTCATCCGCTCCTGTTAGCGACAAAAATAAACTTTAATATTCATCAGTGCCGCACACTGGGTGCTCGTATGTCGTGATCGCTGCGTCCTAATGTCAATCCTTTCTTTTTTTCTTCGCGGTGTGCGAGTTGGAGTTCGCATTAAGTGACAAGAAAGAAGTGCATGCCTAACAGCCTTAAAATGCTGCAACGGAACTAAAGCATAGTCATCGGGTTCTAGCTATGGTTGGCCTGCTTTCTGGCATACGCAGCTGTGTGGTTTGCCGATAAAACAAAGGGTAGTAAAACTCAACGCGCTTCGTTCGCGCCACGAGGCATTAGTTTCGGTCGTTTAAAGTGCTAACCGGCCATTAGTTCGCGCAATCATTTCGGCCTTAAGGGACGAATAACGTTTTCAGATGGTGCCTACTGCACAAGATGTTCGCTGCTATGTTCAAATAAAAACTATATATATATATATATATATATATATATATATATATATATATATATATATATATATATATATATATATATATATATATATATATATATATATATATATATTTTTTTTTTTTAACGACTTCTCGCGTGAAGGGCTAACGACTTGTCTGCTAAGAACAAAAGTTATTATTAACGCACAAAAACGCGATAGCGGAGGCGAGAAACGGTCGATTTAGTCCACTGTGGTAGCTGACTCTGCGGCCCTTAAACCTTTATATTTATATGTATATGGCATGTTTTTTTCCTAAAATATCCGGAGGCGCGTCAGGCAGGAATACAAAGGTCTCAGCGGAGAAGCAACGCGGGTGTGAGAAGGGAGTGCATGTTTCCTCGTGCTTTCATGTAGTGCGGTGTGATCTGCAACAGCCGCGCTTGAACGCGCGGTTTGTGAGCCAGCTGCATGCGAGCCGTGTTGATTTGCACATTTGAACACCCCTGCATCTTGCTGAGTTTGTCGCTTTGGTCTCTTTTCTTCTTGCGGCACTTCTGTTGTTCCCTGGACAGCGATCCGATTTCCGCCCGGTGTCAGCGCATTCGCCCGTGGCGGGTTCTAAGCCGCAGACTCCGCAGGTAAGGCGTTCCAAGCGGTAGCCAACTCTATTACGACCTTACACAACTAGTGGTGAAAGAGAAACAACAAATGTTTTCCTGCGAGTAGCATTTTAACTCCATGCACTTCGAGCTATCATCGTTTCTATCTCGCACAAACAGCAGTGATATGAGTGCCTAAGCTCGCTGACATGAATGAGCAATTTACTGCATATGCAAGTAACGCGATAGAGTCAAGTTCTTTGCGCAAACAGTATTTTGGATAGCGCGGAATCTGTGCTCTTGCATTACGCTGTACAAGTTAAACAAAACAACATGAAATAGCTCATTTGTGGTAACTCGTAATGGCGCTCCACGTGAAGAGGTAACGAAAACAATACGAAAACGTGACATGACATGCGACGTACCATCGCTATGTGTAGTGTTAGCGTTCTGCGTCCTCAACGTGTCAATGCAGTGACTTAGCGATGTAAGCAAATGCGCTTTATGCGTTAGCCTGTTGCTATATCTTGCTTAAACTTCGCACTACTCTGCTGGATAGGCGTCAAAAACAACTTCATGGGCATGCAAACTAGATTCGATAGTGCCATGAGCGCTTTATTCTCGCTTTTATGAACACCACGGCGTACATCCAAAGCCGGATAGCTAATGTGTACAACAAAACAAGAACAAACGTTCATCACGCATACGCGATAATACACCAAACACGTTGCAGTTCACGACTCAGCCAGTGACCAACTTACTGGTCTTCTTTAAACTATTGCGAAGGACTGGCAAGTTATTGTCTGGGCTAGCGTAATGCTTGTACACGGTAAACAAAGAGTACGCCCGCACATTTGATCATATTCAGTTGCAAGGCGATGGTGTTTACGGTCATAATTCGACGCCATACTGAAAATACGTGCGCGATAATTGACACAGCGGATATATTCAAAGTGCTTGTACGAAGCGGAAAACCTCTTTATTACTTTTTACAGCCTTGGATATCACGCCGAAATGGCACATGTGCGAACACCTGCTGTAGTAAAATGCTCGAGACTACTGTCTGTGTTCTCGGCTCATGCAGAGCCAAAATACGTTCTAGCCCCAAAGTTAAGTACGTATGTCTGAACAACGCCGGTGCTCCCCATACACGCATACACTGGCAAGCATTGGAAGGAAAATACATCTTTTCATTTTTCTTGACGCATTTGCTAGTACATGTACTGCACAACACGCACAAAAAACTCGCTTCACCGTTTTAGTCACCTAAGTGAACGCCAAAATAATTTTTAAAGATCACCTGATTGATGCATCAATCAGGTCATTGAGATGAAGTTTTCGTGGGGGGCCGACATAACTTGCTGTCTGGATTAATATGTAAAAACATGGTTATCAGAAATTACCGTGACTTTTTAACCAACTTCTCTATCCCTCAGACTGAGATTCACGTGTGGAAGTCAGTCATCTGACAAGGCCTCCTTCATAAAAAATTTGAAACTAGTACCCTTTTTTAGAAAGGTGCTGTCTTCTGTATTATTTAATAAATGTGAAAAAGAATTATGTTTGCATACTTCAGTGGTCGGCTATCTCGGAATCACATAAGCAGCAGCTCCAGCAACAGCAACAACATGAAAAAATGAAAAGAAACTATTGGAGCTGCCATACCTGCCGTAAAAAATAACTCATGTTTCACGTACTTTTCTTTATCAAAACGTTTTTTTTTTTAAACGCTGTGAGCCAATGCATTTTGTTGAAGACATTGGGAGCGTGGGCTGCTGTCATTGGTAAATCTTGTATTAATGTTGATGAGGCTTCCGAAATCATTAGCAACGATTTGGAGGGTTACAATATGTACCAAAAAGTAATTAGTTTGCAAGTTAGTTATTAGTCAGATACCGTTTTTTAATAAGTGGACCTTCATCTTTATTTCTCGTGCTAATAACATCTGCCTCTGAGAGTAATCTAAATAGGTACGTAAGACTGAGCTAGATGTCATTGGGGTTATTAAAAAAGATTGTCGCAAAGATAAAGAAATAACCTAAATAATAAGAGATGCATCAAGTGCCGCAAAGAGTATTTGGCATCAACCAAACGTATGAAGACCAAGGCAATGCCTATTCCGAAGAAATTGATTTTAGCCCATTTTCAAACCACTCAAAATGCTTCTCCTCGATCTATATTGGCTCCTCACAAAAATGTCTTTCAGGTATTTCTTTTCCTTTTGATATTCCGTACTTTGTATGCGCCATGATTATTTTTGACGTCAGTAATCTTCCGTATGGCTGCACTCGTAATGCACGCCGTCATACTTAGGCTTTGCATTGGTAGTATATACATAAAAGAAAGGGAGTCTGCTCTGAAAGAGGACAAACGTAGTAGAAGTTTATTGCACACACAGATAAAGCAACAGAAGAAGCAGCAGCAGTAAGAAAACAAACGGAAAGCGCAAGAATGCGTTCCCTGGAACTGACGCCACTCTTTCCGTTTGCTCACCTGACAGTCAGCGAAGACGACTCCGGCGTTCGGTGGCATGACACCGCTGCATCCCGTGACAGCACCTGTGGCCGACGCCCACCGTCCGATACCAGGTAAGAGGCGCGAACTGAGAGGATACTGACGTGTCGCGTGTAACCGTTGACCACTATACGGATGCGTTGCATGCTCTGTAGGCAAGCCCGTGCACACTCAGGTCTCGTCAAATGACTGATGAGAGCTTTAGTCAGAGCTTCGCCAGCTGTCCACGCGTACTCAATGAATGAATGAATGAATGAATGAATCAATCAATCAATCAATCAATCAATCAATCAATCAATCAATCAATCAATCAATCAATCAATCAATCAATCAATCAATCAATCAATCAATCAATCAATGGTGTGTAAAGCACATCTGCCACCTGCAGGGATAAAGAAACAGTGCCTAGTTTATTATCCCCATTTTATTACACATTCATTATTTGGAAAGGTCTGCGGCCACATCAGCGCTAAATAAACAATTTAAAACGGAACAAATAATTTTTGAAGACGATGTCTTTCTTAAGGAGCTGCCCCCGCTGTTCCGTATCGGATGCGGATACCCGATATGAAATGTTAGTAGTACTCTGCATTAATGGAAAAAGAGTTATATGTTTTATACGCCGTAACCTCACCCTCAACTTGCTCAGGAAGACATCGCATTTCATCAACTTAACTGGATATAAAATCGCCTTCCAATTTTCTTACTTCAAAGCGCGGAGTACTTGCAGGAAATTTTTTTGGTTGAGTGTCCAGAAATAGGGCTAAGTATCAGATTGTGTACGCACGCAATATGTCACGAGCACATCATCGTAGTCACTGTACTAAGATCGTTATTTGATCTAGTGGGTGAGTGGTAGTTGCTTAGCGGCTCCCCAAACATAGATGCAGCATCGTCCCTAAAATATTCTTTAATTTGAGTGTCTTTCTCTCTGTACGCTTTTCATTAAGGATATCTCTATCCGTTTAAATTGCTACATAATTCGTTGAATCGGTCAGGCGCAAAAAGTATGCTATGAAATAAGAACACCCTTGTAGATTTGGTTATATTTAGCGCTTCAACTAAATTAAAAGCAAGCGTGCAGAGCTGATGAAATTTTCAGCCTCGCATAAAAGTATTTTCTGCTTATTTGTTCACTGGGACACGCATGCCTAAACTGACCACAACCTGCAGCCAACTTTGGGGACTGTGAGCTGGGGGGAGGGATGACGACGGACGATGTGTATGTTTTTTTTATTTTCTTCGCCTGTGTTTGGTGGTGCTGGATAAATGGATTGTCCTAAGTGTGATAAATGAGGAAGAATTCGCATCCAAGGGTACATTTCGTAAACGAAAGCGCAAATATTTCTATCACATACCCCGCCGTGCAACCCCTGTGTCTCATCCCACTATACTACCGCAGTGACTCAGTTCATTCATCTAGCATGTTGTTACTGTCCCGTGTTCACTGGAGACGTAGAATAAGAACGCCGTGCCCGCAAATCGCCCAAGGGGTTGTAGCGCGACGGGCAAATGTGTGAATGCTAACAGCACGCGCGTCTCGTACAGATGGATTGAGTGAATTGCAGTGTCACTAACAACTTGCATGGCCCGATGCACGCAGCCATCACAGAGACCCCCGCTCCTTACACAAATGGCATCGGCAACGGACATGCGCATGAAGAACCAGAACTCGAAGACGTCCTGGAATGTTAGTACTTGTTTTTTGTATTCACTCCCGTTGCTCGATTACTAACAGCGTATCCTAGTGGTGTGCACAACAATTATACCTATTACAAGTTTTGTCCTGTCAAAAGTTTGTTTTGCCAATTTGCTCTTTATTATGACGTTCGCTTGACTTTTTAAAAGTTTTTCTTGGTAATTACAGCGCGCGAATGAGCATCATCTTCAAAGAAAGGGTAGTGGTATTTAAAGGGTGTGGGAGCAAAATAAATTGTGTACTAAGTGTACTCTAGGATAGCAAGCTTTAGGAAATTTCATGAAGTCGATGAAGCCAAAATACGAAAAAAAAATACTTAGAAATCTTTCACGTCACAGGGGTATTCAGGCGCTCAAATTTCGGAGCCAGATTCAAAAATTAAGTTTTGACCGGCATTTACTCTTCCAATATTTAAATTAGAAGGGCACAACTAGCGACAATAGACTTCGTTTGGAATAGTTTGTCAGTCGGAACTTATGTAGTGTTTCACTTTAGTGTCCCTTTAAACGTGAGTGTTGTTGGCAAGGGTTGTGCGCATCGTGCTTGGACAGAGCACGGTGCGCTTATTTTTTTTACGTAACAGATGAATACAATAGTGTTGATTGAAGTGTCTGAATGATACACTTGACAGGAGAAAATGTAAACCGACAACCAGATGTAAGTATACTGTAAATTAAATTTATTCTAATTGCAGCATATATGGCTTCGTTTTTGTTTAAAACGTACAATCGCTACTGAACAACTCAGATATGTTTGAAATAGGCGGTTACTCTGTGAATTTTACCAATACAGGGCATGGTAAATTGGCAACCCGGGTGCGCGCGTTCTGCCCATATAGAGGATCGTGTGTTTATTGTGACGGCATATCTGAATGCCGTTGCTTCCATTAACAGCTTTGCTTTCAGAAGCAATTTTTGCGTAAGTGACTTTCGCGATTGGGCAGGCTGCGGCAATCGTCTTTGTACTGTGCTCGTCGCTGTCCTGAGCGGAGGTTAGCCAAATGACGGTCGATATGGAAACATTCTTAAGCAATGCCTGCTGTATCTACATGGCTGAGACGAAAGTAGTTGTGTCGGGGAGGCAGCAGATTGCGGGAGAAGACTCTAACGAATTCGTCGAGCACTTCGACCTCCTACTGGCAAGAATACATGCATAGAAAGTCTGGCTAGCAATTCAGAAATTGCACTTTGCTCGCCGATTTGGGCGCATCCAATAGAGCGAAAAGAAAAAAGAACAACGCGGCAGCAGAAGGTTTTAGTTAAACTGCAGGGTGCTGTGGAAATACTCAATATGCGCGGTCTTCTCAGCGAAACGCCATCAGAGCCGTCATCTGGTGCCACAATGTTCGGTGGTGCGGAAGGTCTTTCTCCTCCAGTTACTTCTAATCCTCGGCGACGCATTATCGAACGCATGCAATTTCGCGTTCCGCGTGATGAAGCAGGTCACAGCTGGCTATTTTGTAATTGGATCGATATCGGCGATCGAAAGACGAGCCTCCAAGATGATTACCCTTTGACCTTGTGGAGGACACCGAGTAGCCTCGCCTCGGATCGAAGCCCCACCCATGGGCCTGCATTAAGCACAAGCGGACGAAGACGCTGTTTCGGCCTTGTCATTGAATCAATTGGCCCCTTTTGTCCGTAACACGCTGAAGCGCTCGCGGCGATGCGGCACCTTTTGCTATTGAGGTGGCACAGGAGTAACTCTTGCCAACTGTTGTGCGAATAAAGAGGCGAACAGAACGTGATAAGCTTCGGTAACGGGCAATAAGCACCAAGCAACCGCTCCAAATGAAGGTATGCGCCGGCCGAACGGCAGCTTTTTCGGCAGTAAGATATTCTTGACGACACTATAAGGCATTGTTTCTTTAAATGTTTCTGTTTGGATGTAACATGCGTTTCAACGTGAGTTACTTTTTACGTTGATTTTCAAAGCCGTGTTGCTTTTGTGTGTCGTTTACTGGTCGTGACTGGACGGAGCAAGAAAGAGAGAGAGAGAGGGAGAAAGGAACGCATATATGTAAAGACAGGGAGGTTAGCCAGTTCTCAGACTGGCTGGCTATCCTGCACTGGTGAAGAGAGGGTAAGGGGCGTAAATAAAGAAAAGGAAGGATGCGCTACAGAAAAAAAAATAATAAACAAAAAGTTCGAGGGGCCCTTCTATCTGAAAATGGGGGGCAAGCGGAGAAGCTTGGCGTGTCCTTGCTGGACCTACTTCTTTCTTTCTTTCTTTCTTTCTTTCTTTCTTTCTTTCTTTCTTTCTTTCTTTCTTTCTTTCTTTCTTTCTTTCTTTCTTTCTTTCTTTCTTTCTTTCTTTCTTTCTTTCTTTCTTTCTTTCTTTCTTTCTTTCTTTCTTTCTTTCTTTCTTTCTTTCTTTTGCACTGCGCAATTCTCTCTCCCGACTCTTTCCTTCCTTCCTCCATGCCGGAAATAGGACTATCGTCCACGTGCTTAGCAGCGCAACACTTCCGTTGATACAGGCGACGACGATGGTCATGCGTTCATATCCTGGCAACAATGATATATGGCAACGTGAAATAACAAGTCACCCTGAGATTGTCAAGTCAGAAACACTTGATCGCCGGTCAAGCGCACGACCGAGAGAGCATCAGTTATCGGGAAAAGGCGAAAATACGAATGGGACCGGCGCACCTTCGAGAGCCACATTTTAGAACACTGGCAGGCTCCGAGTTTTTCACGTACAACGCTGCCACTGTTGCTACCAAAATCTGTAACTCATAACAAGCCTCACTTGAAAAAAAAAAAAAAAAGAATACAGCCCTGCCTTAAAGTCTCTCCTTCTAATACACAACTGTAGATCATGTATGTCACGAAAATTAGTCAGGGACGTAGGCGTTGTTGCAGGGAACATAAAAAATGTATCCGATATATTGGGTTTGAAAGGGCCTGCCGCCTTGTTGAATTGCCATCTGATGCTCGTGGTATAGCCTCATCTATTTTATATAATTAATTTGAGTGAAGATTATAAAATATTGAAACATCAAATGCTTAGCCAACGTTTGAATAGAAATGGCATTATTAATGACCCTTCACTTCGAAGCTTAAAAAATATCGTCTGTCGCTCACTCGAGCAAACGTAGAACTATCAAAGAGAGCGTGTAAGCTGTTCAGCCTCTCAGTTCTGCTTTACAGCTTATTAAGTGCACTGTCAAGGCCGTTCTCGTCATCGCCGGATCCACGTTTAGCCTTCTCCTGCGGAACACAATATCACGCGGCACCACTCCACTTCAATAACGCATTCAGTGGTCCTGAACCCTTGCCATCCGTATTCATTACGCGACAAAAAGTCTTCACCTGGGAACT
Source organism: Rhipicephalus appendiculatus (assembly GCA_030522465.1). NCBI lineage: Eukaryota > Metazoa > Arthropoda > Arachnida > Ixodida > Ixodidae > Rhipicephalus > Rhipicephalus appendiculatus. The sequence continues at coordinate 313,181 of JALIZH010021668.1, forward strand.
GCAGCCCTCTGTACATGCGATTTAGCGTATCGTTAGAATCCGTGCTTTGTTCGACATATTTCCAGCCAACTACACGATTGCTAGCTTCGCGCGTCATGCCGTAAGCTGGACGGCTAGGAGTCAGGCAGTTAGTGGCCTCGCGTGGGTGCTAACGCAATTGTAGGGCTCCCCCTGCATGAATGAATCATTTTGTAATACCCGAGACATGCGATTGTTCATTTAGGTTACATCTCACACTCCCCACTTCAAAGATCGACCACCATCTTGAGCCGTATAGCTATAACACTTTAGTACCATGGCCTTCTTCGTATTATCAACTAAATGGCTTCAGGAAGCCTTTCATGGTCAGAACAATTATACAAGAGATTTTCGAAACAACGTCATTAATGCAACACAGTGAATGTCGACACCGCACAAGACATCGTCACTGATATATAGCGGCTTAAAGCAAATGAATGCCACTCAAAAAAAAAAAAAAGCAGTGTCAACAAACCAATAGTGATGTACCGGGACAGTAATTTCTCGATGGACCCATAATAAAGCACATTACCTACCTACTTCAGCACAAAGGTAGATCCACTTTCATATGAACGAAAAAAAATTAGCAGTGCGTGGCCAGCATTCAATCTCGTTGTCAATGCTCAGCATATTGCTCATGCGGACGCCTTTAATTATATCGCGCAAGATGATAACTTCTCCGGACCATCATGAGCTGCCCAGCTGCAATTTTGGGAAATTCCGCTGTGTAAACTTCAACTAAGATGCGTGAAGTTAAACATGGGTCATTCTTTCGAGCTTCTACTTTCTTTTCTAGATTACTATTTTATCTCCCAATAGGTAGTACTAGTCCGGGAAATTCTGTTTTAATTTTTAAACGTAACGAGCTCATCTACAAGCAGTTAACGCCGGAGGAAAGGCGGCTGCACACAATAAACGTAATTTTCATAGATGTAGGCGTCTTTATGGCTTTGGTTAGCTCCAGAAGCAGAAGGAGTCTGCCCAATCAATAATTGTGCGTCATCAGAAAGATATTCCATGGCACAGGCCAAGCGTCCCCTTGTTCCTTGTCCACGGCTACGTGTATTCAACGCAAAACAAAAACTACAACACTGACAACAGTTTCGTTGTAATGACGCCAGCTGCATTTAAAAGTATTCTAGTTCGATGTGTCTTTACATAAAATCACTGCACGTGTCATGATTTATACCCTATCAAAAAATGGGCTTTATTCACAGTAAGATGCAGAAATAGGAGATCGAGCTATTGTCCTTCGGTTTACAAGTCTTATCTAAGGCAGAAAAGGAGGACAAATACACGAGGAGCACAAAATGCGTGCAAGCTCCATCACGTAAGTGCGTATATATAAGCTAAGTGTGGTCCTTTCGTTTTGGCTAGGGAAAATGAACCAGACCAGAACCATTGATTTCCTGAAGCTTGTTCGAGGATACTTGCGGTGGAATAGCCGCGTACATATTTTAACGCTCGTAACGGGCACTTATTACAATCCCCGTGCGTAGCCAGTTAAATATATCCGTTGACTAAGTAAGAAAGGGGTCAGGCGTGAATTTTCCATTTGGCTGATTTTGGACGTTCTTATGCGGAAAGAAGGGCAGTATACTTACCTAGTACTACAGCTTACTTTTTATCACTGGTCGCAACGAATTTCAAAGGTCGTTCAGCACTTTCGAGCAGTGCATGGAGTTGCATGCTGTTTGTGTGTGTGTTCTCCCGAAGCTGAAATGGCGCAGGAAGCAGACTGCTTTCAAACGCGATTTTTCGTCCTCCAGTAAACGCATCTCTGTGTAATAGTGTATTGTGTCCGACGTGCCTGAAACTGTAAACTCGTTAAGAAACCGTTTTCAGTAAACGCATGGTGCACGTCCACAATAATGCAAATGCATCTTTCAGTGCGTAACAAATATTTGCTGAACCACGTAACACAATAAGTTTAACACTTAAACCTGCTACAGTAGCTCCCCCCGTTATATGAATTGCCTTCTTCGGAGCTTTTTTTTTTTTTGTTTTCTTGCGAGAGTCAACACGAAATAGAGGAAAAGTGCGGATACTCTTCACATGGTGGCTATGGTTTGCTGCACCGCTTTAGCTGTGCCAACCATTGCATTATGATGGACATCATATGCATGAAAATAAGCGCGCGCGCGAACACACACACACACACACACACACACACACACACACACACACACACACACACACACACACACACACACACACACACACACACACACACACACACACACACACACACACACACACACACACACACACACACACACACACACACACACACACACACACACACACACACACACACACACACACACACACACACACACACACGCACGCACGCACGCACGCACGCACGCACATGACTCGCGCACATATGTGTATGTGACAAACCTACCAAATTAGCTAGTTTACATTCGTTTGGCTATATAGTCTACTTCTTGGATGTGGGCGCTAGAAGACGAGGACGAAGGGAAGGAGGACACACACACTGGCGCTATGTCTATGCACAGATGAACCAACTTCCAGCACAAGTGTGTGCATCGCGGGGTGTACATTTGGCGGTGCATACTGTTATGTAACTGTAATTATAAAGAACTAGGTACTGCTGATACACTCGTTTATCGTGGCTGCCCGTCACTGATTTAAACGCAGCTGCAATTGTCACTCCATCGGTAGCACTTCACTAGTCTTTCAGGTTGTGTAGCGAAATCACAGTACAAAGGCTTTGATCGGTAAACAATTTTGTCTTAGTTTCACTGTATTGGCACAAAGCGAGAGGAAATCGGTGACGTTATCCTGAAAATACTGCAGCAGTGCTCGATCTGAACTGGCACCGCAAAATCAGCAAGAGTGAGCAGGCTACTGATAGGCTACAAATACTTGAGGCCTCAGTGCACTCCAACCGTAACGACAGCGTTGCCAATTGACGCCTCCGACTTCACCACGTCTGAGAATTTCATAGACCGACCGTTAGCGCCATCCGCAGGCGATGAAATACAAGTTCGCCCCCGCGAAAGTATTTTAAAAACTGTCGCGATAACGACGCTTCTTGAGGCCTTAAAATAACATCATTACAGGACATTCACTCGCTAAGTGCAAAGTCTGCCTTACACCTCTTTTGAATTCGACGGCCGCTCTTATATGCCTATAAAAACACTATAGAGAAGCCCTTATATTGTTTGTATTAGAGAAGTACGCCTTCGATCGCTGTGACGTAACATTTTAGTAACGCAACCACCTTGACTCTCTCTAGTACCAGCCATATTTAGCTTCATTCAGCAAAGTCGCCGAGGTTCAAATGGTGTTTTAGTAGAGAGAAACTCTGTAAGGAAGAAGCATTAAGAAGGCATGCGCCCTTTATGTCGCCTGGAAACGCATAAAGCGCCCATAAGTATGCTGCATACTGGGGTTCTGATGTGCGAAAAGCAAAAAAAAAAAAATAAAATAAAATAAAAGAAATAAAAAAAAACTGGCAGTTCATATCTTCAATACACAGTGAGCCAACTAACTTCTTTCAAACGACAGTTGCTTTTCAAAATTCTGCATCGGTTCCGAGGTTATACATGAATAAGCCGGTTTGGAAAAGCCGAAGCAAGCGTAGTCTGAAAATAGCCCGACATCGGACGCCAAACAATGAGACTCCAGGAGACTCCAGAACCACCGTAATAGCCTGAGAAAGAGCGCATTGATGTTTATCGATCGTCCCAGTACTAATGCATCATAGGAACAGAATCATAAGTCGGGTTACTTAAATGTCAACAAGGCCCGTTCAAGCACGAATATGAAAAGCGAAGACCTGAATTGCCGTATATTGTGTGCGAACTATAAAAAAAAAAAGCGAAAAAAAATACAGTAGAAATGTCTGCCGAAACCCCACTCGTCCCTACGGCCATTAATGTACAGAAAAGTGATCTACCTACTATAGCATTCTCCATGCAAAAAGAAAATAAGAAAACCTTAATACGTATTTAAATAAAAAAGAAACTTCTTACGCAAGCTCTGTACGCTGGAGAAAAATTCAGCCATTGATTTGCGTTGCTGAAAATATCATCAGCGAAGACGACTCGCGAAACCAATGGCAAACAGCACTTACGAAGAAAAAAAAAAGACTACGCGAGTTTTGCCTCAGGGCATTTAAACGAAGTTTTAAAGGTAATAACGAAACGTTGACTCTCAATCAGACCAAAGCACAATCTTTTTATCGAAACGAAAATCACTTGCGCAATGCTGCTTAAGCAAGATATAGGGATGAGCTACGACATAACGAGATGAGAAGAGTTTGATCGGAAATAATGAAATCAAGACAGTAGTCTTTACACCGTAGAGATTCACTCTAAACAAAGCGAGAAAGGTCTTTCGAGTAAGACTGGGGTTGCTGACCGGGCAGACTAAGTCCTATGCGCGAGATTCTTCGGTATGTCACTTTTTTTTTTTTTTTTGAAAGGAAGAAAGGAGGCGAAGCATCTTGTATCGGATATTGGCCGACTGCTACAGGTTTTCGAGGGTAAATATTTCCAAGTGCTCGGCAATGCATACATTTCTGCGCTACACCAGCGTGCTCTCTCGCCTGTCTTTTTCCGCTCGTCTTTCATCTCTTTTCTTTGTCTTCCTCTCTTCCTCTCTGTCTCTGTCCTTGCCTTCCCTGTTTTTATCTCCCTGGCTTCCTCCTATCTGCGACGCCACGACGCCCTCGCTGCCTTTTCGGCTGTCCACCGCTGCCATGTCGGCCGGCAAGGAGGCGCCAAGTTCACCTGGCCGCCCGCACAGGCTGGCGGTCCCACTCACGTCGGTAGCGTTCTGGAGTCGAACGCCATGCCGAGCGTGCCTACATATCGGCCGCCTCCGGGCACTCAGAGGGTGACCGCGGCCCCGTCGACCCCTAAGTGGGGCGGCGGCGGCCAGCCACTCGGCGCCCCGCCGGGAGGGCCCTTCCGGCCCTCGTCCCCATCCGCGTCCCCATACTCGCCCGTCTCGAGCCCAGCTTCGTCGCGACCACCCTCGTTTGTGTCGTCGTCGCCGAGCCCGCTGTCGGGCTTCGGCGGCGGTCAGCAGCAACCGATCGGCGGCGTCAAGGTACCGCCGCCCACGGCACCCAAGCCGATGTCACGCGCGCCGCCGACCAAAATAGGCAACGGCGGGCCCTGGGCACCCGTTGGGCAGCCGGCGCCTGCACTGGCCACCGGTGCCTCATCGGCTCCTTTTACGGGCCCCTCAGGTCTCTCCCAAGGAGCGGGGTCCAGGCCGGCGCCCAAGAGAGGCCGCGGAAAGCTGACGCAGGCCATCGGAGGCAAGATACCCATCTGCTCCAGCTGCGGATCACCCATCAGGTACGCACTTTGCGCACTCCATGCGCCAGAGGGACGCACGTTGGACGTGTGTAGTGAAAGAAGGATTCGGTGAGCTTAAGGAGAGGTCGGTCGGATAGAAACACGTGTTTCTGTCCACTGCTCCTCATCGGGGTTAAGAGAACTCTGACAGTCGAGGAAAAGAAGTATATGATGACAAGGTACGGCGCAAGAATAAGATTAACTGTACTCTACGCAGGGATTGAAGAAGCTGCCAGGCAGAAAAATAATTTGTGTCTCTCTATCCCTCTTTTTCTCCGTCTCTCTGACACACACGCACACAGCCACACAAACACACACGCGCACGCACGCACACAATCCCCTTTATGGACGTAGATGTGTAACATGAAAGCCGATGCAGTACTTACTGGATTTCAAATGTCACACAAATTTCCATCCGAAGGTTGTAGGTTCGGTCTTTGCCAGCGGCAAGTTGTCTTTTCGTCCCCTTTACTTTCGTCACATCTATATCCCAATCACTATACTACACTTAAAACAGTACAATTCACTTCCCCTATACCTTCCTTAATTATCTGCTGGTTTTCATTAAGGTTGTGTCAAACAAAGAAAGAAGCCCTCATAAATTCCCTTCTTTCATTGATCCGAATCAGAGTCTTTCCTGTGCAGCAGATACCCCACGTAGAAGCTACACCACAACGTTCTGTCCCAACCCAAACATTTTTACTATTGCAGCGCTGCCCATAGCACATATTTCCAGGTGCCATCTGCGGATGCACGGTGTAGTAATATTAGAACATAAGGCACGGGCATTTGTCACTTAGTGGCAAAGCTATGCAAAATCGTTCCATATCTCGGTCGGTCACTGTTGGTGACGGATTCAGTTCAGCGTGCAATATGGTTAACAAAAAAAAAAAAGTTTTGTTGTTTCCACCACTGCACTCGTTGACGTCATGACCTTTCTGGTGTAAGTGCATGCATGAAGGCGTGTCAACCCACCGGTTTCTTTCATCACGTCTTCTTTCTTTACCTCAGAGATACGGCGTACTCCAAAAGAGTATGCTCGTTATGGCTCCGCCGTGATACTTAATTGAGTGTGAAGCAATCGCTCCTGAATTCATAAGTGCCCAAACAAACAAACAAAAAAAAAAAGACAAAGAAGAAGCGACAGTCGCATATGCTTTTAGATAATTTGATCTCGTATAGTAAGCAAGCAGGTTACATAATGGCAAGAAACGAAGCATCCACAGTGATAACCACCATTTGGCTGAATGTCCTTTGCAGGGGTCCGTTTGTGACAGCGCTAGGACGCAACTGGTGCCCGGATCACTTCTTGTGCTCCAATGGTAGCTGCCGCAAGTCGCTCCAGGACATTGGCTTCGTCGAGGAGCAGGGCAAATTGTACTGCGAACACTGCTACGAATGCTACATGGCCCCCATCTGCAGGAAGTGTGGACATCGCATCAAAGGCGTAAGATTTTGCCTTCAGGTTCTCGTTAACTAAAACTAGACGGGTATAGCATGTAACAGCCCATTATTATAGCTGAAGTTCTTTTTGTCGGTGAAAAATTTTTCTTCGTAGAATGCGTATTAAGGGTCTGCAATGGGTGGTGAAGGTTTTTTAATAATTCTCTGTAAGTCGGGAAATGTCGGGGCGGGGGGTGGGGGGGACAGGGACGTGCTCAGATCTAAAGCAGAAGTATCAGGGTCCGTTTTAACGAAAGGCTTCTACGTTAGCAGTCTTGCGTAAGAGCGAGTTTCATCCACTCCTGATTTTGGTCATTTTATTAGCGCGAAGGCCACCTTCCAGTAAGAACGAACACATACCAACGACAAACTTCAGAAACTTGGTCCCGCGAACTTCGTATGCAAACTCTGGCACGACTTTTTTTTTTTTATTTGTTAGAGCTTCTCGACGTAACTTGCTCTCTTTCATTAACTTTCACGCGTTCTAAATTCTGTCATTGGTCTCATTTCTCCCCGCAGGATTGTCTGAATGCCCTTGAGCAGACCTGGCACCCCGAGTGTTTCGTATGCACGTACTGCAAAACGGCTTTTGGAAACAGCTCCTTCTACCTCGAAGACGGAATGCCCTACTGCGAGAAAGGTCGAGTATTTCAACTACCCCCGAACATTTCTCCAAGCTAAGGCAATATAACCACATTGATCCCCATATATTATCGGTCGATCGACTGTCGTTTTTTGCCATGTATTACCGTACGTGTTTCCTCGGCGATTCTATTCTTCAGTCTATGGAAAAAGATCATATTATTATGGTAACCTTACATTAATCAATTTACCAACTACCGCAGTGAGTCGGCCGCTGTGGAGGTCTGTTTCGGAGCACGACATCGGCGATTTCATACCCAGCTTCTCCCTCTCAGTTGAAGCAATGCAGAGTGACTGCGTAGTTAGCTTTGGGTGCAAGTTAAAGGACCACATGTGGCCAAATGTATATTGCAAAGCGCGCCCTGCGACGTTCGTCACGAGCCACGTGTAGCATTAGGCCGTTACAGCCATTTATTCTTCCTCGTATCATTTATCATATAGTATAGTCACGGTGCTCGTTACGGTGACAAAACAATCAGTGAAACTGGTAAAGATTTAGTTTCTTTATTGGGCAAATTCGTGCCCAGGAAAAGGAACACAAGCACGGTCGTCGGACGTAGGTAATCCGATCGTCGGTGAAACACGTCGTCTTTCATTCAAGAGGGATCGAACGTTCCACCGCAATTGCTGGTGCTCGCGTCACTTTCAGAATGAACTCAACTACTCGCGTCGTGAGCGTAATCTCATCAGAACATTCCGAAACAGACGTCAAGCGTGATTTGAGGTATCATCGAGCGAAGTGCAACTGACGCGTCACATCGGGCATTCAAGCGGCCCCCCGCTGCATCCGAAAATCTAATTATAATTTTCGAATTGCAGACTGGAACGAGCTCTTCACCACCAAGTGCGTAGGCTGTGGATTTCCCATCGAGGCCGGAGATCGCTGGGTTGAGGCGCTGAACAACAACTACCACTCCCAGTGCTTCAAGTGCACGGTACGACAGATGTTAACGACGATGTTTAGTTCACGAATACATCTAGAAATCAGTAGGACGTACTAAACAGTGTTGTTTTAATGGAAAGAGTTTATTAGTATACCGTCTCGCCAATGCAGTTTTAACCTGCTATGAAGAGAGCCTATATTTTCAGTCCCTTCTGAAAACCTTCTTTTGTAGTTCTCCTTCTTTGAGATGATTTTACTCCTAGCATATCGATAACACACTTCTAACGAGCGTGGTCAACGCATACGGGCGCCGAAACAGAAATGAAGAGAAAACGGACATTTTCAGGTACCCCTCAAGAGTTTAAAACTTCATTCACGCAGATTCTGAACTACGCTTTCTCTCTCTGGAGGCTATGAAATCAGGGGTTACGTACAGGTCGCTAAACAACGACTCTCCTACGCATAATAAATAAATTTTTTTTTGAGAATAATACATTACAGCACTACCGAGTTATAGTTGAAATATCTAAAAATATTGAAAAAAAAAAGAATTGCATTTTCACGATCACACACGCAAAGAGAAAGAAATCATTGAAGAAATGACGAGATCAGGGGGGCAGCGCAACGTCGTGTATGTGCATGTGATTGTCCGTCTTCTATCACTGCTCTTCTATACTCGGGAACCATTTAGACCTCCTGTCGATTTCTCCATGTTAACTGCTAAACCGCTGGCGGCGTGAAAATGCTTGTGCTTCCCAAATACGGGCACATTTACTGCCATAGCGTGACGGTCACTGCGCACTTCCGCACGTCTGATTGATTATTCCTCATCGCTTGCCTTCCACAGATCTGCCAGAAAAACCTGGAGGGGCAAAGCTTTTTTGCCAAAGGAGGACGACCCTTCTGCAAGGCGCACGCCCGCTAAGCCGGCCTCTTGGGCAAAAAGATGGACTCAGCGCCTATGGGGCATTCGCAGGGGCATTTGGAGTCATCACGCTTCAGCTAAAGAGATAGAAAGAAAGAAACAAAGACATCGATAGCCAGCGTTACATAATTGCGTGAAGCCGATTCTCCAGAAGAAAAAAGAGCAGTACTAGGAGCAAAAGTTTCACAAGAACGGCTCGGCGGGGAATTGAAGCAGCTCGAGCGGATGGAAAGGGGCCCATCGCAATCGTCTTGTCGGCTGCAGGACTTTGCGGTTATTAGTTTTGCTGGGAGCTGCTTCGCGCCGAGGCTGAAACTGTTTTTTCTTTTCCTTTTTTTTTTTTTGTTTTACTTGATGCCATATTTCTCTCTTCGTCTCTTTGTGTTTTAAGGATGAGCAAGGAACTAAACCGAAAAAAAGAAACTTGCTTTTAATATATTGTTCGGTCGACGCATTATGCTTGCGGGAGAATATCGAAGCCCTGCTCAATTCGACATTTCTTTATGGTAGCGCTATACGGGCTGTAATGAAAGTATTATCCCTCATGCACAGGTATGTCTTACGTTATACAAAACGTATAAGCGATTTTTTTTTTTTTTTTGCTATGGCAAGAAGACGATGAAGAGGGCGACGTTGTTCGCTGACGTCTCACTCGCTATGAGAAGACTGGCCTCTGGGCGGCAAGAGAACCGCCGGTGAAGAAATCTGCGAAGGTCACGAGAAATGACAGAAGCTTCGTGAGAAAGCGATTTCTTCACAGGGTGGCACGCTAACTTCAACATGACAATTTTTTTGATCTCTTGAATATGCCATGTTTTCTGCTAGCATGAAGCTACGGGATAGGCAGAAGTGCCTCGGGCACATTGCGTCAGCTTATGTCAAAGTTATTTCTCTGACTGAGAAAAAAAAATGCAAGAAACCGCGTGTTTGTCGAAATGATTAGCTTCTTTTCAGGTAAAGTTTCAATGCTGGCGTAACAAAACAGACACAAATCAATCAGGAGGCACATTAATAACGCTATCCTCTTTTGCGCCTGCACAAGGCGAGCGCTGTGAGTGGCTTAAACATTTATCTAATCAACATCGGGAGAAGAAGGAGGCTCGAATAATGATTTAAAAAAATTAACGAACGATTGGGCGCGAGAAATTAAACAAGTTGAAATGCGACTTGATTCGCTTCAGGGAGGCGAAGCAACTATATAAGCGCTAACCGGCTCTCTAAACTAAAACGAACCTAACGATTGGGCGCTGTACTCGTCGCGTTTCACCTATACACTCGTTCGTGCCTTTCTGCTCTGCTAACGTCCGGTGTGCTGCATTTTCTTGTTTTCGTTTTTTGCTGGGTCACGTGCCCAACGGAAGTTCTAGTCGTCTTATTTGTTACTTATTGTTGTAGGCATCATTTATTGTGTTACAGCAACCATTGTATCAAGCCGTTGGGAAGTCATCGTGAGAAGGCGAAATACTTACATGCGTCAGCTTACTCCGTCACGTTGTCCATTATGTGCCATACCGTAACAGGCGGCACGTACCCCCCCCCCCCCCCTTCTTTTTCCCCCCTCCGCGAGGCTCTTGTCTTGTGTCTCAACGCTGATCAAGTGTGTACAACGAATAAAGCTAATGCCAATAACTGTTACAAAATATTCTGTCTGTTGTTCATTTCGTCTTCATAGTTGTCTCTGGCGCATTTGAGATGCTTTTAGAGACAGCGAGTTTTGTCGAAACTAATATATGGCAGTGCAAATTATGGAGGCGAAGTTACTCTGTGCAATGAGAACTAACAGACAATAATGCCAAGGGAAAATATAGGGGATTTTATTAGTAATAAATGTAATGTAAATGTGAAGAAAGTAAAGTGGACGAAAAGACAACTTGCCGTGGGCAGGAACCGAACCTGCGACCTTCGAATGACGCGTCCGATGCTCTACCAACTGAGCTACCACGGCGGCCATCCCCCCCCCGTCCACTTTATGGGGTATACATGTGCATTTAAACGTGGGAGTAGGGAGCCTAGATGACCGGACGTTTTAGGGTGGAGACAAATTCAAAAAGTGCCTTCAAGAAACTCAGCCAAAACCAGCGGGTAATGGGGCATGCTGTTGCCAGCTTCCACCAAATGTAGAATAGTTTTCTCTGCGCCGCCATTTTGGTCCCAACCGCCGCTCCCCTGAGCTCTTGCGACGTAACGGTGAGCGACGCTGGCGCGAGCTCACGCAAGGGAGGCAACAGCTCACGACCAGCGAGCGCGTCTCCGTGTGGACGCGCGGACGTGTCCCGTATGTAGGCTGCCTACTCGCAATGCGTGAACGCAGCAACGACAACTTCGGTTATCTATGCATTCGCGAACACCGTGAAACACATATAACATGTCCTGCAGCAAAAAACAGTGAACGAAATGCGCAGTACTCACAGAGCGAATACGAGACGCACTGGTGGGCTCCCAGCCGTCTCGATTTATTTGAGCGAGCCAGAGTAGCCGTCGGCCCGGGCTCGCTGGAAGCGGAACATTCGCACGCCCTTTCTGTTGTGGTTAGTGCACAGCGTTACGCAGCAATCAGGTATTCTTAGACTTCACCGGCAGCGTTTAACACGCTACCGCTACGTTCGGCGCCGTATTGTCGAGGATTAAACGGATCCGGGCGTAGACACAGTGCGGGCACCAAGATGGCACGATAGCGCTGCGCCGCTGTCTGGCAACATTGTGTTTTGGCGGGCGGCGGTGCGTTGGCGGCATGTAGTGGGTCAAAGGCTGACATCACCCTAAAACGGCCGGTCATGTAGGCTCCCTACGTGGGAGCGTCAGTCAGCGCCGCCAGTAGCCATGACGGTGAGTGTGGAACACTCTTTTTCTGCCAGTTGGCGTCACCTAGCGCGTGATCTTATTACGAGCTGGCAGCTGACCAATAATCCCTCGCATACTATACCTGAAGGCATCAAGTGTGCCAGAACGTGTCCCTCGCTATGAATGAAGGAAAGAAGTGGAAATTTAAAGGGCTCGTGTTTCTCTGTTAGACACAATATTAATGAGAACTAACAGACAATAATGCCAAGGAAAATATAGGGGATGTTATTAGTAGTAAATGTAACGTAAATGTGAAATAGAAAAGTGGATGAAAAGATGACTTGCCGTGGACAGGGACCGAACCTGCGACCTTCGAATAACGCGTCCGATGCTCTACCAACTGAGCTACCACAACGGCCGCCCACGCGTCCACTTTATGGGGTATATATGTGCATTTAAACGTGGGAGCGTCAGTCAGCGCCGCCAGTAGCCATGACGGTGAGTGTGGAACACTCTTTTTCTGCCTGTTGGCGTCACCTAGCGCGTGATCTTATTACGAGCTGGCAGCTGACCAATAATCCCTCGCATACTATACCTGAAGGCATCAAGTGTGCCAGAACGAGACCCTCGCTATGAATGAAGGAAAGAAGTGGAAATTTAAAGGGCTCGTTTTTCTCTGTTAGACACAATATTAATGAGAACTAACAGACAATAATGCCAAGGAAAATATACGGGATGTTATTAGTAGTAAATGTTATGTAAATGTGAAATAGAAAAGTGGACGAAAAGATAACTTGCCGTGGACAGGGACCGAACCTGCGACCTTCGAATAACGCGTCCGATGCTCTACCAACTGAGCTACCACAACGGCCGCCCACCCGTCCACTTTATGGGGTATATATGTGCATTTAAACGTGGGAGCTTCAGTCAGCGCCGCCAGTAGCCATGACGGTGAGTGTGGAACACTCTTTTTCTGCCTGTTGGCGTCACGTAGCAGGGGATTATTGCACGGATTATTGGTCAGCTGCCAGCTCGTAATGAGATCACGTGCTACGTGACGCCAACAGGCAAGAAAAAAAAAGAGCGTTCCACACTCGCCGTCATGGCTGTTGGCGGCGCTGTCTGACGCTCCTACGTTTAAATGCACATATATACCCCATAAAGTGGACGGGGGAATGGCCGTCGTGGTAACTCAGTTGGTAGAGCATCGGATGCATTATTCGAAGGTCGCAGGTTTGGGTACCTGCCCACGGCAAGTTATCTTTTCGTCCACTTTTCTTTCTTCACATTTACATTACATGTACTACTAATAACGTCCCCTATATTTTCTTTCGGCATTATTGTTTGTTAGTTTTCATTAATATTGTGTCTAACAAGAAAAAACGAGCCCCTAAAATTTCCACTCCTTTGCTTCTGTGCAATGAACTACTGTAAATGTCAGTAAGTAGTATAAGGATCTTAACTTTGTCAAATGGACGGCAAGTTTTGTGCTTTTGGTAGAAGGTAAGTTTAATAATATGGCAGTTCTCATCGGTTCAAAGAAATGGAAGCAGGGTGAAATTTGTCAAGCGCAAGCGCGCTGTGATGGTTGCATTAGAAACATCTCCGAACTAAAGAAACGTGGTAGCGCGTCAATCATTCTTTGTATCTAAAAGTTAGTGTACTTTATATAATGAAACGGCTCATGGCTGGGCCTGTGCATAAAAGTCTCTTTTGTCGGGGCATACACTGTGACGGTAAGCGGTTCGATCGGTCGGAAACAACTATAATTTGTAGAATAAGAATAGTATCAGCACACACCACAGCGTGGACATCCAACTGTACCAAGAGTGTGCAAAAATCGGTGGCATGTAACACTTCATTTGGTCTTGCCGATGCTTCTCTATAGAAAAGAATCAGCTATAGACCGCCTACACACAAAAAAAAAAGAAAAAAAGAAGAGAAAAAAAACAAAATTGTGAACGTATTTGTGAAGCGGAGCGCAAGAAGGTTTCGCGCCTTCTAACCTTACTATCTACGCCAGACTAAATTTACAGACATTTGATAGAAAACTCATTAAAGTTAAAGAAACGAACAGGCCGAGCAATTGCCGAGCACTGCAATGGCAAAAGGTAACCCTGCCTGCAGAAAACTAGTGAACGAATCAACCAATTATCCTAGGCCTGACGTACCCGTCCATCTTTAACTGGTGCAATTTACATACATATTTCGACTGGCTGGTCTTTTAGATGAACAACCCTGAACGAATCGCCGTCCAAGTATTACCAATCGGGAAACAGCGCGGTAATAAACGAAGACGAAGCAAGGAACGAGCAACACACCACACGAAGCGCTGACTATCAACTGAAATTTATTCTGGTGAAAAAACGTACATAAATACATACGCAGGAACACCTCGTCACAAACAAAATGGAACCAAACCAAGAAAAAGGTACATAGAAACAGAAAAGGTAATGGGATGGTTATCATCACATGATGCTGTGCGTGCATGGCGTAAGCGGAACAATCACCATCGATGGTGTGCTGTGTCAGCACACCATCGATTTTATTATCTGACAAATAAATTTCATATCTCTCGGCTAACCTTAGCGTAATTGTTCCGCTTACGCCATGAACACGCAGCATCATGTTATGATGACCATGCCGTTACCTTTTCTATTTCTATGTACTTTTCCTTGGTTTGATTCTATTTTGTTTGTGATGAGGAGTTCCTACGTATGTATTTATATACGTTTTTCCACCAGAATAAACTTCAGTTGATAGTCAACGCTTCGTGTGGTGTGTTGCTCGTTCCTTGCTTCGTCTTCGTTTTTTACCGCGCTGTTTCCTGATTGATAATGTACAACCAACTAGCCATCAAGTTCACTATATTAAACTCGAAGTATTACATTCCGCGCCTGTACATTCCACGCATGTACCTTTCACGACTACCGACTTTAACAGCGAATCTTCATAGGGCTAGGAGTCCGTGAATTTTTCCAGTCCTTGGGGAGGTTGCTAACTTCCTGAGGCTCTCCGAAGTGGCAGTTATCATCCACGCTGGACGCGCTCTTCCGGGACACGCACGCGCCTCAGGGCAAAAGCAAATAATAAATATCTATGCACTTGTTCTCAAAAGGGTCGGTCTTGTCACCTATTCTTTTCAACGTGGCCATCTCAAAAGTGGCAAGGGGATTAAAAGGACAGATGGCATTCACTTTACGATTTATGCCGACGATGTGACTATATGGAGCGTTGAAGGAAGTATGGGACGGGTGGAAAGCAGACTTCAGGATAGCATTTATGCGGTAGAGTTAACTTTAGAAGACATGGGACTGAAGTGCTATGCTGACGTGTCTGAACTCCTAGTACTCAATAACAGAAGGAGGGGTACAAAACCGCAGGGGTATGTTCTTGAGGAGCAGCCCAGGTTAATAAGGCTAGGCAAATCTATTATGCAAGTCGAATTCATTAGATTCTTAAGGGTTATTCCTGGAGACAAACGGGACAAATGGAAGAGCAATACAACACATCACTACTAAGACTGTGGAGATCATAAGACTGCTAAGAAGAATCACAAACAGACAGAGAGGGTTGGGAGAGGACAGTGCCATAAGACTGGTCTACGTCTCTGGGATGCTTAGATGGACACAGAGAGAGCTAAACAAGTTGAAAAGATTAATTAAAAAGCTTATCAAAACAACAGTTGGATTGACCAGTTGATACACCGGATGATGAATGAATGAAACTGGGGCTCCACAACACAAATGTCCGAGATAATTGAAGCTCAGCAAATTGCCCACAGAGAGAGGCTCTCTGGGAACAAGGTCAGGTAGAGCAATACTTGAAGAGGTAGGGTGGTACCCAACCGAATCCAGAGATTCGGGTGAAGACACAATAGAAATAAGAGATATTATAAGAGATATAATCAAGACAACTCCTTTCCCCAGAAATGTGCACCCGATGCACAACCAGGAAAGAAGATAGGCAAGGGCTAAAGCTCTGCTGAAGGAGATAGAACAGGAACAAAGAACATACAGCTTTTGTATATGCTGCATGGGTCAGAGGAAAGAAAGCCTTTACGGCAGTAGTAGTAGACGCCGATGGGCTCCCTCGGAATGCTATTACAATCATGACTAAAGATACGACAGTCGCGGAACAAGTGGCAATAGCATTGGCTTTAAGGAATAATAATTGGACGCGAATTTACAGTGACCCTAACATGGTTATTAAATAATTTACTAAAGGCTTTGGAACCAAAAGGGCTGCCCAGCTAATTGGTGAGATGGACAGCCAAGATATCTAAATCCGCTGGTTTCCTGCACACATGGGGTCTGTCGATCCATCTCGGACGAACTTAAACGAGGTGGCTAACGCAGCTGCACGAGGGCTTACTATCCGTGCACTACGCGACCAGGATCCCAATAATATGCAGGAGGAGAACAGGGACCGATTACTTACATATAATGAAGTCACAAAGCATTACTACATGATGAACAGAAGGGAATTTCCAGTGCCGCACGCTAAGCTCAATAGAGCTCAAGCGGTGACTCTGAGATTGTTACAGAGAAGAACTTACCCAAATCGAAACTTTATTAAGCAAGATATATCCAGACAGAAATGTCCAAATCAATTGCGAGAAGTGTAATAGCATCATCACACTGGACCATATACTTTGGCAGCGTCTTGTGGCTTTCACAGAGTGTGACAAGGAAAGAGACTGGTGGCAAATAGTCCTTTCACAGTGTAGCTCTTTTAGATCAAGCACATACCGTCCAGAAGGCCCACGATACGGTGTTAAGGTTAAACCTTACTGTCCCAGCGTGGCAGCCGCCTGCGTTAACCTAAGGGTTGGATCTTCAAGAGCTGATTAAAGTTTAACATACCACAGTTGCTCTCAACGTGAAAGCTGTAGGGAAGTGCGAAAGAGTGATTCGACTGCCCTTCGGCCACGCGGCCGTTCACGGGCAAACAAGCGCTGGCTTTTCCAAACATGCAGCCTGCTCGGCGTCCATGAAGAGAAAGGATGACATCATTTGTGATGCAGTTGCACCATCTCCCCTCCTCCTTTTCCTCTCCTGCTTTCCGTCCCTTCTCACCATCACATCACTCCTCCATACTCTCCCACCCCTTTGCTACGCTAAACTATACACGGGTATTATATGCTTTACCCTTCTCATTTCCTTCCTCCTCACCATTTCTTCCCTTTTCCACTCCCTTGTTATGCTATACTATACACGGCTATGAAATTCGTTACCCTCCCTCTCCTCCTGTCTCTCCTGCTCACTTTCTCTCTTCTTTTCCACCCCTTGCTAAGCTATACTACACATGGTTATACTATGCTTTAGCTTCTCCCCTTCTTCTTTCCCTCCTCCTCACCCTCGCTTTACTTTCCCACCCCATTGCTATGCTATATCATAGACGGCTATGCTATGATTTACCCATCCCTCTCCCTCCTCCTTATCCTTACATCACTCTTCCTCATTCTCAGTTCCTTTTCCACTCCTTGCTATATTATACTATACGTGGCTATGCTACTCTTTACCCTCTACCATTCTCTTTTCCATCCTCTCACCCTCACTTCCCCTTCTTGCACTCTTGCTGTACTATAATATGCATAGCTATGCTATACATCAAGGGTCTCAAACTCACCTCAGCTAGCGGGTCGTAGTCACAAAATTTAGTCTCCCGATGGGCCGTGATGGCGAAGGTTAAAGCGGGGGAGTGGGGGGGGGGACGTCAGCTACCGTTGCTATTTCAAAAAAGGCCTTTTCCCACATCTGCCATATGTGTCAATATTGAAGGTGATTATTCAGCGTCAAGTTTCGAGAAACATATTAATACTGATCTTCAGAGTGACTGAAATCGGGACGCCGATTCTGAAATATAAAGCTTTTGTTCGACGGTTATGTTTTAACACACGGTAACCGGATCGGCTACCTTACGAAAAAGATGCTTGAGACCAGTCAAGTCTGAGTAGCTCATCAACATACTTTTATAGAAGAAATCTTAAGATCAGGCGAAAACAGTCATGTGCGAGTCGCGGGCCGTGTGTTTGAGATCCCTGCCATTATACATGGTTTTCCCTGCGTGACGCCAAGTGACGACATGAGATGACAGCAGATGACAGATGACAGCATAAGACAGTCCAGGCCCACAAGTTGCTCTGTACTTAAGATGATAAAAAAATATCCTACGGCCGTCATATTTTGATATAAGACGGCTTATACTGCCCATAGAAAAATCTCTTTCTTGCAATGAATTTGTGTTTAGAAGTACAACTGACTTTAAGAAAATTGGTGTAAGCTCGGTTTTTGTAACCTGTCTTTTGCGCATTGTGGTTTGTAGTGAAGCCAACTCATAAAGAAAAAAGGCGCCGGCGGCGGCTTGCACCGATGAAGATGGTGCACAATACACCACGCACACGCGGCAAGACAAACAAGACAACGCATGCCGCAAAGTTGAGAATGCAGACTTGTAGATGGCGGGCTTCGCGAGAAAACGTCGTTTAATGAGCATCTCGATGGCAGTGTCGTCGTTAATGGATCGCGGTATACACTGCACAAACGTTGATGGTCACGTTCACAGCCCGGCCTTGGATCATAGCAGCTTCGCTAGTCATCCACCCTCACTAGAATGGCTCACATTTTATAACAGCAGAGCTGTTTAAGCTTGGAAAAACTGCAGGTGGCGTCATGTACAAAACTGGGCGGCTCTGCGCCACAGGAAGCGGGTACGTGCCAAGTAGCTTCTAGCATAACATAGACATGTATAGTATAGTTTAGCTAAGAGTGGAAAAGGGAAGTGAAGGTTAAGAGGAAGGACACAGAATAACGAAGAGACAATTAGTCTTCTAATTTCCCGCAATGAAATCCGTCTACTCCTGAGACAGATAACCTGTAGGCTCACCAAAGACAATTGGTTCAATGAAAAGTCTAAAAGTTCGGACTTATATTTAACAGATCCTTGCATAAAACTATGCATTCCATCAGATTTGAGCAAAAATAGGAGATTGGAAACATTTGTCGACCGCCTACGGCTTGGCACAGCATTTACGCGACACTTCCTACACAGGATAAAACGTGCGTCTAGTACAGAGTGTTCCTGCGGCCACCCTGACGAAGATGTTCATCATCTACTCATCGAGTGTAAAAAATATGAATCTCAACGAAAAGTATTACGAGCAAGTCTGCTACTTTTAGATAGAAGGCCTTTCACAGTGAAGAAAATACTAGGTCCATGGCCAACGGCAGATCTTCGGAAAAGAGCGCTTGTCGCCTTCAAGAAGTTTCTTGAAGAATCAAATATTTTGTGGAAATATTGACCTACTGTACACGATGTCGCCTTCCCCTTCATACTAAAGGAAATGTGTAATGTTGTGATAGTGCGTTTGATTTTAATCATTTGTCTCTGTGTGTTTTCCTATGTATGTCAAGCAATACAGAATATTTGAGTTTGGACGTCTACATGCGAACTGACTTTTCCTATTTGAACTTGTGATACAACACTTGTGTACATATGAACCTATTAGACGTATCTGAACTGTCATGTGATGTTCGGCTGTGCTGCTCACATCGTGTGTTCTACTGTATTGCATTTGTGCTCTTATTATTTTTCTTACTACATATTTTGTCGGCTAAGCGAGAAGGAGTAGCCGGTGCCACCATAATGGCACCAACCTCTTCTATTTCATCATTTCAATAAAAAAAAAAGCAAAGGAGAAGTGAAGACGGTAAAGCATTGCATCGCCTTGTACTATACGATTTTCCGCAGCTGGTTTGTTTAATCAAAACTAGATGGCGCCACCACCCCACCGTGGCCGTCCCCTGCTGTGGCCACCACGGCTAGGGTGGCCACAGCCGTGGCCTTTAACAATGCTGCTCAATATGTCTCCATCCGCGTCGCGTCGTCTGCTTGGCGTCCCCATAGAGTCTGCGCGCACGCTAGTAAAAGCTAGCAGACGGCAGCGTCGGAAAAGCCAACATGGCGGCACCTGTGGATTCAGTTTCCTTCCGCCTCGAACTTATCACGTCGTCGCCCTGCGCTGTGTGGCCCGTAAGTTCGCAACCTACGCATTTATTTGCTTTATAATTACGTCCTGAAGCTTCGAGAGCAATGTATTCGTCGGTATTTTGCAGTGTTTCTGAGATTCATTCTCAAATTATTGGAGACAAGGCTTAGCAGGCGTGGCTAAATAAACACAACTAATCTCAATACTAAAGACAGAACATATCTGATGCTTTGTCCCCAACGTGAGATGACACGAAGCGCCGATTTCACCATTTATTTATTGCTGTGAAGACAGTGGCGAGTAGCAAGTGCGAGTTCAGATCGAAGCGGGCGGTCGCGTTTGAATGGGTGCTGCGACGTTGGCTTCTAATCCCAGCTGATGGTGGTTGCTAATACAACATTTAAAGACATACTCCATAAATGCGAAGTAGAATAAACATATCACGTATTGCAGAGGCGCAGTACGTGCCAAACAAGCGCAAATGGCTCAACGTTATCAACTTTGAGGTAATTACATGCAGAACTATGTTTTGCTGCGCAAGCATGTGACATGCTTACACCCTGCTGCAACCAGCTTGTGCGGTACGGCCCCGGCCGCTTCGCTGGCCCAATGTGTTGGCTGGGGCAACTGGCTTGGGGAAGGCCAGTTACGATCACGTGATCAAACATGGCAGCGCCCATGCGCCGCTGCGGAACATCATGACTGATGATAGGGTACGGAGGAAAAAAAGGAGGAGGTAAGAGGGTAAACCACAGCATACAGCAGTGAAATAAGCAGCCAGCAGAGAAATAAGTGCGTGGGCAGCCGGAACAAAACGACAAGGCCAGATCAGTCGGGGGGAACCTTGAAGGATAACTAGAATTTCAAACAGCGCGAAAGAGCGAGGTCCAATAAGAGAAGGGTACACACGACAGCGCTGACACACACACACACACACAAAAAAAGAAAGGATGAGAAATATTCGAGGCTTTAGATATGGCTAGGCTAGGCAACGTGTGTGAGCAGACCTTCGATCACTCTATCGGACAAAGAAATTGATTTAGCCTACTTCCGCACATTTGTACGCTCAATGTGCACATGCGCAGACATGATGTTTAATAAGGCTGGTTATTTTATTATTAATTCATGATTTTTATAGTTTCTTCTTTCTTTTTTTGTAGACTGCGCATGTATACATTGCGCCGTTGTGACGAATGAACCTTGTTGTGAGTCAGCGCCGTTGTCTGGGTCGTTTTACGGGCTCCTCTCTCTTTTGCGCTGTTTTAATTTTCAGTATATCATACCAACTCGCCCAAACATGCACTTTAGCTTCAAGGATAACCTAAATCGATTCTTACGTCACATAAATGTCTCTAAACAAGTCGAAAGAGCATGACTTGGAACGAAACAAAGCATGACATACACTTATTTTATATCGTTTTACTTCAACGAAGTCACTTCATCTTTCCTTCTATAATGCTGCATTGCAATTGCAAAAATGTTGGAATGTAAAAAGCGCACCTGGCATGCACCGCTGTCGTCACGTGTATGGACCTATAGGGACGGAGACGGCAAGTTAATTCTGAGAATATAAATAGGCTATAGCGTTAACCACGCTCAACTTGTATCAACATGAGTTTGACACTGAAGTAGTTCTCCGACGAAACGTAACTACTGTAAAGTATTCTAGTACACTGTAACGTAATCATAGAAAGCGTTGCGAAGAGAAAATAGAGAGGAAATCGGATGCCGGCCTTGTTGAAGCATAGTGTCAGGCCAATAATGCGTGACGTCGCCTTCGACTGCTTATTGGATATTACTCCAGAACGAGTGAACTTTAACGCCCAGGGACTGAAGGTATATTAAAGGGTCCCTGAAACGGTTCATTCAACTTGTGTACGACCTGAGGCCACAACTATATCAAATAATTCGCACCATAATTTAAGCGAGGCGCGTATCGAGGCAGATATGGGCAACAAGCGCTTGCCCTACTTCTTAGTACTGTGTTATCTCCTCAGCCTCTCGGTAGCGTTCACTAATGGTTTGGTAGCGTTCACTAATGGTTTGCGGTTGGGATTAAGCCCTATCTATACAGCGGCCTTCCGCCAGTGCATGGTTGAGCTCCACGCCTCCAAGTGCCGCGAAAATCCCGGCTTCTTTATAAGAGAAGCCTAGGCTTCTCTGAGAATGATCATTGGGAAGCGTGAATACAGGAATCGCGGTGGTATTCTTCCCGCGTTGTGGTGGCCTCAAAAGCGCGGATGCAAGCGTTGATCGAGGACCGAATGCTACGTGTAGTGCTGCGCTGCAGCCACTCCGCTCGCCAGTTGCCTTACATCGGTGCACGACGTTGTAGCTTGAGAGGTCACTAATCGCCGGGTTTGCAGCTCGGGCACAGCGCAGCAAAGGTGAATCATGGTGCTAGATCTCGTGTCACTATTGGTCGCGAAGCTTGCGTCGAAATAGAGCACTTGTTAAACCGAACGAATAATTCCAGAATCCCGACATCAGCCAACAGTGAGAACATCACACAGAAAATCGCCAGAAGGGCCAATTGCAGATTTAGGCAGCGGGGTAGACTTGCACAAAAAACTTTAATTAGGACCCTCTGCTAATATGTCCGCGTGTCAGGTGAGATACATGGGTGCTCCATAAAATGTAGCCAACAATTTTATAAAACTGATAAGAAAACACCCGAGGAAGTAAAACTCGTTACTTATATGGCTTTACTCCGACATCTGATTTTTTTTTATTTTGCTTTCTTGTTTCTACCGTTAGAAAAAGGACTTATACCAAGCTATCTCCCGCTGACCGATTTTTGGCCGATCGTCTTTAGCGGGCACGTGCGATAAATTCGTAACACAATTAGCGGCACTAGCAGTATTACATTCGCCGCAAGAGCCGAAAAGCTCCTGCAGAGGAAATTAACTGTCGCATTATAAAAAAACGAGTCATGCCACTCACAGATAAAAGAAAAAAGCGGGTGTGATACGAAAAACAAAAGCGTCGTTCTTGAGATGTACATATGGCAACGAATAACTGAAAAACAAAACAGAAAAAAGAACAACTTCTACAAACGAAAAAAAGTTTACGAGGGCAAAAAAAAAAAAACCACTTTCGTGAGCCTTTGTTAAAAAAAAAAACCAGGAAAAACAAAACGGAGTAGAATAAAAAGAAACACAAAACGTAAGCCTTGACACAGCGGCAGCATTAATCCGCTATTAATGACGGTTAACGGTATTAGAATTAACAAGCATCATCCTAGCGCTCCCTCCTTTCCCCTCCGCCCCCTTCTTTTCTTTTCATTCGGTGTTAATCCTAGCTCTCTGAGCCCCATGCCCATCGAATTAAAACCCCTTAAACTAAAAGGTCACAAATATCGTTTCGTAAGACTGCCGATAAGTTCATTAGCGCAGCACGTCACTTAGATCCGTAAGATCTATAAGCTCCACAATTTCCGTCGTCACGCTACTAATGCGCCCGCGAAAATGAGCTCTTTGTCGAACTCTGTCTTAAGTCATCTTCCAAAGGCGATACATTTGAAGCATAAATGAAAATAATTTCGTTATTAAAATGCTTTCAACCTCATAGAATCTATAAAAAGTACGAAACGGTTTGTGCTTGACGAAGATTACCGTATCATTAGAAAAAGTTAGACGGAACCTCCTTGAACGGGAATAATTAAATGCGAAGGATTTCGATCGTGGCGTACGGAATACCCTTTGATCTCATATGTATCTATCCACCCGCCTGTCCCTTGGCTCTCTCGCAGTCGGTTGGGTGACGTTGTATGCACCAAAATTAGCGCGGCATGATATGAGTGCAATAGAAAATGGTTGTGCGCAAACTAGACAAGGACGAAGAAGACACGGACGAGCGAGAAATTGTTGCGCTCCTCCGTGTCTTTTTCGTCCTTGTCTACATTGCGCACAACCATTGTCCCTGGCAAGTATGAACAAACTCGCCCAGCGGAAAGTTTTATTGAGATGAGTGTATTATGGACATGAATGATAGGCCATGACATGAGCAGCATGACATGCATGTCTGCTATATCATCAAACGAATAGCACAAATGACATGATGGATTCGTCGGGAAGCCATCGTGGTCGTTTTGTTAGTATATATAACATAATTTGAATGCATTCATGACAAACATGCAGTAAAGAATAGCGTGTGATGACATCCATTTGCTGGCGTCATGAATGGCATCATATGAATAGCATAAATGAGGAGGAAGAAGAGTAGGAGGTGGATTTCATTCGCAGGTAGATCCAACCACGCAACATATGTGTAGGCTATTGTGTAATGCACACATACAACCACTTGCTGTGATTCTGTACCGTCAGTGCATTGAAGCATTATTAGCTTCGATCGTGCAGACAGTCAAGGACACATAGTATTTTTTAGCCAACGCCTTCATTAAAAAAAGCCAATCTTGGAGGACCCGCTCGTTATGACTGCCGCATGGCCTTAATTTATCATTGTACTATATTTTTTTTTTAAGAGACCACGTTTGCCAAGTGTTCCGGGCTCCCAAGTTTTCCAGGACATTTAATTGGGTAGTGAACAACTGTTCTCGTTTTATTGTGATTGCAGGAGTGCGCTGTAGGGTTCCCTCGTGGTACTCCAATTGAGTGCCGGCCGCCTAGCTGTGTGAGGGGCGCGCTGTATTATCTCAGCCAGTATTTGACATCAGTCTATGATCTCGCACCTAATCTAAATGTTTTCTTTAATGCCACCTTGCTCTTTTGCCAGGAGAGATACCCAAAGCAGCATCTTGTAGTATTGTTTCTGCTAACCAGACATCCATATCATAGAGCTTCTCACCCGCAGCGTGAGCGGTTCTTGTGCACTGCTGTCCCAGATTCGTGTGGTTACTGGTGATGGATTCAGACAACACACGTTTAACGACACAACACATTTAATAAACACACGCACGGCACTCCAACAATATACAAAACCAATACCAATAACTTCAAATTCAAACTAAGCCACACTAAGCCTACACGCCAACCCCACTACAAACTAAACACTCCTATAGTTAAAGTCAGGCAACTCTAGCCTCATGATTCGCGCCGACCTTACTTAACACAGCTGATTCGTTTCTCGTCAATGTCTGCGATCGGTCGCGCTGAGTCTCTATAGAGGTTCTCGACGTTCTTGACGAACGTCGCCGTCCCTGCCGCTGCCAACGTAGCCCGTCGTACTCCTCGCGTGACGTCCTTGCTGACATTGATTGATTGAAAAACTTTATTGAAGAAATATGAGAGACAAGGGAGCGGCAAGGGTGGGTCCCTAGTCCAGGACTCCAGTGGCCGTTGCTGTACGCTCAGCCTGATCCAAGAGACCCTGCTGGGTCTCCAAGTCGGCTCGAGCGAGAACGGCCTCCCAAGGCTCCCTTAGTAAGGTCTGTACCAGAGGGGAGTTTATGTTTTGTGGCCTAGACATGCATTCCCACATAATGTGGGGAAGAGACGGCCGACCTCCACACCATGGGCATTGACCGGCGTACGCCGTTGGCCACATTGCGTGCCATAGTCCCAAGTGCGGATAGGTGTTTGTCTGGATCTTTCTGTATTTCCGGGCATCTCCTACTCCTAGCTGCGGATGCGGAGACGCGTAGATTTGTCGTTCGCGACGCTGGTGCTCCAAGATGTCGTGTGGGTTGTTGTCTTTTGGTATTTTGGTCGGGGCGCCGTCTGCTCGGTTGGCTAATTCGCGAGCTAGTGCGTGCGCCCGTTCGTTTCCAGGGACCCCCGAGTGTCCCGGACACCATGTGATGCTGTGAGATTCGCGCAGTACATCGCCTAGTAGCTTAAGGGTTATCCGTGGTAGACGTCCGTTTATGTACATTCGGCACGCCGCTTGTGAGTCTGTCATGACTGCTATTGAGTGCCCACTGGCGTCTGCTTGTTTAATTGCTAATGCTATGGCAGTTGCTTCAGCTGTGCTCGTACAAGGGGTTCGCACTGAGGCCGAGATTGTTATATTTGAATGTTAGGAGTAATTTACTGCCGTTAGAACGTGACCAGAATCGGACTTTGCGACATCCGTGTAAATTACGTCACGGTGCCCACCAAAATTTTTAATGAGTTGCCTCGCTCTGGCCGCGCGCCTGGCACCATGGTAGAGTGGACTCATGTTCTTCGGGATAGGGTAAACTATCACTTGTTCCCGTAAATTCGCGGGTACAGAAACGAGGTCCTCCTCCCAGTAATGTGGTCGGATTGGAAAATTTAAATCAGCAAGGACCCGCCTCCCTGCCTTCGAGCGGTCGAGGCGTTCCCTTTGCCCCAGCATAGTCGCTGCCCTCAGCTCCTCGAAGGTGTTTTGAAGTCCTAGCGCTAGTAGTCTCTCGGTCGATGTGCCGGGTGGGAGTCCCAGGGCTGCTTTATACGCCGTCCGTATGATCACGTCCACTTCTTTGGTTTCACTAGGGCTGAGCTCTTGATACGGCAGGCTATATGTGACCCTACTGAGAACAAACGCGTGTACTAGTCGGATGGCCTCCGTTTCCGTTAGACCTCTGCCTTTTCTCGCCACTCTATTTATCATGCGAGCTATTTGCTTGGTGGTCGCTTTCAGCGCTTTGATAGTGAAGTCGGCTCTGTGATTTTCTTGTAGCCATAAACCTAAGACTCGGATTCTTTGTTTTTCCTGGATTTCCGTGTTGCCTAGCCATAGACTAACGCTTTGGTCTTTGCTATAATTGCGGCCGTGTAGCCTTATCCATTCAGATTTGTTTGGCGCGCAGGACATGCCACTTTGTTCTGCAAAATCATTAACTATTTCCATCGCTTCTTGTAAGACTTGTTCTTTGTACCCTAGAGGGCCTGTTGTCACCCACAGGGTGATGTCGTCCGCACATAGCGAGAATTTTAAGTCTGGAATTTGCTCTAATCTCCTGGCTAGCCTGTTCATGCCTAAATTAAATAAAAGAGGAGATAGGATAGCCCCTTGAGGTGTACCCTTACCTGGCATGTCGAATTTCTCTGACCTGATGTTTTCTATTCCTATCGTGGCTTTCCTACCTGTGAGGAAAGAGCGTACACTTTCTCCCCACATTCTACTTTTTCTAGTTCTTCGAGTATGAGTGTGTGCGACATAGTGTCGAAAGCACTTTTAAGGTCTAGCGCTACAACTATGTGCTCCCCTCCCGTAGGAATATTGCATAGGACATCCTCCTTAAGTCTGAGAAATATGTCCTGAGTGGATAGGTGTCTCCTAAAGCCGTACATGTAGTCTGATAGGAGACTACGATCTTCTATGTGATTCGTGAGCCTCGTGTGAATTACTTTTTCAAACAGTTTCCCTAGGCAGGATGTGAGGGATATCGGATGTAAGTTCTGCAGACTGCGAGCTTTTCTGGCTTTTGGAATAAGTATGACGGTGGCATCTTTCCACTGTTGTGGAAGGCACCCTGTATCCCAGATCTGCTCGTTGAAATACCTAACTAAGCGCTCAAGCTGCTCGTCGCTTAAATTGCGGAGCATGGGATTGGTGATACCATCCTCCCCTGGTGCTGAATTTTTCTGAAATGCTTGTGTGGCAGCAAAAAGCTCTGACTTAGTTATAGGGGCGTCTAGCGTGTCATTTTCTATGCCTGCATAAGCGCGTGTAACATAGTCCGAATCTTTTATTCCGATGTATCGCTCCCTAAGATCGTGCAATAATTTGGCGTTGTCGCCTTCGTACGTGCCCGTTAGTGTTCTGAGGGCTCGCGTAGTTGCTGTCTTTGTATTTTCGGGATCCAGCATACTTCTCAGTATGGCCCAGGTTTTCGCTGTCGATAGGGTTCCCCTTAAGGAATCAGTAAACTGGGCCCACTTTTACGCTTGCAGCTTACGCGCATTCGCTTGGTCCGAGAGTTCCGACACCCTTATTCTTAATTTTCTGTTGAGCCTTTGTTGCTTCCATCGTTTGGTCAGTCCTCGTCTACAGTCCCACAAATGTAGCAGGTACGAGTCGACGACTGAGTTTTACGTAGTTAGTGTAATTTTTCTGGTAGAGGCTTCGTAAGCCTCTTTAAGGCCCAGCGCCCATTCTTCCACGTTTGCTGGCGCGGTTAAAGGAACTGGGTACTTGCGATATAACGGCCAATCTGTTATAGACGCGGAACCAAGCTCGCGTTTGAGTTTGGGAGTGGTGGTAGAGAAGCTTATGATAAAATGGTCGCTCCCCAGGTTTTCCTCTAAGTTTTGCCAGCACCCGTCTCTAACATTCAGCGAAAAGGTGAGGTCTGGGCACGTATCGGCACTTACGCTATTGCCTGTCCTAGTAGGAGCGGAGGGCAGCGTTTCCAGCTGTAGGCCTGTACTTTCTACGGCATGAACAAGTAATTTGCCCTTAGGGGAACCTCTTTTGTATCCCCAGTTTGTGTGGGGGGGCATTAAAGTCGCCCACGAGGATTAGTCTGTCTTTCCTCTCCAGGTTCCCTATGGCGCGGGTAATTATAGGCGCGAAATCCGTGCCTCTTTCTTTAGGTGGGCTATAGATATTTATTATGAGGGTTTTGGCACGTCCTCTCTTTGTTGGAAGGAGTTCCACTATATGGTGTTGTGTTTGAGTTCTCGGGGCGTACCTAACGTTCGAAGCGATCTCTTTGCTAACCAGCGTCGCGATCTTCGAATAATCCGAATTGTAATGCGTATAGTAGTCGCGCAATTTAACAGTGCATTTGCCAATTTCTTGTAGGCATATAATGTCCGGCTTAACAATCGCCGTGTCTATGTAGCATTGTAGGGCCGCCGCCTTGTTTTGGAAAGTGCGACAATTCCACTGCCAAATTTCAACGGTGTCGTTTATTTTTGCCTGATTGGTGGCCATGGCTTGTATCACTCCCCGCATCCATGGAGTCAGAGACGACTCCGTGTTTGGCTTTTTCGAAGAGTGGGTGCGTTTGGACTACCTGCGGCACGCTTACGACTTAGTTGTTTTTGATAAGTGGCTAGCTCATCGACCTGCTCTTTTAATTTGTGAAAGTCGTTATGTAACTGTTTCTGAAAATTCTGCATGCCCTGCATTTGCTGCATCATTTGCTGTAGCATCGCTTCTATGGGATTTTGAGAAGGAAGCTTTTCTTCCGCTTCTATGGTTTTCGGTTGCTCTACTTTAGCCGTTTGGTTAATCTGTCCTCTTAAGGCAGCCATTTCCTGTTTGATTTCGTCTAGCGTTTGTTTGAGCATGCGATTTTCTGCTAAGACCCTCTGGTACTCAGGATTTGATGTTATGGGAGCCCCGGTTGAAGCCGCCCCCGCGCAGCCCACCTTTGTATGGTCGATGTTCTCCGCCGTGTTTCCTGGAGCCCTGGACTTATGATTGAGCTGCAAGGAGTGAGGCTTGGGGTTGGGAGTACCGACGTCTGCATCTCTTCTCCTCGATCTTGACCGGGATTGGGAGCGTGATATCGCCTTGGGCTTCTTTGTCCTCATGGTAGACCTCGATGGTGACCGACCCCTGGGTTTTTTCTTGACTTTTTCTGGGTGCAGCGAAGGCCATTCCTCGTCTTCGTCCTCCGAGTCGTCCGAGCCGTCTGAGCTGAGCCATCTTGGTCGTGGCGGTGACTACTTGGCTGTTTTTTTCCAAGGGTTCTGGCTGGATGTCCTTGCGGACACGCCGGAAACGTGTTTGGGGCTTCAGTCTTCTCTTACATTCCTTTTCTCCAGCTAAGTGTTCTCCCCCCACAAGAGGTACAGGTTGGGAGGCAATCGTGGTCTGCCGGGGGTTCTTGCATGCCACATTTGCGACACACTGGCAGATCAGGCTGCGGGCAAACGTCTGTGCGGTGTCCGGTTTGCCGGCAGGCGTAACAGAATTGAATAGTGCTCTTATACGGGTAACACGGCAACTCACCACCCATGTAATATACATATCGTGGTATGATTGGCCCGTAGAAGGTAATGACAGCAGTTTTGGTATCGCCGAGCATTCGTGCTCTCAGGATCTCAACTCCTTGCGTGCGGATTCGTAGGTTCGCCCTCAGCGTTTCGGC
Source organism: Rhipicephalus appendiculatus (assembly GCA_030522465.1). Taxonomy (NCBI): domain Eukaryota; kingdom Metazoa; phylum Arthropoda; class Arachnida; order Ixodida; family Ixodidae; genus Rhipicephalus; species Rhipicephalus appendiculatus. The sequence continues at coordinate 343,172 of JALIZH010021668.1, forward strand.
AGGTGTGTGAGGGGTCAGGCCATGTATTACACCTTTGCCAGTACCTTCCCCAGTGGCCACGTATGCATTAACGGTATGTGTTCTTCCATGAACTCTGAGCTCCGTTATGCGACGGATGTGGTCCGCCGTGGCTTGGTCCGGCGTTGACACAATAAAGATGTTGGACCCTGGCTTTAAGCGCAGAAGGAATTTGTCGCCACTTACTTGGCCTCGGCAGGCTGTAATGACGGCTTCAGAGAGTTGCGGGCTTGTAAAGTTTTTCAGTGGTAGTCCCTGATGCGGACGAATCACCACTTTAAAGTCCTCTTTCGGTAGCGGTGGCAGTTTCCGGGAGAACGGTTTCCGTCGGGCGGTGGGCGTCGCCTTTGAAAGTTGCGGCTGGCTGGCGTTGCCTTCGTTTTCTTCTACGACGTTGGCTTTCAGTTTCTTGCCTTGAGCCAAGGCTTTCTTCTGGCGTAGCGTTAGCACCGTTTGCCAGCCGTCCTCATCACCGGCTGGCATAGGCGGAGAGTTTTCATTTTCTCGGAGGGGGCGGGGCCCGACTTGCCCTTCCATATATTTCTCTTTCTCTCTCTCTCTCTCTCTCTCTCTCTATATATATATATATATATATATATATATATATATATATATATATATATATATATATATATATATATATATATATATATATATATGAACAAGAAAGAAAATACGACTTTCGTTGGTTTGGCACTGTATATTCTTACTAACGTTTCGTCTGGTCCACCAGACGAAACGTTAGTAAGAATATACAGTGCCAAACCAACGAAAGTGGTATTTTCTTTCTTGTTCATAATTCTATCGGGGTCCGCGTGATTCTTTTGCCCACTATATATATATATATATATATATATATATATATATATATATATATATATATATATATATATAGAGAGAGAGAGAGAGAGAGAGAGAGAGAGAGGGGGAGAGAGTCCGACTTTAATTACACAACTTAATATAACTTTAGTTACCGGCACTGCGATATCATTATGAAGATCTGTAGTTGGCAGACTCCAGATTTATTTTTCCATTGCCCGAAAACATCGATCCACATCGTAACGCTTGTCTCAAAGCAACAAAGGCCGCATAGGCTGCTACTCGCTGACTATATATACATCGCATAAATTCGATTCCCACAATGCGTGGGACCTGCCGAATTTTTTTTTTATTGACATGCTTTACTTTGTTAAAACATGCACTCCGTCGTAGAGAGTAGGCTAATGTTGGCACAGGAAGCTTTAATTATGCCAGTAAATCTGAGCGAGGGCATTCACTGACTGACTCCGTCGGGATTGCTTTGTATTCTCAGTAGCATTTCTGTGTTCTGCAAAGCAGTCGCTACCCGGTTCAAGACTTTTTACTTGTCATAGCTTAAGTGATCGCTTCAGTTGTTCATCAACACGACATATTCTGCGCATACAAATCCGTTTGAGGGAAATTTTCTACTGAATGTTTGACTATATGTCACTGGCCCATGATCCGAATTTTAAAAGTCTGAAATGAAGAAAGAGAAAACTTGGAGGACGCTTGAGCTTCGCCTTCAAAAGTAGAACGCGATAGCGTAATCGGGCCCCGCGCGCATTGCCTTCTCAATTGCTAGCTCGGCTTCGGTTCTCCTCAGGGGCGTAGCCAGAAATTTTTTCGGGGGGGGGGGGGGGGCACGTGCCCGGTGTGCTACCCCCTGGCTACGCCACTGGTTCTCGGTGCAGGCCTCAACCATGCCGTAAGGAAACGAACGACTGTGCGCGTAACATCGGCCGTTTCAAATTATCCTTGAAAGGATCCCGCAAGTTGTAAAGTGCTCACTACGGCATAATTTTTCCTTTTGCCAATCAGCGAAGGGCCCACAACGCATACGTAAAGCAACACGCGAACCTACGCAGCTGCTCACTTTGTTAAGGCGTTTGCAGCTAACGATGATGAATTATGTCTGAACACTTTGTAATCGGTGGGCCTTAAAATACCCACTTGTTGCGAAATTCACATGTTTCCACACCTGGCGCGATTCATACAGGTTTTTTTCTTTCGAAACACTTTCAAGCACTAGCGTGGATCTGTGGGAGAACTGCTTGCCATGCAGACGGCCTGGGTTCGATTCTCACTCAAACCGAATATTTTTATTGTTTACTTTATTTGCATCTTGATTTTTCTTGTTTATGCCCGCTTTTTTTAACGCTATCGCGTTAAAAGAAGCGAGCATAAACAGCCCCTGTAAAATATGTCAGACAGGACGGTGAACTGTACGTTGTCAATGGACCGAGACCTAAGCCAGGCTCTTAAAGAATATTCCGGGCCGGCGCCAGGGGTGGGGCTCGGCCCCCCCATGAAGCAGTCCGGCGGGGGGCCCGAGCCCCCCCAGCCCCCCCCGTACTCTCCGCCTATGCCGGCTGGGTTTCTGGCGTGTCCTTTCATGGGCGTTCGGGGGTCACGTTGGCCACTGCGCTCTGGTGTATCGGCGTCTTGGCAATCCATGCTGTCACGCTCGTCTTCGGAGGCGTTAGCTGGCCGCATCGATGTCGTGCTCCTCGTCGCGTTCACTTGCACCCTCACTCGAACCGGGTTGAGGTTTCCGGCCTCCTCACGGGACGCCCGCGTGACACGCTGCCGAACCGAACTCTTGCCCGCTCCCGTCGCAGGTATATTTGCTGGCGAGACAACTTTCTCCTGGCAAGCCCACGTAGACAATGCCAGCTAGTCGTCGATTGCCTCCCGATCACAGCTCGGGTCACGCGCCTCGGGCTTCTCCAAGTTATGGTGCGCGCCCTCGCGCCGTTTCGAACGTTGCCTGCACCTCGTCATCGTCTTCTTCCTTTTAGTGAAGGGCGCTTATTCACGATAACCGCATATAGTACCAGGAACAGCGGAATGAGCGAGCGCCACTTGTCCTCGGCAGCTATTCCGCTTATCGCATTGTCCATATTCATGCGTTATTTAAGAACAAAACGCGCGGTTATGTAAGTGTAAATAAACGGACTCCATCGACGTCCCAGTGCGATTCGCCAAGAAAAATAAAAAAAGTCTAACGTAGCATCATCCGCTATATCCGAGCTTGCCACTAATCGTGCCACTGTAAAATGTGCTATATTGGACACGAAGAACGCGCAAATGGGGATATGGTGCAACTATTAGAACGTAGCCCATCAAAGCGCGCAAACTACGCGAAGTTATTGTCTCAAATCAGCATGCTATGTCAACGGTCAACTCACCATCGTGTTCATGATGGAACAGGTTGCGTAATTTTTAGTGATTCTTGCGTCATAGCTGCACGACTGGTAACTATACCTGTCCCTGACGATACCCGAAGCACCGACGCCCAAGCTACGTTGAGGACTGTCCTTGAAGAGACAGTGTGTACTTGAATAAGCCACACTCATATCGCAGTGGAATTACTTGAGTCACGTATGTAGGCTCAATGCAGGCCCGTAGCCAGGAGTTTTTTTCGGGGGGGGGGGGGGGGGGGGCACTTGTTGAAGACCTGTTTCTCGCTCAGTATGTACCAAGTGGCCCGCCAACAATCTTTGTTGGAAAAGCCCCTATTTTCATTATTTATTCTTGGTAAAACACCCCCCCTCCATCCGCATTTAAGAAGCTGGGGGGGGGGGGGGGGGAGGGGGGGGGGGGCTAAGGCACCCCCCCCCTGGCTACGGGCCTGGCTCAATGCAAACGTGAAGTGAATGTACAGGACACATGCCATTACTTCGAACAGCCATGCTAGACCGCCCTAGTTTTCCATGAGCTGAATTGTTTTTTCAGGGGAGAGGCGAGTCGAAAAACGCGTTTTTTTTTCCCCAAAATTACAGATTTTTCGTTTTTATTTGCTTTAACAAGTTTAGTTTCTCTACTTTCACGACAAAAAAAAAAACACAAAAACTGAAGATTGTAAGTAAACTCGAAGTAGGTTAAAATCGCTTTTAAAGAGCACAAGGTGGCTACTAAAAACCCAAAAAGTGCTCATTTTCTAGAGTCCCCTGGAAATTTTCACCTGGCTGCTTGCCATTGCATTTCGCATGAGGGGTTCACTAAAGCCTCATGCTCAAAATAACCATAATTTCCAAGCTCTCATGATGGAATAAATCATCTTAAATGACATATCTTTTCTGTACAGATGAGCTTTCACTTATACCTTTCAAATGCGTTTTTCTCAAGATCCATTTTTGGGCAACTTCTTGAGTTTGTACATCATGTTCTTGATACTTCTGATAGCCCGATCGAAATGAAATTTTGCCCACATATTCCTTAACATGTGAAGGGTGCAAGTATTTGCTTTAACGCTTGATATCGCCTGTATAATTATTATTAACCTAAAGTAAGCAATAAGTATGGGCTGAGGATTCTGAGAATTCCCGCATTACAATTTTTCTTGACCATTAAAATGTTTTATACGCACTTTCTTGGTAGTCATTTGCATTCTAGAGTTAATGTGGAGCAATGTGAGCCATTAATGGCTCAGAACTGTAAAAGTTTAGTGGCATAAAAAGTTTGTACAAAACAAACTATACTTTACACATTGTCCTGGCACAAAACGAAAACTGTGCAACTTACTATAAAACTAATTACATATTTAAAATCAGCATAAAAGCCTATATATACAGCGAAAATTTCATTGCCCTAGGCTACAGATTAACGCAACTTTTTTTCCGACTCGCATCTACCCTTCAAGGAAGCGAAGTTCTTGGGAGCGAGGTGCCACCCTTCATCAGGTAAGAAGCCTTAAGTGAAAGTTTTTGCCCTGCTCAAGACAAGCAATCTCAGCGGATGACTGGATAGACTGCTCTTAGTCTATCGCACGAGTTTAATTCAAACACCTTGGACAACCCAATGTCCACATTTCGCCTACGTGATCTGTAAACAACTGGACAGTATAGATAACCTCGAGGCATTTGTAACCTTATAATTATCTTCTGTTCTGTTTTAACTGGCTTGGTGTGGAAAGGTTGAGGTTTATATCACCTCGGCTACTCTAATTCTATAAGTTCTACAGCGAAAAAAAAATAGGTGGCTGCCCAAAATCAGAAATGAAGTAAAGGAAAAAACCCATAGCAAACTGAAACTAGTTAAAAACATAACATGGTTATTGTACAGTTCTCTTGCAGGAGTTCACATTGCAATAGACATTTAACAGGCACACATTTCTAACCAAGTTCTGCCCCCAGTATACGAACAAACACATAATTTCGTACATAGCAACACATAGCTGTTCTGTATAAACGCCTATATAGTACAGTGTCCGCTAAGAAGTCTTTTAGGAAGATGTTCGCCTTTTGCGCAAGATGCTTTTCGGGCCACGGTCCAAGTAATCTTGTACTGTGATAGGGCTATAAACTTTCTAGTTTCGTCTCCAAGTTTCTTCTTTTATTTGCGTACTGTACGCATTCCATTCCAAAAGAATGTGCACAGCATTCTCATCTTTATGACCACAGTAGCATTCCGATGAGTTGGATCGGTGTATCGTGTGCAGCAAACTGTTTGTATACGCTATTTCCAGTCGAAATCTGTGCTGTACTGTGTCTTAGTGTCGTGGGAGATCTGCCGCTGAGAAGTTTTTGTGTGGATCGACTTCATGAAGTAATTTTTGCTTTAATTTAGTGCAATGAGACCCCCTCTCTAAAGAACAGTGGTTAGCTCCTTGCGTTATATTTCGCATATCCACCCTAGACATAGAGATTGCGCAATCCCAGTCTTCCTTCAAGGCTTTTTAGGGAAAAATTTCTACCTCTTCATTGCACTCTATTCCAATATGGCTGGGTTTCCACTGAAGTACGATGTTGTGACCCTGCGCTGAGGCATATTCCAGAGTTTCTGCAGTACATTGGGCTATTTCGCAATTTCGAAAGACGATCTCGCAATTTTGATTATCTGAAGGGCGGGTTTTCTATCCGTTCATACTATCCAGCGTCGTGTCCCGGCATTGTCGGAGATAAATCTAACTGCTCGAAAAATAGCCACTAATTTTGATGTTCTTGATGAACATTTGTGTAATAATTTATACATTCTCTTTTCTTCAAGTTCTGGTGTAAAGACCACAGAGGCTGACGATTCTTCAGTGCAGGGCCCATCTGTGTTATCTTCATCCTTCCATTGTGCCTTGTATAAAAATTATGAAACACCATCTGTACAGCCACTAGAGGCGCCATGTCTGCTTTCTTGCGTATGCCATCTATGTCGTAGATAACATTTAAAACCGGCAGCGTCCAAGGTGGTTTTGACGGTAACCATCGTTTATATCCCGGTACTATTGCTCGGAATTATGTGTCGCGTATCCACGCAGCTTGTAGATTCATATTGAACAGCGCAAAAAACAAGACACAAAAAAGAGACTGCACGACACGAGCGCTGACTGACAACTAAATGCTTTATTCAAGCACAAAGAAAAAGGAAGGGAAGAACAGAAATGCGCGCGAACCCTAAGCACATGACAAGAGATTGCAGGCATTCAGCAAATTTAAGTATTTTCCAAGTAAGCCACCTCGCAATCAAGCAACGCAATCGATGGAGTGCTGACACACGTGTCAGCATTTTTGCTGATAGCAAAAGCTTCAGCTATCTCTCTAATACGGGCGTCATTGTGGTCAAAAACAGTGGTCGTGCGGCAGAACTCCGGTGAGCAGCCACAAGCGGCACAGTGGGCGGACAAATGCGAATACGGCGTACCCTTGAGAGAGCTATGATGCTCGCGCAGGCGAATGTTGAGGCAGCGCCCCGTTTGCCCCACATAAACTTTACCGCACGGCATCGGAATTGAGTACACTACATTGCTTTTGCAAGGGACCGCACGAGCACTGCCGCACGACCACTGTTTTTGACCACAATGGCGCCCGTATTAGAGAGATAGCTGAAGCTTTTGCTATCAGCAAAAATGGTGACACGTGTGTCAGCACTCCATCGATTGCGTTGCTTGATTGCGAGGTGGCTTAGTTGGAAAATAATTAAATTTACTGAATGCCTGCAATCTCTTGTCATGTGCTTAGGGTGCGCGCGCATTTCTGTTCTTCCCTTCCTTTTTCTTTGTGCTTGAATAAAGCATTTAGTTGTCAGTCAGCGCTCGTGTCGTGCAGTCTCTTCTTTGTGTCTTGTTTTTTGCGCTGTTCAATATGAATCCCAACCAACTAGCCCAACTCTCCCTTTTGCTGCAGCTTGTAGAGCCAACAGCGACTTTATAGTCCCTCCCTTCTGCTGCACGTACTTCCAGCCTCCACTGAAAGAAGACCCCCTAGGCAAGGAGCCTGCGGGTATGTCTCTGGGGTTGCCACGGTCGACTGCTGGTGATTAGGTGTATGCAGAAGCTCGACAACCACCTTTGGCACTACTCCATAATTCATTGTTAAAACAATGTAGTGGTCAGCTGGACGGTAAATAATTACAACTACTACTACAATGTTTGTGTGGTATTTGGAAAATCTGAAAGTGGATTGGCAGTTTCTGGTAAAAAAATTGGCCGCGTATCTGCGTGCTTCGCTGCAAATGTCGTCGAAAGACGATAGTCTCGTGCCGGCCGTACTACTATGTTTTGCCTTGCCTCAGACAGCGCCTACTCTACGTTGAATTGGCCACATCTGGCTGGCGTTGATAAAATAGAGGAGGCGCTGCGCGAGATATGGACGCCATTGAAAAACATGAGCTTCTGCTGAACCAAGGGCATTACACCGTGACCAAGGGCCACTGCCAGCGGCAGCACAGCGTCGCATTTTCAGCGCAGCCTAAAAAACACTAGGGTCTTTAGAATTGCGTACCTATGTATTTTCTAATAAAAGAACACACGACCTGACACTTACATATTAATGTTGCGCCTCAGGTATGCGCAGTATTTGCTTTTTGATCGAATATGTTCACAGGTATGCATGATAACACCAGTTCAAGATGGCTGGGCGTTAAGAAAGTGGTTAAACTTTGGCCGAGTAGCTGAATCCGGGTCACGGACAGACAGACAGAAAGACCAAAGTTTTTGCGTTAAAGTATCCCAAGAAAGACTATCGTCTTTAAAAACATTATCAGAGAAAGAAAGTGAAACGACTGCTGTTTGCTGCGAGACACGGGGCCGCTCAGCGCCTGGTGACACATACCTGATGTCAACGCATGGAAGGCTCAGGCGAAATAATTGCCGACTATGTATGCCAGGCGAACCCACCACCGCCACCATGACCTCCACGCGCAGGGAGACGTCGCGTGGTGAGACGTCTGGCGTGTTTTCACAACGCGGACGGTTTGCTGTCGGTATCATATGGCGTACACGCCATCGAGGTACGAAGCGCGCACCATGACAGGTCAAACACTTTACGCCAATATGTCAGGCAGGTCTCCTCCTCGGCACCTGTTCGCCGGAATTCGCCAACTTACGAAACAAGCGATTGCGACACTTGTCACTAGAAAAATAAAGAAAGATCGGGGCTTATTGCGATACCAACGCATGACCTTAGCCAGAGAAACCTTTCCACGTAAAACAAAGCTCGCGCAAGCGTTTATGTCACGCCGAAGACCACATATACTATGGATAGGCCGAATGCCCAAGGGACTAAAAAGATTGGCGGCAAAGCAACAATAAGCTGGAAAGCATTGCACTACCGTGGCGACTGGGGCAGCAAACTGTAATAAATGACCCCGTTTCCGGAGTAGGCGCACGATCGAAGACACCTAGATGGAACGCGCGTACGTAGAACCGAATGACTTGATCGTAAGGCTGTCAAGTCAGCATATACAAGCAGTTTGCACGCTACACCGGTTCGCAAGCCTGAAAGCGAACATATACCACTCGGTCAATGACACAGATTTTGCAAACGGTATAGGCCTTTTCTGAATTGGGCTCCCTTTAATAAAGTCGGGCGTAAGATCAGTTGAAAAGACATCGCTTCTATGCTTGCATCATGCTGTTTTAAGAAGGAAGCAGGAGCCACGATTAAACAAGCTCTTCTATTCTCGGGGGTGTTTCTTATTGGCCGCAGCTCCCCCTATCGTCTCGTGCGTGTATAGACTGTCTAGAAACGTTACAAGACTAAGATAACCTACATGTCAAGAAATGGTAGGATGGAGGTTTGAAGAAAAGATTTCAATATTCATGGTGCTCTCACGTGTCAGCGAAACCTCTGCTTATCGACGTAATTTCACCTCGTTCGCCCTGCTAACTGCCCCATCCCTCATTCCCCAGCCACCTCCGATACGAGGCCACGCTTGAGCAGGGATTCAGACCCGCGACTACGTGATCAGTAGCTGGGCGTCGTACGGATAAGCCACCTGTGGTGTGGCGTCATCAAAGTGTTCTTTGTCTCTTGCCTTCCTCGCTCCTAGATGTTTGCACAAGTGTGGCACAAGTGTGCCAGGCACGACGCAGTATTTCCATCTGTGGAAATTTGCGCCCATACCATGCCCATATTCGCAAAACATTCACTTAACGCTAGTTCCACAACGACTGATGTTCGTACTCACGGTTGTGCTAATAGATGGCGAATCACAACACAACTCACGCCAGAGAAAATTCTGTGAATACTGGCCACTTCGATATTCCAGTGATTCCATTTCGCGTTTCGTCAGCCGTCCGAGCTCTGCACGCGTTGTCACCCGGATCATCTGGCTATAAAAGGTGGAGGAAAATAAAGGAGTTGCATCAATTTACAGTAATCCCTAGATTAAACAGGGCCAGGTTGCACTTGGTCATATTTGAGGAACCTTTACGCCTTGAACATGCGGTATAAGTGAAACAAAAAGGGGACATATCGCTTTCGCGAAGATACTACAAAAGCGACTTGCAGAGTGTATAGTCCAACAGGTGTCGTTGATAGCAGTGTGCCTCATTTTTTTATTTCTTAATATTTTTCTCGATTAGCTCAGGTGCTATCTCATGTTGTGGAGTAGCTGAGTAGCTGAGTCTGTCTCATGTGGGAACCGAACACAAGTAGCAACGAAACACAAGGAATCGTACGATTGTGAACCAACGGTTTGACCATCGAGCTGCTGAGCTGGGAGACTGGAATCTTCATGATCCCACCATTTGACATACAGTCAAACCCGGATATACCAAACTGAAGAAAAAAAAAACGGCAGATCCCACGCACTGTGGGAATCGATGTAATGCGAAGCAGCCAGCAAGGAGCGAATCATGCTGTACATAATATTTATATCATGATTTACATGTTAGGACCTGTCATTTATGGTCCTCATACAGTCACGTCGCGCAACACCAATTTTGGTGTATATCAAGCTAGCGAAACGGCCGCGAGCGCGCCATGAGCGTGGCATGCAAGTCATGTCGCACATGACATGTTATGATTTCCATATTACCACTTGTCATTTATGTTCGTCATACAGTCACGTCACGCAATACTAAATTTGGTCTATAAAAAAGTTAGCGAAACGGCCATGAGAGTGCCATGAGCGTGGCATGCAAGTCATGTTGCACATGACAAGTAATTATTTCCATATTACCACTTGTAATTTATGCTTGTCATACAGTCACGTCACTCAATATCAAATTTGGTGTATATTACGATAGCGAAACGGCCGCGAGCGTGCCATGAGCGTGGCATGCAAGTCATGTTTCACATCATATATCATGATTTCCATATTACCACTTGTCATTTATGGTCCTCATACAGTCACGTCACGCAATACCAAATTTGGTGTACATCAAGCGAGCGAAACGGCTGCGAGCGTGCCATGAGCGTGGCATGCAAGTCATGTTGCACATGACATGTCATGATTTCCATATTACCACTTGTCATTTAGGTTCGTCATGCAGTCACGTCACGCAATACCAAATTTAGTGTATATCAAGCTAGTGAAACGGCCGTCATTGCATCATGAGCGTGGCAAGTAAATCATGTTGTACATGACATGCACGCCATGTCTTTCATGTTAGCACCTGTCATTTATGTTGGTCATGCAGAAATGTCTGATCTTACCAATTTTTTGGATATATCAAGTTAAGAAAACGGCCTTAGGAGCACTATGGCCGTGGCGCGTAAATCATACTTTTCATGACAAGTTATTCATGATTTTCATGATATGACCAGTCATTCGTGTTCGTCATACAGTCATGCTATGCCATACCAATTTTGGTATAAATCCCATTAACGATACGGCCAGGAGAGCACAAAGTGGTAGGCGGCTAGATAGATCGATAGATAGATACGCTCAAATTCGCAGAAGTTCGCTAAAAAATGCTTCGCATTTAAAAAAAACTTGGAGGACACATGAGCTTCGCCTTCAAGTGTAGAACGCGACAGCCTAATTGGGCCCCGTGCGCATCCTCTTCTCAATCGCTAGCCGCGCTTCGCTTCGTGACACCTCAACCACGTCGCAAGGGAAGGAAGGTCTGTGCGCGTAACATTGACTGTTTCAAACTATCCTAGAATGCCTACTGCAGGTACATTTGCGAAGTGCCCATTACGCCATAATTCTGCCTTTTGGGAATTAATAATATCTGTGGCTTAACGTCCCAAAACCAGGATATGATTATGAGAGACGCCGTAGTGGAGGGCGCCGGAAATTTCGACCATCTGGTGTCTGTACTTTTAAACTTCATCTGGTGTTCTTTAAAGTGCACTGACATCGCACAGTACACGGGCCTCTAGCATTTAGCCTCCATCAAAATTCGACCGCTGCGGCCGGGATCGAACCCACGAGCTCCGGGTCAGCAGCCAAGCACCGTAGCCGCTACAACACCGCGGCGGACGCCTTTTGCGAATTGGCGAAGCACCCACAACGCGCCTGTTAGGTACCACGCGAACCTGCGCAGCTGCACACTTAGTTGATGCTGTTGGTGATAATGATAATTAATTATGCCTGAGGACTTTGTAATAGGTGGGCAGCTTTAAACCACCCACTCGTGGCGCAATTCACATGTTTTCACGCCTGGTGTGATTCCACGCTTCTGCCACGCAATATTACATGCGTTAAAGGGGTCGTGAAACGTTTTCCGAAAATTTTCAACTACCTGCGTATTCAGAATCCTGGCCGTCCATTCAATACTATACCTCGACTCGTTTCATCGTCCGGGTTCATTTAATAACTATGAAAAACACAATTTCGATTCGCCGCTCACGTTCCCCTCAACTGTACAGCTGACGTCACTTTAAGTGAGCCAATGAAAAGCCTCTGTCTTCGACAAAACATGGCGACGCAGCGACGTTTGCTGAGCCATAGTTGACCGAGGTTCGTAGCATAATGTACCGTTTCGATTGCGGCGCCGCAAAGCCAGTAAAGCCGCCACGAACGTTGTTTCCACTTTGATAAGTTGTGCGGCACTGTCTTACGACGCACACGGTAGGCATAGCGAGGAATAAGCCACCCAAAACACGCCGTAAAACACAACCTAACGCAACCAGTAGGAAAAACGCTAGGACGGAGGCCGGATGTACACCTGAAAGCGGAACCAAGCAGATGACTTGCTGTGCTTCCACAGTATACACAGCTCAGAGCTCACAAATTGCTGTGTTATATTTTTGTTTCGTAGGTTCCTATAAATCTATCATTTTGGAGCAAAAAAAATCTAACGCTTTGTTTATAACTTCTCTTACCGTGACGTTTCACTGACGTCACACGTTAGTGCCTATGGCGGCCAGTAGTGCCGCGTAGTCGCTTAGGAGCCCCCCCCAAAAAAACTGCGATTTCAAACGGGCGGCATTAATTATAGACTGGATATTGCGCCGAAATATTTTGGAATCGGCATGTCTAATCCTTATTGAAGCAGGGAAAATTACTACCGGGCAGCCTCATTTTCGTTTCACGACCCCTTTAAGGAGTCTTCCTCCCACTGCATGACATTTATATAGGGTTTTCTTTACAAAGCAGTTTCAAGCACTATTGTGGCTTTGCGGGAGAACACTTGCTTGACATGCAGAAGACCTGCGCTTGGTTCTCTGTCAAACCGAATACTTTTGTTATTTATTTATTTGAATCCGAGTATCTCGAATTTTCGCTAACAACCAACGACACCGACACCGTAATTTCCGCGAAACCAGCTCTTTAACGCTTTCGCGTTAAAACGGGAATATGTTTGATATGCCGTATAGTTCAATATAAAAACTTTTAAAGATTTTACCGTATTTTCAATGCAAATATCAGTTCGCCAGTTGGCTTCACGGCACTAATACCCGGTACTGCAAACAAGCCGGCTTTACGACAGTAAGCGTTTCTTTTTTTTTTCTTTTTTTTTTTTTTTTGTAGTTTTCATATTTTCGCGGTTTACAGCTGGGGGGTGCGGGTGATAAGCAGGAACTGGTTATGCACGAGAAAATACGCTATCGGCGTAAAAAAAAAAAGAAGAAAAAAATCCACGCATCTCCGCGAAGTCAGTCATTACCAGTGGGCGAAGCTCTGGGTATCGTATGGGTGAGTAACCGTACGTTGCCCGAGCGTTGCCCCATAAATGTAAATTGAGTGACATAAAGTGACATAAAGAGTCGACGACAAAGCTAGGTCCTAAGGTCCATAATGTCTACGTTGAAGTCGCCGACTAGTATAAAGGGTTTGTTCTTGTTAGTGTTTTATATTGTTTTGTCACAATTATTGATGTTCATCTATTGTAAACCTTTTTTTTATTCACATACACACATATGTTTCGACTATAGCAACGGTTTTCTATATACCATGACCGGGGACAGTGAGAGTCGACGACAAAGCTAGGTCCTAAGGTCCACAATCTGTACGTTGAAGTCGCCGACCAGTATAAAGGGTTTGTGCTTGTAGGTGTTTTATATTGTTCTGTCTCAATTATGATTGATATAAGTCTATCGTTAAACCTTTTTTGTGTCTCACATATGTTTCGACTAGCCGTGACAACGGACACCGTGGACGGATCAGCCTCGCCCTTTAGGGGCTTCGCCCCTAAAAAAGAAAAAAAAAACACTCCTCAGCGTTTTCATACGTAGTTGTGCGTTACTAGTCGGGCAGAGGAAGCCTCAAGTCCGCCTTGGCCTAAACTTCGGCCTTGGTTTTTAATATCATACTATCATGAGCAATATTCACATGAGGGAACACACGAGCGCGTGGCGAATACCCTTAAACCCCAATACGACGACCGATACTCGGATGACACTGTCAAAAATAAAGTGGAAAGGGTGATGCTTTTCCGCGAATTGTTATCACTTCCAACACCTGTCTGTTTTAAACGTCAAACACCCGGCTTACACTCGTGAGCGGCCCGTGATACGCAATCAGCTGTCGTTTTTTATCATTGATAGCGAAACAGGCGTGCACCGACAGTTAACGAGACCACGGCGCCCTCTCCACTTTATTTCCGAGAGCGGCCGCTGCGAATCGCCGAGCTTCGGGTTTGAGGCTATTTGCCACGCGCTCACGCGTTCCCTCTCATGATGCTCACGATAGTACCTAGCGCGCTTCTTGGGATGCTGTCCGCAGCAGCGATGTCAGACTTCTCCATGTTACACGCGATGACAACCGATAGTTTCGACTACCTCTGCTCGTCGCGTTCCTAATCACACCTGCAGTCGCAAATGCATGCGGCAAAGCCCCCTCATCTGAGGAAAAGCCAACCCTTTGTCAGGAAAAGCCAACTCCTTGGGGTCTTTCACGCTGCTTGATGTTCGATATATGAATAGTTCCGGCTAGTTTTATTCGACGTAGCGGTACATTTTCTTATGAATACACTGTAAGGCATCGTCGTGTTCGAAAATAGTTCGGTAGTTCGATATAAAGGATAATTATATTTATTCAAGTTCAAAGTAGTCGGGTTTGTCGGTACACATTATTCTACAATTTTTTGTGTGTAAGCTGTTCGGTACGACAAGAGCAGGATTCACGTAATAAGCTTTGCATTAAGAGAAATTCTTCACACGCTAGTTCATAGAACTGTGTCCAAGTCTCTGGGCTTGAGCATTCTCCATCAAAGATGCCGGGCTTTACCATCTGCTTGTGTTTTCTTTGTTAGGCTTGAATAACGGTTAGATTTTCCATGAGTTCCTGCTGTCACTCGGCGTCTTGCTGCTGCAGGCGAAGCATTTATGGAAGGCACGAGTCCATGGAAGGGTTGGCCTTGCTCGGTGAAGTTCTTGTAGTCAACTGTACCAGCGCCGTAACGATGTGTTCTTGAAATTCGGAGTGCTTCAATCTTATATTCACTGATGCTTGAACGTCAATCTACTGCGTCGTCTTCCCAGCCTTCTGGGTAACAACCTCACCAAGCTGGGGAGTCGTGATGCTTTTAGGAAAATTATACTTGACATCTTCCTCCACTTCAGAAATCCAAAAATACGAGTGACGGTGCGTGTCTCTGGATATGCTCAGCGTTATCCACATAACAGAGGCTTCTATCTTGTCGATTGCGCCATTGAGACACTCCACGAGAACCGTGCACAGACCCAAAAGCACGATCTCTTTATTCTTCTTCTTCGTCTTTCCCCCCGTTTCCACCAGATCTGCCCTTCGTCATCTCGGCACACTACAATATATATATATATATATATATATATATATATATATATATATATATATATATATATATATATATATATATATATATATATATATATATATATATATATATAAAAGCAAGAACCATGACCTTCACGCCTCTTGTTCACCACTTTCTCAAATCAACAGTGCCGGGACTATCAAAAAAGCTTTTGGTCTGGCAACCATCACGTAGCCTTCAGCTACAGTCACCTATCTATCTGCAAAAACACAGATGTTACAAAAGATAAAAAAAATTCAATGTTAAACACAGCATAAACAACTTAATAAGCACTAACATATTGAAATGTATCGCGCATAATAAAGGCACGTGGAGCCACATTTAAACATAGCTTAATATGTTTTTTAATGAAAATCGAGCCCAAATTGGGCAACACCTTGCGAATCTAAATAAATACCTGAACTTACATATAATCTAGAAAAAAAACAACTTGGATATTTTCGCAACTTTCCGGCAGCTGAGTATAACAGTGGTTTTATCTGCCTGAACAATCTTCTGACACAAATTACCTTACACCCGTGGCATGTACGTCGCCGGCAGTCCGCTTTCGAATGACTGGTGGTCACTAAGAAACTGTTTTTCAGAAATATTTGAGTAGAGGTTCGATATAAGGGAATGAGCTAGGTGGAAGTTTTTTGCTAGTATCAAGAAAAGTGTCGAAACCAGACATCAAAAGAAAATGAGAAGTGAAAAAAGATGTTCGCACCACCGGCAAATTTCGACGCTCTCCATGTGTCAACTAGCAAAGCAGGTTGCCACATCACACGTGTTTGATTACTTGGTGTACTCATATGAGTTCGGCCGAACATGGTCTGCATACAATAAGCGGGAGTGCACAGGTACAACAGAGTTAATAAGTGGAAGGAGGATATAGATAATAAATATAGAAAAGGGCGGTACAACTCTTTATGAAGGTAGTTTAGCGTGCGTAGTGTAATTAACATTAAAGCCCGACCACGATACTCAGTCACCATGTGTCTGTCCATCCCTCCGTCCGTTCATGTCTATCTATCTATCTATCTATCTATCTATCTATCTATCTATCTATCTATCTATCTATCTATCTATCTATCTATCTATCTATCTATCTATCTATCTATCTATCTATCTATCTATCTATCTATCTATCTATCTATCTAAAATATTTTCTGGCTTACCTTGCGTCGTCTCACATCATTAGTGATTCTTTTGGTATTCTTAAATGGCAATTTACTAATATATGAAAAATAATTTTGCTCTTCCGTGTCCCTTTGAGCCAACTGTTATCTCCATGTGTCCCGTCAGACTCTAATTACCCTGCAGTTGCTCAGGTTCCGTACAGTTCTCTCACTGCTGCATAACCACACCGTGATTGAAGATGAACGATGCCGTCACAAGCAACTGTAGCGCTAAAGATTCCAATGCAAATGATTTCTTTTGCCCACAGTACAAGTATTGCATTACAGCGGCGATTCTACACTCGGTCGTTTATATTATTGAAGCGGTTACACTTGTCTCAGTGCAATAATGATGAAAGAAGTAAACCGACTTGTTCCTGCTATTCCTTTATTTCGGTCCAGCCTCACACTTGACCGCACGTGTGCACCATTTTTCACTGTGAGAAATGTGGTCACCTTAGCCCAATGGCAGCGGCCATTTCGAGAAATGGAACTTCAGGGCGAGAACGAATAGTTCGACTCTGCGGCCGTTCGTTACTTAGAGTTTATGTCTGCACTTTCCAAGAAGGGAACTTGACCTTTCCTATACGGCCGTTTCGTATATATATAAGGGGAGCCGGACGGGTTGCGTTGAAAGAAGCTCTGAAAAGTAAACAAGATAAAAGGTTCTTCACTTCAGTGTTCTCTCTTCAGCTTTCTGAAAATTCGCCCTCCGTAACTCCAGTAACATGCAACGGTGTATAGAGGTTCGTTAGTTAATTGTGTAGCCGTGAACATTGTACTTTATTAGATTCCCTTCCTTCGAAAACAGCGCACCTATTTGGACGTACGAGATGTATGTACGTAAACATCATTGTCAGTAAAGAAGCCCTTATTCAATAAGGCCTCATAAACCACATCACTTTGCGTGCCCCCCAAAATCATTTGTCCTTTTGAACCGCCAAGTAAGAGTTTTTCGTGAACAGTTACAATGGACGTATTTTTGACACCTTCATTTATAGGATTTGCGTTAATTGTTTAGATTTATAAAGTCAGTGTTTCTTAGGAGAGTATGCGGGATACCACAAGATATCACAGCTATCGAGCATCAAGACTAAAAAAAAAAGAGAGAAAAAAGAAACTGTGTTACAGGAAGCAAACCTTGTACACATTGCTCCTTGTACACTGCAGCAGGAGCCAGTAGTCTTAGCGCTGTTGATATTTAATTATTCAACATGTAATTACCATAAATTGTATACCTCAAAAGGCACTCTCCCAATGATCAGAATATTAATAAGGTATTCGTAGGCACGTCATGTTTAAGTGATATTAAACTGAACTGTTTTCAGCACCGTACTGATTGCGTAGCCTTTTTTTTTTTTGGCGAGGGGGGGGGGGGGGTGATAAAGAAAGCCTGCGAAATGAGAAAAATAGCACGTGTATACGCTCCCACACGCATTAGAAAGCAGCGCCCTCAAGCAAGCTTATAGCAATCAACCGTGCTAATATAGCGCAACTCTAGAAACGGTGTTCCGCACGCTGATAACGGTACGCAACGAGCGCCCACAACATGTGGCACGACGTTTTAGCGACTCGCAGTAAGGGGTAGACGGGTGGGCGAGTCGGAATCGATGCATGCTTGAAAAAACCAGATCTAAAACGACGGAGAACACACGGAAAAAGAAGGACACAAGACGAGCGCTGTCCCTGTGTCCTTTTTCTGCGTGCTCTCTGTCATTTTCGCTCTGGTTCTTCAAGTTTTAGAGATTACTTCCAATTCATTGTGCCCCACATTCACCATCCATATACATGGTCGACCGTTCGCACGCGGCCGGGGTGCTGTTCTGACCAAGGCCTGGCACAGTCAATTGATTTTCGTTCCGGTAGGTCTTGCGGTAAAAAGGTTAACTATCCGCGTATTTTTTCAATGCTGCAACAGCGACATCTGTCAGAGATTGTTTCATGCCAAAATGAAAACGTCGCATTGCTTTAGCTGCGGTTAGGCAGATAAATTTGCCCTGGCTCGATAAGCTTATTTTTCTTCCCCGGGGACATTATTTCCTTAATCACGGCTACCTCACTTTGAGCATGTTTGAGGGTGCTGCTTCCTAAGGCGCGTTGCAGTGTAGTCACGTCATATTTTCATATTTCGCAGGGCTTTGTTTTTTACCTATATACAAAGAAAAATTTGCACGCAACTAGTACGTTGCTGAAAATTACTGTTACCTCTCAAAAATGTCTAGAGATATCTGATTGATCACTTTGCTTGATTACGGTGTTAGATTATTCTGAGACCATGG
The DNA here is from genome assembly GCA_030522465.1 of Rhipicephalus appendiculatus. Lineage (NCBI taxonomy): Eukaryota > Metazoa > Arthropoda > Arachnida > Ixodida > Ixodidae > Rhipicephalus > Rhipicephalus appendiculatus. Next base: position 362,050 of record JALIZH010021668.1, read on the forward strand.
GCGCGACCAAAATAACAGGCGCGTACGCTTCTAACCGAAGCTCGTATCGACTGACCTGTGAAGCTGGTGTTCCAAGAAAAACCATCCTCACCCACAGCTGGCGCCCACCAAATAATAAATGAAGCTAAATTAAATTTTCTTTCCGGAGTAAGGGTGTCAACCCGGGTCCTCCGGGTCCGAAATCGAGTGCCTCATCCACTTGGCTACGCGCCCACGCTTGAAAACAACTGAAGCACACGAATGCGTTCTACCGACGCTGCGAAAGCAGTACACTTGCCATGGGCACTTAATTTAGTGATCGTGTTGGCGGACTAAAGCGATCTACTGGAGCACGCGTAAGGTAGATATCAGGAATTGCACATTTCAGGAAAATTCCGACTTCGAGAAAATTGAATTCTTAACCCGCGTTACATTGATCGCGTGATGGTCCTTCCGTTGGGTCGTTCTAGAGGCTGACGAACGCTGGAAAGAACATGAAAGACGCCGTGCCAATTCAGCCCGAAAACAGCGTTCCGGGGACGGCCGCTACCTATTATAATAAAACTGAACGCTTACGTTGGGAGGGAGCATTGCGCAATGCAAAAGAAACAAAGAAAGAAAGAAAAAAGAAGGAAAGAAGAAAAGAAAAAAGAGAGGGAGAAAGCAAGACAGAAAGAAAGAAATAGAGAGAGAAACAAAGAAAGAAAGAGAAAAAAAGAGAGAAACAATGAGAAAGAAGGAAAGAAAGAAAAAGAGAGAGAGAGAGAAAGACAGAAAGAAAAAGAGAGAGAAACAAAGAAAGAAAGATAGAAAGGAAAGAGATATATATAAAGACAGAAAGAAAGAAAGAGAGAGAGAGAAACAAAGACAGAGAGAAAGAAAAAGGGAGAGAGAAAGACAGATAGAATGAGAGAGAGAAAGAAAGAAAGAAGAAAGGAAAAAGAGAAAGAAACAAAGAAAGAAGAAAAAAAGAGAGAGAGAGAGAGAGAGAAAGAAAGACAGCAAGAAAGAGAGAAAGAAAGAAAGGAGAAGGAAGGAAAGAGTGAAAGAGAAAGACAGAAAGAAAGAGAGAAAGAAAGAGAGATATATATAAAGACAGAAAGAAAGAGAGAGAAACAAAGAAAGAGAGAAAGACAGAATGAGAGAGAGAAAGAAAGAAAGAAGAAAGAAAAAAAGAGAGAGAGAAACAAAGAAATAAAGAAGAAAAGAGAGAGAGAGAGAAAGAAAGACAGCAAGAAAGAGAGAAAGAAAAGAAACATGAAAGAAAGAAAGAGAGAGAAAAAGAAATAAGGAAATAAAAAAGAAAGACAGAGAGAGAAAGAAAGGCAGCAAGAAAGAGAGAAAGAAAAGAAACATGAAAGAAAGAAAGAAAGAAAGAGAGAGAAAGAAATAAGGAAAGAAAAAGAAAGACAGAGAGAGAAAGAAAGGCAGCAAGAAAGAGAGAAAGAAAAGAAACATGAAATAAAGAAAGAAAGAAAGAAAGAGAGAGAAAGAAAGAAAGAAAGAAAGAAAGAAAGAAAGAAAGAAAGAAAGAAAGAAAGTCAGACACGCTCACGCCAAGCTTCGCTTGCCGTCCTTTCCCCGACAGGGGAAGGGCTCCTTTATTTTTTTAATGCGGAGTATTTCAGGGGCCCGGGCGCGTATTTTGAAATGCTGGAGTAGCAGCGCACGCGAGAGAGAAAAGAAAGAGAGCGAGGAGGGAGCCAGCGGCTCCTCCGGAATTGCTAGCGCGCCATTGGTTCTTCTCGTGAGGTCACGTGGCTGGGGACGCTGGCGCGCTCACAAACGCACGCACACACAGAGGAGTGTATATGGCTGTTCCATTGTGCGGAAGCACCCTCGCCTCGCCGCACACTGTGACACTGTCTCCACTTTTCCTTTCTACCTTTCCGCTTCCCCCTTCTCCCTCCCTCAAGGCACTGGCTGCTGTCGTATGCTGTCGTCGTCGCTTGGCGTAACGTAGGCAAAAGCACGTAGAGCATATCCATCTGTAGCAGACTGAGCGCGTGCTCGCGCCAAGGAGAAGTCTTCTTCCTCTTGTTCTTCGAGCGCCTTGATGATGATATCAAGTGCGGAGACCTTTAGGGGCCCGGGCTATCGTTTACTGTCGTCACTTCGCGTAACGCATGCAAAACCACATGTAAAATTTTAAAAAAAAGAGGAAGCGAGTGAGAAATAGAAAGAGAGAGAAAGAAAAGAAAAAGATGGGAAGAACAACGAAAATAAATAGAAATAAAGAGAAAAAAAAGACAGAACAAAAGAGAAAAAGAAAGAAACAAAGGAGGGAAGAAAGAGAAAACCGAAGAGAAACAAAGAAGGCTGTCCAGCTCAGCTCTTCCTTCAGGCTTGGCACCACTAGTGCGAAGCTGCCCTATTTCTTTTATTTAAGGCTGGTTATGGTACTCGACTGCTAACCCGCAGGTCGCAGGATCGAATCCCGGCTGCGGCGGCCGCATTTTCGATGGTGGCGAAAATGCTTGAGGCCCGTGTACTTAGATTTAGATGCACGTTAAAGAACCCCAGGTGGTCAAAAAATCCGGAGCCTTCCACTACGGCATCTCTCATAATCATATGATGGTTTTGGGACGTTAAACCCCAGATATTATTATTATTATTATTATTATTATTATTATTATTATTATTATTATTATTATTATTATTATTATCATTATTATTTTATTTAAGGCGAAAGCCTTAGATGCTACAACAAACGGAAAAATTGATCTTCAGAGTCCTCAACAGAAGTGACGCAAGGACATCATCATCACGTGATGACGGCAAAACATGACGTCATCATGGCGGCACTATGATGTGACATGATGATGTCATCACATGTCATCGTTGCTTGGTCAAAGGTTGGCCGTTCACGGAAGGCAGTACCAAACCGGGTGATGTGCAGAGAGCTTGCAATGCCGTTCACGGAGGCAGTACCAAACCGGGTGATGTGCAGAGAGCTTGCAATGCCGTTCACGGAGGCAGTACCAAACCGGGTGATGTGCAGAGAGCTTGCAATGCCGTTCACGGAGGCAGTACCAAACCGGGTGATGTGCAGAGAGCTTGCAATGCCGTTCACGGAGGCAGTACCAAACCGGGTGATGTGCAGAGAGCTTGCAATGCCGTTCACGGAGGCAGTACCAAACCGGGTCATGTGCAGAGAGCTTGCAATGCCGTTCACGGAGGCAGTACCAAACCGGGTGATGTGCAGAGAGCTTGCAATGCCGTTCACGGAGGCAGTACCAAACCGGGTGATGTGCAGAGAGCTTGCAATGCCTCCGTTCCTGGAAGCAGTGAAAAGCCACGTTAGGTACAGAAAGCTTTGCATTGGGAGGGGGGGGGGGATCAATGCATTGACTGAGAATAAAAGATGGCTTTCGTCTTCGCGTCGTCTCGGCGATTGCGAATGGACCCTTTTAGTTTTGCTTCTAGGGGCCGCAGCAACTTATAGACAGCTTTCAATAATCGACAGTGAAGTTTCTGGACGTCGGTTCTCGCACTGGAACTCTTAATTATACGACACGTGCACACCAGTGCAACTAGGGCACACAATGTGCAATGCACCTTGGACAGTTGGCTACCCCTTCCCACACTTTATACGCTTTCTCGCGTGATATTAATGTACGACGGCGAAGGTAACTTAAGAATCGCCAAGGAGCGCGATTTCCGCAGCGAAAACTAAACTTCTGTGCGTACGACACTTCGTTCGCAAGAAGAGAGTGCTTATGTTCTAAGGTGTCCATACCCACGCTAAGGTGTCCAACCATGTCCCAAGGTGTCTATCCATATGGTAGACGTGCGCTGAAGTATGACGCGTAGGAATATGGCTTGGCTATGCGTTATCGCGAATTCCTCACAGAAATTAAAGGACAACGCGCCGAACCACAAAATAACGTAGACCACACGCAAACGCGGCGGCAGTATCGGGGAGAGTCCCGCAGCCCCATCTAGAATGCTGTTGGGGTTCCTAAGGCCAGAAAATTGTAGAACCACTTTCATTTGTTGTTGTTATTTGTTTTTTTTCGCTCTGGAGTTATAGCTTCCTTTGTTTTTGCTGTGGGAGGTGGGGGGGGGGGGGGGGGATTTATGCCCGTGCCCTTACGATCCGGAGAGTTGGTCAAAACTTGGAAGTCTCCCCGGCAAAATGGGAGAGTTAGTAGGTCTGAAACTTTATATCACTTCATAAAAGAGCTGATGCTATAATTTTTTTGCAAGAATCTCTAAAGCCCGCGTACGCATAGGGGCATTACAGGCCAAACTTCCCAGCCGTTCTGGCGACATTCTCAAATTTATTCGAAAAAAAACATAGTGCTGATTTATTTTCTTGAAAGCTGTCAATTGTTAGAATGTTGCGAAAATAACATTTTTTTTGGTCACGTGGGCGCCTTACGAATTTTTCTATGTGGTGTTTTAAAGAAAACTTTTTCTGAGAGTATCGTTTCTCGTTTGCTGCAAATCAACAAATGACGATCAACAGTTTGAATATTTCCCAATACCGCGATATTTATATGCCACATTGATCAGGGAAAGTAAATTCGTTGTCATAGCCAGTATTCAGGTCAAAGCTATACCTATCATGGCCTCCAAAGATAGTTGGCAAGAAATGGTTGTGACAGTTGGCAGGCAAACAATTATGAAGATTAGTGAATCAACTGCTCCTCGTCGACTGTAATTGCGCACATGCTGGCGCATCGCACGCACTCCCACGCACCAATTACAGGTCTCGCATATCGTATGTGATACAATATTTCCGCGAATTTCGTCTCGTAAGCTCTTTCAAGGGGTGTGCATTGCGCAACGAACTTAATGGAATCTCGGAGGATATTCTATCGAATTTCCCCAGACCACGTCAACGATATTGCAAAGAGCGACGAAAAATTGTGACGCAGGTAACTTCGCTGGGGCCAACGTTCTGACAAGAGGTCGAAAGCAAGACAAGTTCCTGACAAAAACTTGAGGACTTGTCTTTGTCAGGGACTTGTCTTCGTTCGGTTGTCAATACGTTGGACCCAGCGACATTCCCTGTGGCCCAATTTTTCATTACTTCAAGCCTCCATCTGTTTTGCTTTATGAGCATTATGTAATACGCAACATTTCTCCGTCTTTTGTTACTTTCCACAACTCCGTGGCGGAATGAGCCAAAGCAGATATCTGCTATTGCTTAACATAGCGCGGCTGAGCACTCATTATGTGACAAAAATGATTTTCGTGTACTGTTCACATGCCACTTGGAATGTCTATACTAACTCATTCATAAAAGGTTTGTCCTTTGGGGGGACTTTGGTGAAGCATGCATGAAGAAAAAAAAACGAATATGTATAGTCAATTGTTCTTCCACGATTCGCCGTTACCGAGTCGATGTCACACTGTTGGCATTTCTTGTCCGCAATGTCTCCACTTAATGTGCACGCTCCGTTGTATTTTCAACAATGCGCAGCATTAATATTCGAAGGCTAAAACAAGTGCAATCAAGGACAACAGACGAGAGGCAGCAACAGTCCGCCGCGGTGGTGTAGCGGTTACGGTGCTCGGCTGCTGACCCGAAGGTCGCGGGTTCGATCCCGGCCGCGGCGGTCGCATTTCGATACAGGCGAAATGCTAGAGGCCCGTGTATTGTGCGATGTCAGTGCACGTTAAAGAACACCAGATGGTCAAAACTTCCGGAGCCCTCCACTACTGCGTCCCTCACAATCATATCGTGGTTTTTGGACGTCAAACCCCAGATAGCAGCACGGAAACCACCGTGCTGCTTGGGGAGTCACATGCGGATCAACACACGAGCGTCGTATTCACCGTCGCGTTCACCGAGAGCACAATTGAATGCGAGTCTATCAGCCTGTCTTCAATGCGCGTACTTGCGTGCCTGCGTATGTGTGTTTACAATTTCCTGCATGTAAGGGTGAGCATGTGTCCAACTGTGAAGTAAAAATACAACCCTATATACAAGATGACTCCAGCACCCTCCCTCGTGCCTTGTTCCTCAATTTTATTTATTATTAAATGCCTAATATTCCTATGTCCACTCTATGAGAATAATCTGTGTCTGCCCGACCGTCCCTCTGTCACGTAAGACGAGTCCTAGGACGTAAGAACAACATGTGTAAAACAGAATGAAATTTCTTGGTGGTGTCAGGGTTTCGAACTCAAGGCTCTACACTCAGAAGGCGAATGTCTTACCGACTATATGCTACACAGCCATGCTTGCGCAGCGTGAATATTTCTGACCCACATGTATGCGTTGTACCGGCCAGACAAAAAAGGAAATAAAGGGAAAACACTTTCTACGAAGGTTTTATTGAAATATCTTGTGATGGCGTAATAGAAGCCCCCTTTAGGACAACATGTAAAGCCGACATGGGGCATTGTACATATCAGGAAAATTCCGACTTGCCGAACACGCGTCTCGGTGATCGCAGGGTGAGCCTATCGTTGGGCCGTTCCAGACTCTGACGAACGCTATTCGCCTCGTGTGCGACCGATGGCGGCGCTGCGAACGGCGCTCCGGTGACGCAAGGGCGGGGATTCGGCTTTTGTCGTCTGCTACGCTCTGGCTAAAACAGCAGCATTTTCATTATAGTTCGCTCGCGTCGCACGGCGTTCCTCGACTACTAGCCGCATTTTCTTATGATATTTCTTGAGATGACTGCTAGCATTACATGAGTTTAAAAAACGTTAACATTTAACATATTATGGACGAGACCCCACGCTCCCTTTTGACACGCTCCTTCCGGCCGTTACCCACACATCAGAATACGCTCGTGATGTCATATCCAGAGCTCTAGAGGCACGCGAGATTGCTCGCTTGCGCCTTAGCGATTCGCAAGAGAAGCAACGACTCGTCTACAATGCCCGCCATCGTGATGTCCAGTTCAACCGAGGTGACGCGGTCCTTCTCTGGACGCCTTCACGGCGAGTTGGCCTGTGCGAGAAGTTGACTTCGCCGTACTCCGGTCCGTACCGTGTCGTGCGCCAAGTCACCGACGTGACATACGAAATCGAGCCCCTTCATACCGATCGGGCGCGGTCGTCTCCGGACATTGTTCACGTAACTCGGCTGAAGCGCTATCACTCGGACCAGCCGAGCACCGAGACGGTGCCTTCGCCGCCGGGGGTGATGCCACGGGGTGCCAAAGATGAACACCATAGGGAAGAAGACGACGCTGAGAGAGATCTCGAGCAGACTGGACTCCATCTTGCGTGGCTGCCTTCGAGTGCTGTAAATACAGTGTAAATATATTCCCAAACGCCTTGTCTCCCCGTAACAATATCTTCTGTATACCGACAGCCATCGCGGTCAGGTTCATGACCCCGAGTTCGTAGCGTCGCTCACTGAGCTGGATGGCGTTGAAATAGCTTACGTGAAAGCGCGAACGCCCCCGCCAAGTGAGTTAAAGATAGTCTCCGCTGCTTTGAAATCGCAGCGCGATCAATTTTGCGGCTTATTCGCAAAAATCAGCGTTGTGTAAACAGACTTGAGATGAACGAAAATTCACGCTCCACTCCCAATTGTAGTCATGTGGACTTGTGCAGACACGACAGCCGACAAAATGAAATCGATAAGTCCATCGACCGGCGGGTTATTGCGGACCACTAGCATAGATTGGGAGAGCTGGATGCAAATAAGATCGCTCGGAATGAAACGCCAGCACTGGTTCGTGTGGTACAGTTCGACTCTTATGATTAGAGATAGATACGTTCATGAGCTGCATTCATGTTTTCGATCGCGCAGTGCTGCCTGCTCGACTGACAGGATGGCGCGCGCTATATTTCTAATGCTTGGGCAACGCGATCCGCTGCAGTGTTCGCGTTTCACTTGACACCAATAGTACAGCTTCGTAAACATTAGGAAAAATTGGCGAATGTGTCCAGGAAGAGGAGAAAGAGAGCTCTTTCCCACCATTCTTTTGGCCCCTGTGGCTGATTATTGTGATTCTTTACCGTGCTGTAACAAGACTTGAATATTTTAAGGTGGGAGCCTTAGATTCCACATAAATTGCGAAAATTGACCGTCGGCGTCCCGCGTCGCCAGCGTCAACACGACTGATGCGAAAATTCATCACATGATCACGTCATCATGACATCCCAGACCGACAAAATTTGTGACGTCATAACGTCATGTCACATGATTGCGTCATCACATGACATCGTGGCTTTGCATTGCCTCCGTGATTGGTGGGCCGATCTCGGAGGCGATGCAAAACCAGGTGATGTGTAGAAAGCTTCAATGCAAAACCGCGTTACGTCCAGAAAGCATTCGGAGGGGGGGGCGGCGAAGGAACAATACATCGACTCAAGAAAAAGATGGCTTTCGCCTTCGAGTCAACTTAGGCAAATGCATAAGGAACTCGAGTCTCTTTAGTACAGTGATCGCACCAAGCCACATCAGGAGTCGACCGTTGAGACTGATTTACAGTATTTTATTGCAAATACATCTTTCAATGCGAAAGCTTTATATTTATCAACGTTAGTATGATTACACTAATTCTGTTCAGCATATTTTGAGACCACCGTGAACGAGTGAACAGACGTCGATTTATTAACGTAAGGATTAAAATATGTTGCAAAAAAAATAGAACAAAAACAAAAGAAAATCACTCCGGACAACCTACCGATATTTCATATCCCCGTCGTGCATCCCCTTTAGACTCACCCTGTTTATTTCGTGTTTCAATTTAAAGTACTTACGACGCGCTTACACAGCAGCCGCTAAAAATGTGTATTTAATCAAACGTTCTTGCCGGTAACGCCACTTAATTTATTTGAATGATATGACACGTCATTTGTCATGCTCCGAACATGTGAATTGAATCGAAGGAGCAGGCTTGGCAACCGAACACGCGCAGCACGCGGTATACATTTAATTACGCTTTAACGCAGACATGGAAGCTGAAGCCCGAACGCTGAAGTCAGTTATCGAAAACGGGCAGGAAAGTCATTTTGAGTGCGCCACGGCCATAGAACAGTCGCGAAAAGAAAAATTCATCATAGAAGCAGATGTACACGTGGATGGCTAGCAGACGACAAAAGGAGCAATCGACACAGAACGTGCTCCTGACGGCAACTCCGCTCGATTTCGCTGTGCATTTTGCTTGAACATTCAGTACAAATTGCTTTATCAACTCGCCCACCAATGTTTCAATAACTCGAGCGTGATAGACAGGCTGGCAGCGTCGAGCAGCCTTCACGTAGCGAGCGCGCGCGCGAAGAGCTGCATCCGAGTCCTCTCCCTGACGTCACACGCGAGAGGGCGCCACTCCAAGATCTCGAGGCGAATAGAAATAAGAAAGACGCTGTGGCAATGCCATCCGAAAACAAAGTTCTATAGGGAAGGGCGCGGAGGAGGAGGAAGGAAATGCAGGAAGGTCAACCAGACGCGCGTCCGGTTTGCTATCCTAAGCGGGGGGGAAGGAGATTAAGGGATAAAAGGACAGGGAGATAGAAAGAAGGGAACATACACAAAAAAGAGACACGTCAGCTTAGACTACACTGCTGCGTTCGATAGTAATTACGCAGGGCGCAGTCACAGATTTTGCTACGGGAAAACTTACGCTTACGCATCACTCAGACAACTTCCAAAGGATACTGTGCGTGGATTTTTTTTTTTTTTGAAACAAGGGAGGCTAACGCAGAATGAAAAAAAAAAGGAGGTATCGCACCACTGAGACGAACGTAAAATGCAGGTTCGCGTACCTTCAAAACCACGGAGGAAAAGATGCAGTCGGGAGCGAGAACCTTGACGGAACGTGAAAACCCCGCACATGAATATACACGCACGTGCCTCGTGCGCACAGACAGGGAACTATAGATAGCTAGGAAAACTGGCGACCTTCAGGCAAAGTGTCAGACTTCTCTACGTATCGCATTCTAAATGCGATCTAAGAAATGTTGCAAGGTGATATTGAGGAATAGAAATGGAAAGCGTCTGACGAAAACATCTGAACAACCCAGTCATATTTGTGAAGACCTTGCATACCGTCATTTTACAGTAAAAAAGTTGCTCTTCTAAGCTAGAACGCGGACACTGGTTTTACGACTGAAATAAAACCGGCGAGTCCCGAGGCACTCATGCAGTTTATACTTCCCTTACAATTTTGAACGCGCTACGTTTTTTTACACAAGTAAGAAAATGGGCCGATTGGTTGTGCCAGTGGAGCGGCAGCTTCTGTCTTCTCAAGTTTTGCATAGCACTGTGCTACGCTCAGCCATTTGTTTTCCATTTATGATGGAACTAGCTCATATATTTGTGATCATCAGTCTGACCCGGATGAGATAAATCCTCACAGGGTTCTTCATGTTTTGGTTCACACAGCAGACAAATCTTGCAGGTTGTAACTAGTCAACCAAAACAGCTACTAGCGCTTTAACTACGATAGCCTGTTTAAAATTTCAAAGATGTACTGATGTGAGAAAAGGTCTTTCTTCCCTTCTATAAGAGCAGAAACGGATAAGCGAGAACACGTAAACCTTAAGGACAACAGTAGAGATGCAGAGCGAAATTTTTGAAGCACGCATCTGCACTTTTGAATATTTATGTCTCCAGAGCAACGTTACAGATGTTGTCGTAATCAAGTCCACTGGCTCAGGTTAATTTAAAAAGATAGCCTCAACGCATGCTTTTCCAATGGCGCTGTTTTATAAACACGCATAATGTTTTGAAGCATTGCCGTAGCGTAGCTGAAATCCGTGAACAAAGTCATCGTCAAGCGTTTCTGTCGCGGAAAGCCGCAAACATATTGCTTGTCTTGACATACGGTACTCCGTCAGTTGAATAAGGTTTCTTCCTCAGTTTGCCCGAGTTGGCCCCAGTACAGACGGCACCGTGGAAGGATTAATCTAGCTTTAAATGGCCCATAGGTGTGCGTTATTGAATTTTCTCCGTCTCCACTACTGTGCTGGCGGACACCATTGCCCTTTGGCAGTAAAAAAAAAAAAAAAAGAAAAAAAAGAGCTTTACCAAACAAATACAAGCTCTCAGTAGGCATACAGCCAACTGGTGAAGGGGCGACGGCTCTCTTCACGGTTTTGACGTGGTTCGAACAACTGACCAACCACAAATTGAGTGACTCGCCAGTGCACCCCCCCCCCCCCCCCCCATCCCGCGCGCACACACAAAATTGACACGCAAGAACGAGAGCGAGAAATAGACGAAACATACATACTGCCTTTACTAAGAGCCTTTACGTTAATTGGGTACTGCGCTTTAACAAACTTTAACCAAGAGCCTCTAAAGCAAAACGCCCGGACGACATGACACTTTTAAGCTTTCATTTTGATCTTGTCAGTTGATTCTTTTCATTCATTATGCTTTGTTAGACTCGTAGAAACTGTCGCTAAGATTGTTTGCTCAGTTCGTACATTTTCATTGCAATAAAATAAACATGTTGCCTATGCCACCAATCTGAAAGGGGTCGTGGTCCCAGTCAAGCTCCTTAGAGGCGTTTTGACCACGGCCCTCAGCATCCCGAACGTTGGAAAAAACTTGGACCATCTCCCCGAAGGGAACCCTGATGGGATGCGAAGCAGCAGCGGTGCGCACGGCGTTGACCCGGTTGAAACGGGCGTCGACGCGGGTGCTGGAAGAACGGTTTGAAGCGAAACTCGGTGTAGCGTTTACTCGAGTAAACGTTTGTTTGAAACGCAGACACGGGAGGCGGATCAGAGTTGTTGCGAGCAGGCGGAGCAGCCGGCAGCTGCGGGCGCTGCCGCGAGCATGCTGCGGGTGAGGGAGAGAGTGACGTCAGCGCGCACCTGCGAGGGAAGCGTGCGAGGGGAGCGTGACCTACTTGGCAACGCTCCAACACCTACGGCGAGGGGAACGCGTTGCGGCGCATTCGTACGGACTTACGTAACGTACGGCGTTACACACGTGAGTCAAATAGCTGCTTCGCACCTAATAAATAAAGTTTCAAAGTTTCAAAGTTTCAAGCTGGGTCACAGGCTCTCCGACACGGAACATGAACAATAGTTCAAAAAGAGCCCTCGGGCGTAAAGTTTTCATGGATTCGAACGTCATCACAGATCTTTAACAGACGCAGTTCTAATGCCCTGCAGCCGTCGATACAACGCGTTGAGCACGAGAGAACAATTCGAGGAGAATGACCATGTGGACCTTTCACCATATAGACTATTTTACGGGTGGTTTTCTGTCCCGCCATATTGGGCTCTTAACCTTTGTGTTTTGCATCTTTAAACAGTGAACGAACATTGTTACGATTGACGCATAAGCATTAAAACGGTTGGGTTGGTGCATGCGATGTTTCATGGCCTTATTAATTCACGCCGCGATATATAAAAGCCAGAAAACATCGGCTTAACAGCCCAAGATGGCGGCGCCCACATGTCTTAGGTAAAATAGTCGATAGACGACTGCGGTAAGCTGACCTGTAGCGCACCTCTCCCGTCGTGACGCAACTTTACTTTGCCGCCTGTGGTTTGGAGTAGCTTTCCCGAAAGCGTACTCTCTTCGTATAGCAATGGCAGACACCTCCAGATGTGACTCATGCAACAGTGACGAAACGATAGAACATATACCGTGTTTCTGTGAGCGTTTTGTGAGCGAGCGCAACGTTTTACGCAAAGCGCTGAACAATCTCGACGACAGACCGATTACCGAAGAGAAGATTCTCGGATGTTGGCTCTACGCGTCGCAGGCCAGCAAAGCGACGCGAGCATTGCTACTGTTTTCTAAAATCGACCGGATTAAGCGACCGATTGTAGGCGTGCAATGGAAAGGCGCGCATGTACCGTGAGGGTGCTTTCTTCCCTTTTATTTCTTTCTTTCTTTTAATCCCTTCCCCCCCCAGTGTAGGGTAGAAAATCCGGACGCGCGTCTGGTTGACCTCCTTGCCTTTCGTTCCTTCTTCTTCCTCCTCCTGGCCTGTAGCGCTGCAAAAAGAGCGCGCCGGCACCTCTTGGCTGATACTTCAACGTTTCACTAGATTGAAAAAGGCTTGAGCGCCGACTGGCTCCGAATTATGGCCCCCCTGCACATAAAATTCATAAGATGGTGGGAGAGGGCCTCGTGCCGTTGCTGCTAGCAGAAAGCAGCCTACTTGAGTGATGGATGCGGTATTCGTAGAATATACGTTTTTTGTGATTCCCACAATTTGTTATATATTGCATTCTAAGCTGCTTCTGAGCTGCAGTTGTGGCTTGCTCAAGATACTGGGGAGCAGTAAATGGTCAGAGGCGCAAAATAACACACGAACTATGCAGGAGACGGACCGGCGCACACTCGATTCTGAATTTTATTTTCTCGATTCTTGGCCACGTGCAACCTCAGGCATGCGTGCAAGAACACAACAAATTATTTAGCAGCATGTGTACGTATACGTCTGTCGTGTACGGGTGTCATTCTGCGCCTGTAACCGCTTCTATTAGCTTGTAGTGCCAACTACCGAACAGCATACGAAGCACTCGTGAGCGTGCGCCTACATATTCACGTCACCGTCAGCGTTTCGAAGTTTCCTAAGGACCGCAAGAAAGGAAAAAAAGAAAAAACCTTTTTACCTGGCGAATTCATAGACATCGCCTTTCCAAGTTGAAGTGACTCGCTTGTTCCTGCAAGCACCCTCCCCCCGCAAAATAAAGCAAGAAGCAGTGAAGAGGTTAATTTTGTGAAAAGCTCTAGAGGCTTTTGTACAAAGGATTCAAAGTAACAAAAAGCAAGTTTCTTCCAACATAGAAAAAAGAACCCGAATTATTAACAATGCTGACTCCATGGTAAAAAAGAAAAAACTTCGTGCATTAAAAATTAGGTCCCCTTGAAATCATTAAAAAAGTTCGCTTGAGTGAAAGACAAAGCATTTCTTGAGCTGTCAATGCTGCGAACCTGACTTTTCTTCAATTAAAGGACGGTGCGCCGTGAATAATTTCATTACATGGCCCGCTTCATCTCCGCCCCTAGGTTGACACCTTCCCCCCCCCCCCCCCTTTTTTTTTTAGAGACAGATAGCCCGACAGAAGTCTTTCTAATTTAGATCCAAACATGGTAGCTGTCAGCAACAAATCACATGAAATGTGATCATGGCATGCAAAAATTCGAGGCACCATGGCACTGTGGCTTCTCTAGACTGCAGAAAATGGTCTACGAAAAGACATAAATATAAATTTTGCACTAAAAAGAAAAGGTTACAGTGAATGAAATTCCTACACATGAAGTAGCACTTCGCCCAAGAAATTGAAAGAGGAACGGCTTAAAGAAGGAAAAATAATGCACAGGACTCTCAGCAAAGCGTCGATTTCTTATGCCTTAATTCTTTTTCAAAAGAACACTGTAGCCTGCGTCCAAACAGAAAAAAAAAAGAATAAATGGTTTCGAAGTGAAGCCGTGAAGCTGTGTGGGTGTGCGTGCGTGCGTGCGTGCGTGCTTGTGTGTGTGTTTCCGACAAAACTTACATACTTCGGTTGCTTAAACTGTGCTGCATTAAGTCGTGTGTTTATGCAATTTTTTTATAACTATAACAATTATATGAACACTCTCGGCGGGTTTTTATGCCGTCCCCGTCATGTACTGTATATGTATATTTATGTATACGTATATATATATATATATATATATATATATATATATATATATATATATATATATATATACGTAATAGCCACAAATAAAAATAATTCAGAAGAAAACTTTGCTAAGCGCGCGACCGCGGATTCGAACCTGCGACCCCTCGTCTCGTAGCGCTCTGCCTTAGACAATCACGCCATGCGCCAATCGTTGTCAAGGATACTAACTGCAGAATACAAACGCACGCGGCGTTGGGTGAACTGCACGGGATGCCACACGCGGCGAAATTAAAATTATGCTAGGCGCGGGCCCGGCCATGCTGCACGTTGCCTGCGCGGCGTTTGCGTCGTATCGCTGGCGACCAACGCTAGTCTTAGATTTTGCGGGGTTGTAGCGCCGCGTCAGTCGTGGCCAGTCGGCCAGGAAAAAGAAGAGTGCCCCGTGGCTCGTGGTGGCACGAGCTCGTGGGAACGCTTCGGCTCTTGTAGGCTTATGCCACAGAAGGGAAGAAACGAGACGGCTGAACCGAATCATGAATATATCTTACATTGTGACCAGAATTGCGAGCAATGGCTTCACGTGCCACTGCCAAGCTCCGTCTTTATTTTCTTAATAATATCTGGGGTTTTACGTCCCAAGACCACGATATGATTATGAGAGACGCCGTAGTGGAGGGCGCCGGAAATTTTGACCATCCTGGTGTTCTTTAACGTGCGCTGACATCGCACAGCACACGGGCCTCTACCTATTTCGCCTCCATCGAAATGCGACCGCCGCGGCCGGGATCGAACCCGCGACCTTCGGGTCAGCAGCCAAGCACCGTAGCCACTGTTCCACCGAGGCGGACCTTTATTTTCTTCTGTTGAGATCACACGCTCTCCGGTTTTGTTTGCCACCCAAAGGAGGGCGCTGCGGGGTCTTGGGACAGCGCAAGAGTTCAAGAACTGGCTGGCGTTCTGCGCATACGCCCTGGCGGCTCGCAAATTTCTTGGTTTTTCTAGGTCCTTGGGTCCCTAAATTTAAAACTCCCTAGTGTTTCGCCGGAGTTGGGATGTTGCTATCGCATTCATGGCTTAGCCCTGGCGGCGAAACTGTGACTTCTTTGTTTTGTAAAGTATACGAAATACATTCGTAATGATATCATTTTCTCACATAATTATGTGAGAAAATGATATACGAATTACCTATTCGACATTCTCGGCTGTCCTTGGAGGGTTACAAGCGCGTGCATGCATTGTATGTATGCAGACTGCACATTCATCGGAAACTGGAAGATTTGATATCTGACATCTCACAGTAGATATCATCGAAGCCACTCTTTCACCGCATCGGCAAGTCTTTTAGAACCTAATTTATTTCGGATCTTAAACTATCATTGATTGTCAATCTAAAATCTGTCACTCAGTAATCCCAGATAAACCGAAAGCAACCTTTGTGTGGCGGTTTTTTGCGGTATAGTAGAGAGTATAACTTGGTAATTTTTAATATGCTATACGTCATGCACAATGTGGTTCCCTGTAGTAGCCGACTTAATGTGTGCCGTTCTGTAATTCTATAAGAGCCTGCCAATATTTTAAAGGAACGACTTTAGCTACCTTATTAGCAAATATACAAAATAAAAACTTCGAAGCTATTGTGTGGGCAAAGCCTAGGTCGTGAAACCGATTTCAATATTGTTGAGGCTGCTAGGAAACACCAGAAGCAACGCACATACGCAAAAAGTGGTTCGTACACCGAAACAGCAGCGTCTGTGGGTGTGGACCACTCGTGACAAAGAAACGTTGATATATCGTGGGAAAATAATTGATGCAATTTTTATGAGTTGTAGTTGCAGGTTCATTATGCAGGCTCTGTGCCTTTACGAAGAGTACAATACGTCGACTCATTGATTAAATCTGTTTTAATTGACGTTGATGCTGCAGTTGACGTCGGTTACAGCTCTTCGCTGGGATAACTATGGTCTCAAATAGAATCACGAACTAGCAAATGCGCAGTGAAATTACTTCTCTCGTCTATCATTCAAAATCTTCTTCATCAGTTTACAATGACAGTTTTTCATGCTGAGAGCTCGGAAAGAATCGATAGTGTATACTTTCCAGGTTAACGTGCAGCAACCATTGGGCAACTTTCTGGAAAAAAAAAATAAAAATAAAAAGTTACATAGGATTCGTTAGCATATTATTATGAGATGAGAACACGAAAGTGTTTCCTTTGGCTATGTTGTAGCAAAGTGGCGTTGCCGAGTCGTGTTCAAAGCCACTGATACGGCGGACAAGGACGCGCTCCCTTCGTAGATGCCACGTCGGTAGCCGCGGGTCACAGACGTCGGCGCGATTGCGCAGTGCGCCGATTATTCCTATGCGCTTTCCTTCTCCCCCTTCGAGTCGGGACTTAACCAACTGCTACAGGGATTCCACTCTCCTACGACGCAGCGGATTCAGGTGGTTGCTGCGGTATAGTGGAGCGCGCGCCGAGCGTCACTGCGGCAAAGCCAGCTGGGCGTCAGTTCCGCCGGGAGAGGTCACGTGCTTTCCTGACACAGCTTTTGCGGACGACAGCTGTGTGCACGCTTCCGCCAATCCAGGCAAGAAACGCTTTCGTGTCACAAGGGAAAGTTGCTCAGGAATGCGCTCATGGCATGAAGTAATTATCCAACAAAATACGAGCAGTATCAGGTCTTCCCGAAGTTGCACAACCTATCCTGTCTTTGTTTCCATGACACCACACGAGTGTGTTCTACAGTTATCTTGCAAGCGCGCTGACGCACGCAAGCACGCACGCGCCAAAGTATGAGGGGAATGGAGCGATGAACAACGTTACCCGTTCTCCAGTACTGCACTCGAGTGCCTACTCAGTGCCTGAAGAAAAAAAAAAAAGCGAAGCTCTCCCTAAAGTGGCATCCGATGTTCCGAGGTGGTAACAAATAAATGATCCCTCCTGAGAGACAGATGCCGGCTGGTTGCTGTCCTTGACGTTGCATAAGGGACCCAATTACGCGACCGGCTGCTCGAACGAGTGTGGTCCTCAATCTCTCTAGTTAGCGGGAGTGCATTTCTGCAGTCATTATCGCGCGAGGCCAATCAAGGCAAGCACCTTGGTCCCTGATGTCAGGCAACACATTTTCGGCTTCGGTTGCAGTTCGCCTACCTCATGAAGGACGTTAGTCACCGAGATAGAAGCTTGGCCTGTAGACGTGCGGCCGTTCTGCCTAGACGTCATAACGAAAGTATCTGATTTACGGGCCCTGAAAAAGGTACTAGCCTATCCCATTTTGTCGTGCGCTACTCAGTATTTTCAGCTCAGGTGGCTAGGCTTCAGATGTCGAAAGCAGGGTTGCCGTTGGGCAGATTTGAAAAGGGGCCAAAACTCAAACTAAAAGTAGCCACTGTAGTCACGCCATTTAGTTTTAGCGCCAAATTGGTAGCCAAATAGAAAAAAGTGATATTATGAATAGAGCTCTTAGTATTCAACCATAAATAATATGATTTTGAATAAGCAAAAGCGGAGTACAACGAGCACAGTATATTTCTCTCTTGGCCTCCAAGCCGCAGGTAAGTTGCAAACAAATTAATAAATTATTACACTTTCAGTGCGCCTGCGTACAGTTTGTCGACAATAGATAGAGTTCCTGCAAAAGTAGTTTGGGCCAACAACTCAGCAGGAACATTGTACGTTGAAGCAGGTTTTTCTTCTTTTGTTGTTGTTGAAGCCCTAGACGAGATTGGTACAAAGTTACAAAATGTAGAGAAATATGGTCGAAGATCAACAGTCCACCTTTATTTTGTTGCTGATATCTCCTGGACTCGCTGTGTTTCAGCAGGAGAATCTGGCGTCAGCACTGTGCTGTATAGCCCCGCGTTTCCTTACATGCACGCGTCCCGTCGTCTTAGACGGAGGGACGCTCGTTGGGTGCCTCGATGTGCACTAGCCCGCTCGTGGGGCAAGGACATGTGCGCGCATAGGCCAACAAGACAGAAAAGCTTGCAAATAATGGTTATTCTTTAGACGTGCTTTCTGATTTATCTTCAAATAATACGAAGAAATGGTCAGTAAATTCGCCAAGTTCAAAGTAGCCAGAAAGTAGCCATGGCGCCAACCTGAAATTTTTGTTGCCAGACAGGGTCGGATAGTAGCCAATTTGGCGCAAAGTAGCCACCAACGGCAACCCTGGTCGAAAGAAAGGCACATGCTAAGAGTTTTTTCGCTGCTGCTCTCCCTGAGAAAAGGCGAAATAATAATAATAATAATAATAATAATAATAATAATAATAATAATAATAATAATAATAATAATAATAATAATAATAATAATAGTAATAATAATAATAATAATAATAATAATAATAATAATAATAATAATGTTAAGCAAAGAAGCTGCGGCTGCCGAGATACAGGAACAATGTAGTACCAGAGGTATTGCACTTGTATGGCATCCATGGTGACAGCGTTTATAGTTCTTTTCAACGAAAGCCTATGAATATTAAGGGCTGGAAACTCTGGTGGTGAAATCGACTTCACTCCGTTGACCTGTTTGCCATCGATTCATCTATGTCTTCCGCTGTAGCCATCTGGAGTTGCTCTTGAATCAGCGCGAAATATCAGCTAGGAAATTCTCATGCGTTTCCACAAGTCCTTTTAGCCCATACGCAGCGCTTATTCCGGACGAGGCTATATACGTCTGTTGGTTACGCACCACTTCATCACATAAGACGCAGCAAACATTTAGTCTCGAAACTATCGCGTCCTTCTGTGCGGGTTTCCGTATGGTGGAGCCGTGTCAATAAGTGCGATGTACACTCCTCTCACTCTTCTCTCGTTTCTCTCTTTCTGTTTTTTTTTTTTCAGGTTGCGTATACTGCCATTTAGAACTTGGAAGTGCAGAGTAGTTGATGTAGTGTTGTCAGAGATGACATATCGTAATACACACGTCAGCAAGCAAGACTCACCATGCCGAGCAGTATTGCAAATTAAGTACACTAGGAAAACCTAGCATTTCTAAGCATTAGGACATACGCACATCATGTATCACGCACATATATACTTTTTTTTTTGTTACTGCCCCAGACTAAATGTCGCTGCTTCCATAATATCATCGAATTACTTTCAAGTAGATGCTTCAACCAACAGGTAAATGAACCGTATGTTGTAATCGTGATTGACTGCATAACAAAGGTGGTCGGATTCTTATGCATTGATGTCGTTTCTTTTTATCAGGCGCCGCCCGTAGCATTTGAAGTTAGTTATCGTGAAGTGAAATTCTTCGAACTTGGATAAGGACGTTCGCTGCGTCTGAAGGCTTGAATTTCCGCGCGTCCTACATAAAAAATGCTTGTGCTGTCTTCTACGTATATGTCTGTTTGTAGGTTTACTTGCAACAGTAAGGGAAAGCCTTGATTGCTTCATGAGTAGAAAGACACGGCGTCCGGCGTTGACAACACCAACGGTATCATTATTACGTCACATAACGTCATAAATGACGTCATGTGACATAAAGAACACTGCGATCGACAAAGAACGTTAAAGTAATAGACTCTAAGGTCTGACCACTTAGGATAGCCACACCAGCAGCAGCAAATTGCCCAGAGTCCTTGTTGCCCAGGGCTCAATAAACCAGTCACTACTTCCTTCATCAATAAACCCGTTTTATTGCGATAGCAATTATATAGACACTCTTGGCTGGTTTTCGCCGTCGGCGTCATGTCCCGTATATGTATATGTATATATATATTTATAAAAACCTCAAAGAAAAATATTCAGAAAAAAACCAGCAGATCCCACGCACTGTGGGAATCGATGTAATGCGAAGAAGCCAGGAAGGAGCAAATCATGCTTTACACAATTTGCATATCGTGTTTTACATGTTAGGACCTGTCATTTATGTTCGTCATACAGTCACGTCGCGCAATACCAATTTTGGTGTATATCAAGCTAGCGAATTGGACGCAAGCGCACCATGAGCGTGGCATGTAAATGGCGTTGTAGATAACATGCATGCCAAGATTTTCATGTTACCACCTGCCACTTAGGTTCGTTATACAGTCACGTCACTCAATACCAAGTTTGGTGTATAGCTATCAAGCTAACGAAACGGCCGTGAGCGCGCCATGAGCGTGGCATGCAAGTCATGTCGCCCATGAAAAGTCATGATTTCCATATTACCACTGGTCATTTATGTTCGTCATACAGTCACGTCACTCAATACCAAGTTTGGTGTATATCAAGCTAAAGAAACGGCTGCGAGCGCGCCATGAGCGTGGCATGCAAGTCATGTCGCACATGACATGTCATGATTTCCATATTACCACTTGTCATTTATGTTCGTCATACAGTCACGTCACACGATACCAAATTTGGTGTATATCAAGCTAACGAAATGGCCGCGAGCGCGCCATGAGCGTGGCATGCAAGTCATGTCGCACATGACATGTCATGATTTCCATATTACCACTCGTCATTTATGTTCGTCATACAGTCATGTCACTCAATACCAAATTTGGTGTATATCAAGCTAACGAAACGGCCGCGAGCGCGCCATCAGCGTGGCATGCAAGTCATGTCGCACATGACATGTCATGATTTCCATATTACCACTTGTCATTTATGTTCGTCATACAATCACGTCACTCAATCCCAAATTTGTTGTATATCAAGCTAACGAAATGGCCGCGAGCGCGCCATGAGCGTGGCATATATGCAAGTCATGTCGGGCATGACATGTCAGGATTTCCATATTACCACTTGTCATTTATGTCCGTCATACAGTCACGTCACTCAATACCAAGTTTGGTGTATATCAAGCTAACGAAACGGCCGCGAGCGCGCCATGTGCGTGGCATGTCATGTAAATCATGTTGTTCATGACATGCACGTCATTATTTGCATTTTACCACCTGTCATTTCTGTTCGTCATACAGTCACGTCACTCAATACCAAGTTTGGTGCATATCAAGCTAACGAAACGGCCGCGAGCGCGCCATGAGCGTGGCATGTCATGTAAATCATGTTGTTCATGGCATGCACGTCATTATTTGCATATTACCACCTGTCATTTATGTTCGTCATACAGTCACGTCACTAAATCCCAAATTTGGTGTATGTCAAGCTAACGAAACGGCCGCGAGCGCGCCATGAGCGTGGCATGTAAATCATACTTTTCATGACAAGTTAGTCATGATTTTCATGATATGACCAGCCATTTATGTTCGTCGTACAGTCATGTTATGCCATACCAAATTTTGTATAAATACCGTTAACGATACGGCCAGGAGAGCACAAAGTCGTAGGCGGCTAGATAGATAGCTAGATAGATAGATACGCTCAAAGTCGCCGAAGTTCGCTAAGAAATGCTTCGCATTTAAAATGTTTCCGACGCGCGGCATCGAACCAGGGACCTCTCGCTCTGCAGCGCGCGGCGCTAACCATTCAGCCACGAAGGCGAACGTCCTTCAACGTTCAAACGGCGAGCTATTTATATACAGTCAGTTTTCAGCGTGTTTTCAGCATTACCAGCGAGATGGCGCAAAGGCCGCGCTCAGGGGGGCTTAGCTGCCCCGTTCGTCGCGACGCGCGCTCTCCGGCGCGCACTTTATTCAAAGGGGGGGGGGGGTAGATGCCCGTGCGCGCGCGCGCGCTTATCTCGTGGTGGCGGAGAATGGGGCTTAGGCGGAACGATGGCGTTGTAGTTACCGGGCGCGCGAAGGTCACATCGCTCGCTGCAGTCCCCCCCGTTTGCGAAAAGAGCACGCTTTTCAAACACAGCGAAGTAACAACTGTGACACTTGTTAGTTCGCGCTCGTCTGTACCTGTGAATACGTTTCGTGCGTCGTTTTTGTTTGAGCAGTGCGTTAAGTGTCGAGCTGTGAATGTTTTTAGTTCGCTCTCTTCCTGTGCGTGTTGTTTTCGTGCGTCATGTGTGCGTGAGCAGTGTGCTGCACGTTTCGACCTGCTTGCCATTCGTCGCTTGACATTCCAATTTGTTGCTATCGCATTCATTGCTTCGCCTTGTGGCGAAACTGTGACTTTTTAATTCCTTCCTCAATAGACCACTTCTCTCTCTCAAAGTAATTTGATGAGTGCTTCGCAAAAGCATAGGCTCTCGCCTGTGCTCTCTTTAGTGTTGCCTAACGTAACAGCGACTTCTTTCTTTGCTTGAACAAGTCTGCAGCTTGTTTGCGTATGCGACGACGTCAGAATTGGGAGGTTGAGCACATTCAGTGACTTGCCTGAATGGCACGAAATTTTCGCGTAGCACTGCATTCTTGGGAGTAAGAAAAATGTTTTCTCAGGTCCCAAGTAACTGTATCAAAATAAGGGTAATTCCACTGTCAAGAAGTAACGCAACAACAAAGTTTGTACGCTCGCACGTGGTGTCGCACGATCTATGTGGAAGTTCATATCTACTCATCTTCAACGTTACTATCAGCCTTGCCTGAATTTACGTTTACACTTACTTCTACTCACACGTATTCCAAAGCAGTGTCTTTCATACACCATTTCAATATTTATTGATCAGAGGCACGAATTACGTAGGGGAGTGCCTCCCCCTCCCCCCCTTGCCAACTCTTCCAAAGAAGTTCTTGAAAAATATATCTTATGTTGTCACCTCTGTCAAGAAAAATGACCTTACTGGTTTACGAGCACTCATAATTCGTATTCGAAGGTACTATATCAAAAGGCGCCAAGAAGAGCACGGATTACGTGAAATATTGGTGTTATACAGCATTGACACCATGGTCGAAAAAGATAATTCTAGGCTAACGGACTCATGAGTCGACTCACTCGGACTCACTAAGACTCAGATCAAGCCATGAGTCTGAGTCGGAGTGAGTCCGGGTGAGTAATGTTTTGGTGAGTTTGAGTCCGAGTGAGTCCGGTTGAAGAAAATTTTCGTGAGTGTGAGTCCGAGTGAGTCCGACTCAGGAAAAGTTTGGTGAGTCTGAGTCCGAGTGAGCCCTAAGCACAAAATATATTTCGTGAGTTTGAGTGAGCTCCACAAGTTTTGCCAACCTATGTGTGTAACACACCCGGTTTACCCTATACCCGCCTTCACCGGCTCCGACTCAAAACGTCATCAGCGCCTCCGACTCAAAACGTCATTTGGACTATCCTGATCTGAGACAACCATTCTCGGCCTCCTGCGGCTTAGAGTGTCCTTTATCAACGTCTTTGCTTGTCGCATCGGATTGGCAGACAGTGCTGCCAGTGACCAGGGCGGGGCGAAGAAACCATTGAACATACCCTGTGTCGTTGTCCTCTATACAGCTCCCAGAAGCAGTCCCTCTCAGCAGTGTTTCTGCGCCTCGGCGCAGAAACACTGCTGAGAGGGACTGCTTCTGGGAGCTCTTTCTGAGCTCTTTCTGAGCTCTTTCTGAACTCCTTCTGAGCAATCAATGTTGTAATGCCGGAAATATCGGGCTTCCCACCGGTAAACAAGGGCGCTGCTGAAGTTTCTTACAGAAACTTCAGCAGCGACCCGCCTTGTTGAACGATTATGACATTTCCGTGTGTAAGTGCGTGTGCGTGTAATGTGCGTGTTCCTTCACTCCCCCCAACTTCTCTTTCTTACTTTTCTGTAATCCCTTACCCCTTCCCCAGTGCAGGGTAGCGAACCGGATATTTATATTCTTCTTTCCTCAATCTATGTATCTCTCTCTCATGATAAGGCGACATTTTAACAGTTTCCTGCCAGTTGCATGAGCCGCATTTCCGCTGAAGTTACGGGAATAGGAAAGGGGATGAGTGTAAGAGATATCGAGAGCGAGAGTGTGGTTAAGCACTATGTTTAATGGGCCCACAAGTAAGTTAGCAAGTGGAGAGTTTGCAGGCGCGATCACCATCTCCCCTCCCCGAGCCGACCTGACGACATTCTATTCGTGTTTATTCTTAGGATCGACATCTTGACCGCAGGAGCTTCTTAGGAGCTTCAAATATCACCCTCTTGAAACCTCTACGTATATCCACTCCTGCTAAGTTTACTTTTGCGTGGGCGATGTAACTGTTTTTCTTTTTCTGGGCGTAGATGGCCTTTGGCCTGGCTATCTGTCTACATCGTTCTGTTACACACTTTTCTGCACTTTGTGGTAGACATGCAATTTTGGTTTAATGAATCCCTCTGCCTTCATTTCTTGGTTCGCTTCCTGTTAGCAGGGCTAAACTTTATTGGTTGGTTGACCCTAAAAGAACGGGTGCAAAAGAAAGCAAGACTAGCGCGCTGCAGTCCTACATGCTTTCTTCGCCAGTGCTGTCCTCGAGTGTAAGGTAGGAAGAGAAGCCGTTTCTCGCCTTTTTTTTACGTTCGTCGTTGTATCTCGCGCAGAATGCCGAGCACAATAGAGGTAGTTAGTGGCCTGATGCACTCGAGCCACTTTACTGTTACTGAAATATAACGAACATATACTGCAGACAGAAAATTTCTTACTGCATTCTGCTTTACCCGGCAAAGGTCATCAAGTAATATCAGGCTTATGGAGTCTAGGCAAGTAGTACAAAACAAGCAGACTAAATGAAAAATAGCAGCATGCGGCATATATCGGCAATTCAACCGCAGCTGTCTCTTTTTTTGGGGGGGGTGAAGAACACAGCCTCTCTTGTGCAGGGAAAGAATTTCGGTCACGTTCCCTGCTTTGTAGCTATTTACAACGAGAAACTGTATTTGCAGGTTCTGTATGGGAGAAGCGAATGTATCTGCGAAACTTCTCACAAGCGGAGATGTCTCCATCCCTTTTGTTTCACTATCAGATTCGTAACATAAATGGCTTGCGCTCCGTACTGCAGTCTTATACTCGCTAGAGAACTTTAATCACCGCTTTTTTTTTTTTAGTGGATTCTATTCCTCTCTCTTTTCTCTGATTTCTTGTAGTGCAGCCTGCTTCTGTCAGGGCCGCTGTGAAAGTTCTATTCACGACTTGATTGCCACGTGCGCAATTTAAAAGCCTTAGGCAGCCAATCGCCGACATTTGTCAAATAAATAAAGAGCTTCCCGTAAAATTAAAGATTAAGGAGGCACAAGGAAGAACGGAGACCAATAAAGGGGCCTATAGAGATGAGCACGATGACTTTTTCCCCCCCTGCGCTGGTCGCTCTGTACCGACCAGGTAATATAAATATTGTAAAATTATTGCCTGCGGAATATTTCATTTCAGCTATTTCAGTGAGCTACAGTTTCTGAAGGCTCCGCAGTATACGCTTACAATGGTCAGCCCCGAGTAGTTAACCTTTTGAAAGAGGTGAACTGTCAAAATCGGGATTTATTTTGACATGTAATGGCGCCTCAAACATTTCTCTCTATAAGCTCCCCACGAAAAAAAAAACACGTCGTCAAGTTGTAGTCCTCCTTTTTTTTGTATTCAGTTGAATGAAATTTTATTGAAGTGTTCTAAAGTATTACTTACCCCGAAGCCTCGCTTTTAGGGTACAGATGCATCAGGCCACTTCATAAAAAGGAAAGATAACAAGGATAGAAGGAAAATATTTAAAAAAAAACAAGAAAAAAGAAAACCAACATGTAGTGCACACGAAAACATAAAGCCCGTATAAAAGCGATAGTTTTTCGATCATAAAAGTAATGTGCAGTAGGCCATTATGACTGGCACCGCAATTGCCTCTTCAAAAACCTGCGGTTTTGGCAATGTCTAAGTCTTAATGCAGACTTTTCACCTAGGCGGCTAACGCGTGAACCGAGAGTTTAAGCAAGGTGTATACTCAGACAAAATAAAGCAGCATGATTTTACAGATGTCATCATACAAATGATGGTCACTTTCCCTAGAAACCCTTTTTTGTGGCAATGCTCCTGAAAGACTTTTCGTTCATGAGTGCTCTTTCCCTCGGCCGACGGGCTTCTCTAATGATATGCCTTGCATGACCGCTAAGTAAACGTTTATGTTGCGAAACATGCCAGCGTAATGCGTTTTTCTGAATGCGGGCCCTGGTTATTAAATAAGAGGCACAAAATTCGGGCGTAATTAAAGGCTACACAACTTCGCCTAATGCAATCGCTATGTTTAATTAACTGGCCCTACAAGAAGTTCTCCAATCACTCTTGCAGTTTTTGCGGTAGATGAAGTAACTGGTATCGAGGCACAACTATACAGGCGAACCTGCTGTCGTCACAGCTCGGGCCAAAAAACAAAGAGGAAGAAATCACGATAAACAAGATTATTTGCGCTTTCTTGTGTCATGCATATTCTTGATGAATGGAGGAAGTCTTATGGGTGCTTATCTCAAACCTGTAGTAAAGTCTAGGACAATGAAAGGAGAACCACAGGCGCGAGGGCTGCAAGAGCGCTATCCGAGGTATAGTACATGGCTATTCAAAAAGCGATCTGCAGAACCAGGCGCCCGTCAATCATGATAGCGAACATTATATTTGCATAAGCGGCCGGACGCTGACAAAGACTTCTTTCGAAAGCAAGGCTTAGTGAAATGGACTCCTCCGTTCAGAAACGAAGGCAACTAGGGAAGCTGTACGCGGCAGAACGCATAGACGTGACAGCAATACCATGGTATTGAAGGACCATGGCAATACTAAGGTCATTTTTGAGTAAATGAATATTTTAGGGGACCGCACTTAGTTGTGTTGCAACTAAATGAAGGGCTCGGGTAGCCTAATGTACAAGTTTTTATCCAACTTCTGAATTTTAACTCTTTCGCGATTTTTTTCCCTTTCTCCTTTATGCGGCGACACTTTCGTCGTGCACTAGGTGAACTCGGAAGCGACAGCCGAGACTGAGTGGCGCAAATAACGTCAGAAACGAGATTATGGTTCACATCGTGTGCTGCGAGTACGAAATCTCTTCAAAAGCTGCCTGCTTTAAGCACGAACCACAGCGATTGCATACTCGCGGCATGGAAATGAGAAGACCTGTTCCCTTTACTTTTATGCTAAGTAATATTCGCGAGAAACTCTATTGCGAGCGCTAGAGTTCGTGTCGCCGTTTCGACTGCATACACTGTGTTACTTCAGGCTACGGGCACAAGTGACATCGCTTAAATTCCGGAGCCTTGTTGGTTCCGAAAAATCTTCTGCAGTAACATATAAATGCCAAAAGGGGGAGGAGACGCCTTATTCTACTGAGAATTGGAGTTGTTATAAACGTGTTTGTTCTTCGCCTTTCTACTGATACACAGGAAGACTTGACGCTAGAAAAGAAAAAAATATTTTAAGCCGATATACATCGGGGGAAATAGACAATACGGCATAAACGAGAGCATTATAACCACTATTTGATGGTGACATTGCGCAAACCAACATGACCTGCTTGTGTTATTAATCTAAAGCAAAATTAAGTCTTGTTAAACTAATACGTAAAGTGGATCATTCGTAAAGGCTTGTATAAATTATGGCGCAAGGTCATATTGGCTGTCACAGAACTGGAGCCCCCCTTTATACAGACACGTCGTCGTCGTCGTCAACAACAACAACAACAACAACAACAACAACAACGACAGCAGTAAAGATATCGAATAGAAGGTTCAAGGTTTGAGTAGTCGGTGCAGGAAGCCACGGAGCGACTGGAGAAAATGTGCCGCTGAGCCCAAGACAAGACAAGGCAAGGGGATCCTAGCTTTGTGGTAGTTTTGGAGATGGCTCAAAGAGGAGGCGGGTGCTGTCTTAGGGGTGAGCAGAAAGCAGGGCATAGCAGCTGAACATTTTATAACGGTCCTTTGCAGTGCAAAAGGAATGCGCCTATAGTCGCCCCTCGACGCGCAAGCAGCCGGCATGATTCAGCTCATTACTAGTAAATGGTTATCCATCGACAACCCTACGCACAGCACACCGAATTTGCTAGAGTGTCCGCAATACACGCCAAACATAACATAAACACAAATACACAATGCGCAGGTGCCACACCAAGTGGCATCAGTTTTTTTCTTTCTTTCTTTCTTTTTTTTTCTTTGCTGTAAAACAAAAAAAAAAAGCAGCTCCACTAGTGGACCGCACCCTGAACCGAGCTCGAAAATAATTCAAAATGTTAATTTGCTTTAGTGTAAAGATTATGGCAAAACGCAAACACGATAATTCGAGAAAACCTTTCAAAAGTAACCATTCTCTTCCATGACAACGCCTCGTCGAACACTGAAGGTGAAACCATGGAAAAGCAGAGCTTTTTAGTGTTTAAAATTATGTCCCGTCCACCCTTTTTACCGATATCGTTACATTTTAGCAACCGTTTAATCTAAAAATGCCTAAAGCCGCCGCGGTGGTATAGCGGTTAGGGTGCTCGGCGGCTGACCCGAAGGTCGCGGGTTCGATCCCGGCTGTGGCGGTCGCATTTCGATGGAGGCGAAATGGTAGAGGCCCGTGGACTGTGCGATGTCAGTGCACGTTAAAGATCACCAGATGGTCGAAATTTCCGGAGCCCTCCACTACGGCGTCTCTCATAATCATATCCTGCTTTTGGGACGTTAAACCCCAGATATTATTATTATTAAAAATGCCTAAAGGGACAACGATCAGAGAGTTTTAGAGGAAACTGATGTGAATGACTGGCCACACCAGCAGATAGAACAGTTCTATACCTGCAAGGACTTTGAAGCTACAGGGGGATGCCATAAGGGCATTGAATATACCGCCAGCAATATGTAGCATAGTTTGGCATTAGAGCTTTGTAGCTCATGTTTTTCTGGGTAAGCCTGCATAGTTAATTAGTAACAACTCACACGCCTGCACATCACGCTTTCACAAGGCATCATGATTAATTCACAAATCACAAACACCCTTCGCATGACAACCCGCATCACCCATCTCCGATGTATGTCCTAAGGTCCGCTCTATGCATACGGGCAGTGCGGTAACCAGTTGAATATTGTTACAATTATCATACTTTATGGATATGAAATTAAATACAGTATATCACCCCCCCTCCAGCCCCTCCCATTTTTTTTTCTACACGCCTCAGTCATCGTGGTTGACTGGCGTCACCCTAGCACAGCAGTAAACGTACACCTAGTTGCGTACATCATATCAGCCATCAGTACGATGACTAGGGTGTTCTCTAGCGAGGTCACTTGACAATTAACTCCAAACTAGAGCGACTGATAATGTATTTGCTCGGTCAGTGGGGCACCCCGTCTACAATCATCCATACACTGCGGAAGTTTCCGTGCTTCCGACAAGTTAGCATAATTTCAGAAGCAGTTGATTACGCATCTTGCCCCATTGTGCCGCTTACGCACTGTCTCATAAAACACCGCGGTATCTGTATTAGAGGGGCCCTGCAACTCCTTCAGCATAGGTAAAAAAACTCTGCCGACCGGTAGTCGAGGCTCCCGAGAACAAGCGAGCCAAGCATTATTCGCCGCGAGTACGGGCTATACGTGGCAGCCATGGTTGCAAACCGTAGGGTAATTACCCTACTTGTAGGGTATTTTCGGAATTTTTGGGCCAGCGTAGGGTAGTAGGGCGGTGACTTAGGGTAATTTCAACGTTTCGCTCGTCATTGATCAGTGAAAAATGTAGAAAATCCTCGCGACATATCCGAAGGTTACATTCCTGGAGAGATCCGAATTGGAATTGTCTTAATTCCAGTGTCACCAGCTCAAAAGACGAAAGATAATACGTCAAACATCCTTGTGCTAGGTGTGTTGTTTTTTTTTCCCGGGAATCTTTTTTTTTCCCCTCTCTGTCCTCTCCCATCTGTTCGTTGCGTGGAGGCGCTTTTAAATGTTGCGACGGTTGGTCAGCTTCAGTTATTAAGGCGAAAGCTTTAGATGCCTCCTCATACACGAAAAGTGATGGTCGGCGACAACGCGAGTGTTGCAAAAAACCATCCTGAATAACGCCGCCGCCTCACGATGTCGTTGTGGCATGATATATCTCCAGAATTTTCGACGTCATCATGAAGTCACTGTGGCATCACAATGTGACGTCAAATGATGGCGTCATCAGAGGTCATCGTCACACGGTCATAGGTGGGTCGATCCCGGAGGCACCCAATACGTCTGAACGTGGTAGAGTGTACGTTATCTGTGCATTATCATTGTTACAAGGCGCTATTTCTAGGTGCAGGGTAAAACGTAGGGTAATAAAAAAAAGTTGTGTAGGGTAAAGTAGGGTAATTTTGACCTTGGCGTAGGGTATTTTCCAAAAATTGGTTGGTAACACTGGTGACAGCACGTCGCCGCGTTAGTGTGGATAGGCGCATCCATATGTACGCAGCGGCGCTTCGCTGCGAGCGGTTTTAGCCGGTTTTCGTCGAATAAAGCGCGTTGACAACAGCCTAATGGTGACATATACGCCCTCCATTGCCGCGTTAATGCACGAAGCCGGCCTAAAGTTCCTATTATGTGCGAGAGAAGCGCAATCTGCCAATCAATGAGGTGCTGGCCTTCGGTGACAGTCGTGTTTTGCACTGTGCTCGATGTATTTTTCCAATTTTATTTAGTTTTGTTTCTACGCGTTTAGCTTGTGTTCTCCCTTTACTACAATATAAATGGTGTCGCGCGACTGAGCCAAATAAGTATTTACTTCTTGATCTAGCGGCTACAGAAAAAAAAAGGGCATGCATTCTTGCGTAATTAGCTGAATTGTAACTGTGCACTCTGCTTTTCTGTTTGCATGAATACGTGTACCGCTACATAAGTGCGTGGCTTGAGGTCTTTTCTTTTTATCGCTAACCAGCCTTTGCAGACGCTAGTTCCCACTTTGCGGCATCACAAGGATGTCGAAATCGCACACAGTTCACGAGATGGTGTCGCTAAAATTCTACATTCACACCTCAAAATTTCGTACTTCTTTCGTTTCGGACGACGCCAAATGAACTATGCGATGTGTTTGAATGACAAAGTGGCACCCACATCGAAATGATTCTGGGGAATGGACGGTACGATGATTACACAGCGCCATATACGACACGTACATGCACTCACTTAATAGAGTGCATACAAGGAGGAGGAGGAAGAGGAGAAAAGGAAGGACAGGGAGGTTAGCCAGTTCTCAGACTGGCTGGCTACCCTGTGCTGGGGAAGGGGGTAAGGGGAATAAAAGATGACAGAAAAGAGATGTTATAAAAAGGAGAAAAAAAAAGAAAAAAGGAAAACACTAATACGATAAACGACACTGCTTAGAGTCTGTCTCTGAGACCAGTTGCCCGCAAGAAGCGCAACAAAGCTCTCAATGCTTTGCGTGCCGAGGACGGTCTCGGCCAGTGTCCTAAGACCCGTTCCTCCGACAATGGGCGATTGTCCAGTCCATCTAGCACCTTTTTTAAGTTCTTTTCTTGGCGCACTGAAGCGAGGACAGTCACAGAGGAGATGGGCGAGGTGAAATGCTTGTGTATATCGTGCAGGCATACGTGCAAGCATTTGAGACTGCGCTAACACAACGGAATAAGCTGCCCTCTGAGGACGTGCGTGACGGTCGCACACATGCGAACACGGTGTGGCAGCAGACGACGCAAGGAGCCATCCATACTACGGGGTTTCGTCCGGTCGCCGTTATGTGCCGACTCTGTTCGATCTCGAGGCCAATACGTGGCCTGGAATTTACAATTAATTCTCAAAGTCAGCTAGACATCGTTGCCTCCTTTTTCGATAAATTATGCCCTAAACCCAAATGATCACGCCATTAAGTTAAAGTCCACGACATCGTCAGCTGCATAGCTACCGCGGCCGCTGCGGAATGTCACCACGCGCGCCCTCGCGCGCGCGCCATCGCACTGAGAGTAAGCCGCGCGTTTGAAGAAAAAGAAAAGAAAATAAACAGCTCAAGGTCATGACGCGCGCCGACTAAAGGACGTATCTTCAGGCCCCCTTGTCATCCCCCCCCATCCTGCGTAGCTTTCAGCGCACTTGCCGATACGAAAGGGTAGAGAAAGCGCTTGAAGCGTGCGACAAATCCCTGTGACTGCGCTCTTGACGGATTCTAAATATTTTTTGCGGAAGTGGATTCGTGAGGCAATAAGCTCTTTTAATGAAGCCATTCGATGATTATTCGGAAAAGTGTCGCAGAGCCCCTCTAACACTGCAATTAATAATTACCTAATACTCCGACTGTAAATCGGTCCGCAGGTT
The DNA here is from genome assembly GCA_030522465.1 of Rhipicephalus appendiculatus. Taxonomy (NCBI): domain Eukaryota; kingdom Metazoa; phylum Arthropoda; class Arachnida; order Ixodida; family Ixodidae; genus Rhipicephalus; species Rhipicephalus appendiculatus. The sequence continues at coordinate 394,541 of JALIZH010021668.1, forward strand.
CTCGGACGTTGCACGATACTGTAGGCAGGCGTGACATACTACATCACTCGGGCTCCATGTCTTCGGAATAAATAAAAAAAGTCCGATAAACCAATGAATACCCAATTTTAACCACCAATATGACCCTGTTCCGTTCTTTATCTGAAGGGTGTGTCATAAGCGGTAGTTGATACATCGGCCGGTTCGGCCTATATAAAGTTTACCTCACGTTAACAGTATCTCGTAGACCGCACCCATCGCCCATTTAACAAAGGGCTTGTCACGCACGGAGCGAGAGACGTCAACGTATGTAGGGCCCTCGGGAGCGCGAGACGTCATCTTGATTTGCGGTCCCGTGGCGGCACTGTGGTGCACCAAACGACATCGAACATGCGGACCTCGCAGGGTTGCCGTTCGTGGCTACTTTGCGCCAAATTGGCTACCTTACGACCCAGTCTGGCGACAAAAATTTCAGGTTGGCGCCACGGCTACTTTCTGGCTACCTCTAACTTCTATTTTGGCGCATTAAGTAGCCATTTTTTTATTATTTGCAGATAAAACACATTCTTTCCAAGCTGTTCTGTCCTATCAGCTGATGCGTTCGCTCGACCTCATTCCACCAGCAGGCCTGGTGCGCATCGAGGCACCCGGTGCAGGCGCACGGTGCACGATGCGCCTGCAAATACAGTATTTGCCACTTTGTATTTGCAGGCGCACGGTGCCGCGAAGTTACGTGCATGCTGGCTAACGTGTAAAACTAGCACGCTGTTCACGCTGCCCGCCATCTAGTCTCTAATTCTGATGCGCAGAGCGTGACAAAAAAAGAGTTTCGCGACAAACTGAAGTTGGACTGTTAATCTTAGCCATATTTGACTATTTGAAGCTCGACTGGTATTACATAAGCTCTACTAATTAAACTCGCTCTGGGGCAAACTGCTTCAACGTTTAATGTTCGTACTTACTTGTTGGCTAAAATGTTCCAAAATTACTCTGTATCTGGCAATAACTCCACTCTACATAATGTATACGCATGACGCAATGAATTCATTATAATTTATTGTTTTATTGTCAATTTATTTGTGGCTTGAAGTCCACGCAAGGGGCAATAAGTGTGTTCTTATCGATATGTTCTTCCTTATTCAAAATGGTATTTTTATTCAGTAATAAAAACTCTACTCATAATACCGTGATTGTACAATTTGGCTACAAATTTGGCGATAAAATTAAATGAGATGGCTACTTTGGCTACTTTTAGCTTAAGTTCTGGCTACTTTTCAAATCCACCCAACGGCAACCCTTGAACCTCGTAAACTATGTTTTCCTCTCTTACAGCAAGCTTTAATGTTGTAATACGCACAAACGTCGGTGTTTTGTATTCAAGTATTTGTGCGTGAGTGTAGGGCCTATATGTGTTTGTGCCTTCAAACAACTAAAATTCGCTTCGTGTGTTCTGATGTTTTCGTGTTCACAGATCATTTCCTCTAAGATAATGGAGTATTGAGAATAATGGAAAATCAAACTTCCAATTTGCTGATAATTGGGGATTTACGAAAAATAAACTCCCGATAAACGCCTAATTCTAATTCTATCCCCCCCCCCCCCCTCCATACTCGTCGAGTTTCGAAAAACACTCGTCGAGTTTCAAGAAATATAGACTCCAAAAACACGGAGCCACATATCATGTTTTTTTTTTTTCGTAAATTGCAGCACCTGTAAGTCCTCGAGGCAATCTGGCTGCTTCGACAACTAGATAGTCTACACGAAGGCAACGAAGTTATCCTGAGCACACGTTGCCAGAATGCACGTTGCCAGATATATGTATATGCCAGCCATACGTATTTAATATGCACGTTGCCGTTGCCGGAATATATGATTAAATGTAGAAATTAGGCGTGTTGGTGAAAATATATCGGTAATAATTTGATATAATAAACTAAGCAACACCATCCTGCTAAATTATTTAATAACACTGTCTTCAGTTTTACTCCTCATATGTGAGAGTGGTCTTTCAGAGAGCCTGCTACTGTCGCCTTAAATGAGTTCAGAATCATTTAGGCTTAGTGCTAAAAACACAAGAAAGCTCGGATAAAAAACGAGCAAGTGCTTATAAAACAGCAAGTGAAGTAATGGAATGAACGTTCTAGTTTAGCTCGTTCGTTCATGCAGTCAGTCGTGCAATCTCAGATACACCGTCGAACATATAGCTGTTGCTTCTGTCCCCCCTCGCTTCTTGGAATTCATGCTATTAGATCGAGAATATATACCCCGTTTAAACTTCAGTCATCTAAGCTTGTAGAAAGTGAGGTCGAAGTTTTCATTTGTCATTTACCGCGTGATTTTACGTGCGTTCAAACCCGCGGGGCGCCATTATCCTGGATGTCAATCTGTCTTTGCGTAATGGCCCCGTCGCTAGGTGGGTGTCGTGATAAAACAATTAAATTCAAAATTCGAACCTCCTTTTAACTTGGTTCCTTGCGTATGATTATTTTTTTCGGGATGCTTTCTCGGTGAAAAGAGATGGCAGAATAGGCATTGAAGGTGGATAGAATTCATAAGTTTGAGCTGAGAAAACGAGAAGCTCCGAGCAAGATAGCAAGAGACAAAAGAACAGGAAAGATATTTTGCTGTCCTCTTCTATTTTTGTCTTTTCTACCTTTCGCAGCATACTACTATAGCTTAGTATGAACAAACTAGACCGCAAAGGAGCTTACTGGACGTCTCCACGTGGCTTCGCCAGATGTACAGCCAACACATAGGAAAAAATGCGTACGACTACGGAAAGTTAAAGGGACACTAAAGACAAAAAAATTATCGCAGCTTGCACAAAATCGCGCAAGGCTGGGTAACAGGCTATAACAGCAGAGCTGGTGGACTAGAAGCAGAAGAGGAAGGAGATGATGTAAATGAAAAAGATAACGATGAGAGCGCGTGTAGGTTCATGAAATCATTGGCGTAAATCAATGAAGGGGGGTAAAGGGGGGTCCGGACCCCCCCTTTTGTTCAGGCTGGGGGGGGGGGGGGGGGCACCTTTTGCAAGTGCCCCCCCCTCCCCCCTTGAGCTTTAGAACGTCTTATATTTGAGTCACTTGACAGTTAAGTACAGCGCATTCAACTTTTTTAAGGGATGATTATTCTTCAGTGTTCACCTGCGTTCAATACCCCTCAGCTGTGTGAGACTGCGGAAATCGCAAAAGCCGCTCGATCGGTTCAAAGAAGATTGAATAGAACAATGCAACTACTGGATCTCGGGCCCATGCTCGTTTTTAGAACTTTATTTCAAATCATATGATTTATTTCTTATGTAAATAAATATACAGCCCATATTTTAAAAAACAAAAAAACAAAATAGCCAGCCGCCACGGTCTGATTTGTGTCCCCCCCTAGTGATTTTTCTGGATGTACGCCACTGCATGAAATGACAGTTTTTCTACGCCGCACGGCAAACTATACTTGCTATACTGTACTATACATCGCTATGCTTCTTTTTCCATCTCCTTTTTTCTGTATGCTGCTTTATATATCTCTTTCTCTATCTGTTTCTTTCTTTCCATGTTCTGTGCTTTTCACTCTTTTTTCCATCTCTTCTTTTTTTTCATTCTCTTTCTGTCTATGTCATTGCTTCTCTGTGTGTGTGCGTAGTCGATAACTAGCCTTCTACTTTTTTTATCTGTTTTACAGCGAAGCTGTATACCTCTACCCCGCAATGCTTTCGTCTCCGTGGGTAGAAAAACACGTGGGGGAGAAACAAAACGCCAGACCCCTAAACTGCCTAAACCACCAACAGACGCTCACGCTCGCGTGCTCCTTTGCTAGCAGATGCGCGCGCTCCTTGCGTTTTCGCCTCGGGCGCTGAGGAAGAGCATTCGTGGAGGTGGACAGACGAGCCGACGAATGCGTTTGCTGTGAACTCGTGCACAACTGCAACGCCACAACTAAATTTTGACCTCCGGGTGGTTTAGGGGCACTTTAACAATTGAAGGCAAGCGGCATGTCTTTCTTTGCAACCAGGCATACAGCATGGAGCTCACTATTCGTTTCAATAAAGAAAACAACAAAACAAGCATCAAAACCGCATGCTGGGTGATAAGGCGCCGGTAAACAAAGAGAACACCCTCGCACGCGTTCCCGGTAAAGATTAGGTTACAGCTGCTTCGCACTTCACACGAAAGTTTCGAATGACGTCAAACGCCCCTTCCTTCTTCCCGCGTCTGTTTCCCGCTTTCGTATGCAAAAGGAAGACCCGTCAAGCAACTCATTCAGTTCATTCGCGGAAATTAAACACAACAGAAAACAGCGTGATAACAACGTTAGACGAAAGGAAAACAAAATCGCCTCGTTGAAAATGGTCGCGGAACCAATCATGGTCTACCACAGCGACTACAAAGCGATTATCAGTGCCATATTACTGTAAATTAATAATACAACATACCCCCCCCCCCACCCTGCAGCATGTATGGTGTTTGATACAGCTTCGCTGGACATTTACCTTCGCAGGGCGGGTTGACGGCCAATTTTCTTAAATTTGTTAGTTCTTTCTCTACCTCTATCTATAGGCACCGGGCGCGGGGACTGGTGGCGCCTCTTTCGGTGGCGACGGGGAACTAATGGAATGGGAGTGCCGAAAAGGGCGCAGGCGCTTGCTGCGGGGGCGCGGGGCTGGACGTTCGTTTCTCTTCATTGTGCTCTCGTCGCTTGTGTCGTGCGCTGCCGAAATCTACGTGTGCGCGAAGACTGAAGATTACAATATCTTAAGGGTCGGCGAAGGATCGAAAATAAATGGAAAACATAACAGGAACGGGGGCGTGCCAAACTACAACTGAGGAACAAGTGCAATCGGCGAAGCATCCAGTAAAGACGAGAAGGGAATGGGAGACGTACGCTCTATTTTTTTAATGTTAGGGGACAATGTTAACGTATAGACAGAATAACAAAGTATTAGGAAAAATTCGGCACATCCCACGTATTGTGGGAACCGATTTTATGCAATTAGCGAGTCTATGCTGCATTTTGTTTTTTAGCTTTAAGTCACGCGTAACGAGGTGGATCGACGTGTTTTTGTAGATGGAGTTGTGTGCACATAGTGTGCTTAATAAGCATGCCGACTACACTGACGTTTAAAGGCTAACTTGTGGTCTGACGTAATGTTAGCGCTCATGTTAGAGAACAGACGTCAGAACAACGAAGCGCACGCTACGTTGCGATTCACATTTCGTGCCGATGCTGTGAATATCATACGCGTAGCGTTGATCAGAGTATTGTTCCGGGTCGAGCAACGCTTGAATATAGCTTGCAGATTCATAGGAGCACATATGTAATGTTTTTCTGACGGTTATAAAAGCGGAGCCAACATTGAAATCAAAGGGGTACATAGTAGCACAAACTTAGAAAATAAAGACACGAGAAAACAAGTACGAGGGAGCGTCCGACCTTTCTGCTCCCTCCTACTTCTTTTCTCGTGTCTATTTTCTAAGTTTGCGCTACTATGCACCCCTTTAATGTTAACCAACTCGCCCAACAAGAAGTCTTAATAAAACCAAGATTGGCGTTAAGCCGACGTAACGTCTGTTTCATATCAGTACAAGAGTAATGTTTATTACCTTGTCATGAAATTAGATAGCCAGCACTGCAACCACAATTGACGTTGGTTGCACCGACATTTTTCTTGCGCATAGGATCTTTTCAAAAGTAATTTCAAGTCGTGGCTTGGCTCTGTGGTAGAATATTTGATATCCGCTCAGAGTACCTGGTTTCGACTCCTGCTGGGATCCGGATTTCTATTCTTTGTATACGTCGGGTTCACGTGGCTTATGCCGGATTTTTTGGACATGCACCCGCTTAAATTATCAATGTCTGTTCTCGCCGTTCCTGGGTCAATCCACTGTGAATCACCTGTGCCTCATACCAGCATCCCGCGGCCCGTGGTATACGCCCGGTATGTGCCGCACGTGACTGGAAAGATTTTCGCGCTACTCATACCACCATATCACAACCAGACAGCCATGTTCGTCTTATTTTCGTATCCACCTATGCCAATTTTGGTTAATGTCAACTTAAGGAAGCGACCACGAGAGCGCCCAGACGTAGGCGGCTAGATAGAGAAATAGAGGCATTTATAGATAGAGATAAGAAATGCTTTGCGTTAAAATAGAAATAGGAATGGGGATACCTAGATCTAGCTCCACATCGTAGCTTATCGCATTGAACTTCGTCTGGGGGGTGCACTTGCAAAGCAATTTGCAGTCGTTGTCGCTTTTATATTCCTTGATGTCAAGCACGTGGCCAGCTACATGCAAGCGGTGACCCTTCTCTAGAGCAAACGCATGAAAACGCGTACGCCGGCTGGTCAAGCCTTGAAAGCCGCAACGCAATGTAACTGGCATCGCCATTAGTGCACGTGCGCTGTCAGTACTCGCCTTCCCGCCAGGATCCCAACAGTGAGGAGCAGCGAATTTGGCAGTTAAAATACAAAAATGTTTATTTTACAACACTTTCGCCAATCGTGCCGGTCTCATTTGCAGTCCCGAAAGGAAGGAGGCATCGTGCCTCTGGTCCGCCTCCAAACGAAAGCAAACGCATAAAAGCACAGCACCACGCAAAGAAGCCTAGTCGATTGACGTTCCGACGGTGCTCCTGGGTGTGAAGACATGAAAAGAACACGTGTCATCCTTTCTTGATGACTTGGCGGCCATTGAATGCTGCCACGACCGCAAACGACTGCGGGGGAGTCTCCCTGGAGCCCGACGAGTGGCCCCGTTATCTGAACACATGTCCGACAGTCGAACGCTTCGTGCTTTGTTCAAGAAACACTGTTGCTGCCGCTTCTCTTTGCCTTGGGCGACAAACAAAACAGCTTACAGCTTGCGATTGTCTAAAAAGAAACGCCGCCGCTACTACTTGAATACGTTGCCGAAAGTAGCAGAGCCTTCTCCGCGTCGTCTGCTTCACATGCCAGTGCTTTCGCTGCCGCCGCTAGGGCGCTTTTCGGGAGGGGCGCCGCTGGCGCCGTACGACGGCCGCCCGGTGCCTATAGTAGGTCTCTCGTCTTCTATTTTTTTATCTGTTTATCTCCTCATTTCTAACTCTTTCTATCTGTCTATTTCTCTCTCTGTCTTTGTCTTGTTTTTTATTTCTGTGACTTTTTTTCTCTATCGCTATCTCTGTGTAAACGGTCTCTCGCCTTCTATAGTTTTCTCTGCTTCTTTCCTTTCTTATTTCTCTCCCTCTCTGTAGTCGGTCTCTCACCTTATACCTTTTCTGTGTTTCCTCCGTTTCTTTGTATCTATATCTTTGTTTATATATACATATATATATATATATATATATATATATATATATATATATATATATATATATATATATATATATATATATATCTTTCGACACTCGTTCTTCCATCCTCCTAACCTTCACATATCTCCTCCTCACCTTCCCCTCCTTTTCCCACCACCTTGCTGGACTACTATACAAGGCTATGCCCTTCCCTGCTAGCGGGCTTAAATAGTCGAGGGGTTAGGACGCTCGCGTTCGCGTCGTGGGTACGCGAGTTCGAATCTCACCTCGGCAAAGTATTTTTTCCGTAAGAAATATCTGTTTCCTTCTTTTTATTTCTTTCTCTATTTCTCTCTTCCTCTCTCGCTGTACTCGTTCTCTCGCCCATCAAGTTATTGCCTCACTCGCCGGACAAATCGGCGCACGTCTTCTGGTAGCGAAGCAAAAGAGGAAGGCGATGAAGAAAGGGACGAAGTTCGCGCGTGCCGGTTCGTGCTGATGATAATTTTCTATCTACGACACATGGCCAACCTCGACCTTAACAGTTCTGCTTTATAATGATGTTTCTCCAATTAGTAAAATACTCTTCCACAGAGCCAAAATCACTCCGCTTGCCGCGAGGAGACTTTGGTAAACGAGAAAACGCTTACCAAACAGTTAATTGTTTGTTTGCTCCCAGGTAGAAGTAAACACACAATATACAAACAAATTTCAAATCAGTCTGAGTATAGGGATAAGCGAAAAATTTGCAGACATATACAATTCAATTATCAGGCACTCAGTGTTTCAAATTTATCGGTAAAAAAAACTTAAGGGGTAACATAGAGAATTGTGTAACAAAATTATTAGCATTTCGACAAACCAACTTACCCGCACAATTTGAATGAAGTTGAGTAAGGTCACGCGGGATAGCTTTTTTTTTCCTTCGTTTTTTTTTTTTTTTTGTAGGGGTGGGACCTTTTCTCCTGGCTCATTCAAATTTAAGCTCCTTTCGTACATATTTTTGAAGCATGTATTCCTTTTAGCTTGTGCATTCTAATCATGTTTCGCATTTTAACACGTATTCTGTGATTACTACAGTCAGCAAACATGGTTCTATTAACAGCGACGATTCAAGACCATGCGAAATGTGTATAGGCGACGACTGTGAGCTCTTAATCGTCTAATCTTTGAAGTTGAGAGTATGACGGAAGCCCGTCTGGCCGGGATGAAACATTTTAGAAGAAGGGATCCGCACACCGACCAAAATGATTTAAAAAGCGAATGTATTTGACGTTTCGACTCCCCCGCGGAAACCATGTTCACAATAAAAACATCGGCACAGCGGTTCGCCTTTTTAAGAGCGGCGCATCATGTGACTAAGGCACCTGGCGTACACCAGAGGAAGATGAGTGTGTGGCGTGGTTTGGATGAACAAGGACTCGAGATAAACGCGTGCAGCATGATTTGTTTCCCTGGCAATCACACGGGCATTGTTCCAGTTGATAGCGTGTCACGCAGTTGCGCAGTGCTCGGCCACCGCATTGGACGCAGCGCGTTTATTCTTGACGTCGTTCTTGTGCTGTTGAAGCCTCGCCTTAAAGTTGCCGGTTTCCCCTACGTATACATAAGGACAGTCCACACAGGGAATGGCGTACACACACCCGGGAACTGTTCCTTTTCAAGAGGGTCCTAAACACGGACAAGTTCGTGCCGGAGCTTCCGGGATGGGACGTGCGCAGCCTGCACGTCATAAGACCGTAGAACTCGTGCAAGGGGCTCGCTTACACCCGGAACGTATGGAATCGCAGCCCGTCTTTGTGTGGGTCCAGGTTGGGCGGGTACTGCACGAGCCAACTGGCGCCCTACTGAGCCAATTAGGTACTCAGGGTAACCACACGCCATCGGCTCTTGCCGCACCAGTGCATTGTCACACGCGCGGTCCTCCCCTGTCGTGCATGCCCTTTCCGCCCGACGCAGAAGAGAACCAACAATGGACCTCTTTTCCGAAGCAGGGTGCACAGATCTGTAGTTTAGGTAGCGCCCAGTGTGAGTCTGCTTCCTAAACACCTTGAAAGACAAGCCTGGGCCATCACGTTTCACCAGAGCGTCTAAGAACGGTAGGTGGCCCTCAGACAACGCTTCTACTGTGAACTGGATTGACGCATGCATACCGTTGAGGTGAACCGTAAATAGGTCGAGGTTCTGCCGCTGCAAAACACTGAAGCAATCGTCGACGTAACTCAGAAAGACCTTCGGTTTCGGCGTAAACGAGGACAGTGCCCGAGCTTCGATAGCCTCCATTGTTAGGTTAGCAACGGTCATCGAAATCGACGTCCCCATCGCCGCTCCGTGTATTTGTCGGTAGTACTTCTTCTAAAAGGTGAAATAGGTGTTCTACAAGCAAAACTTGAGTAGCCTACCTAGGTGGTGCACCTCGAGGGGGGTATCTCTCAGGCAATGTAGGGTCCTGGTCGAGGGCGGTGACGCAGACATCCACGACCATGTTTATGGGTACACTCGTGAAAAGTGACACTAGATCGAATGAAACCAAGACTTCATCCGGACTACATTAGGAAAAGCGAAGATAGATGTATAAGCACACCGTCGATTTGCCTCCTTGTCAAGTAACTTAGTGTTTGCGACGATGGCAAGAAAGATGATTGTGTATTCTCTCTTTCACCGGGTGACGTGGTAGGCGGTAATAATGTGCTGCGCATGCGTTGTGAGGTTTCCTGGTTGAATGCTTCCCTTCGATAAAGTCACAGTTGTTAGTACCAGAGGTGGGTGCGCCTGCCTGTTTCTCGTATCCCGTCCTTTTGCTTGCTTTTCTTCAAGTAACATGAACCAACTGGCTCTTCTGCTCTACGATATTCGTAGACAGCTATTGAGAAACCAGCAATGATTAACATGTTACGTGAATGTACAACAGCATTAAAATTTGGAGCATTCTTAATGACTTCTAGAGGAGTATATTTAGTTGAAGTCAAGTAAAGAAAAACAATCGGAGCTGATCAGCGCGAGTTATATGCGCCAATTCCACGGAACAATTGACGTGAATTGTTTAATGAATGCGAGCTCAGTGTTGCTTATTGTGCCTTATTTCCAGAAGGTGACACCACCACAGCCAGCTCCGTCTTCCATGAATCGCTGTCTCATCTCTGTAGAATGCGATCACTTGTACGTACTGTACGAGATACGCAGGTATACGCTACTGTGGCATGTACTGAACTCCTTATTCTTACCGAAACAAAGTTTCACGCTTCAGGGCGTGCTGCCTCGCGTGTATCGATCCGAGAAACAATTACAAACAAACGTTTCGTGCATGTGCTGAGATTAGAAGAAAATTAGCAATCGAAAGCGGCCGAAAGCCTGTGCAGCTGCAACACAATCTTAAAAGAAATATGCCAGCGGTGTTGGTTTCCGCTTGCGGCACACAAGATAGTCGCGCGCTCGTGGAGCGCATAACAGATGATAAGCGGCATGGCGTTTCCTCCGCTTGCAATAACGAAAACGTTTCCACAGCAGCAGCAGTGGCATTTTTTTTTTTTGAAAGTTTGGCCTACCAAACACCAGAGGACAAATTGGCGCTAGTGACGCAATTCCCACTTACCTGGGGGGTATAGCAGCTGACCTAGCCCTGGTAGAACTAAGGGCTTTTTAACAGCGAAGCTGTTTAAGGCGGCCGTAAAAACTGTGGTTTGCACAAATGTGTACAAAAAGCTATCACCATGAACGGGAAGTGCTACAGAAATTGGGCAAGTCCCTCTACTCACCGCTGGTCCCCTAAAACTCAAGAAGGCAACAGAAGGGCGGCCAACACCAATTTTTACTTACGGGTATAACTCCAATTTTCACCTACAGGTCAATGCTAGATATTCTGGGCTGATGCTCTGTGCCCAAATAATTATGGAGACATCAAGCAGTGGAATAAAAGAACGAAGTCCTGGCGAGCTGCAAGGAAACACCGTACCATTTACTACCTTTTGAAGACTAAAGCTTGTAACCTTGAAGACGTGAAAGTCATCAAAAGCACTGAAGCTGAATAATACGTTCAAAGTGGCGAAGCACGCTGCTTGTTTGGGCTTCAAAGCACAAGCTTGTACTACATTGAAAGGTAACGTCGAAAGGTTGAAACGTATACATGTACATAGTATATGAGACGTTGAAAGGTAGCGGACACTAAGGGCACCACCCCCACAAAGTTTGCGTCTGCCTTCAAGGCTTCAACGCAGCTGCGTGTAAAGCATATTAGACTCGTAAAATGGAATAGGTGCGCATCACACTAAAATGCACTCGGTTAGTGTACACACTCGCGCATTTTAACTCGGCTCCTAGTTTGTTTGTTTGCTTGCGTGTGCATGCATGCGTGCGTGTGTGTGTGTGTGTGTGTGTGTGTGTGTGTGCGTGTGCGTGTGCGTGTGCGTGTGCGTGCGTGCGTGTGTGTGTGTGTGTGTGTGTGTGTGTGTGCGTGTGCGTGCGTGCGTGCGTGCGCGCGTGTGTGTGTGTGTGTGTGTGTGTGTGTGTGTGTGTGTGTGTGTGTGTGTGTGTGTGTGTGTGTGTGTGTGTGTGTGTGTGTGTGTGTGTGTGTGTGTGTGCGAGAGAGAGAGAGAGAGAGAATGACAAATAAACGCTGGCAGCGAAACTCAAAACACCGCACTGGCACAATTCCCTGCAGAGCAGGGTTCTCAAACAGGCCCGCGGGCCGCATGCGGCCCGCGAGCGTCTTTCTCGTGGCCCGCGGCCCTCTATGACTGTCTTCGCCCGACTTTTTTTTTTATCTTTCTTAATAGGTATATTCGTGAGCTAGCTGCACAGGCGTGGTACTGGTCCAAAGCATTGTTTTCGTGGGGCACCCTATGTGGTCACCATGTCGCGAAACATAACCGTGAAACAAAAACTATATTTCGGAATCGGTGTCCAGATTGTAGTCACTTCTTTGGATATCGATATTGACATGTTGTTGAAATCCTGGAACCAAATCTTCTTCAGAAATGACCTGTATAGTTGACATACGAAAAGATTTTTATTGGCAACATTTTTTGACAATTTGTAGAAACTACCCCCCCCCTCCCCCCCCCCCCCCCCCCCCGCTCTTACCTTCACTGCCCCGGCCCTTGCGGGACTAAACTGTGTGACTGCGGCCCGCTGGCTGAGGTGAGTTTGAGACCCCTGCCGTAGAGCGTTGTGACCGTCACTGACAGCGCTAATATCCTTCTGCTGCGCTGCTTGTTTTGGCATACTAAGACGACGCATTAGTGTCCAGATGAGCTCTTATACGCAGAAGCGGCGTGAACGGGTACTTTTTCGCACTTTAAAGCCTCAGAGCTACATCTAGCCATGTTTACTTGGCGCGACACATGAGTACGGTAGCTGCCGTGGCCTGATGCCCAGCAAGTGCTGGGCCCAGCACAATATCGTGCGGGGCCTGATGACAGCTTCTCTTAAAAAAACGTTGAGGTTCTCTCTCTATAGGAGCCTTCTTCGTTGACCTAAGTTCCAAAGCATGCCGAGGAACGTTTAGGCTCACCACATGACAGTGTGAATGATATGGTGTGTCCGTGTGTTCACTGAACATTCAGGAGGGAGATGTGGCGACTACTTTTGAGGTTTTTAAACGTAACAGACCTCACATGTTACTGGCAATGAGTGACACTAAAAGTGGGGTGTGGTGTGGTGATATGGGGCCCGGTACAACATTGTATGCGGGATAGCTCATAGGCCACTGGCATGTGGTTTGTTGCATGGCGCTGCGCAGGCGTTCTTGGTAGCCTGCGCACACTTCGCTTTTAAAAATATGGGCATATTTCCGACATAACCTGAAAGGAGGAAACCGGGCGGCGCTATTGCCTGCAAATTTCACAAGGCTAGACCGGCTGGCAGCCTACAACATCCTCCTCAACGCCGCCTCTATTTTTTTCAATGCCAGTGCAAACGCTCGCTCCTCAATGGGAGCCGTCGGTCCGCCTTAGTTCAGGGAGTGGTTCGTGATGCGACGCCACATGAAAGGTAGGGCGACTTGCGTCCCCATGAACGCAAAGCACACGCGAAGGCTAGGCGATGGGCGAGTGTAGGAAAGGGCTAGAGGAGAAGGTGGTGAACGGCTGGAACGGGCGCATTTGGCTGGCATTGATAAAATAGAGGAGGCGTTGTCCTCCTCCTCCTTTCTTCAGTTTATGCGCGGCGTTTCGCATCTTAATATCAAACACGTTTTAAGAATACTTGTTGTTGGGCTGGTCGATAGATCAACAGCCGACTTAGCGCCAAACACACGAATGCACAAGTCCACACGAGAACGTCCTGTGTATGTGTTATTGTGTGGTCGTGTTTTTGGCGCTACGTCTACCGGGTACTAAATAACAAACATGGAATCCTACGGCAGTAAACATTCGGCGAAGCGAGGAATCTGGCGAGAACAGTGTCAGCATGGCTGTGCTATCTTGCCAGGGCGCTGTTTGCGAACGCGTCTCGCAAAGAGAGCTTTCAGTGTTGCAAGGACTAGATGAAAACCTAAGCACACAACATATCTATGCCATTGTTCATCCGGCATTATCCTTCGTAGTGTCATTGCCAAAGGGCTTAGTGTCACCACAAGCACAACAGAACAGAGAGCGACGCAAACTTACGAAATAAGACTAACACTGACATGTGAGGGCACGTGCGACTATTTCTGCAAGCTTGGAATTAATGTACCCCTCCTCCTTATTTTTACTACAGAACAGGAAAGAGCGGTGACTGTTACCATACCCCTCCAAGTTAGTTTTCGCCTTTTAAAGTAGAGATAGCGGGAAAAAAAGGCAAGGCAGTTCAATGAACTCATGTACATTTTGCTACCATATATAAGAATATACAAAAAAGAATGAGAAAAAAAAAAGAGAAAACTAGTTGACGTATAAATATGAAGATGCATGAAAAGTCTTCCAATAGCCGCAGAGCAGGGGCGTAGCCAGAAATTTTTTTCGGGGGGGGGGGGGGGGGGGGCACATGCCCGGTGTGCCACCCCCTGGCTACGCCACTGCTGCGGAGAGATGAACGACGTCGCTTACGGCGCTCCCAATGGCGCGCGCGCTTGGTGCGACGTAGAGAACGACGTAACTGACGGAGCAGCCAATGGAGACGTTTAGCCTTACTCGTGGCGAACGGTTTTTCGTTTCGTCTAGCCATATACAGCTTCCGCTGTAAAAATCAGGTGCCTGAACTGCTCATTGTTTTCTGTTTAGCTGCAATCATGTTCGCATCTTCGCGCGAGCGTTCCCTTCCTTTAGTCAGGATTATTTAAGCTAATTATACAACCCCTCGAAAGCCAAATTTTCCCGAATTTTGTTTAGAACGTCGCGCTAGCGCTTCAACTGAGACTGATACCGATGATTTAAGCTCCACGGCGGACACCATGTGCCCGAGAAAATATAACCAGAAATGGTATAAATGACTAACCAGTTTAATTACTGGGTCAAGGTAAGGCGAGTTTGCTCCGCAGACTTGAAGATATTCGTCTAACTCGCAAATTCATGCTGTTTAATTACTCATGCACTAAAGTTTACCTCGCCGCGGCTCGTACTGCATTCTGTGCCTGGAATGTCAGAGAAAAGATGCGCCTGGAAGTGCTGCGGCCTGTCGCGCAATGCTTGGCAGTTCGCTGATGACGGTTCCACAGTCGCTATTCGGCTGCAGAAAAGAATAAACGATTACGCGACGAACTGCATCACACCGCAAGTCTTCGTGCCGGGATTCCTTCCCGTCTGAGAAAGCTACATATAGCGATGTTTACGCGCGTATATTTGGGAAGTCGGCCATATCAACAGCACACTAAAAAAAAAAAAAAAAGTTTCTTTCAGAACACAACTGCGCTCGCTTCGCAGTGAAGTTCATACGCCACAGAGTCAGTAAATATTAAACTAAACAATAAACTTTGTTAATCGCAGATATTCAAACCATAATTACTCTTGCATAGTTTATACTCCACGAAGCATATAAAATATGTTCGCTAGTCGTTCTTCCATAAACCACCCATTGTTTGAAATAATATTACAAAATCTTTAATTACAAGTTAAGTGATCGTGTAGCTACATGTTCTTTTCCACGAACACCGGTAATAAGATGAGGAAACAGCGCTAAACCAGGACAAAAAGAAGGAAGAGACAAACCAAACCTTGGTTTGTCTTCTTCTTTCGCCCTGTTTTTGGGTTGTTTCTGCAGCAAGTATGAACGAACTGGTATAAATACGCGCCCGCTTTTATTTAATAAGATTGCACAATGTCCGGCGTTGTACGCCCAAGACGCACTGACGTCTTTAACAGAATGCCCCAAATCGCCCAGCTTTGCCTTGCTTGACGCCTATCGAGGCTAGGATATTTTTATATGTGACCGCGCTGACGGAATTTCGCGAGAGGTTTGTATCTGCCGCACATATCGTACAACATCTATCCACTATGTTTCCATGTATTCGCCGTTTATTCGACAATAACATCATGTGCCACCCGGTAATAATCACCGAACGGTGATTTCAGTATGTATAAGTAAGCCCTCTCCTCCGTTCGCTAGTCGTTAACGGGCATAGCATCAGGTTCTTTTTTGTGAAAACAGTTCCCCGAGTCAGAGTTTTTCAGAGGTGACCTTGCACTTTACTTTTCGTTAAGAGTAGCTTAGTGAACACCCAGCACTCAGTCCCGGTGACCAGGAGCCGATTTTACTTGGATCAATATCTCTGCGAATCGATTCGTAATTACGTTTATTCCGTATGAAAGAGCTTGCGCTTTAGAATTACACGGCCACGCGTTGTAGCAGCAACTGTGGCGATATTTAATAACGCAGCGTTGAGTCTTGCACTGCGAGAATCGTTGGCGGCATTGTTATATCGGCATCCACCGCCCGCTCAAATTATATATAAGCTGCTATAAGATCGGCTTACTGTAATTGGCTTACCCAAGTAAGGAGATTATGGCGCATAATGAAAGCGACAGAGCGTCGATGGAGAAGTTTAATTCCATTAAATTTTACCGTGCTATACAAGTTGCAGTCTAATATCCTTACCTTTAAAAATGCAGCCGCGCGTCAGTCATAATGCGCATCGGTCAGCCTCAAAAAAAAAAAAAAAAGTACACATGGGCCAAACTAACAAAGTTTTCTCTCGTAAGTTCTTTTTATTACTGGCCACTCGCCTTCGGTAATTTGTTCAGCATCTGGACTGGCTGTAATGATTTTTACGAACCATTTTAGCATCAGTCTACTTTAGAAAGCGGGCTGTGATATATAGTTGCCCGATAGCCTGTCTTATATATACAGGGCTCATTAAAGCAACTGTAATTAAATATCGGAGCATGAAGTGGCTTTTGATTTCTCTACAACTTCCTTCAGTAGAATGGTATTGGACCTAATTTTGCTCATTAAAAAACTAAATAATCGCGTACTCCTAAACAGGCTGTCACAGTTCTTTTTTCACAAGTTGCGACGACAAAGTCATATCAATGACGGAAGCGGGGTAAAAGATAATAATTGACTCATATACGTAGGACTTCACTTCCATTACCATGGAGAAGAAGGCTCACACTGTTCCAGCTTGTTACTTGCCTATCGTGAACAGTAAAGCGGTTTGGCCTCCTGAAAATATGGACTGTTTGAGCAGTGGCAATAGCGCGTAGACAATAAGTGCGAGTTAGGCCTGGTAAATGGCATAGCTAACGTTGAGATGCTGATGGTTGCTGGTTGATGAGAAAACGAAAAGTGCACCACCATAACGTTCGGGTGCTGACGTAATGTCGACGTGTCTGGTTTTGTCTCAACACCTGGCGCTCTCTGTGATATCTAAAACGTTTCTCGCAGCGGGGGGAAGTATAACAACTTAGAGATCGAGAGTAGTGAACACTACCATATTATTCTCTGAAACCCTTGAAAATTGAAAAAGTTATGCTCGAGTTTTCTAGTAAAACGTTGCACAAGAACAAACGTTACTGAGCTATTACTCTCCTGTAATGTAACGTTCGCATTTAGCCTGCTGTGACAATTGTCAATGTGTTTATCTTTTATTGATAAAGACATCTTATTCGAACAAGTTTACGATGGCACATTATGAATGCATTACATTCAGATTCAATAATTGTGCTTCTTACAACATTGGGTCTCCATAAAAACACATCAAATGCATTTTTTTGTCACAAGTATCGTTGAACACTGCGTTTAAAGCCTTTGAAGCGGCGATATATATCTTAATGGGAAATTAAATGAATTTAAAAAATCAGATGTATGGTCAATAGGAAAGAGTAGCAAAGGCGAGAGAAAAACCGCTCGCTCGATCACCTTCTAGGTCAGAATGGCTTAGAATTTTGCTTAGGTATTTCTCGGGCATATTCGATCAGTTGGTCCCTTCATGCGTTTCACGCCACTTCAGATATAGTGAAAGGCAGAACAGAGACTTTACCACAATGCGCAAGCAGCTCTAATGTGTATAATAAAAACTGATTATCGATTCTAAAACCAATTTTATTCCCAAATACAGCTCGCACCTTTCTTCCACGACATTGCCACACTTTCATAGCGCCCTGAAACTAACTCTCGCCGACGCTGTTCAACTGCCCGTTGAAAAAAGCTTCAGGCGGTCTATATCACCTAAAGCTTGCATATTGCCGACCGACGAGAATCTTGACAGTAATGGTCCAGTAAATACCGGATGAAATGAATAAGCACAAGAAGCCAGCGTAAAAAGTTTGTGTTTATGTCAACACTCGCTGGTAATAATTATTGTTGTGGTTTAACGTCCCGTTGAAAACCACGATATGGTTATGAGAGACGCCGTAGTGGAGGGCTCCAGAAATTTCGACCCCCTGGGGTTATTGAACGTGCACCTAAACCTAAGCACACGGACCTCAAGCATTTCCGCCTCCATCGCAGCACTCGCTGCGTTTACACGTGTTTATTTCCTCACAAAGAGTGGATGTTGCACAAGAAAAAAAAATGTAAATTTCGGAACATAGTTGAATATGCGCAGTCGCCAAAGAGTACAACTGGACGAATTTAGGAAGGAAGAGTAGCCAAAGCGGGAAAGGAAATGTATAGGAAACACCAAAACGTTCGCGACTGCAAAGTTTACTCACGGATAGCGCAGGAATTAGGCTATTAAGGATGATAATGTTGAGCAATAAATTAGGGGACCAAGCGGAACTTAATTTCAAATGTACAAAGCATATATCTTTATTTATCTCGCAGCCATTTCGACTGTCCAACCAACTGAACGTGTAAGCACGCGTGACGGCACAATCACACGCACAAAGCCGCGCTTGAGGGTTGTCAGCACAGGGTGAATAAACTTAAGCACTCGGGATCTCAAGCACCGAAACCCACTGCTCTAAGCACTAAGCTATAGGCGCATGCATCGTGAGGTTGAATAGAAATACAACACCTTTATGAATGTCCCGCGTGCAAGCACACGCGTTCAGACGCTTGTGTATTCCACAACGCTGTCGGTTTCCTTGAGAATTTCCTTCGTTGGAGCCAGCGCCTTGAGACGCTTGACGCGTTTTCACAGCTCTGATAAATTGTAGTGAGTCGCCGTTCAAACGAACGTGCCCCCAGGTAAGTAGTGAAACACTTCATCAGTGATATTGTTATAAGCATACACTGTGTCAGTCATCGTTAGACGACTTCTGAAGTAACTTTTTCCCTAAGTTTCTTCGGTAAATAAAAGTGTTAATTTTTTTTGCGCCTGTATTATACAGAAATTTATACTTGCTCATCTTCGAAGACATAGGCTGTAGTAAGGATTCTTTATCTCACTAACAGACAGTCGAGTAAGTGCAAGAAAGATAACTAGAAGCAACTGACAACAACACTGAGAAGAACATTCGGACATTGTAAGAAACTATAAGACAAAAAGGTAACTCTTCTCTTGCGGCGCACTCACCAATTATGGTGAAGAGACACCTAAGTGCTGTATTGCACCAGGTTTTGTTCCATGGTGATTTTACTCGCTGCCGTAGAATTCCTTAATCGCGTTTATTGCCGGTAGCAGCGAAACTCAATACCGCCGAAAGAGAGAGATAAATTTTAATGCTGTCACTTTTACGGCATAAAGAGACAGTCTTGATAGGATATCCCAGGTGAAGCAGCGAGATATCAAAGAAAAGAAGTGAGCTGCAGCCGAACGCATTCATGCGTGGAACCAGAAAGGTGGTCTCAACAATTCAGGCCCTAAAGATGCTCTCTCTCTTTCTCTATTCTTTTTTTTTTCTTATTTTTTTTGTAAGGGAAAAAATGGTCCCTAAAAGCGGCAGAACCTATTTCTGCGGCTAGAACGGAAAGTCAATGTTAAAAAAAAAAGAAAAAAAAAGAAAACTTGGCGAAACAGGAGCTGCGCTTTATTCCGCTTGAATAACTTAAATCCGTCCTTCAAGCGCATAATTCTTTCTGATCTCTCGAGGTGCTCATGCGCGAGCTGCGGGAAATGCGTGCACCGTCACTTTTTCTTGCTCGGCTATCACTTGATGCAGTTGTATTCCGTGGGCCCGCAGGACGGCATTACAAATGTCGGCGAATGCGGTGTACGGGCCATTAAAAAAGAAAAAAAAACCTTCTGTCACTAAAAGCGCAAGGAAACTTCGCGAATAAGGCATCTCGCGATTCTAAAAAAAACGTTATAGGCAGGTTCTGAGTTCCCACAGTCAAGAGGAAGTGCTTCTGTATCTGTCTTATGAAGCACAGTCGCTTACGAAATCTTACAGCGGCGTCACAGATATACGTCATAAGTTTGAATTCATGCTTTGCTGGATAGATAAAAAAAATATTAATACGTAAAAGTGTCTGGAAATATGATATACGCGTCCTAAACTTCAACTGGCGAATGTGAATTACCTTTTCAAGCTGCGACTGAGCTCGGTGAGAACGACGAACAGTGCGTACTTATTCTATATTTGATGTAAAACAGCCAAGTTCGAAATATAAGAAAGCTATTAATAGAAACTCACTGGGAAATCGAACTTCTGCGAGAAAGCCTGGCCGAAAACGGCTACATATTGCTATTTTGCCGCGTGGCTGCTACTCTATAGAGACGTAGAGAAGTACGGAGATGGCACGGCTGCTTCTTTCATCCGATATGCAAGAGAACAGACCTTCCTTGGAGCCAATTAGAAAGGCCACCGAATGGGGAGACGGAAACTACAAATTATTTTGTCTGTAGTCTGAGTACACCCCGAGGCCTGATAAACCATGTGACCTCGTTCGCGATGTTTCCCGAAAAATTCGCTATGAAACCATGTGACCTTGGGCTCTAATAAAGCAGAGCTTCAATCGAGACGTACCACTCTTTGAAGAGCGGCGCCACGCGGTCAGCCTTTCGAGACGCCGCAATGCCCCAGGTGAAGATGGCGTTACATGTACCAAGCCCTGGAAAACATTAACGTTTTTTGATTGACTATGGTGGGTGAAAATAACGAATTTTTGGTGAGTGCGTCTGATCGTTAGCTATCGGGGATTTTTCGTGGTTATATTCAAGATAAATCCCTGGCAGCCTATACAAAACAGATCAAGTCTTACTGGCCAATATCACTGACCTCAAATACAATCAAGCTGATTAAACGAATTCATCCTGTTTTGTCTATATGTCAGGCTGCAGGAGCCGCATTTCTTTCCTGATGACATGAGCGTATCTCGTCACCATTGCTGCACCCGGTAAAATATTGTAGGGTTCGTATAATCGCTTATACTTGCTGAAGAAAGATCACATTCCGCACACGTGCTATTCCTGTACATACACTCTTAGTCAAATCCTGACTAGAATACACGCCTGCAGGCAGGAAATCCGGTCAAATTATGGCCGCTTCTAGTCAGTTCGTTACGCGGCTCCGTAGCCGTGTCCCAGAGGAAGCGGCCCTACTCCAAGTGATTTTTAGAAGAAGCGTGACGATGCTTAGCCGTGATTTTAAGTCAATTTTTTCCTGGCTAGGTACGGCCTGCGGTTACGCGAGACGGTCGTGTAGGTGGTCTGTCTGTATAGGCGCCCCTGATGCGGTTGTAAAAAAAAAAAAAAGTTCTGCGATCGTCCTGTCCACTTCGTTTCTGGTCTCTCGCCTCTAGCGCAGTTCAATTTTTAAGAAGTTATGTAATACCAACTAGCCCCCCCAACAAACGCTTCTCGGGTTAATTTTTACACTGTCACAGTGTTTTCTCGCCAGTTTGGCAGTACTAATTATCACTACGGGTAATTATAAGATGAACAGTAATACAATTATCACTACGGGTAATTATAAGATGAACAGTAATACACTCATACCACGGCCGCTACATAAAAAAGTAGGTGCGGCCTGTTGCGTCGCGTCGCCGTCAATGGGCGAGCGCGTATCGGCTGAGTTGACAGTTGCGGCCGCTGTTTTGGTGAGGGCGCCACTACTCCAGTGTTCAAAGCAGACAACACTTCGTGTTACAATGTGGTCGCCTCAAGATTTATGCGTTTCCGTGAGCTTTTTCGTGTGCTTTCTCGTGCTTTTTTGTGTGTGATCGTGTGTGGGGGCAGCTTGCATCATGTTTCCTGTGCTTGAGTACGGTTCTTTGGTGCGCGCGTGTGTGGCAGACGGTTTTTTCGAGTGGTGCATCATGTTTCCTGTGCTTGAGTACGGTTCTTTGGTGCGCGCGTGTGTGGCAGACGGTTTTTTCGAGTGGTGTGATGCCGCCAAGCTGTTGTGTGCCGCTGAGCAGCTCGAACGCAAGAATAGACGCTACTGTGAAGTACCATGTATTCCCCTGTGATCTACAGTGTCGGGAAGCTTATTATTCGTAATAGAGCACTTCTTTTTGTCACAAACGAGCGCCAAATCAGACGTGCGCCGCCGCTTCCAGACGACAGCATCAAATCTCCGCCGCGCCGACCGTTCCCACAACGGTCGTGCGCAACGAAAAAAGAAAACAAGTATCCAAAGGCGCCCAGGGCGTGCCCTTACCCTCTACACCGAAGACGCCGTCGCGACAGCCTCGACAGCCTAACGCCCGCGCTGATCGGGAGAATTCGAGACATCATAGTGGGGCCTCTTTTGGGGCCGACCGTTTCCGCAGACGAACGGGCGAGACGAATCCCTTTCCCCTAGCTGTCGCTGTGGTACGTGCTACGCACCGAACAATCACTTGAAATGTTCGCGAAACCGGGAAGGATACAAACCAGAGACGACGGAGGGTAGGACAGGACGGTGAAGTCGGCGAAGAAGTTATGTTGTTCGCATGAGTCGTGTAGTGCGGTCAGTAAATCTTGAAGAATCGAGTGATGACGCCGTGGGAGCACTGTTTTCAAGAGTGTCGCCGGGACGACGATCAGCTCTGGAGTTCGTTTGAGTTTTTCCTGGAAAAGAAATATTCGAGAAACGTTCGAAGAATTGTGGGCTGCACACGTTTGGTGAATATTCAAGGCCTTTAATCGTGTTCATGGATATTTTCTAATGAATTGAGATTGTATTTGTAGCGCGGTAAGTTTGTTCCCGTTATTTTAAACACCATCCAAGTGGTGATGTGAGTTGTAATTGATACCTGCCGAGTGTGCAAGTTTGTGTGATATGCTTGTACTGCCTTGACTGAGAATACATTTTGTTTGTGTTGTCAACTCTTGGCTCTAACTCGGTCTTTGGACCACAACCGGCGTTCATCAGAGCCCTAAAAGGACCAACATTTAAATTGTGCCTGCTTTCGTGGTGCGTTTCGGTGGGCCGATACGTCAGCCCTTGGAATGTGCCCTGCGATTGCCTCCCCATTAACGGGATCAGCGATACTTTTCATTTCAGGTGAGTCAAACGGGCTGCATTCATTGAGAGTATTGAGGCCCACTCTACGAAAGATTGGCACTCCTAGGGCAAACTGTTCACATATGGGGGGTAATAGGCACTACTAATAACGACTGCAGTATCGAACCTGTGATGTGCTACTACAAAACGCGCTATTTATGGCCTGATTAGAGTCACTGTCGCGCGTACCGGTGCGTGTGGAAGCGCTTCTCCGGGGACGAGCAGTGGCGCCAGAGCGGGCGCGAGGTGAACTGGGCCCAAGACGCCGCTTCGGCGGCACGCAACAGGCCGAACCTTCTTTTTAGGAGCGAAGCTCCTTAAAGCCTGACCACACGTACGCGTTGCAGCCTGTCAGCGCGTGGCTTTTTGACGCGGCGTCGCACCCTTTCCCAATAGTGAGAGAGGGCGCACGGCTACGTGAAGCTGCGTGCCCTCTCTCAACATCGGGAGAGGGAGAGGCGCCGCGTCAAAAAGCCACGCGCTGACAAGCTGCAACGCGCACGTGTGGTCAGGCCTTTAGTCCCGTGCCCCGCCGGCGCCGTCGCCACCGTCGAAGCTCCCCGCCGCATCAGCGCTCGCACCCCCTCTCCCACCTGTCTCCCTCTCCCTCTTTTTCGCCCGTATTACCGTGGGAGTTCCAGGTCGTGTGATTTATTTTGTGTGCGATTTTCCACCAGACCACAAAATAAAATAGTGCGTCGGAGGAGCAGCAGGTGACTTGCACTATTAAGTGCGGTATCCCATGTATCCCATATGGTATCGTCTCAGGACCGCTTCTCTTTAGCACCGTGCTTGCCAGGCTTCCACGTCAGTTACCTCATGAACGTGACTTCCCAATAGACATATCAATCTACGCTGGTTGCATCCTACTGTAGATCAGCGACCCCTCGCCGCTTGATTCATGACTTCGTGGAGGCTTATAAAAAGGTATGAATGCAACTTGAGACTACTCGGAGGACACTTGTCTAAAGATTTCACCTGCTGGGTGGGTGGCAATAGCATCTGCCGGTAAGCATGAACCGACTGTACTTCGGAAGGTACCAATACAGTGGCTACAACAGCAACACTAACTGACTATGACCGCCTCTCATGGCGCGCTGCCGTTAACTTCATGCAGCACACATCGCTGTCCCTCCAGAAGTATGTGGCCGTCTCAACTGCCAAGGGTAACAGATATTACCAGACGACAGCACAGTAGGTTTTTCGACTATCTGCACACCCTGGCGCGATGTGTGCATTGCCAGTGCTGCAGTGTCGCCTAATCTGATGGCTCAACAGGAGCGAGACCATAGTTTATTTTTTTTATTGATAAGAAGCAGACGAGATTTTGACGAACAAATAACCCGCCGGCTACTCCTTAGCTCTTGAATGGATCGAACATACAACACAACAGATAAACACATAAACAGTAACAAAAAAAAAAACACACGAATGCACATCAAACAATATATAATAACGTAAAAGAAAAATGTCCGAAATGCAATTAATAAAGTCTCTAATAATTTATCCGGTCATCATGTGGATGAATCCACACATATGGGCAACTCAACTCACCATAGTAGTATTACCCTTCGAGACATGTTTTGTCCACCGCGTTAGGAGCAATCTGTTCCGCTATTCCCAGTTGCCCTAAGGCCCCAAGCGCACAGGAGAGGCTTAACAGCCCATCAAGCGTCTGCACCACGCATCAGATAGGCCAAGCAGTTAATCGGTTAATTGAGCACCCGTTCTCTCGCATGAGGAAAATGGCGGCGTTGTTTATTTCCACTGCTGGAAGTTATCGAGGCGCCATTTCAATCATAACTCCGAAAGAACACAACACGTGTGTACTCCTGGTTTGCACTTCGATTCCCTAAATGCATCCTATGGGGCATCCCCCCTTTGCTAAGCGGATACCTTAGCACTTCGTTAGTGCTGCAAACAAAGAGGCTGATCCCCCCCCCCCCCCCCCCCCATCTGCCACTATAGTTCATAACGAGCGTGAGTGTACAAACATTCCGTGTTTTGACAACGCACGTCTGTACGTCCATCGATACCTCCTCCGGTAACTGCCACACCAGCCGCGAAGCAAACAAATTGTTTTCTCACCGTGTTCGTGGCTGTGGCCTGCGTCATTGCGCCAGAGCACTGTTTCTGAAGCTTGGCACTGTCTATAGGTGCTCAATATTAAATGTATTCAAACAGCAGTTGCTCTCTATGTGCGGTCCTGGCAGCTACTCTTCTCTTACATGATAGTTAATTTTCTTCAAGAAACTGGCTTAGGCCTTCCGATTGCACAAAGTGGTCTTGCTGTACTTTTCTGTTCAATGGCGTGTGTTATTTTCCTATTCTTTGCCTTTGTCTGTGTTTCCTTTTATTTTTTATTTATCTATGAAAAATATATGGGAAGGAGGCTACGTTATAGCCGGCTATCCCAACACATCTCCCCTGTCATTTAGTTATGTTTTTCCTTCTTTCATTCTTCTAATCTTCAACTATACTATTTGTATTGCCTCCCCCATAAAACAAAATGACGGGCGTTGCGTCCCCCCTTGGAGGCAGTTGTCATCCTGCTCCCTCCTATTTCGTGTTTATCTTTTACATACTCGTATGTGTGTGTGTTCTCTCCGTACATTTGTCAGAAAACAACAACAACAAGAGCAGCAACAACAACAGCAACAACAACAACAACAACAACAACAACAACAATAATAATAATAATAATAATAAT
This sequence comes from Rhipicephalus appendiculatus, assembly GCA_030522465.1. NCBI lineage: Eukaryota > Metazoa > Arthropoda > Arachnida > Ixodida > Ixodidae > Rhipicephalus > Rhipicephalus appendiculatus. Next base: position 420,227 of record JALIZH010021668.1, read on the forward strand.
AATAATAATAATAATAATAATAATAATAATAATAATAATAATAATAATAATAATAATAATAATAATAATAATAATAATAATAATAATAATAATAAGGGATATATTTTGTCGCAGTTATTGTTGTCTCCTCCTCCCCATCACACACGCACAACCACTCTGAGGTGTATATCGTTATGTGTGCATCTGTGCAGCTACCATGTTTCAGCCGCAATGGTATGCTCATACCATTACGCATTTTTGTTATACGCGTAGCACGCAGAAACATTACCCGTACCTCCAAACAGCTGTGGGTCTCGTATGGGGTTGGACGCTTCGCAGCAGCTTTAGACCCATCCATTATAATATAGCGTATAAAGAATTCTTGTCCCACGTCATAAGTTCGAATAGGGGTCGTGAGAGTGCAATTCAGCTCTTCCACCATGGCATGGCGCACCGCGTTGCGATGCAGCCCAAACCAATGCAAACTCGATTGGAGTCTCAAGACATTCGAAGCCTGAATGAGGCAAAATCCAACGCTTCGTAGTCGCCTAATACGTACCACAGAAAATTGGCTTACTGGCTATTACTTCTTCTACGATGTCAAGAAGGCTAACGTTCCACCATACCCAATCGAACACAGAACTTTCTTTTGCCCGTTTCCGTCATCAGAAAAGCGGGCCTCAGGTCTATCTTTCCTGAACAGGGCCCAAACGTCATTGTGGGAGTGTGTTTACGCCTGTGCACATGGTATTCTAATCCTGAGCCTGTACTTTTCTTCCTTTTAACCCTTTCGGCCCTGGTGTCGTCAATTGACGACACCACACTGAATTTCTCCTAGCACCTCGAAAACAAAACCAAACCTGCTAATTCTTGGGGAAGTATTTCTTCAACGATCCCCACTGCGATCGACACCAACGTTGTGGCATTTTTGCGAAGTGTTGAGCCGTAAAGAAGAAGAAACTTGACCGAAGTCATGGGTGACGCCGAGGCTGGCAAGCTGAGGCGGTAAGGCGGCGTTTTCGGGATGAAGTCCTGAAGTTGTTTTAAGAGCTTCCACAATGCCAATACTACGTTGGTTCAGATTTTGTGTACTCTAGTGAAAAGCAGGAATAAATTAGCCATTTTTGGAATTTCATGACCCCAGGGCCACGATGACCTAATTTGATGTCATGTCTGTAAATCCATAAATACTTACACCACTGGATCAATTTTTTGTTTGTGGTCTTCTGAGGTCCTAACTATAAGAAAAATATGTACTAAAAATGTCTCCGACAAAAATAAAAAAATCCAGGGCTGAAAGGGTTAATTAATTAATTTATTTATTTACTTACCTTCTAGAAGAGTATAAATATACCATTAATTTTTCTCCTTGATTAATGAGACAAAATATGTCTTATATGTCTCATGCGAACGTGTGCTTGAATGAAAGCCCGCGTGATCGAAATGAAGCAAGAAAGAAAAAGCATCCCGTGAGTGCGCGCTACGAGTACACTTCGTCCTTACTACGTTCACATGACCTCAACAATATCAAAAGCGGTGTTCCGTGTGATATAAAGTGCCCGGTAAAATAGCCACACCGGATGGTTTTCGCCTTCGAGTGGTCTTATGGGAATGCATAAGAAACCCGGTGTGCTTTAGAGCGCAGATCTTGGGCGCCCGTTCCTGCGTTGAGCGTAGCGGAGGATGAAAGACGGTGATAGAGAGGAGAGCGTGAGGAAGGGGAAACGACAGTGGCCAGACTACAGGTTCCCCGATGCCCACCCAAGGCGCCACAGTGGTGCGCGCCGTCGTCCGTCGGCTGTTGTGTAACGCACCCACGCGCTGCCTTCCGCGGCCTCCCGGTTAGCGAGGCAGTCGCGCTACGCTCCGTCTGCGGCAGCTGATGTGAAATGGGCAGCAAGAAATTGTCCGCGCCAGTCACGCTACTCACGGCTTTCTCTTCTTAATGTAAACGATGTACTTATATACAAAATAGTCTCCGCCAGTTCATTCTGAACAATGAGCGACGCAACTGGTGGAAGTGGGTCGTCTGCCGCTGCTGCTAAACGAGTTGCCCGAGCAGAGGCTCAACGCCACCGACGCCAGAGTCTAGAGGTGCGCGCCGCCGAATCAGAAACACTTGCCTCAACGTAGTGCAAAATGAAAACACCTAAACAGCTACGCTCAGAATTCGCATTAGGCAATATCGTAATCGTCGGTGAATTTTCTATTACCATCCCCACCACTACCATCCCCACTGTTGCGTAATAAAAACAATGCTTCACTACAAATGCAACAAAAAATATCATCATCAGAAACCGCCTGCTCAGCTTTAATTGAATTCAACGTCTTACTTGCTGGCGAAAAATGATTCTTGCGTTGACATTATTCCGGTTTAAAACATTTCATCACGGTGAGCGTTTTTCTGAGATGGTTTCGAGTTAATGAGTCCTCTCATAAAAGTTTTGTGCATAAGAATTACACGAAATGACTCTTAATTTCAAGTACATAAAAAAAAAGAACTTAGTCCACCTGGCGATTTTTTTTCTTGAACTTGCTGTGGTCGTTGTTCCACATCAGAAGTCGTTACATTTCTGATATCTCATAAATCGGACCTGTTGAGTTTGACTTGCTTCGCGAGAAGTAAGAACAATCGGCACTTTCGCGCATGTTTAATGTTCAGGCCGACAATAAGCTTGTCATCATTTCAATGTGGTTGACGCACATGTATACATCAGATGTGACCGCGCTTTAGATCTTTCTTCGAAGCGACTGAACTGTCGACGACGTCTTCGCTCGTTTGAAGTGGAAAGTGTTTCGCAATCGTTAGCGCGGTCGTGTCTCCACCGCCTTCAAGTTTATCGACGGCTCGCTTACTTTATCGCCTCGCTCGATCTGCCAATGAGTAAACAAGGATATCGACTCACACGCGGTCACGGCTCAACGGCCTCACGGTTTATTTGGCAACTACCGACCCCGGGCGCGTTGTTTCCGGCTTGACCGCATTTACGAGACCCAGCGTGGGCGCGGCATCCTTCGGCACTGGCGTTGTGTTTCGCCCGGCGCGTGTCTATAGGGCTCTCGACGAGATGTAACGAGCGTTGCGGTGGCGGCATAAACACGCGCGAGGCCTTGGCGGTATAACGTACCAGGGTCGAATCGAACAGAGACCGCGATGGAGCAGAGCGGAGGCTCAGGCCGGACCCGTGGCGCATAACTCGCTCCAGCCGCTGCTGAGGCGTGGGAGAGGTTCGCTCGCCGAGACTCCACGAAATAGGCTGCGGAGACGGACACGTGGTTTTCTGACACGCGTATGCCCTCCCCCCACCCCAGCCTCCTTCCCGACGGGCCGAAGAGCGAGGCGCAGCCTGCGACGCAATTACCTTCGCGCCGAGTGTCGTAAAGAAAGGTGAGGCGCGGTCGGCAGCATGGCTAGACTATGGCCCTTATGGCCGCCCGACAGCGCCGCCGACGCCAGATTGGAGCTTTATACGGACATTAACGGCGGAGTGCGCGGCGGTATAGGCGCGACGCCTCTGTAGTACATACGCGCTTCTCGCCGCGCTCGATTGGTGCGCTGTACCGAAGCAGCTTCAGTGCCTGTTTGGACGTCGATCGTCTGGCTCTGCGTATATATGTGGCCGGGACAGGACGTTAGGCTCTGCCCGTGTGGGTGATCTGTTTACGCGCCGCCTCTCTGGCGAGCTGTGTAGCCGGGCCAGGTCAGGAGGAGGATCGAGTGGATTGCATTCGCACCGAAGCGCGCGCATCGCGTGAGGGTAAACAAGCGCAGTTCCTGAAGTGACGAAAACTACTGGGTGCGCGCATGTCGACTTGTATATGAGAGAAAACGTAGCTGACGAAACAACCCATATAAGCGAATTCTGAGTGGAGCCTTTCGTTTCTCCTCTGTTTGTTTGACCAGTGGCGAAATTGGTGTGATTCTCCGAAACACAGCATGGCATGTCTCATTTCGTAGACAATCTTGTTATTGCTCTGGTTAAATTTCTACGGCACGTGTGGACGCTGTTCTGTTCATACTTCCTGGATTTATTCTTTATTATGGATATATCATGTGCTTCTTTCTTAAATGTTTTCTTTATCGTAGTATTTTATCTATATATGTGTCCATCCCCTCCCTTTCTAAAGAATAGGCGGGCGGGGTGCCCCTGTCGTCGCTATTACCACCATAACCATTGCTTTCGCCCTCCTCTCTTATATATATATATATATATATATATATATATATATATATATATATATATATATATATATATATATATATATATATATAGCACGGAGACCTGCGTTCGGTGCATCGTTCGTTCGGCCATCGGCTATGCTTCACAATAAAGCTATTTTTCTCATTTGGTGTACCCTGCTACTCCACTCTCGGATGTTACCTCCCACCATGATAGACGCTGACCAGCAGGCTCTCCCACTGACCCTCGTCTTCTGCGCAGGCACAATTTACCTACAGGATACTTGACCATCTTCAGTGGGGTCACGGACAACGACGTTGACCACTGGCTTGCATCGTATGAAAGAGCAACCACTCACACCAAGTGGGACGACTGCGCCATGTCAACCAACATCTAGCTCGCATGTGTGAGCAAGCTTTGGTTTAAGATTTGGTGGCGTTGAAGACATCGTTCACGAAAGTAGCTGACCGACCCGCCGTCCGCAAAGTCTCACCCGAGCAGTGTTTATGCAGTCGCACACGGGACACGGGTGAAACCACACATGCAAGGCGTTGTCATTCTGTGCAAGCACTTGAACGCTGCCCTGACGGAATCGGAAAACCTTAAGCGCTCGCTTCATAAAATACATTCATGATGACGCTTAGGCTTGCGCAAATATAACCTTTTGTTTTGAAAAGAAGCAGAAGCGAATGGTAATTAGTATCGCACAATTTCAAAGCGAATTCAAGTAGTAGTCGGATTTGAATTGCACTAGTAGGGTGCATGTTATGAACAATAAAATGCCTTACGTTTTCCAATTTACCGCACTTAGTCCATAAAAGCCCATATAATCTTCTCGTAAACTAAAAAGAAAGAGAGAGAGAGAGAGCGATTACTGGGTGTGGGTAATTTACACATTTAGGTGTTGCTTCACGGCAATGCAATTTTTTAATAGGCGGTTTCACGGCATAACGATTCTATTTTACAGTAAAACTACCTTTTCAGGCGGGTTACATGCGGTCAATTGCGTCTATTCGTTCGTTTCGAATACTTCAAAAATTCCGGAATCCTTAAATTCGTGTCGCAAAGAATTCGGATTCTTTAATAGGCTTTCATGAATATGAACCGCTCGAGTATTCGCACAGGTCTGATGGTGCTACTGGCCATAAAACCGCACACTGTTGAACATGTCATTAGCCCGAGCCAAAATTACGACGAATCACCTAAGCAGCGAGCTTTCAACGAGGTATCCTCCCACATTAATAATAGTAATAATAATAATAATAATAATAATAATAATAATAATAATAATAATAATAATAATAATAATAATAATAATAATAATAATAATAATAATAATAATAATAATAATAATAATAATAATAATAATAATAATAATAATAATTTCTGGGGGTTTATGGCAGCGCATGAGCTCTTTCGCAATGCTGCGCGAAACAAATTAACTTCAGAAATGTTCTTTTCCCCGGTATCGTTCATTGCTGAATGAAGAGATCCGTTTGACCCGCTAGTGAGAGAGAGAGAGAGTGAGAAGCAAGGAAAGGCCGGGAGGTTAACCAAGACGATCGTCCGGCTTTCTCTCTTGCATTATAGTCATTGATGCTGTAAATATTCCGCAGCGGGAGGAATAGTTTACTGTTAACCTTCTTCGCTTGATAGGGCCCTGGCGTACAAAACGTCAAAATTAAAGCGACACGCTGCCTTTAATAATAATTATTGAAATTTTGCGTCCTAAAACCAAGAAATGCACCACCATGGAACAAAAGCTCGTAAGCAAGGTAAAAATTAGGGGGACCCTTAACTTAGCCTTTAAGAGTTGAACGCGATAGCGATATCCTGTACCTAGTGCGTACTTCAATCACTTAGTGCATGCAATGTAATGGGTAGCGTGCTTTGCTACCACGAGCAATTATGAGCGGGGAATCTGTTCGAACTTGCTATCCACCCACTACGTGGTCTTAAGGGAAAACGCGCAGTAACGTGTGTGCCTTTTGTAATGGGTGGCTGGCTTTGAACCACGATGTCATGATATTCACATGTTCTGACGCCCGATAGCAATGTACGCTTGTACCACGCAATATTACTGCGATATAACATGTTGTATTGTGACGCCTGTATACCGGACGTGTGTGTTTGTAAAGCATGAAGGTTATTTTCCCTGGCTTTCCAAGCAGAGGAAGTTATTTTCAATCTAATTCCGAAGCAGAAGGGTGGCTTTGTGGTAGAACACCTGCTTGCCATGCAGACGGCCTGGGTTCGATTCTCACTCGAACCCGGATTATTTTATTATTTATTTAATTTGCAGCTTTCTCGATTTTTCAGTCACGGACAAGATGATGATTTTTCGCTCACAACCAACGACGCCGCCGCCGATACCGACGCCGACGCCGGAATTTCTGCGAAACGAGCTCTTTAACGCTATCGCGTTAATAGGTCTAACGTAAAACTGCCTGGAGGATGCTATGTCGGTTGTCTTGCTCACGAGGTGTTCCCGCAGCACGCCAACTTTATAAGGGATAAATGGGTGTAGCTAAACAAATTTTTTATGGCGTGTTTGAATTGACTATTGCCAAAGCCAGATTAGAAATGTGCTTAAAATGAAAGAGTACCTAGATGTGCTTTACGTGGTTTCTAGATCCGGCTGATAATGAATAAACTTTCCCTGTTCATTGCTAGAAAATACCGGTCAGGGCCTCTACATTTCGCAACCGTAGCTCATCTCTTTTACGACAACGCGACGTATTTTATTAGTATAAGTCTTATTTGTTATTTCTAGCGCTGCAGCTTAATAACAGTTGTTGGCTTCTTTTCGATTACAATCTATTTTCACCAACACAAATTAACTCTGGTCGAAAAGACGCTGTCATAATCCACAACGTCACAGCGACTTCCAGGTGACGTATTTCACTGTCACGAAGTTCCCAGAGATTCGACTTTTTTTTTTCTTTTTTGCCGTCTTTATCTAACTTACTTCGCCTTTCTCGCTTAGATCATTGAAGAAAAAGGATTTACTGATACAGCTCAAATTATTTCTATTTTTAGTGCACCTGTAATATCCCGGAAGATAAAACATTCCATTCCTCTCGAACGCCGCCCAACAAACATAAAAATGGAGGAGTTACTGAACGATACCAGCCGTTCAGTCTCTTATCGTAGGAAGTTTTCTGAAAGGTTACCAATCTCGAGTGTAGCCGACGTGCCAGATATTGCTATTTTCTTCATTCCCAGCCTTTTCAATGGTTTAGTGGCAGCTAACAGACTGGAAGTAGCGATTATCTCCGCTGGTAAAGCACGTAATTCGGTGAGAACTGTCTCTGGGTTCGTGAAAAACGTCGCTCAATTTCTTGATATTGCTCTGCGTCCACTTATTTTTTTGTTACAGGTAGAGAGATTTAGCTGAGATTTAACGACTGCATTACATAGCAGCTTCGCCTGTTAACTTATCATGCTGGAAAAAAAAAGTACTGTAAAGGAGCACTTTCACGGACGCTGCACTTCCGAGTTATTCCGTGCGTGGGTTACAAAACACTAACGCAAGGTAATGAATTAGAATGATGAAGTCTGCTGAAATTATTATTAAGATCCCATCCCCGCGACTCATTTCTTCAGTAATTCCGTCAGTCGGTCGATTCTTCAGCCCTTCCGTGAGAAAGCTGCATTTGCGGATAATGCGTTCCAACAGGAACAACGGGATTGCTTGTTTATACAAAAGCAACGAAAGAGAACAAAATATGATAAGGAATGCGGTAAATCAAAGTGAAATGCGAGACGAAAGACCCGAGACACGCCAGGCACCATCTTTCGGTGTGTGTCGCCCACTCGATGCTGCGTGACTGAATGGGCGTCAGAGTTTGAATATCAACGAACTTCTCGGAAAAACGGGGGGCATAGTTTGGCAGTGCTATCAGTTTCTTGGAAAAAAATAATCAATGAGCACAGATTCCACTTGTGATGCTTTCGCATTTGATTAGCCGCGGTGGTGCAAAGAAAAAAAATGAGTAAACTCTGACTATCTGTGATGCCTTACGTCATATTCTATTCCTTTATAGATATTCGCGTCTTCGTTTCTCGCGCATAAACTAACTGATAATAATAACAAGTGGGGTTTTACGTCCCAAAACCACGATGTGATTATGAGGGACGCCGTAGTGGAGGGCTCCGGGAAATTTCGACTGTCTGGTGTTCCTTAACGTGCCCTGACATCGCACAGTACACGGGTCTCTACCATTTCGCCTCCACCGAAATGCGACCGCCACGGCCGGGATCGAACCCGCGACCTTCGGGTCAGCAGCCGAGCACCGCAACCACTGATCCACCATGGCGGACGTAAACTAAGTGAAGCTGCGAAAAATGTTGGACATTTGAATTTTAGAGAGTTCTCTTACTTGCTTGCTTTGCTTTTGCAGCTTCCTCTTCGCTGCTACATTACGTATGTTACCGGTGAGTATAGTCCATTGCGAAACTTGGCCGTACAGGAGATACCTCGATGGCTGCCGTCTCTCAATGGTCCCCCCTTTCATAGGATGCGCGTAGAAAGAGCGCCGATGGTCGAAATTAATCAGGTTTTCTCAACCACTACGACTTATCTAATAACCCACTGTGGCGTTTTGGGAAACGTTAAAATTCACAATTAAAGTGTGGTCTGTAATGAACACTGTCTTTATGAAAGCGAAATTTCGGTGCTACACATTTAACAAAATGGCTACTTCCAGAAGTCCTACGCCTACATGACGCCAACCTGCACCGCACACTGTGGTAATGATGCGTAGTGAGTGAGTGACAATTTTATTCAGCGAAGGGGTGAGGGGTAAGGGAGGCTAAGCCACATAGGCTGCCCAGGCTGTGCTTTTCGATTACTTCTTCAGCCCTTTCCAGGACCCGTGTCTGGGTGCCTTTGTTGGTGCCGCAGAGAAGGGCCTCCCATTGTTCCTCGGGAGGGGGGGGGGAGCAAACGAGGTCGGTAGGCGGGGGGGATCCTCTACTCTTCAAGGGCTGGCAGAGCAAAGTCGGGTAAAAGGCCGGAGCAGGAGACTGGGGGGCGGGGGGTGTCAATGCTGCGCTTGCCTCCCTCTGCCCCGAAGTTGTCCACAAAATGGTGTCCCCCCCCCCTCCCCTACTTTTTGCCGCATACCTTTGCAGCCTTAATTCAGAGCCGGCATATTGTTCTAGACCCGTAGTATACGGCTAGAATAAACCTTGCGTAAACAAACTTCCAAATATTGAATTTTGCACACAACAAACAATGATAGATGATAGGCTTATCCCACGCAGATGGGAAACATACGCCTCTGGCGCCCATAACATCTCGCGAGGCTGACCACACCGTTATTACAACGACCACACCCTAGTGCAGGTCACGTCGACCATCTCTGTAGCTTGTTGACTCCGCGGTTGACAGGAGCACATCCGCTGGTAAACACGGCCGACATTGTTCCCCGTCTTTGTGTTCGCTTCGTAAACATCCGCTCACCTGCGCTGCTAAACGCCGACAGTGTTTTGCGTCAATTTTTTTTCTTTTTGTGCTGCATTAAGTCAACACTTTCCACTCGTTAACATATACGTCATCTTAGCAGTTCAGCGTACGACTGCGCACTATGGTGCACATGTATTTAGTGGTTCATATTACACTGAAGCATTAAAGCTTGACAAGACGGTTTTTGCGCATTTGATGAAAGCTCTGGCATACAGACGTAGGAAAATTCAACTCCTTTTCAATAAACTATACATTAGATTTTCTGTGGTTCTATGCATAAACGCGCGATCACATGCCATTTCAAGCGACGGGATACGGGTGCTGAGATGGGGAGCTGACAGGTACTACAGCTCTGCTATGTTTCTGGGCTGTAGCGTTCAAAACATTCAAACATCAAACAGTCAAACAGAAATCACGTTCTAATTTATGCATGACCTTTGCGTTGTTGTGGTGCACTGCTTGTAAGCAGCGTTGTTCTTACGGATATTATTTGAGTCTCACACTAACTACTATAATGATCTACTCACATTTGCCTTTATCAAGTAATGGTATCTAAGCTACAGCGGTTAGCGTCATATTCTCAAGTTTAATCACAGTTCTTGTTCACGTGTACAGTAGCCCTGGACAATGCGGGCATATGTCATCAAGGACGTTGTTATACACGTTTCTCATGAAAAAAAAAAAGAAAAGAAAGAGATCCACATTCCTGTGTGGTCAAATTATTTACTCAGGAAGAGGCTACGCTGCTCTATCGTATTGAAATTAGCTCCACCTACACATATTACTTGCCATATTTAAGACACGAAAAATAGAACAACAAAAAGTGCAGCATGAAAACTAACGCCCAGAATATTGCACCACTTACTAATTAGGGGCGAAGCACTTTAGGGTCCATAGGCTTGTCGGCGTGTCATGCTGTCACGGTATGTTAATAATAATTGATTGGAGTTTAACGTCCCAAAACCGCGATATGATTATGAGAGACGCCGTAGTGGAGGGCTCCGGAAATTTCGGACCACCTGCGGTTCTTTGACGTACACCTAAATCTAAGTACACGGGCCTCAAGCATTTTCGCCACCATCGAAAATGCGGGCGCTGTGGCCGGGATTCGATACCGCGACCTGCGGGTCAGCAGTCAAGAGCCATAACCACTAGACCACCGAGTCATGTAGCCACGGTATATCATGCCGTCGTGGTCCATCATAAATGGCGAGAGAGAGGGCTGCGTCGTATAGGGAGGAAGAACATTGCCACCGAGGGGGGGGCTTTGCGACGTCGCGCGTCGCATGAGTTTCGTCGCAAACTCATGCGACGAGACTTTGCGACGTCGGCGTATCATGTCGTCACGGTGTGCCATGTAGTCACGGTGTGTCATGTGGTCACGGTACATCATAAAAACATGTATGCACCACAGAAATTGGGTACGTCCCACTACTCGCAACCCGGTCCACTAAAAATGAAGAAGGCAACAGTTAGCCCAACAAATAGCCGACGACATTAGTGCAGCTGAAACACCCTTCCCTGCATGCTTCGCCCCTCCCCTGTTTTTTTTTCTTCCCCCCAGACCTCCCGTTTATTGCCTGTATACGCTGTTTTTACAGCGGTGCTGGCGCAAAAACATCGCATCTTGTTTACCCTGTTGCAATAAGTAGATAATGACCCGCTTATCACTGCTGAAAACCTGGTTTGCTCGAGCGCGCGACAGTTAATTATTTTTTGGACACGTTTTTACATCGGTTAACAGGTTTCAGGAAGCGCCGAGAGAAGCTGGACCAGGCGGGTTTTTTATATACAGGTAATCTCGCGACCACACAAATCATTGGACCAACGCTGCGCGCGGCAACACGTGCACGTGAGCGCCGCGTTGACAACTACGGCAGAGAGCACACGTAAAGTGGGCACAAAGGTGGTTGCCGAGTTAACGTCAATGTCGCGAGGTGCTCCGATTAGCGTTGAGTCCCCCCAGTGTAGGATAGCAAACCGGACGCGCGTCTGGTTGACCTTCCTGCCTTTCCTTCTTCTTCCTCCTCCTCCCTACGCGAAATACACTTCAAAATTGAATTCAAGGGTGTTCTGGGCTATATTTGCCGCTGATATATTGTAGATTATGTAAGTGCGCCCACACAAATCTACCTCACACGTTATCTCGCTTTCAAAATTTTGTGTCACTACACCTTCAACTTAGCTCTGTAAACCATGATGAAATGTGTGAAAGGCAATAACTCTTTCCATTTATATAAAGCCTTATAAGGCGAAATAAACCAACCGCTGCAGTGAAAAAAAGATTTTCATTCATAAATGTTTTCTACCATTGGCCTCTCGCCTTCGCTTATATGTCCCTAATTGGAATGGGCTGGCATTTGCTCTAAGACAGGAATGTATTGTGCAAGAACATTTTTTTGGCAAGACAGGCCCTGAACCTCTTTTAATGCATAGCTATATTTAGTGAGGCGGTACGAAAATCTGCCCGCCCATGACAAAAAAAAGAAAAAAAGAAAAATGTAACCCGATCTCGGAGATAGTGGAATGCCGGGTCGATCCGCGGCCCATACTGACCCCTTGCGCAATGCCACTAAAATGGTAGAATGCGCAGTTCAAGGCCATTAAGTACGCGCTTGACAGCAGCCACAAGGCGTGCCGCCATAACGACGTATGATTACGCGTGATACTTTAACACACATTGACTCCCACTCAGTACACTGGGGCGAAACAAATACAATGTAGAAGTACAAGACAAACGCAAGAGGAAAAGAGAAGAATGTACGAGCAGGAGGGGAATGTTTAATGTCCAATGTACGACTACGTGAGCGTATGCCCAAGCTATCTTTATTACCATGCGCATGAGCAAACGTGAATCTTTCCGAAACACGTCAAAACGCCGATGAGAAAACCAATAATTATGCTGTTCATGATGTTGGAGATGACTGTCACCAAGGGAGGTTCCGTGTGTGTGTGTGTGGGGGGGGGGGGGGGGGGGGTTCGTACGTGCGTGCTTGCGCGCGCGTGCTTTCCGTTGTGTTACAGGTTACAGTTTCTGTAGAAGAAAGGGAACATAATAAATTATCACAATAAAGCAATAGAATCCCTTGCTTGCTCTTCGCAATTGACGAAATCAGTCGACTCATGTAATGAGCCCTTAATAAAAACTCCATATGGCAGATAAGCAATGATTCCAAATAGCTTAGGTGAAAGGCAGTCTCCTTCGTGTAATGCAGCTAAATTAAACAGCGTGGTGTGAGAAAGGAAAATAAATGACCAGGAAGGGCAAGGAAGGTGATAAGAACAGTCTGAACAGACCATCTCTCTTGCTACTGCGACATGGGGAGATATATAGAGATAAGAAAACTCACAAGCCCGCGCGCACTTATGAGGCATGCTGGTGTGTAATAGGCGTCTGGCACAACCCATTTGACACAGGAAGCGAAGTGGCGCTTTCACCACCTCCTCCTTGCAGCCTCTAGCGAGGGCAGCACTCAAGAACCATCTGTTCTGATATCGGCCGGTCATCAAGACGATTTATCACAGTCACGGCGACCGGCTCTGTACCCTGTTGCGAGGACAATAGCGAAAGAAGGCTTTTGAAGCTTTTATCGCTGCCACAGTTGTTCCAGGAAGCGTTACCGGCCACTCCAACGAGCAAACCGATATTGCAGTAACTGCAACAATTCTCGGCGAGATACCTTGCGACATCAAGCAATAAACTTTCGCTTAGCTCTGCTGATATCCGGGGCATCTTGCAAAAACTGAACGTATACAATTTGAGTTTAGCGATTCAAAGCTTGAGCATTTTTATTCGCATCTTTTTTATTTCGTGCATGTTTTAGTCGGTTGTTATACCACGGAGTCCCTCTCTGGCCCTTTATCATCTTCCCATGCAACGGCTAATCATGTGAAGGCGTTTAAATACCCTTAATGTTTCGTGCACATTAGCGCACCACAATACGCAATATGCCCTGCGCAGTTCATTGGTTTCTCTGCAGACTGGAGCGTGACTCCAGCAGAAGCTGGCTAAGTACAAAATGGATGCTGAAACTCAGATATTGGCAGAACCCTCCTGAAATTCTCTCTCAATTGCTTTACCATTATCTGTGGTTACTTATTGGGATTATGGAATCGGTGATATCATGGAAAATGTCTTGCAACATCGAAGTTACGTGCCTGCGTGGCAGGGTAGCTGGACGCGGAGACTCCGAGCACATGATCCATGTGATGCGCGTTATTCTGTCTCAGGGATCGGCCCACACACCTGTGACACTGTGCGCAGGGTAGGGGCGCCGACTACAGATAATGTAAGACCGAACGGCATTGTGGCGAGATGTGCATCGAACCCCGAACGCGGAAAAGGAGGCAAAGAGAGGTGTGCTGTATTAAAATAATTCTGCTCTTTATCGCGTATATTTGTACCCCAGTGTATACCATTAGGCTAGTGTATACTCATCTGTTCGAAAATAGCGCATTATAACTGGCTTTGCCAAGTCATCGTCATCGCCATCTTGACGAACTCGACCCATATACGTAAGGAAAGATGCCCCCCCCCCCCCCTCACCCCCCACTGCGAAAAAGTGCGACGCAAGCTTGCCGCACAGACTATAGGTATGGTATTCAGTCGGTGCCACACGTACTTCTCGCCGACCGTGCTGAGTCAGAATTGTGAAGAATGCGATAGTTCTCAGACCACAGAACACTTCTAGTGCATGTGCCGTGTGTATGTTGTACCGGAGACAGCCGTTCACAGAGATTTTGTTGAAGTTTGTCAGAACAATTGTCTGTAAAAGCTTGATTGGAACCTTCGCCTAATCCTCGTCATCAGTCTGATACTCTCAAGGTCCTTAACAAATTTTAGGGGCGAAGCTCCTTAGGGCCTAGCCTTGTCGTCGTCCGCGTCCGTCACGGAAAGATTCGTGGATGTGAGACACAAAAAAAGGTTTAACAATACACTAATATCAATCATATTTGTGACAGAACAATATAAAACACCTAGAAGCACAAACCCTTTATACTAGTAGGCGACTTAACGTACACATTATGGACCTTAGGACCAAGCTTTGTCGTGAAATCTCACTGTCCGCTGTCATGGTGGTTAGGAAACCGTCCGCCTCGGTGGAAAAGTGGCTACGGTGCTCGGCTGCTGACCCGAAGGTCGCGGGTTCGATCCCGGCCGCGGCGGTCGCATTTCGATGGAGGCGAAATGGTAGAGGGCCGTGTACTGTGCGATGTCAGTGCACGTTAAAGAACACCAGATGGTCAAAATTTCCAGAGCCCTCCACTACGGCGTCTCTCATAATCATATCGTGGTTTTGGGACGTAAAACCCCAGATATTATTATTATTATTATTGGTTAGAAAACCATTGCTATAGCCGAAACATGTGTGCATGTGAATAAAAAAAAAGATTTACAGTGGACGAACAACAATTATAATTGTGAAGGAACAATATAAAGCACCTACAAGCACCAAACTCTTTATACTAGTCGGCGACTTCAACGTAGACATTATGGACTTTAGGACCGAGCTTTGTCGTCGACTCTTTATGTCACTCTATGTCACTCAATTTACATTATATGGGGCAACGCTCGGGTAAGATATGTGAGACACAAAAAAAAGGTTTAACAATACACCAATATCAATCATAATTGTGACGGAACAGTATAAAACACCTACAAGCACAAACCCTTTATCTTAGTCGGCGACTTCAACGTAGACATTACGGACCTTAGGACCTAGCTTCACCCACTCGTCATCATTCACTTTGTGGAGATGTGTGTTTTTTGCATAACAGACTAGAGAATTCAAGTCTGTGGCCATTCAATTTTTTTCGCTACCATCTTCAGTCTTGTAACGAATGTATTATCTTGTTCTCTGTTTTTAAACCTATTCGGCATTCCCCAAAGCCGAGCAGCAGTTTTCCTAACTCTCAGCTTTTCTGTCGCAATAAATACCTCTCTCTGTTGCACTGGGACTATTAGGCTAAGATTTGTTGTATTACTAAGTAATAATGTCTGAGAACAGAGTCGCCAAGCGCAACTGTAAAGACAGTTCAGATGGGGCTCTATATAAGTCGATTTGAGTGATGTAGCATAAGTGGCGGTATAAATTTTGCATGTTACGAAGCACGGAATGTTCGCTCAGACCAAAGTCACAAATTTTGGGTTTATTGGACTGCTTCGTATTAATCGACATCGGCCGATTGCAGACATGCACAGGTGCCAGTCAGCAAGTCGGGGAATATTTGTTCAAAAGAAGCATGGAAGCCTTTTTATCGAAACGTAAGTAAGGATGCTATCGCAGAAGTATATCCCTGTGTAATAAATCCACTGATCAAAAGCTACATCCAGGCAAGAGCTGCAGATTGAGTCATGCGGAAAAGTAAGACTACTCTCACTGTGCGCGAGAAGTCCTTATCGTCAAAAAGCGGGGAGTATAACAAATTTATTTCCCTCACTTCAAGCTATCGAGGCTATAGGTGAGTATTGAAAGGGCTGAGTGATGGCACAAAGTCCAGGACACGCCATCAGGAATGTCTGCCAATTCTGAAAACAGGGTGCATGAGCTGTCACCAATCATGCAGGACACAGGATTCAAATATCAATCACCATTATATCAAACGTATTTGCAGGACGCCTTACTTGTGCTTTTTTATTACATGTTAATTAGGAAACCTTGGCTCTTTTATATAGGGCCGGCTACTTCTTTTCACAGGTAGTGGAATTATTGAAAAGTACATCCACGAAAAAAAAATCTACATAAACGAGAGACAGCTTGACAGTCAAGACATATACATTTACATAAGCACGACTTCTGTTCTCAGAGTAACACTTCAGGCGGCACAAAATACAGCCCAGGCACATAACACTAAAGTCACTTTTGTTTATGGCTCCGTAAGGTAACCTAATTTTCCACTCACAATTTCGCTTTGTTTATGGTACTTGCACTTCTCCGGCACAAAATTTGTAGCTCCACATCTCTTGGCGGTGCCCTGTGAAAAACACGCGCACGGCTCTAATGATGCCTGTATTCAGCACGAAATGCGGCACACTGTAAAATATATTCGCATGCGACAAGGAAGAAAGAAAACCGCACAGAACCCTCCCAAGTAACTTGTAGGCGAATAAATTCAGAAACTTCTTCTCCTACGACAATTTGCTCTAACCGCATGACGCATAAATTGGCAATAAGTTAGTTGACCCCTGCGCTGCACCGCATGTCGACGTCAAAGGTCTTGCCAAAGTCTTTCAAAGCATTGAAAGATTCTAATCTTACGTTCTCCGGCGAAGTTCTTGTTGCATCTCGTTAGAGTTGCGCCACTCTTGGCGCCACTTGTTCACACAATACGGACCGCTGGTGAATTTCCGGCTTATCAACGTTTCTTTCGTCCAACAAACAGACCCCATAAGGCAAATTTCCGCGCCACAATCCATTTTATATCGACGAACGCAGTAAACGCAATCAACAATGTGTCTATGCCATCTGCCTCCCATGAAGTTTTCTTTGCGCCTCGCAACTAGATTGATAACACGAACGCCTATCATTCCAATGCAACAGCACTATTGCTGTAATGTTAGCTAAAGAAATGTGCTTTCGACATTGGCATAGCCAGGGGGAGGAGGGGGGGGGGGGGGTTCAACTCATCACCCCCCACCCTCTACGGCAGGGGTCTCAAACACGCGGCCCGCGGGCCGCATGCGGCCCGCGAGGCTCTCGGTTGCGGCCCGCAGATTACTGTCTTCGCCCCACGTTTCTTTTTTTTTCTTATTCAGTATGTTCGTGGGGCACACAGGCCACACAGACTTACGGCATTGTTTCTGTGAAGCATCCCATGTGTCACCTTGTTCTAAACATAACCGTTAAACAAAAACTTTATTTCACAATCGACGTCAAGATTTCAGTCATTTGGAGATCAATGTCGATATGTTGGAATTCTGGCACCACCAAATGTCCTTCAGAAATGACCTGTATATGAGGTATGAGAATGTTTTCTTTTAAATAGCAGCGTTTTTCTAGCAATAAGTAACTATCCTTTCCCCCCCCCCCACCCCCCCTTCCGCGCTCGTACCTCCTTCACTGTCCTGGCCCTTGCGGGACTAATTTGCGTGACTGTGGCCCGCTGGCTGAGGTGAGTTTGAGACTCCTGCTCTACGGCATCTTTACATTTCGCACGTTCGTGCTTGCGTTTGGATGCACACGCGTGCATCCAAACACAAGCACGAACATACATAAAGGGACATCGCTCCCCCCCCCTCCCGTCTCCCGTCCCTCCCTGAATTCATAGTGCACGTCGCGTACATTACACAATCCCTTAAGTTTCACGCGTATTGCGGTAACACTGACACATTTCACTCCCAGGTGCTTCTACGGGCCATACGTCTATGGAATAGTCTTGCCAAAAGCATATTCAGAGACGCTAACCCCTTGTATTAACGCGATAGCGTTAAAGAGCTCGTTTCGCAGAAATTCCGGCGTCGGCGTCGTTGGTTGTGAGCGAAAAATCATCATCTTGTCCGTGACCGAAAAATCGAGAAAGATGCAAATAAAATAAATAATAAAAATTTTCGGGTCCGAGTGAGGATCGAACCCGGGTCGTCTGCGGGGCAAGCAGGGGTTCTACCACACAGCCATGCCTCTGCTTGGAAATACTGTGAAAATAACTTCCTCTGCTTGGAAATGCAGTGAAAATAACTTTCATGCTTCGCAAACGCAAGCGCCCTTTATATAGGCGTCGCAATATAACATGTAATATCCCAGGAATATTGCGTGGTACAAGCGTACATTGCCATCGGGCGTCAGAATATGTGACTATCATAACGATTTCATAGTTTAAAGCCAGCCACCCATTACAAACGGCACACACCTT
The DNA here is from genome assembly GCA_030522465.1 of Rhipicephalus appendiculatus. Lineage (NCBI taxonomy): Eukaryota > Metazoa > Arthropoda > Arachnida > Ixodida > Ixodidae > Rhipicephalus > Rhipicephalus appendiculatus. The sequence continues at coordinate 438,707 of JALIZH010021668.1, forward strand.
ACTGCGCGTATTCCCTTAACACCACGTAGTGGGCGCATAGCAAGTTCGAAAACATTTCCCACATTTGCCGCGCGTGATTGCTCCTGGTTTAAAGCATGCTACCCATTACATAGTATGTACTAAGTGATTGAAGGGACAGGATATCGCTGTCGCGTTCAACTCTTAAAGGCGAAGATTAAGGGTCCCCCCAATTTTTTTCGTCAGTTGCTCGATGCAGAGATCACCACCTAACCCATACTCTTTTTGAATTATTATATGTATTGAACTGTGTTTTCTGGAGGCTTTTTAGTGGTCTGCGCCCAGTTACATGTCTGCGTGATAACACTGCTGTTAGCTTATTAGCTTGTTTTTTGCGATTTAACATTTTATTTATATGAATTCTTTTGACGTTATCTTTCTAGTGTTGTATATTAAGGACATATATTTAAGCAGCACCGTCCTCTCGCTCCCTCCCCCCCCCCCCCCTTCTTCCCACGTACTGTATTTTCAATTTGGGATAGTGTTACTATACTGCCTTGTAAGATGTTTTGCTTCGTACATCACTGTTTTGGGTCTATTTTATACAATTTTGCAACTCTTTGTTTCAATAGCTTCTAAGGACCCCTTACCCAACATCCCACCGGGCCCTGTAAGATACGTTCAAATGACTAAATAAACTTCTGGCTACACCCCTGACTTTCGCTATTTTCACTGGCATGGGTTAACAACGATAACGATTTATGTAAAGTGACCTCGTTTTTTAAAAGGTGAGGAAACCCCTGCTTGCTCAAGCGCCATGCGTTGCATCTCCGATAGACACTAGCGCCAGATTTCCCTCGAGTGTGTTATCAGGAAGCTCTATGGTGGGAGTGACGAAGTTGCGCGCATGTTGGCAACAGCACGCTGCTCACGTTGCCCGCTATCTATATGCTGATGTCAGTAGCTAATGGTAGCACAGCGCGCGTTCTCGTGTGAACTTGAAAAAGCCAAGATGCGCAACAAAATGAGGCTGTACCGATATAAATTGTGGCTGTACCGATTAACTCTACTAATGAATTTCAGTTTGCAGTATCAAGGAAAAAATTGCTTCAACGTTTAATGTTCCTACTGACTTGTTGGCTGGAATGTTCCAAAATTACTCTCTCTCTCTCTCTCTCTCTCTGTGGCAAGAACTCTATTCTACATAAACTATATGCGCACGCATTCAACTTATAGTAATCAATCCGACGTAGTTACTGTGCCCAGCTGGTGAAATATATGGCTTATGGAAACAAATGTCAGAAAAACTTGGAGGACGCTTGAGCATTTGCCTCCAAGAGCAGAACGCAATAGCGTCATCGAGCCCCTTGCGCTTTGCCTTTAACCGCGCCGTGCCGCAAGGAATGGCACGCTCGTGCGCGTAACATTGGTCGTTTCAAATTATCCTACAATGCCGACTGCAAGTACACTTGCGAAGTGCCCACTATGCCATAATTCTTTCTTTTGCAAATTGGCGAAGTATCCACTACGCGTCTACATAAGGTGCCACCTGCACCTCCGCACCTGCGCACTTTGTAATGAGTGGGCAGCTTTAAATCGCCTACTCGTTGCGCAACTGACATGTTTTGACGCCTGGTGCGATTGTATGATTCTGCCACGCAATATAACATTTACGTTAAGGAGACTCCTCCCACTACGTGAAATTCTTATAGCGTTTATTTTACTAAGCAGTTGCAAGCAATAATGGCCTGGTTCCGGGGTAGAACACCTGCTTGCCACGCAGATGGCGTGGGTTCGATTCTTACTCGAACCGAAGAATTTTATTATTTACTTATTTATGTCTATTTCGAATTTTCGCTCACGGACAACGCTGACTTTTAGCTCACAACTAACGACGCCGATAATAATAATATCTGGGGTTTTACTTGCCGAAAACCACCATATGATTATGAGGCACGCCGTAGGGCAGGACTCCGGAAATTTCGACCATCTGGTGTCCTTTATCGAGCACTAACATCGCACAGAACATGGCATTTCGCCTCCATCGAAATGCGACCGCCGGGATCGAACCCGCGACCTGAGGGTCAGCAGCCGAGCACCGTAACCGCTACACCACCACGGCGGACACCAACGACGCCGACACCGGAATTTCTGAGAAGAGAGCTCTTAACGTTACTGCGTTAAAAATCCACGCAGAATCTCCTTGGGGATTTACCTTAGCAATACGTTAGCGTGGAGTTGTGCTGTAGGTTGCGGCCATCTCTAAAACGCTGTTTTCAGGGGGCATGGCATGGCGCGTTTTATATTTCTTCGGCAGCGTCTGGAACGGCTGCCTCAGAAGGAGCCTCACGGGAACACCGAAACTCGTGTTTGGTAGCAAATTTTTGCGAAGTATAAATTCTGGTCATTTGTACAATCCTCCCTGTCGGCCTCTACAAATTGTCCACGAAATTCGACGAATCCTTCATCAAAGGGCTATCTTTCTACATTCGTTTTGCACAACTGGTACTACGCATTCGTATCGTTCAAATATAATTCATATTCTGCAAGCACGGGTGGTTAGGAACACCCGCCTTCAAAGCGTGGGGGGCCTCGTTCAAACCTCAGCCCCGGAAAGAAAATCTAGTTTGTTTTATTCGTTTATTTTTACATGGTGATGTTTGTCTTACGTGATACATGGACGGACGGACGGACGGACAACTTGCTCTTTGAATCATCATAGAAATGCTTACGCATTTCACAAAGAAACGGGATCGAATTAGCGTGCGTCTACGAAAAGACAACTTTTTTAAATGCGAAGCATTTCTTAGCGAACTTCGGCGAGTTTGAGCGTATCTATCTATCTATCTATCTATCTATCTATCTATCTATCTATCTATCTATCTATCTATCTATCTATCTATCTATCTATCTATCTATCTATCTATCTATCTATCTATCTATCTATCTATCTATCTATCTATCTATCTATCTATCTATCTATCTATCTATCTATCTATCTATCTATCTATCTAGCCGCCTACGACTTTGTGCTCTCCTGGCCGTATCGTTAATGGGATTTGTACGAAATTTTTTATGACATAACATGACTGTATGACGAACATAAATAGCTGGTCATATCATGAAAATCATGACTAACTTGTCATCAAAATAATGATTTACATCCCACGTTCATGGCGCGCTCGCGGCCGTTTCGTTAGCTTGATATACACCAAATTTGGGATTGAGTGACATTACTGTATGACGAACATAAATGACAAGTCGTAATATGGAAATCATGACTTGTCATGTGCGACATGACTTGCATTCCACGCTCATGGCGCGCTCGCGGCCGTTTGGTTAGCTTGATATACACCAAATTTGGTATTGAATGAAATGATTGTATGACGAACATAAATGACAAGTGGTAATATGGAAATCATGACTTGTCATGTGCGACATGACTTGCATTCCACGCTCATGGCGCGCTCGCGGCCGTTTGGTTAGCTTGATATACACCAAATTTGGTATTCAGTGACGTGACTGTATGACGAACATAAATGACAAGTCGTAATATGGAAATCATGACTTGTCATGTGCGACATGACTTGCATTCCACGCTCATGGCACGCTCGCGGCCGTTTGGTTAGCTTGATATACACCAAATTTGGTATTCAGTGACATGACTGTATGACGAACATAAATGACAAGTCGTAATATGGAAATCATGACTTGTCATGAGCGACATGACTTGCATTCCACGCTCATAGCGCGCTCGCGGCCGTTTGGTTAGCTTGATATACACCAAATTTGGTATTCAGTGACATGACTGTATGACGAACATAAATGACAAGTCGTAATATGGAAATCATGACTTGTCATGTGCGACATGACTTGCAGTCCACGCTCATGGCGCGCTCGCGGCCGTTTGGTTAGCTTGATATACACCAAATTTGGTATTGAGTGAAATGATTGTATGACGAACATAAATGGCTGGTCATATCATGAAAATCATGACTAACTTGTCATGAAAAGTATGATTTACATGCCACGCTCATGGCACGCTCGCGGCCGTTTCGTTAGCTTGAGATACACCAAATTTGGTATTGAGTGACATGACTGTATGACGAACATAAATGACAAGTGGTAGTAGGGAAAATCATGACATGTCATGAGCGACATGACTTGCTTTCCACGCTCATGGCGCGCTCGCGGCCGTTTCGTTAGCTTGATATACACCAAATTTGGTATTGAGTGACATGACTGTATAACGAACATAAGTGGCAGGTGGTAACATGAAAATCTTGGCATGCATGTCATCTACAATGCCATTTACATGCCACGCTCATGGTGCGCTTGCGTCCAGTTCGCTAGCTTGACATACACCAAAATTGGTATATCGCGACGTGACTGTATGACGAACACAAATGACACGTCGTAACATGTAAAACATGACATGCAAATTATGTAAAGCATGATTTGCTCCTTCCTGGCTGCTTCGCATTACATCGATTCCCACAGTGCGTGGGATCTGCCGGCTTTTTTACGTGTCAGATGTGCCAATCAAGTTACGTTCTTCTGTAATCTGGCGCCCAATTACATTCAATCATTGCTAGCCTTGACCGATAAGCAGGGCAAGCAAATAGAAGGAATGCGCCATGCAGATCACTGGAAATAAACGTACTTTTAGCGGAATTAACGTTTTACTTTTTTTAACGAACTCCAATAATATTAAAAAAATCTGGCAGTATAAGTTTATCTATACTATGCCGCCCATATAATTATTACAGTGAAATTCTATGAAATCTTCAGTCTACAGTAAGTACAGTAAAGCGCTCCTTTGGGCTAGTTGGTACATGTTGAACAAAGGTCGGAGAAGTTGGCGCTGCATAAACGTTTTCTGTGTGTGTGTGTGTGTGTGTGTGTGTGTGTGTGTGTGTGTGTGTGTGTGTGTGTGTGTGTGTGTGTGTGTGTGTGTGTGTGTGTGTGTGTGTGTGTGTGTGTGTGTGTGTGTGTGTGTGTGTGTGTGTGTGTGTGTGTGTGTGTGTGCGTGTGTGTGTGTGTGTGTGTGTGTGTGTGTGTGTGTGTGTGTGTGTGTGTGTGTGTGTGTGTGTGTGTGTGTGTGTGTGTGTGTGTGTGTGTGTGTGTGTGTGTGTGTGTGTGTGTGTGTGTTTGTGTGTGTGTGTGTGTGTGTGTACCACGTATGCGGCGCGAAGTTCTCCAATCTGTGTTATACCGTAAGTACTGATCTGATTAATTGTATCAGAGACTTCAGCGAAGTTTACAAATTATACCCAGTAACGTTACCATCATCAACAGCCCTTTTTTTAGTGCCCAGGCACTATGCTCAATAACGCCGCTCATTTGACTCCTTTACAAAATGTTGAGTTCATTATTTTAGTTGTGTAGTGAAATGCTGTTAATAATATTAGTGCACCTCCAGTCAGTGAAATTTACACATGACAGGGATGACTTCCTACACTTGATCGCACTTTAAAGAATCCCAGGCGGACGAAATTTCCGGAGCCCTCCACTACGGCGTCTCTCATAATTATATGGTGGTTTTGGGACGTTAAACCCCAACAATTACTATTATCCTACACTTGACCACAGCTTTAAAATGACTTGCATTTATCATAGGACTAGCGGTAGAGGCGCGCTCCATAGGAGGCATCAAACATGCAATATTATTGTATGCGCTCCGGGCAAAAAGGAAGCGTGAGCCGCTGCGTATAGCACGATACGGCTTGGCTCGCTTAGGCCTCAAGTCTAGCTTTTACTACTGGGAATAGAATAGAGATAGCAATAAAAGAAAGCGAATAAGAAAGCGGCTACGTAAAAATACTAAAAGAAGCGCGCGTGGCAAATGTGCATAGGAGCCACGGTCTTAACGATATTGAGTACAGTGATGTCCAGGCTTCCAACATGGCGGAGGTTTTACACGTAATAGGTCTTGTACATAATTTTTCACTTGAAGGAACCTAATTACCCTTGCGAGCGTTCTTACCAGAAAGGATCGCTCCGGCTGCTGGGATTTGAAAATTTCCAAACATCTGCGCGACAGGCGTCCGTGGTGTGCACTTCCGGGAGCTTAAAAGCTCCCGGAAGAACAAGGTAAATATTCGACATGCAAGAAAACGACAGCAGTTACCACAGAGCAGTATCTTTGAATCTCAGCTCATTCACTGAGACAGGCTGTCATCGTGGATAAAATTCTTGAAAACGTTTTCGCGATGTGCCCTACGTCATCTTCGTCTGCCACAGTATCGAATGTTGCGCCCTCGGAAATACAGAGAGAGGCCAAGAATCTGTGTTGCCGCGAAAGTCCTACACAGGGAAACCAGTAGACAGCGCGTCGGCGGGCCTTAATTGAAAAATTGTTTTCGCGGAAACGCGTTTGTTATTGTTTGATTACGCAGAACAGAGATCCGGTCACTGGTACAACTTTGTGGGTCAAAACGCTCAGCGCGATGGCGAAACTGCCGCGCCAGCAATGTTGTGTGGGTGGTGGAAGTCCACCTTCATTAGTGGCACGTGTAACGAACGAGTGACACTCTTGTTTCTCTTCCAAGCAGTTTCCGTCGAGTACTCACTTACGGTTTTCCGAATATGTTGCAACTTCCGAGGAAGAAGTTGCTGCGCAAGAGCGGCGCAAGAGCGGCGCAGTTGCTCGAGACCCGTTCGGCCCTGCCTATGTGCCCACAGGTCAAGGATGAGCTTTCTACCGTGTTAAAGCCCTTAAATTCTCGACCGAAGGCGTTTGTCTCTTCATATTACTCATAAATAGCCTTCTAAAAATATAAATCGATGGTTCTGGTTCAAGTTAAAGAGTTATATTGGATACATACAAGGTGTTTTTTCTTCTAAGGTCGAAAATTTTAAAAAGAAGACAACCTGCTTTAGGTTTATTTTTACCCTAGGGCTACATTAGGGGCTATGGCGGGCGTCAGGTAAGAGGCAGATGTTTTAATTGGTTCGCTAATTAGCCAAACAGGTTAATTACCTTTTCCATTTTTCTTATTTTTGGGGATACGCTGTATTAACAGACTTGGAGATCATCCGCAAAATAGTCCAGTGAAGAAAAAAAAAACAATTTTTGCACGTCATTTTCCACGAGGCGAGAAAAAGGTCACCCTGGCAGGCAGCATCACACCCTGAGAGGTGGTCAGCGCCACTGATGTAGCTGGTTCCGCCTGGCGCTTTGCGTCACACGGTTCACGTCACCTGAGGCCTAGAAGGGCGACCGGTGGTATCGCTGCCTGTTTCGCTGCGCTCCGCAGCAGTGTTGCCAACCACTTTTTGAAAAATACCCTACGCCGAGGTCAAAACTACCCTACTTCACCCTACACAACCTTTTTCATTACCCTACGTTTTACCCAGTTCCACCCTACACCTAAAAATAGCGCCGTGTAACAATGATAGCGTACAGACTATACAGTGTACGACGTGCAGACGTATGAAGATGCTGGAGTCGCTAGCGACTTCAGTGGTTTGAAAATTAGTTTCGAATAGAGATTAAGGTGCATGAAAGACAGCAGATGGAAGGGAAAAGCGTTCCGGTATTTGCATGGGAAGAGCATCGACTCAAAGTTGAAAAAAAAGATAGGAGACTCATCAGCAACTATATTTCAGACATTGTAAGCGACATGGTAAACATAACAATGAGCGTTAAGCGTAACGTAATAGATGCAGAAGAAAAAAGATGTCCTGTAGAGTAAAGTAGGGATGGCAGTGTTGGAAAGAAAACCGTCTGAGTAACTATACAGTAAGGGTAAACACGAAATAAGCAAGGACACATTTTATGATAGGGGGTCGGGTTGTCTTAGAACGCGTAGTTATAAATCGAGATAAGGTAAAGGAAAGACAGATCTCTTCTTTACTGTACATGCCTGCGGAAGGTAAGAAAACATGTTTTAATTGAATGTAGGTTTTAAATGAATGTTGAAAACATGTTTTAATTGAATAAGGAAATATACACTAGGGTGTATGTTAGGGCGCTAACCTACATGAAGCCTTGGGCTTTAGGAACAACATTGGAAAGGTAAACAAGGCGGCGATAGAAAAATGTAAAAGGGGACTGCAGGATTTGCGGCGCAAAAGTAGGTTTGAGAGCAAAAAAGAAGCAGGAAAACTAAGGTTAATCCCGAATAAAGCGCAGAAAGGTGCGCTGTGAATGTACAAGGTTGTTTTATGAGAAGAGACCATTAATTCAGCTGGAATAGAGCAGGCCGTAATATAGTATTAGGCCTAATAATAATAATAATAATAATAATAATAATAATAATAATAATAATAATAATAATAATAATAACAATAATAATAATAATAATAATAATAATAATAATAATAATAATAATAATAATAATAATAATAATAATAATAATAATAATAATAATAATAAAATCTTGAGCTTGGCGGAGCGCAGGTCACAGCCCCGTTATTAAAGGGACGCTATTTAATCCATCCATCCACTGTCATCGAAAAAACTCGCATGGGTCCTTTCTACATTCACCCAAGATGGCTGGAAGGCGAAATATATTTTCTATTTCTTCTTCTCGGTCGATTCTATTGACCGACTCGAAAGATTTGCACCTAGCGTGGTTTTGCATTGCCTCCGGGATCGGAGACATCGCAAGCTTTCAAACCCTCCCGTGCCGATCGGCGCACCTATGACCATGCGACCATGAGATGTGATGACGTCATCGTTTGACGTCACATTGTGATGTCACAGTGACGTCAATAATGAGTTCATGATGACAAAAAAAAAAGCTCTGGCGATATGTGTCGCCACGATGACGAAATGAGGCGGTGTGGCTACATCGTGATGATTATTTGCAACACTCGCGACAATCACTTTTCGTGTTTGATGAGGCGTCAAAGGATTTCGCCTTATAACCGAAGCCGACCACCATCGCAAAAGTTCAAGAGCCCCTCCATGCAACGAACAAATGGGAGACGACAGAGAGGGACAAAACCATCCACTAGAAAAAACAACAATCCTAGCACAACGATGTGTGACGTATTATCTGTCGCCTTTGCCGTGTGCTGGTGACATGCGAATTAAGACAATTCCAATTTTATTCAAAGAAAGATTTAGATTTCGGATCTATTCAGGAATGTAAACCTCGGATATGTCGCGCGGATGTTCTACATTTTTCACTGATCAGTGACGAGCAAAATGTTGAAATTACTCTACCTCTTATAGGAAAATCGTATTACCGCCCTACTACCCTACGCTGGCCGAAAAATACTGAAAATACCCTACAAACAGGGTAATTAAGCTGCGGTTGGCAACCCTGCTCCGCAGCCTCTTGGATTGCCGCGTGTGAACCCAAAACGCATAATCACTTTGTCCTTCATGTGCTTGAACAAGAAGGGGCACCCGCACTGAAGTGATTTTGGCGAATGGACGGTACGATGATTTCACCTAGCGCCATACCGAAACGTGCATGCACTGACTTATTAGAGTACATACAAGATTTGGTAAGTGGAATGTCTGTGCATAACGTGTAGACGTATGTACAAGCACTTGATAGTGTGCTGACACAACGGAATACGTTCGCACGCATGACGTTCGCACACATGCGAACACGGTGTGGCTAGCCGGCGACGCAAGGAGCCATCCACACTACGGGGTTGAGTCCGCTCACCGCTGGGTGCCGAATCTGTTCGTTCTCGAGGCCAATAGACCAGGGGCAAAAATAAACATAAAGCAATTTACCTTCCTTCAATAACTTTGGACCTTGTACGAAAGAACACCCGGTATGATATCGGAGCATAAGTTGACTTATGATAGGGGCCAATTAACTGTAGGTTAATTAACGACAATCGCTTGATTGAGTTCGTAGAAATATTGCGAGCTGCTAGGGATCGTTGCGGCATCTGGCGGAGCAGATCTCAACCACGCGCTTCTTTCTGCTTGTCCTCTGAGATCCGTTTGGGCAGTGCGATGAAAACAATGCTAACAAGGAATACCTCAAGGTACGCGAACGCCGGGCTGCGAGTACCACTGCCAGACACCTTAGTGGAGGATTAGGGTCGCCTCTAATTTATTATAATCTACCAATTATGCGAACACGTGAAGGCGTGTTCGCGCAGTTGGATCCGAATGTCACCGTCGTGCGTATGCGCGGCTCATGCGTGAAAGGTTAGCACTTTAGAGACACGCAGTGTGCTTAGTTGCAGGTACGACGAAGTGAAGTGAACGCATCGCCACCCTCCGCTTTATTGGTTATGGCAGGGCCGGGGCAGCGTTCTAGCTTCCCCTGCGGGTAGCAGCGTTGAGCGCGACGTTGGGTTTGTGTTGGTGCGCGAACCCTTATACCACCAGTTACGTGTGTACAGACCGTCCAGGGCGTATTGTGGCTCCTGCGAGACACTTGAACATCTCGTATTAGATTACCTTACATTCGTTACGCAGTGTAAATGGCCCCAAAAGGAATACACTCTGTCTGGACTAAGGTGTACGACATCCGACAATTCGCCTACTTCCGAGTGGATGTACACTTCGCGACTAGGCCATTCGTGCCCTGCCAACTGGCTTCACGCCTGCGGCGAGATCTTCGGTTCCTCCATGGTGCCTCAAACAGCCAGTCATCAACCTGACAATACCAGGCACCAAGAAAAAACAAGATTTGTCAACACCAGCTCTTAAGCAGCTCGCCTTACTTCTATTGTACGAGAAGTACCAAGACTGTACACACTTCTACACCAACGGCTCCGTCCTGACGAACAGCTCAACAGCGGCGGTCGTGATACCAACGAGCGCCACAACTATCAAATTTAGGACAGCTCACCCAGCAACATCAACGGCAGCAGAGCTTGCAGCGCTTTGCGCCGCGCTGCGTTTCATTAACAACCAAAGGACACAAAGGTGGACGATTTTCTGCGACTCCAAGGCGGCACTGCAGTCTCTTCTGTCAAGTCTATGCCGCGGTCCACACGAACAGTTGGTTTTTGAGATGGCTGAAATGCTACACCACATAACCGAGAAAGGGACACCACATTATATTTCAATGGCTACCAAGTCACTGTGGAATTATTGGTAATGAACGGGCCGATCAAGCTGCCCGTTCAGCCCATACAGATGACCACGACCTATCGATACCTCTCTCTAGGGACCGACGCTGCTAAGAAACTGCGCATGCTTGCTCGGCCAATGCTCCATGTCACATTGGAATGAACCGCATTGTACGCATGTACGATTACGCTCACTTGATTCCAACGTTAAGCCTTTCGTTTTTCCAGCAAGACTCTGACGAGGTGACGCTACTGTTCTGTGCAGACCTATGGTTAGGGCATCGCGTTTGCCCGTGCGTGTGCGTATGCGTTCCGCATATGGATGGCCGACACCGCCGCCTGCGTACACTGCGGAGATGAAGAGACTCTTCGACCTGTCCTGTGCGACTGCTCGGAATATAGCATACAAAGGCAATCTCTTTATAATGCACTCAACAAGTTAGATGACCAGCCTCTGTCAGAGGAAAGAATATTACGCCATCGTCCAAACTCAACGTCGCAGAAGAAGGAAGCGCTACTGGGCTTCCTGCGAACTACCGGTCCGTCTGAACGACTCTGAGTGGAACGCTCTCGTGTGTGTGTGTGTGTCCGTGTTTTGTTCTTATTTATTTTTTATCTCTCTCTCTCCTTCTAATTCCATATTCCCCCCACTCCAGTGCCGGGTAGCATACCAGATCCTAGCTTCTGGTTAACATCCCTGCCTTACTCTTTTCTCTCTCTCTCTCTTCCTTCAGGAAACTGAATTCGCTTCCCCTTTGTTAGAACATTTTTTCTTGATAACTTTTTCACATTCTTGCTCTATATTTTTCTCTGCGCTTTCGGTTCATTTCTTCATTTCCTTTCCCGTTTCTTTTTTCCTATCTTCCTCTCCAGTTTTTATTCCATTCTTCCGAAAATGTTGCCAAGCGTTGTGCCTCTCCAGTTGGCACTTGTCAGAGTGCTCCCTCCATATTTCCTCTTTGTAGTTTGTACTTTGTGTATTGATTCATGTTTGTATATACAAAAACAACATTAATATTAGCAGGCCTGCTTAGCAACAAATTGCACATTTGTGTCTCAAATACTCACCATCAGAAAGCTTGCACACATGTCGGACACCATGGCACTTCGTACAGCATTTTCTATTGGCACTTTATAGCTGATCCGGCTGTTTCTGTCAATATAATTAATTAATGTCACCGTTTGTCTCAGGCGAACTGAACCACACGCGAACTCATTGGGAGGCGTGTTTACAAGTTTGCTTGGAGACGCATAGCACCATTAGGGCATTTCTCGCATGCAGATAGACGGTGCTGAGATGAACACTAAAAGATGCTTTCCGTACTTGGGTTTTATGGTAGAGCGAGGTCAAACGTTGTGCTCGTGCAGCTGCCGGCGGCAAGCGCGTCAGAACCCATCGCCAAGAATCCTGGCATTGACATAGTGACGCCTGCAAAATAGCGAGAGCGCCGAAGGTGCATTACGGAGCGGTTAACCTCATATACCGTGCGCCCCACTCACACAGGTCAACTACTCACGTGCAACATAACGCTGCTTCACCGATACGTACTCACTGTAGGCCACTTCGTTGGATTTCTTTGGCACCACTCATGCTGTTACCCTGCTCCCCCCATGCAACTTCAAATGCGCGGCCCGGTAGTATTGTCAGGTTTCAAGCAAGGTTCTCGCACTAGCCCCCGCCGACTCGGAGCGCAAGCCTACCCCATTTTCATTCGAAGCAACATCATGTAATGTACTTTCCACTACATCGCAACATGTACCCAGTGCACCATGCGCAGCGAAGAAAAGACCGGGCCAGTGCCGTTCACAAGCAGCACGGAAGTCAACCCTTCACAGTCTACACGGATGCAATTTTTACGTTGAACGAGCAGCCACAATAGCTACCACAGTAGTCAAAAATGAGCATCACAGTCACATAAAAAATTCCTCGAAACAATCCCTTTCAAGCACAGAAAGCGGTCATGGCTCTCACGCTCTCCCAAACCGAGGTTTATATAATTGTCCCCAACTCCCAGCAGGCATATCGCAGCAGAATTTATACCAATACGCCCAGAATCATCAAGCGAAATTCGCCAACCAGTCCCGTTATGATCGTCCTCGCGACCGGTCACCAAGGCATTCTCGGCATCGAGATAGCTAACCTCACGACTCAAGATTTGATTCGCCCAGCCGACGTCGAGGAAGCCGAATCCGAGCGCATGTAATATCTAGTCTCGCACGAAGTCATCAAACAGCATTATGAGCTAACTCGCAGAACATACCCTCCCGCACAGAGCCACGACTTGAAGAGCAGGAAAGACTGTATAGTCCGGGCTCTGTACGAGCCAGCACCCCTCCCCCCCCCCTCCCATATCCACTAGAAATCACCCAATAGCCCCGGCTATAACCCCCCCCCCCTCCCCCTCCAACTCTCTAAAAAAAAAACTTCGAGTGCGAGCTTCACGAGCACACCCCGTGTTCAAGAGATAGCCCTGGCCAGCTTCGATGTCGAGGGCCCCGGATACCACCCGAGGTTAAGGCATACTTGACGTATGGACGCTTCTCCGAAGCTTTCTCGCCAAAATAAATACATATTTATTTCTGCCTTCTATTTGTTTTAGACCCTGTTTAACCAGGAGATGCAGTGGTCGAAACACTGGACACAGACATGCACTGGTCGAAGCGCAAGCATTGATCGAAACGCACACAGCCGACCTCTTAACATTGAAATATTTTCGCTTCCTTCGTATCGAGCGAAAATTTCCCATAGCCGCCTTATCACTGTCTTAGTATACCTCAGGGATGCAGGTGTGTCGGGGCCGGCACAGAAGTTAAGTGATACCCTTGAATTCCCCCTGTTCCTGATAAAAAAAGAAAAAAAAATGTTGTCACGACGCTCACTCTATAGGATGCTAAATTATTAATATTATTATTGTTAGTTGTAAACATCCCAGCACTAATCATCATCATCATGATTATCACTATCATCTTGACACACCGTCTTTATACACATCTTAAATACATATTTTAATGTATATTTCACCTTGATTATATTTTGATCACCTTTACGTCGTACTTGAAATAACTAGCGATTATTTTTGCCAGTTTAGCTCGTAATATATTCCCTTTTAACACTGACCCAAAATCGACATCTCAAACCTCTATTTACTACCTAAAGAATGCTCCGCAATAAAAACAAAATGTCGACACAGCTACGAAATTCCGGGTGGTGAATCATGACAGCATCCATAATAATTTTGCGTGTCTTCGCCCTGGAGCCTCTACTAGTAACGGCCTCATGCCTTAACAAGGCGACAAGACTTTGCCATTTGCAGATCAATAGGATGCAGGAGTGTTGATCTCTTGCACGAAGACCGCATCGCACATATGGACAGTATCGGAGATAATTGTCAGGGGTGCTCACAGTGGAAGGTGCTGATGAACACATGGCAGACGAAATTAACGAATTTTTCCCACACGGCGCCTCAGATATGTTCAGATATTCATAACCCTGATACTGTTTAGTTAGTAATAATACCAATATCAGGGGTTTTACATCCAAAAATCGCGATATGATTATGAAGGCACGCCGTAGTGGAGGGCTCCGCAAATTTCGATCATCTGGTGCTCTTTAACGTTCACTGACGTCGCACAGTTCACTGACGTCGCCTCTATACCATTTCGCCTCCATCGAAATGCGTCCGCCGTGGCGGGGATCGAACCCGCGACCTTTGGGTCAGCAGCCGAGCACCGTGACTGTTTAGTTAGTGAACCCTTTTAGTATGTGATAGATTCAGTTGACTAATGAACTAATATTGCATACATGATTTTTGTTGCTCCATCTAACATAGTACATGTTCAACATTCAGTTTCCTGCGGCGCAGATCGTGTCGCGCTTATAAAGACATCAGACCCTCTGAATATGCTTGTTTGATATGACTTCTAGAAAGCGAATTGGAAGAATTGCGAAATAAAGCATTTAGGTTCATCACCAAACACTGTTTTTGCGTACTAAGAATAATGTAGAATGTAAGCACTTTTTCACAAACTATGAGATAACCCAACTAACTACGCGACAGCAAGAGCTTAACCAGCGTGCATAATATTGTTACGGTATTTCCAGAGACTGATCGTGACCTCAAGATTCAGTCTTTCATGCGCACGGACTTAATTAATAATGTGGTCATTAAAGAGCGGATTTCCAAGTCAATGAAGATGTATGTGTTCCAACTGAAGTTTCGCACCTAATTTATGCATTTATATCTATTTGTCTGTATGTACTTACGACGTGAGATTCACTTTTGCGTATTTGAACGCACATTTTCCATCAATCAATCAATCAATCAATCAATCAATCAATCAATCAATCAATCAATCAATCAATCAATCAATCAATCAATCAATCAATCAATCAATCAAATATGTTTATTTCGCCTCTTTCATAATACAGACAGTGAACCGCTGACTAAAAACCTCCCATTCAGAAGCTTTATTACGAGACCTCTGCCACCATACAAGGGTTCACAGGAGCACGGACAAAGCTATAGATCACCACATCGAGGTAAAAAGAATAAGTCAATAAAGCAACGAGGTAACATTAATGAAAAGAACAATTCGAAAAGGTCTCTGTTATAAAATATGCACTTGCGGTAACAATTTTCAGGCACGACTTGTTTGAAACGTAAGGAAACAAATAAAATATTAATAGATTCGTGACGGTTTAGTAAACACGGCAATTTGAAGCACAGACGCGTTACATTCATAATTCAAACGTGCGGTTGGTGGCTTCCGTGTTTCGTTTCTCCTTGTCTCATAATACTGTTTTTCTTTCCCGAAACAGGAAATTGCTCCCTAATACTTCGTTTCCTTTAATTTCAGGTTGAAATCCCACAAATATTCCAATAATATAATAATATTTGGGGTTTTACGTCCCAAAACCACGATATGATTATGAGGGACGCCGTAGTGTAGGCCTTCGGAAATTTTGACTGTCTGATGTTCTTTCACGTGCACTGACATCGCGCAGTACACGGGTCTCTACCATTTCGCCTCCATTTCGCGAAATTCGGCCCCACAAATATTCTATAAAACCACATGTTTACTTGAGTAACCCGTATGTTTTTAAATATGTTATAAAATTACACAATGATAATGTCGAATTTTCCAGTATTTATTATGGCCCACCTTCTAGAGTCCTTAACGGTATTAATTTAAATAAAGTAGTGAACGGCATCGGGTCCCTGGTTTCACTTAAGCCTTTTCTTTGTTTATTAAAATACTGCATCATTAAATGCTTCTGTAATATTCACTAAGTCCCTTCATTCCTCCCCGGAGAAATGAAAAGCAGAATAATACGTGTACTGTGCAATATTATCCCGCTTGGGCTAGGCGTTAACACAGACTGGCCACCGCGTATCGGCGGAGATCTTGTTGACGTTTTCAATGTTTGTTTTCCGTAGGGTGCTCTAAACATGGGATATTTTTAGTTTCTGAAAAAGAAGCGTTGACGAAGCCAGGTGAGGGGGGAGTTGGGGAAGTTAACCCCCCTCCCCCCCCGAAGTTTTTTTTAATTTCGCATGCGTGCGTGTAAGCACATACATACAAAACACACCCACATACTCGTACATACATGAAGGTTCACTGAAGCCCCCCCCCCCCCCCCCCTCTCTCGAAAACTATTTCTAGCTACGCCCCTCAAGAGCAACACCAGCACAACTTCATTGATGCCACTTAGTCACCCAACCTGAACCACAGCAAAATAATGAAACTAGTTTTTAAGGGCTGGAAGTACCAAAAAAACACATTTCTTTTTCTTGACTTTATATTACCCAAAAGCGGAGCGCTATCGTACGTCAGATGGTAGCCGCCAGCAGCTTTCCCATTCATTTACTTTTTTGTCCTATTAAGTTTTGACGACCAAAGTTCCTCGCCAAAACGCTTTCTGAGCGCAACTTCAACGTCGTTTGCATACGTCGACAAAAGCCAGCATATATTGCTTCGCACCCCGCGGTTTCGCACCTTCATAGTACCCGCTATATCAGTTCCGGCCTCACAAGAAGGATTCAAAAAGAGCGGCGTAACAAATAAGGCGAGCAAATGAAGGGTGGCGAGTGGGCGCAATAGAAATGGATAACGATTTCGTCTAGCTTAAGCCCGACGTCTGAGCGATACCGGCTTTCGCATTTCACGCTTTTACCTCTACGAAAGACAATAAGAAATCCTCGGTCGAGACAGTCGGGGAGCAGAACAAAAGAAGGCCGAAAGCAAGACCGACCGTGGCTGCCATGAGTGAGGAACTGTTGCAGTAGTCAGAGGGGTACGGCGCATGCGCCGACTACTTTACCCGCCCCCGTGCTCGGCCGTCCGGACCGGTGGCTGAGGTGGCCGCACTGTTCGCCGCGCCGTCGACGGGGACTGGCGCTCTGTCGATCGCAGTCGTTGCGCTCCGTCCGGCGTCGGCAGCGTCCGCACGCGCCGCGCGCGCGCGCGCTCTTCTAAGACAGTTGCGCCAAGTTTGAGGAGCAGAGCGGCACGCGGACGGGTGCGCTCCCCGGAGGAGCACGCGTCCCGGCCAGGTGGACTGCGCCCGCCTTGCAGCGTTCGCCGTCAATGTTCCTCCGTGCACGGTGAGTGAGTTGAAGCGGCATGTATGCTTGTCACGTGCGCAGCGCCAACGCGTCTTCCTGCTCATTTCCTGAATGATAACGAGATGAAGCAACGCAGCGAGAAAGAAAGGAAAAAGGTATATTCGCTAAATGAGGAAAAAGTTTTTACCGGCCTTATATATCTTTAGTGCCGCCATTTGAAATTACTGCGAGTCCCAGTTTTCCCACGCCAGCCTTAACCACGGGTTTCCAGCTGTCCTTTCCGAACGGTTTCTGAGAAACGCTAAAAAAATAATAATAATAATAATAACAACATTTAGGATTAATCTGCAGCATTACAGATGAACGAATGTGGATACGAGACTCATCTCGGTGCTCCACGCTCGTTGATCTGTTTTCTTCCCGCAGCTTTTTTTTTCCTTCGCTATATTTCGGATATTAAATATTAACAAAATATAAAATATTGAATATATTCAGCTTTGGCATTGGCCTTTTTGGACCGGAACAGGGTTTTTTTTTCAGTTTTTTGTTTCGCACCGGTAGTACATTGTTCGTACCATAAAAAAAACAATTATTATTTTTTTATTATTTTTTTGTGACTGAGCGACTGCACCCTAAGCATGATGTCGAAATGGACGCAGAAAAAAAAAAAACGAAAGAGAAAGTAGAGAAGAAAAGCGATGAACACCAGAAATTATATGGCCGATCTATCTATCTATCTATCTATCTATCTATCTATCTATCTATCTATCTATCTATCTATCTATCTATCTATCTATCTATCTATCTATCTATCTATCTATCTACTCACAAGCAAAAGTAATACCCAAACAGGGTTGCCGTTGGTGGCTACTTTGCGTCATGGCTACTTCAACTCTAGCGCATTTGGAAAAGGTTCTTTTTGGCTATCTGTAGATTAAATGGACTGGTTGCTAGCTTTACTGTCGTGTCAGCCGATGCGCGCGCATGTCCTCCCCCAGTCAGCATGCTGGTGGGAAACGAGTCACCCCAACGCGACGCACGGCACGGCTGCAAAGACAGAGTGACGAAGTTGCGCACATGTTGGCAAATGCGTCGCCAAACGCTGCGCACCAGTTTCTAATGCTGATGCGCATAGGGTGTTCTCGTGTGAACCTGACAAAAAAAAAAAGAGAGAGAGAGATGTGCAAATACATTAAGTGGCTCTTTTTCTTCAACCAACATTTCACTTATTTTTAGCTGGACAGGTATCATAGAAACTCAACTTATCAGTTACGGTCCGAGGCTTCAAAGAAGAACTTCTTCAACGTTTAATGTGGCTACTGGCTTGTTGGCTGAAAGTTTCTATCATAGCTATGCCTCTGGGATGAACTCTACCTATTCCACATAAACTACATGCAGGCGCAATGAACTTCCAGTAACTGATTCATTTATTTGAAACTTACCTGTGGCTTGAAGACCATGCAAGAGGCAAAAACTCATGCTCTTATTTCTACTGTTTTTTTTCTTATTTACAATGCTATTATTTGTTGTTCAGCAATAAAAAAAAACCCACTTCTGTACAAACTTCTGCGAAAAAAAAAATGAAATCACGTGACTACTTTGGCTACTTTAACATTGAGTTCTGGCTCCTTTTCAAAGCTTCCCATCGGCAACAAGGTTCACAAACACAAGCGCGTGCCCACTCGACCACCGCGAATTGGCGAAAGTGTGTATCGAATGAAGTCGCAACTGCCGCTGTTCTTTTCATAGACGATTGCTAAGAACCGTATAGACGGATTCAAAAGGGCAAATAAATATTGCAGAGGGAGATAAAAAAGAAACAGTGTCTCTGCTGCTTGAGGCCGCTCTAGAAGAATCAACAGACGGCTCAGCACTTTTGCGGCCATGGTTTTCTCCACGTGCTGCGCCCGCCAGGGCGACAGAGTCGAAAACAGCGTGATTTGGCCCATTAGAGTGAAGCTTGGGCAAAAGTATGGGAGCTTCCTGAGCTCCAGGAAACCGCACAAACAAAATAAAAATCCGCCAAAAAAGAAAGAAGGCCCGTCTTTCGTTCGCCTCTGGCGGCTTTAATCTGTTGACAGCGAAGTGGAACTGCTAAGCCCCGACTGAGAGCCGAGTCTGCGACGGAAACGTAAAGGCGACAGTGAATTACGAGAGGCTTATCCAGCGCAGCGTTTCTTCTTCTCTCCTAACGATATTCTTGATCACTTCTCGCATCTCGAATAGTTTGTACGGCGAGAAGAAGGACAGTAAGAGAACGCGGAAATACGCTCCTAAAGAAGTACACGTGTTTAACAAGCGGAACTACTTCTTTTAACGTCGACAATTGTTAGGCTTTACCACTAGCAAAAAACATGATGAAAGAGTAGCAAGAAAAAGCTGTTTTCGAAGACTGGTGTCACGTATATATAGTCCAAGGACTGTGAGGAGGTCCACGATAAGGAATGCAATAATAAAAATGGATATGACCTATAGGCAGCTAAAAAAATCGGGGATAAATTAAAATAAAGTCATCATCAATTGGCAAATCAAACAAAGCGCTGGAGGCAAAACGCAGAAATATTACACAATGAGACAAGAGCAAATGCAATACGGCAAATGCGGCAGTGCGAAAATAAACTTGATGCTTAAAGAATGAGTCATTATGGATCTCAGTTATGGGCATTTGAAATACAGAACGATCAAGCCGAAGAAAGAGTTATACGATTTTGGCGAGCGCTATATTTATGGTATAATTTGTCGCTACATGTATATATATATATATATATATATATATATATATATATATATATATATATATATATATATATATATATATATATATATATATATATATATATATATATGTGTGTGTGTGTGTGTGTGTGTGTGTGTGTGTGTGTGTGTGTGTGTGTGCGTGCGTGTGTATGTGTTCCAAACGATGGAGCGATGAAATTTTGGGGTCATTTTCGTTCTTTGGCAAGTGTCGCATGTAGATAGCGGAGATATCACCAGGAAATACGGCTTCCTGTGTATGCTTACTACCATGTACGGTTTCAGTGTGCTTCTTATATACTGATGAAGCGCATGTAAAGCACAGCTTTTTTTTTGGACCTTCTTCATGTAATAGGAGTAAGACTTCTTCGGCGAAGTACGAAGATTGTAATTTTTTTTTCGTATTTCCGATTATCGGCGTGAATGCCATCTCGATCTCTCTTGAACACTTTTTTAGGCAGCCTCAATGATATCGTCCCTTAACTTGCTTTGATTGCTGCACAATCGAAAGTAATGGAGTAGCTGAACAGTTTTCTGACCCATTATCTACACAGCCACCCATTTTAAGCACAATGGAATGGTACGCACTGAGTGTTTCGTGCTGCGACAGAGTAAGACAATTGCATTCTCACGAATGCTGTTGTTTGTGTACGTGAAGAGTTACCAATAACGCCATCGAAAACAGAAAGAATGGTTTGTGCAGATTTGCGAACCGATATCGACAACTTCAGGGGTATTTTAATTTACTGTTTATATGTTTCTTTTTACATGAAATGAAACGACTGGAATAATTGCCCGAGCACGTGTCTCACTTTCGTCGACGTGGTTGGAATATTACACCTATAAATTATAGCAAGAGAGCAGGCTGACAACTGCCACCTAAGGGGGCACAACGCCTGCCTACTTTTTCTGAAGGAAGGGATAGATAGAGGAAAGGATGATTGGAGGAGAGAAAGGAGAAGACGAGAGTAAAGAAAAAAATGTCGAAGGCTTAGACAAAAATAAGTGAAAACACGAAAAAAAAAAAAACGTCTATACACGGGTGGCCAGATCCGTTTGGAAGTCAGCAGAGCTCGATGGACCTGGTCGCGTCGATAAGCACACCCTCACGCAAAGAGGTAATCGTCAATGGTCGCGCACTTAAATCCGAGGAACTTATATTCCTTAATCAGCGATGCCCGGTGCGTAATGAATGCGGGGCAGTCTAATATAAGATGCTCAAGTGTTTCACAGGAGCGACAAGATGCGCATGATGGATTGTCCACACGTCCTTAACGGTATGAGCGTTCGTGCACCAACACAGAGCCAACTCTTAGCTTATGTAGAAGTGCTCTGGGACGACGAGGCAAGCCATGACCACGAACACCGGGAGGAAACGATCCGTTCGCAACACGCTGGTCTGGGTGCTGATTTAGGAGGTGTAGGCGTATAAGCAGACGAGCGTTGTCCATCATACACGAAATTTCCGGTCAGTTACACTCATTTTGGTGAAAAGTTGAAGCGAGGCAATCAGCACCTTGATTTCCAGGAATGTCCACGTACGAAGGTGTCTACTGGGTAGCGAGGGACACCGTACAAGAGAGATCTTTTTTTTTTTTTTTCAGATTCTGTGATACTGCTTGAATTGGCCTGTCGGCATCGTTTCGAGTCTGCTAAGGGAAGCACCACGAGAGTCTGTAAGGATGAAGACCTTCGATGTTGATAGTCCCTTCTTACACGTACTTAAAGGAGCCATGACACACAATTTTCGATCAAAATCTGTGTTACGTGGGGTGATTCTCGTGCGTTCACAAATAAGCTGGTTAAATTTTAGCGGATTTCGTCGAGCACCTTAATTTATAATTGAAGATTTTTATAAACACGCGAGCCGCCTTAGAGTCAGGCAACGTTGGCGCACTCGCGAGTGGTGACGTAAAAAGCTGCTAGCTGTTCGAGCGTTTGCATTCCGGGGTGCTATTCTGGACATTGTCGAATTCCGCCATGTTGTCAAATTCTGCCATTTATGAACTCTGATTGGTCCAGAGGGCTGCTACGACCTCTCCGAATGGCTTAAAATGCCGCCATTACGAAATATGATAAGATGGCGGAATTTGACACTGTCCAGAATAGCACCCCCGGTGACCGATATTGTTCCGTGGTCAGCTGCGCGTGAAATCGAGATATTTTAGTTTTATTTAGCTTGACACCGAAGTTGAACGATTTGCAGCGCCTGAAAATTTGGTAAGGGACGATGGTTCCGTTCCATGCAGCACATGACTTCACACAAGCCATGGCAAAATGGTGGTGGCCGGCGGTAGGCGGGGTTTATAGACATCGACTTCTATGGCTTGTTCTGCACTGAAATATTCTTTTACAGTCCACTTTTCGTATATGTATAGGCATAATAGACCCTCTACTTCTATTCTTCGCTGAAAACCACAAATTGTTGGGTGACCGTGTCATGGCCCCTTTAAGGGCAACATCAATCGCTGCTAGCTCCGCAGTCAGTGATGAGGGCAAGTGAGGCATTCTAAGGACCCCTCTCATGTCAGTCGCAGGGCAAAAAAAGTCACAGTTTCACCGCAAGGGTGACGCAATCAATGGGATAGCAACAAATTGTAATGTTATACGAAGTGAGGCTGGCAGCTAACTCTTTTGGATCCGATCTCACGCAACTCTACAAAACGCTGGTGTAAGAGAATACGGCCGCTCAAGGCACATTTTCGAGCCGTCTCTTCGCGTTGAGAGCGCAGCACGTAGGACATACGAGCCGCCCGCTGACGGCTGCCGAGATAGCCAGATAACGCGCATGCCAGCTACGACCGCGCTCCCTAAAATCAAAGGTTGCAGTTGCTGCTCGAAGGACCCCCACACCCAACCCCTCGCGTCTTTTAAAGACGGGCGGGACGTTTCCTCTCTGCTTGAGCATTCGATGGCCGGTCTAACAGGCTTGGGGGGATCTTATCGCATGCGCCTCGGAGCGACGGAGATGGGCCGGCTCGTTTGATCTCCGCTTCAGCCGCGTTCGTCGCCCCCCGCTCGCGCGCTATTACCCGCGGCTAGAACGTACGATGCGCTGGGGGGATCTTATGAATTTGGACTTTATACGGGACATGACGGCGACGGCAAAAACCCGCCGAGACTGTCCATATAATTGCTATGACAATAATAACGCTGCAGAAGCGCCTAGTTGCGTACAGATGCGTCCGTAAATACTTTAAAGTAATATCCAAATTATTCCAAATAGATGCAATTAGGCTAACTAGAATAGTGCCAAATAGGTTGGTCACACTTGAGTATTTCTGGAGTTGAAAGATAAATGGGGAAGATGTATTTGCTGTGTTCTTTCGATGTTGTCAAAGAAGTGGTTGTGTCAGAATTGCCAGTAATACCAATAAAAATGCCGAGATTTTCCCCATGCGAGAGAACGGGCGCCGAATCGGCCGATTAACACGGTTTTCATTGCATACGCTCGATGTGATGTAACGCTCTCTGGTCAGCTTGCATCGTTAAAGCAAGTGGTGTGCTTCAGTGAGTAGTGGAATGAATTGGTCCCCACGAGCTAAGCCAAGAACGGCTCAGCGGGCAACACGATAATCCCGTTCCAACTGAGACATTAAATCAGGCGGCACATTCAAGACTGGCAAGGCATACATCACGCAAGAGAGCCCAGATGATTGGTATACCTGTCGCGCTGTCGTCTGGTCTAAGCCATCGCCCCTAGCAGTCAAGGCGGCCACATACTTCAGCAGCGGTTGCGATTTGCTCCGAAAAGAGGTAACCAAGAGGGAGTGCGCACAGCCCCGGTACTTGTGCTTTAATGGTAGAGCGTCTGATGTCCGTCCTGAAAACCCCTTGGACCTCTACACCTAGTCTTACGACACAGCAACTGTGCACGCGTGCTCGTGTTCGTAAAGATGGCGCACTAACACAGCGAAATGGGGAAACGCGTTGCGGTGAAGGTGTGTTTACGATTAGAGACATAATGTAATCATTACCCATCATTACCCCATCAGGTAACAGTCACAGACATAAAAAAAGTATTGACTTCGGTCCTTAAAATTCCTTGACAAAGTTTGCGACACTTCCGTCTCAAGTAAAACGTTCTTTTCTGCTACAGCGTTAAATGAGTAAAAAATATAAAGCAAGCAGTTGACCTAAATACGCATACCAATAGCTGGCCCCTTATCGGATTGCGCACGATTTACTTTCCAGTGACCTCAATTTATAAGTTCTTTGACATCCCACGCTAAAAAAAAATTGTCCGGGGTTTTAACTTTAACTCAAACGACACTTTATCACATTAATAATAATATGTGGGGTTTAACGTCCCAAAACCACAATATGATTATGAGAGACGCCGTAGTGGAGGGCTCCGGAAATTTTGACCATCTGGTGTTCTTTAACGTGCACTGACATCGCACAGTACACGGGCCTCTACCATTTCACTTTATCACATTAGCGTACAATGCCTCGAGGAAAAGAATAGAAGTAATCGTACTGATGTGACATCTGTGGCTGATTACTTAGATGGCCTGTCGTATATTAATAATATATAATATTACAAAGTGACATATGACTCAGTAAGTGATAAAGTATTGTAGAAATGGCACATCGAAGATCTGAGTGTTTCAATGCTGTCAATAAAAAAATGATAAATATCAATCATAATGAATATAATTCAAAAATTCAATAAATGAGCAAGTGTTATACTTTTTATCTGCCTTTTTCTTTAGGTTTGCTAGATTTGTGTTTCTATATACTGTATTTATTTATCAGATTATTCGTTTTTTTTTTTTGGGGGGGGGGGGGGGGGGTATTATGCGTTTTTGTTTTTGTTTTTCTATTCTCGTATGTGTCTTGCTTTATTTATGTTTTACTGTTCAGCATGCTGCTAATCCTTGTATTATTTACATGTAACCTTCACCGACGGTCCCGTTGATGTATAGCGCTTTGAGACCCTGATCAGTATATTTTATGCATTGTAAAGACCCTATTATGCAATAACAAAACTGACTGACTGACTGACTGACTGACTGATTGATTGATTGATTGATTGATTGATTGATTGATTGATTGATTGATTGATTGATTGATTGATTGATTGATTGATTGATTGATTGATTGATTGATTGATTGATTGATTGATTGATTGAATACTAAATTCCACAAATTAGAGCGATCAAAATGAACAAAAAGAGAATAAAATGAACGCCATAGATTGAAAACTTGGAGGACGCTCGAGCTTCGCGATCAAGAGTAGAATGCGATAGCGTAATTGGGCCCCGTGCCTGACTTCGGTTCTCGGTGCATGCCTGAACCGTGCCGTAAGGAAACAAACCCTAGAATGCCTGCTGCTAGTACAGTTGTTTAACGCCCACTACGCCACAATTCTTACTTTTGCGAATCAGCGAAGGGCCCACTACACGCGTCCGTAAGGCAACACGCGAACCTACGCAGCTGCTCTTTCTGTTGATGCTTTTGCAGCTGATGATGGTTAAATATGTCTGAGCGCTTTGTAATGGATGAGCCTTCAAAACACCCACTCGTTGCAATTCACATGTTTCGACACCTGGCGCGATTCTACGCTTCTGCCACGCAATCTTACATGCGTTAGACTCCTTCCACTACATGACATTCATATAGTGTTTTTTTCCTAAGCAGTTTCAAGCAATTGCGTGGCTCTGTGGTAGAGAACCTGCTTGCCACGCAGACGGCCTGGGTTCGATTCTCGCTCGAACCAGACATTCTTTATTATTTAATTTATTTGCACCTTTCGCGATTTTTCGGTCACGGACAAGATGATGATTTTTCGCTCACAACCAACGACGCCGACCCAGACGCCGACACCGGAATTTTTGCTAAACAAGCTCTTTAACGCTATTGCGTTAAAAAAGTTAACATAGCTCTGTATGCAATTACGCTGCAAGCACGACAGTAAACGCGAAATGTGCAGTTCACATTCTGAAGTCCTGCTTAAAAAATAAGAAATCTTCACCTCGCAAGCTGCTATCTAAAACACGGGAACATATACATCATTTTAATCGGCTTGTAGAAGTGGCCCAATAGCTTTGTATTCAAGTATTCAGTGACAAGGCTCTGAGCTGAAAGGTCGCTGCTGCTCGTGCATATAAGGCACTTTTTTTTTCTAATGATCCAGATCAACACAACGAAGCTTGACGGTAATGTGATGCAATCTAGATTTCTTTGATTCTAAAAGCACTTCTTAATATAGGTCAATTATCAAGAATTGAAATTTTCACTAAAAGAAAAAAATGGTTTATTATTAAAAAAATGAGCCCTATTCTGGGCCTGCGGGAATCGAAGCGAGCAAGATCCATATTTAAACAATGGGCGGGTTCCATCAATACATCATAACGAAAACAAACCAACGTAACGACCTTCAGTATGTTTCTCCTTTGAACATTTACCATGCTGTCCTGCTTTTGTGGCAAGGCGGTGTATCTTGGAAATGGACGATGGCGAAGAGGTTAAGGTCCGTTAAAAAAATAACAGAAAAAGAAAAACTAGTCCGCACCGCCCAAACCCAGCAAAGAACGTGCGACCTGCCATGTACGCGCCCGAGAAAAAAAGTCTATAATGCGTTCTTGCGACGGTATAATCAACAAAGGGTGTCAGTGAGCAAAAAGAAGCGTCTGCGAAAGCGTAACGTGGCGCTTTCAATTTTTAAGTTTTTTTTTTTCAACAGGCCCCAGTCATGCAGACTAAAACTCACATTCCCGCAGCTCTATTGGTAACATCATGGGTTATCGGCTAGTCAGTTCATCCTACAAAGGACGGTACAGAGGAAAGAATTTATATGCGGTTAATTATGTCACACAACATCGTTACTAATAATAATATCTGGAGTTTTACATCCCAAAACCCCTATACCATTGTGAGATACGCCGTAGCGGAGGGCACCGGAAATTGCGACCATCTGGTGTTCTTTAACATGCACTGATATCGCACAATAGACAGGCCTCTACCATTTCGCCTCCATCAAAATGCGACCGCCGCGGGCGGGATCGAACCCGCGACCTTCGGGTCAGCAGCCTATCACTATTATCACTTCTCCACCGCGGCGGACACATACCATCGTGAAATCATTCATGCGCTGCCACATTGATTTCTTTTTCTATAGCCAAGACAGGCTTGAAATGAATTTTTCGAATCACGTAAGCCGAATACTAATCTCACGTATTTATCTCTAAGTGCAGAAATCTAACGTTTACACCTGAATACCCGATGTAGTGGGTTTCCCACTTTTTAAGAGCAATTCAGGTTTGAGGTGATCTGTTGCCATAAACTGACACATTTTGTAAGAGGCTCGTCTTATATTGTCAGAAGCAAACGATTGCACTTTTCCCAATACCGCTTAAAATGTATTTCATTCATACAGAAAAAAAAATCCTCATATATATTTAATAGAGAACACATTTTCACGTAAGTCTCCTTAATGCCACAGGATCACTTGAAAAGAGACACTCTTTTTTTTTCCGCGCTCTTGTCGTTTTTCTTTCAGCTTCGCTTAATAGACACACCAATAGAAGTGCGGCGCAGATCTTTTCCGTCAATACACGACTATGTATAGGCCGGACAAGCACGGCGTCCGGCCTATAGCAGATAGACCTCTTGGTGTTCCTTCTTCCACCCATCTAGCTCCGTTCATACGTATCCGACCATTCACGATAGAGATCTGTACTGCAGTTCTTATGCATCTGTCCGCAAACGCCCTCCCTTTTGAGTGGCTTTCGCTCTTACGAAGCATAGGCTTCTCTTCAGCGTTTCCAGGCAAACTTCTCACCATGTTAGAGGTCAGTCCTCATCACGAAACCAGGAAATTTTTATATGCGAAGCATTTCTTCACGAACCAAAGGCACCTTGACCGTTTCTGTATATCTATGTATATAGACGCCTACGCCTGGCCGCTTTTGTGGTCGTCTCTTTAATTTGGTATACACCGAAATTGGCATAGGAGGACATACACGACTGACAGGTAATGGAATGATCAACGTGACATGCCTGTCGCGTACATCGTGAAACTCTTTCCCGCAGTCCCGTGTGGCGCATACCCGCATACCATGGCCCGTGGAATGCGGTTATACGCCACACGCGGTTCCGACTGTATCATACCAGGAAACGCGAGACATGACATGACATTACAATAACTTTAGTGAGGTCCTGAAGAGGTCACGCCCGGGGGGACCCGGGATGAGCCGATGGCTTCAACCATGACGGGACTTGCAGGCCTAGACACGAGAACAGACCTTGGAATTCTTAACGCAATAACGTTGAGGATGCCGTATTGCAGAACATCCGGTGCCGGCTTCGGGGGCGCTGTCGGAGCGCGACAATTTCCTATTAACGCAAAGAATAAAAATCGCGACTGGAGCCGGAATAGAGCTCAGACTTTCGGCATAACGGTCAAGTATTCTACCGCAGAGCTACGCCAGTGCTTGAAGCTGTTTCGGAAGACCTTTTGCAGGCGTAATGTGAGGGCAACGTCATTTGTGGTTGGCTATCCGCTTTCATAACATTGTAATAAACAATACACATGTGCACCTATCACTCCGCAAGCCATAGTCAAGCGCTGCTCGACCCAGTAGGAATACTCCGCCCACCGCTACTTAACACGTGCGAATTACCGCAGCATATCTTGCCCTTGGTTTCGATAAAACTGATGTCTACTCTAACGCCAATGCCCATGTTGCGTCAAACAATAAACTACACTCTTAAAAATAAGTTAGTAAAAAGGTAGTCACTGCAGCGGTTACCAACTTTCTTGGACCATTACTAACATTTTGCTGCCCGTTTTCTACCCACGTTCGTACGAAATAGTAACTGCAATAGTTACTAATTTTTTTGGACGGTTCCCACCTTTTTGCTAAGGAGCCATTAACTACTATATTTAAAATTGCAGTTTAGACCTTTTGTATGAAATTTTAACTCGAATCGTCTCGATGTATCACCTTTAATCGGAAGCTGGTGAAGAATGAAGAAAAAAAAAACACAATTTTTCTCTTTAAAATTACGCAACCGCAATATCTAAGCATCCTACTGCTATTGTGAAAACGGAGGAGCAAAACCCAAGCAAGTGCTAAGTATAGGCAAGTGCTATACGCATATAATAAACAATAAAAATTCCTGAAAAACTAATATGACAGGCGGATGTGAAAGGACTCCAGGTAGTCAAAATTAATCCGGAGTTCCCTCACTACGACGTGGCTCATAATAATATCGTGGTTTTGGCAAGTAAAGCCCAAGAAATGATTATTATTAGCTTCTTACTGCCTGTGTACTAGCACAGGGATATATTCAAGAACATTGAGGCTACGTAAGTAAGTTTCGTACTTTAACTGTGGCAGTTTTAACAGCGAAGCTGTTTTAGCTACCAATAACGTGGGCTCCGTCGCGCAAAACTCCACAGGGGGTATGCGCCACAGGAATAGGACAATCCCGACTACCGAGTACAGCAGGTGCCAGCGTAAAATTAAAACTGTCTTGCGAAGTGGAGCACGTGAAACAAGTGAAAGAGGGAGAGAGGCGGAGAGAAATAGAGAGAAATAAAGAAAATAATTGCATAAAAAGATAGAAATACAGAGAAAGACATAGAAAGAGGGAAAGAAATAGCAAGAAACAGAGAGCTAGACAGAGAGAGAAAGAAGGAAAGAAAGCGGGAAATAAAGAGAAACAAAGAGAGATAAAGAAGCATACAGAGAGAGAGAAAGAGAATAAAGAGAAAGAAAGATAGGACGAGAAAGAAAAAGAGAGAGAAAGAAAAAAATAGAAAGAAATGGCACAAGAAAGAGAAATAAAGAGAAGAAAGGAATCAAAAAATAACGAAAAACAAGGAAGGCCACCCAGCTCCGCGCTTCCTTCAGGCTTGGCACGACTATGGAAGCTGCCTTAAAGGGGCCATGACACGGTCACTCACCTAATTGCGGTTTTCAGCGAAATATAGAAGAAGAGGGTTTATTGTGTGCCTGTACATGTATGAAAAATGGACTGTAAAAGAATATTTCATTGCAAAGTAAGCCCTAGAAGTCGCCGGCTATAAACCCCGCCCACCGCCGGCGACGGCCATTTTGCCATGGCGTGTGACGTTATGTGATTTATGTAGGGGAGCCGTCGTCTTCTACTCTTCTACCTAAGTTTCAGGCGCTGCAAACCGTTCAATTTTCAATGCCGAACTGAAGAAGCTTCATTAGCTTTATTCCACGCGTAGCCGACCACGAAACAATATCGTTGGCCGGAACACAGACTCTCGCAAAACAAGCGGCTTGTTACGTCACGGATCACGAGTGCGCCACTGTTGTCAGACTCTTCGGCCGCTCGCGTGTTTATAAAAATGATCGTCATAAATTAGGTTCTCGACCAAATGCGCTGAAATTTAGCGAGCTTGTTTCTGAACCCCCCAAGGATTAACCCACATAATACAGATTATGAGCGTAAAATGGGTGTCATAACTCCTTTAATTTTTTGAGCAGCTTCTTCTATGTATAGTGCTGATGCACTATGCATAGTGCATCGGCTTATTTTAAACACATGGTGACGCGACCAACTGTGTGTTGCTGATTATGGCACAGAGCTGGGCAGAGATACTCAGAAAAGTATTCCGGAATACAGATATTGAAATACACGTGTTGGAAGACTGAAATACAGATGCTGAGACACATTTGTCTATGACGTTAACGGGATACTTCCGAAGTACTTTTGCAAAAAGACAAAAAAAGAAGTATTCCGGAATACAGATACAGGAATGCAGATGCAAGAATAAAAATACTAGAATATTTGTTTAATTTCGGGAACGCTGATGCTCCACAGAGACATTCATTAGGCGCAGGATAATATTGTGATTAATTTTTCACCGCATTGAAACTTGCAAGTCAAGCCTATAGCTCGAATCACCGAGAAAAATTGAATCAAGAAAAAGTATACATTGATTCTAGACACAAGATCTGTATTGCTGAGGTAGTTGTTGCACTTAATCAACAGCACCTTCTCAAATAGGCTGTCATTTAGACATGACTTGCGGCTCGAATAAGATAGGGGTGCGGCACCTGCCGTGAAAGACTGTGACATTCGTCGGCAGAGCATGGCAAATACCAACGTTACTAGTAACGTTGGGCAATACCGCCTCCCGGCCTCCGTGATTCTGCCGTGCAAGCGTCGGGCGGTTTACCACGTGGTCCATTCTGTTCGTGTGGGAAACTCTTCGCCGCCTCCCCACTGTGTCGGCGACCAGCGGCGTGCTTTTGCTTGGCGTAGCGCAAAAGTCGTCCTTTCCCCCCTTAGAAACCGGTAAGCTCATTTCCGACAAAAATGTAACGAGATACCCGCGGGCTGTACATTATGGCGATATAATCGATACATCTTAAAAGTATTTCACTGCTGAGATACAAGTACATTTTTCAAATGTATCTCGATACAGAAATGCAGATATGCAAAAGTATCCCTAAGATACTATCGCGATACAAGGGTATCGCGATAGTATCGATCTGCATTTTGCGTATCTTCCCACCCCTGCTATGGCATAGAATGAGTAGCATTATTCTTTGTATTCTGCTTAATTATGCAAGATCAATCAAGCAACATTCGAAGCAACGAAGCTGGGCAAAAAAGTTCAATTCAGGAAGTTGTAGATCCGTTTTTAAAACATACGGCTAGACAGCGCTTCTAACTTTATATCTGTAATGTATTTGTGATTTTAAGCTTACCAAAGATGCCCGCGAATACTAAAACAAATACCACGTGACATGCCCGCCGGTGCGCCTCTGTGCGCCGTTATTGCAGTGCTCCCTAACGTTCTGCGTTTCATCGCATTTGGCCGGCTGTGCTGCCGAATAAAAGGAGACAGGGCCGCGACGATGGCGGTGGCTGTGCGCTGACACACCTGTTGCTTGTGGCCGCACAAGCGATAACCGCTTCGTGTCGTCGCTGTCATGAACCGCCACGAGGGGCGCAAATCGTTTGTACGCGGAACGTTAGAGAGCACTGGAATCACGACGCGCAATCGGGCATGTCACGTGATATTCATTTTCCCTTGTATTTCGCGGCCATCTTTGTCTTTGACCAACAGAAAAACACTAATGCTTAATCGATATAAATTTAGAAACTGCCTAATCCGATGTTTTGCAAACCTATCTACAACTGCCTAATTGTGGTCTTGAACAGCGAAGCTGGTTAACAAATCGTTCCTTGTCCGGCGAACCAAAAAAAGTCGGTCGGGTATGCGCCACAGTAATTGGGAAGCCCCACTACGTGGAGCAAAAACGAAATCAAATTTCCTCGCAAAGAGAAACTCCGTCGGTCGTGTAAAAACCTGCCGCCATCATGAGCGCAATAACTCGGCCGGCACGAGCTCTCTTCGTCCTCTTCTGTATCTTACTGCTTGGCTCTCAGAAAGAGTGCGCCGAATTCGCCAGGAGGGGGATGCAATAACTCGGATGGGCAAGAGAACGAGTACAAAGCGAGAGGAAGAAAGAGGGAAAGAGAGAGATAGAAAGAAAGAGAAAGAGACAAGTAGAGAAAAATAAAGGAAATAAAGGCATAAAGATATAGAAAGACATAGAAAGAAATAGACACAAGAAAGAGATAGAAAAAACAGAGAGAAAAAGAGAAAGATAGAAATATAGAGAAACAAGAAACGATAAAACAAGAAAGAAGTAGTAAGAAAGAGTGATGAAAAACACATTGCAAAAAACAGAGAAAAATGGAAAAAGAGAAAGAAAGAGAAAAATAAACACAAACAAGGAGGGACACCCAGCTCCACCCTTCCTTCAGGCTTGACACCACTGGTGCGAAGCTGCTTTAATTTATTTTTAGCAGTTTCTACGTTTTAAAAGTCGGTTAATCAATCTTACCTAATGAGAAAATTAAGCAGAACACAAAAATATAGCGACTTACTTCATTCAATGGTCAGCAGTATGTATTTGGTCGCGGCCATCAAAGAGTGCGTCGGTATATTTTTAAAAAACACTGCGCTTGTTTGTGTTCCCTTTCTGAGTCCCGTTAGTTTGCACTGCCAGTATGAATCTATAGCAACTAGCCCGGCCTTTGAACCCTTCTGATATTTTTAAAGTCTGCCTAGAGATTGCTGGGGCACTCTGATACTATTACGTTCGCCGCGGCGGATTAGTGGTTATGGTGCGTGGCTGCTGACCCTAAGGTCGCGGGTGCAATCCCGGCCACGGCAGTCCCATTTCGATGGAGGCGATATGCTAGAAGCCCGTGTACTGTGCGATGTCAGTGCACGTTAAAGAACACCAGATGGTCGAAATTTCCAGAGCCCTCCACTACGGCGTCTCTCATAATCATATCGCGGTTTTGGACTTAAAACCCCAACAATTATTATTATACTATTCCATGGTGCCTGCACACGCACACACACCCACACGCACCGCCAGAAGCAATAAGCTATCTACGTGTGAACCACTTGAACTAGATTTGAAGAACACAGCATAAAAAAAAGGGACAAAAAGGTCTTGAAGTTTTGCAGTTTAAATATAGTTCACTTTTCCTGGAAGAGATAGGATCCTGCTGCTCCCTTGCGAGCTCTTACACTGAAGAAGGAGAGGTACTGTTCTTCTACACGTTAGTCTCACTTTTTTTTTATCTTTACAGCATTATTCTCCTAGGAAACTAAGTTCCCAGATAAGCTCCCTGGAGCCATGGGAAACTATGAGGGCATCTATGCAAAAAGAAGCTGCAATCGACCACTGAAATCAATTCACGTGGGGGAACGATACACGCGCTGCAGCACGTTGAAAATTGTTGATATCAAAACTTAAAATTTTAAGTACCGCTCTTCACTAAAAACTGACCATAGTTCCTGCGAATTACATACTAGAACTTGAGACGCACTTGCGGTATGAACGAAGAGCGGCGGCGGATCAACAGGGGATCGCATATCTCGTGTAATTATTTTTCTTACTCCGCATATCATTATTCTCAAGCTTATAGTGTTGCTTATCTAACATTTCTTATTTCGCCTTCTTTATTATAAAATGATGACAATAAAAGCGCATTCTAGGTAAAAGGACGATAAGCACAGCCAGCAATATGGTCAGATAAAGTTATAGATGGAGTAAGTTTAAGCTTTTTTACATAGTATGTAGCGCTGACATTGTACATTGCTGTCTATCACGCGCAATACTCTAAAGATCTGTAAAAGTTTCCACGCTGTAGCGCTTGGGCACGGTAACTGGTATTGAGAAGTAGGTGGCGAATGTTTAAAATTTTACACACCGATGTATTGTTTATTTATGAGAAGGCGGCAGAAACATTATTTGTCTATAGTTCCATTTTCTTTCTGTATACTGCTGCGTTACTGCACAATTCGCGCAATGTTTTGCTAGCGAACAAATGATGCAAAACATTTTTTTTTACTATACACCTACAAGTTCTCCTATTCAATTTGAAATTATGAATACCTTCCCACAGGGTTTTTGTAAATGCGACAAGAGCAGGCAATGAAATACAATAGTTGTAGCCGACTCACTAGCAAGATGCTCTGCTCTGCTGGAGTGCACCGCCTTCGGAATCGGCCCGTATCAATGCTCTAGGCCGATCATTATGAGCGAAAAGCACGGAAAATGCGTGCAGGTGTGGTCCGTCCGCCTACGATGTGCATCCACTAACGTAGAAAGAAAACCAGCAAGAAGCTGAAACATGTTAAAAATAAATGAAGAAAAGTTCAGAAAAACGAACAGCAAACTTATTAAATGAATCTTAATTTTGCCTTAGCCGAACACACGTCCTGTAGCAGAGTACTCAATCACGTGAACGCCTGAGTTGATGGCGCAATCGATAGATACCCTTAGACAGAGGTGTAGATTTTCCATTAGCTCGGCGAGCGGCGGAGATGAGTGCCGCATGAGACAACATTGTAGACCGTAATTTCACCGTATGTTAGGCCGATAGCCTCTCGAATCATCCTACATGTGGAAGCCCTGTACGAAGAGTCGTTAAATGAATGCAGCTGTGACGACACACTGCGCACAAACCTGCGCAGCCTCCGCCTCGCCACCAGCTAGCCCGGCGTGACATGGCCGCATGCTGCAACACGCCTCCGATAAGGGACAGCGCCACCGCAGCGTCACCGGAGGGTTACGTCATCGACGGTGGCTATAAACCACGCTGCCAAGCTCGGAAGTGTTCAGTCTTCCTCTAACCGTCCGAGCGCAGCGGGGGGTATGCTCGCCCCGCTGCTCCTACTACGCTAAATAAACGATAGTTATGTTTTATGTTGGGATGCGTCCTTTCGTCGCCACGGCATCCCACACAGCCGTGCATCCATCAAAAGTCGCTTGGAAGCGCTTGAGTAGCTGCGCGCGAGCACGCGTCAATTTCATATTTCGCGAATTTCGCGGATTTTTGTTTTTTCTTCTGAAAAAATAAAGAACAACCGGGCAAATTTCAGCACGAAATCAATGATCGAAACCGACGTTGATTAAGACAGTTTACAGCTTTCTGATCGTCATGTTAGGAATTAAACACTATTTTAAAAAAAGTCCAATAACACTATACTAATTAGTAATATAGTGATAAAAGTACGCTGGTTGCAGGCACACACGACTACCGCTAATATGTAGCTGGTACAGTTTTTCTGTAGCTCTTGCTTTCAATTTGTTTAAGATAGCTGGCACACTCGGCATACCACATGGTGTCGTATGAACGCCTTTGTGCGCAGTATCGCACGTTTAAGAATTGATAAAGCCGAACTGAAACAACCATAGCAGTTTTTATCATTACCGCTTACCTTAATTTCAATATAGAACCGACAGGGACAAGTGCGCAAACTAAGTGGTTTCGCAGTGCGCATGTTCGAGCTAGCTGGTAGTCCATGATTTCTTCTTGGCGCGAAAACATTCTGTACAAAAGGAAGACATGTACGTGCGTGTGCGTGCGTGCGTTTTTGTGTGCTCGCGCGCACACACACACACGCATACACACAAAATAATGTCACGCGCGCGAGCATCACATTTTTTTCGTCCCTCGTTGTAAAAAATTTTTTTGCTCTATAAGAAGAAAACTTTCGTCTTCGTTCATCTCCAACGCTTCTAGAAATTGACTCCGGCCTAAGCTTGATACGGGTTCATATAGTAGAAATTTTGTTTCGCTGTGTTGTTGACGTTCTGTACGTTCAGCGGCCCACAGCGTGACTAGTTTTGCCGGCGTTTATGGCTCAACAGTCGCACTGCATGTGACTCGCGGTTGTCCCTCGTACGTGCGAGAGTCGTTCTCTAAATCGGTGTACAGAACAAGCATCCACTGACGAAAATTACTATAGATACTGAGAGCAGGCAGACCAACAAACATTCCAGCTTTCTTAACACAATACGCGTCGATACCGTATACATAATGTCTCTCGTGATTACCGCTGAGGTAACGCCACAGCGCAATACAATGAACTGCTTTTGTATAATGCTTAGCCATTTGAAGTCAATGCGCAAATGTAGAACCTCTCATTTTTTAAATACGAAGAATTTCTTAGCGAACTTCGGCGACTTTGAGCGTATCTATCTAGCTATCTATCTATCTGGCTATCTATCTATCTAGCCGCCTACGACTTTGTGCTCTCCCGGCCGTATCGTTAATGGGATTTATACCAAATTTGGTATGGCATAACATGACTCTATGACGAACGTAAATGGCTGGTCATATCATGAAACTCATGACTGACTTGTCATGAAAAGTATGATTTACATGCCACGCTCATGGTGCGCTCGATCGCGGCCGTTTCGTTAGCTTGATATACACCAAATTTGGGATTGAGTGACGTGACTGTATGACGAACATAAATGACAGGTGGCAATATGCAAATAATGACTTGTCATGTGCGACATGACTTGCATGCCACGCTCATGGCGCGCTCGCGGCCGTTTCGTTAGCTTGAGATACACCAAATTTGGTATTGAGTGACGTGACTGTATGACGAACATAAATGACAAGTGGTAATATGAAAATCATGACTTGTCATGAGCGACATGACTTGCATGCAACGCTCATGGCACGCTCGCGCCCGTTTCGTTAGCTTGATATGCACCAAATTTGGTATTGAGTGACATGACTGTATAACGAACATAAGTGGCAGGTGGTAACATGAAAATCTTGGCATGCGTGTCATCTACAACCCCATTTACATGCCACGCTCATGGTGCGCTTGCGTCCAGTTCGCTAGATTGATATACACCAAAATTGGTATTGCGCGACGTGACTGTATGACGAACACAAATGACAGGTCCTAACATGTCAAACATGACATGCAAATTATGTAAAGCAGGATTTGCTCCTTCCTGGCTGCTTCACATTACATCGATTCCCACAGTGCGTGGGATCTGCCGGTTTTTTTTATCATAAATCACCATAGCCCATCACTGAATGTTTGTGGAGGATACCATGGCAGGCATCTAGAAAATAGCAAAAGTGACAGCGTTTTCCGAGTGAGACAGTGTCTGAAACACGTGATTATTGGCCGCTGTGGTTTTCAAGAAGATGCCAACCAAAACTCGCTTAGCGAGTCGAGTGAAATGACTGAACACGCAGCATATCATACTTGATTATGAATTCAAATGGTCATTTTGTTGAAACAGCGCGTTACTAGACGAGGGTCAAAAAACAGCACTGCACAAGACATCTTGCTCCTGGTCTAATAACGAGCTGTTTCAACGAAGTGAACTTCAACCAACTCGCCCAACTTACCATATTAAATCCAGATGGCATCTACAAAATCTGGTGTACAGAACTAGGGCATATCACAGTGATTTGTTGATCAGAATCATACGGAGCCAACAGACAGTGAAAGAGAAGGAAAGCATAGAGGAAACTTCATAACTTCTTACTTGATTGAATTAGGAAAAAGAAGTGTCATTGGGCGAGAAAAAAAAAAAAACTGGCCTCAGGTAGGAGACGGACCCACGTCTTCGCATTTCGCGGGATATGCTCTTACAGTTGGGCTATCGCCACGACAGTTGTTGGTTTTTTTCGCCCACTTTAATTTCTTTTCTATACCGTTTCTTGTACATTTTGCCTGCCTCTTGTTCATATATATATATATATATATATATATATATATATATATATATATATATATATATATATATATATATATATATATATATATATATATATATATATTTATATATATATATATATATATATATATATATATATATATATATATATATATAGTCGAAAAAAGAGGACGACAACCGTACGAAACGCAAATTTTACTAACGTTTCGGCAGGAGGGCCTGCCTTCGTCAGAGTGACGAAGGCAGGCCCTCCTGCCGAAACGTTAGTAAAATTTGCGTTTCGTACGGTTGTCGTCCTCTTTTTTCGACTTAATTTCCCACCGGAACCATTGAACTTCCTCCTCGCATATATATATATATATATATATATATATATATATATATATATATATATATATATATATATATATATATATATGAAAGAAAGTCACAGTGAAAAACATAACAACATTTATTCTGAGCTTTCGGCCGGGGACCGGCCTTTATCAAAGAAGTGTATATATATATATATATATATATATATATATATATATATATATATATATATATATATATATATATATATATATATATATATATATATATATATATATATATATATATATATATATATATATTGTAACGCAGCGATAGAAGAGCGCGAAAGAATAAAGAAGAGGAAGAGGAACGCGCGCGAGGGATTTTGGCTGATCGTCAGCATCTGACCATCCCTTGTTGTTCTGCCTGTCGATTCATTGACCTCATTGTAAATAAACGCATATCATCCGTAACACTTGTGGTGGAGGTAGTGGGTATATATATATATATATATATATATATATATATATATATATATATATATATATATATATATATATATATATATATATATGGGTCATTCCATGCTAACTGTCCCAGAGGTGGCGCTCGACCATCGCAGATTTTGCCGATAAAATTTACACATGTTTCGTATACCGCATGTGGTACTGTGGCCAAATATTTTTGCTCGAAAAAATTTTTCAAGACCGTGGCGCCCCCCTCAAAATTCGCTTGCTTCTGCTAAACTGTGCATAATAGAAAAATCTATATAAAATCTATATTTGTATTTAGAGCTTCGAAATGACACTTGAGCCACTACAGAGGTTTCGTTTAGTTGTGCTACTTCACCATTCCGAAATTTTTGTGTTTCACTGCCAGCTAGGCCTTTTCAAAAACAACGAAAATCTTGGAAGTTCGCCATTTTTTGTTACGCTATCTGAAACTCTGTCTAAGCATTCTTAATAATATGGTGGTTTTCAGGAAAAGTGTAGTTTTGTACAAAAATGTTTAGGGGTGAATTAGACTTCAAATCTTCCCGAAAAAAAATTGTGAAATCGGAAAAAATATGCGATTTGTCCCTTATTTGACCGTATTTTTCGTACTGATGCGTTCCACGTAAAAATCTTCTTGATGCGGCGTTTGACAGACCACCTTATGGCTAAATGATGAAGAAACTCTAATCAAATCATTTTTTGTTTCAAGAAAGAAAACAATTTTTGAAGTTGGTCCTCAGAACGCGCCCTGCATTGCTTTTGTCGCCACTTCGCCGCAAAGCACCTGGTCGCCCTTGCAGCTGACACTTGTCACAACAAGCGGCAAGGTGCTAGATGTATGTCAGCGGCTCGTGAGTGGTCGAAAGTCTTGTTGCTTTGATGTCAAGGCCCCGAGTATTGAGTTCGCTTTACGATGTGAGCTTGCTTGGCGTGCCCATTGGGAAGTATGGACGCCGTACAGCAGCTTGCGGTATCGTTGGCACATTGTGCTACAGGGCCGTCTGCACAACTAGTATACACTGACCGAAACAAATAACGCATATTTGGTACACTATTTATTGCCTATACTAGTTGTGCACACGGCCCTGTAGCACAATGTACCAACGATACCGCAAGCTGCTGTACGGCGTCCTTACTTTCCAATGGGCACGCCAAGCAAGCTTACATCGTAAAGCGAACTCAATACTCGGGGCCTTGACATCCAAGCAACAAGACTTTCAACCACTCACGAGCCGCTGACATACATCTAGCACCTTGCCGCTTCCTGTGACAAGAGTCAGCTGCAAGGGCGACCTCGTGCTTTGCGGCGAAGTGGCAACAAAAGGAATGCAGGGCGCGTTCTGAGGACCAACTTCAAAAATTATTTTCTTCCTTAAAACAAAAAAATGATTTGATTAGACTTTCTTCATTACTTAGCCATAAAGTGGTCTATCAAACGCCGCATCAAGAGGATTTTTACTTGGACCGCATCAGTCCGAAAAATACGGTCAAATATGGGACAAATCGCATATTTTTTCCGATTTCACAATTTTTTTCCGGAAGATTTGAAGTCTAATTCACCCCTGAACATTTTTGTACGAAAATACACTTTCCTGAAAACAACAATATTATTAAGAATGCTTAGACAGAAATCCAGATAGCATAAGGAAAAATGGCGAACTTTAATAAAGATTTTTGTTGTTTTTGAAAAGGCCTAGCTGGCAGGGAAACACAAAAAGTTCAGAATGTTTAAGTAGCACAACTAAACAAAACCTCTGTAGTAGCTCAAGCGTCATTTCGAAGCTCTACATACAAATATAGATTTTATATACATTTTTTCTATTATGCACAGTTTAGCAGAAGCAGGCGAACTTTGAGGGGGCGCCACGGTCTTGAAAAAATTTTTTCGAGCAAAAATATTTGGCCACAGTACCACATGCGGTATACGAAACATGTGTAAATTTTATCGGCAAAATCTGCGATGGTCGAGCGCCACCTCTGGGACAGTTAGGCATGGAATGACCCATATATATATATATATATATATATATATATATATATATATATATATATGTATATATATATATATATATATATATATATATATATATATATATATATATATGTGTGTGTGTGTGTGTGTGTGTGTGTGTGTGTGTGTGTGTGTGTGTGTGTACTGTTTCTCAGAAAAGGTAATAGTTAATCTCTGCTCTGCAAGCTATAAGAAGCTTATGCGCAAGTTAAATGAACCGCAATTTCACAAACCCCAATGTTTACCACATGGATAAAATATGACAGACGATGGTGCTCAAGCCAATTCTAAAAAGTCCAGGTATACCTTTGCGTGGCCAATTAGGTGCAGCCGTACGGATATCGCATCGACATAAATTAAAAAAAAAAAAAACGCACGTTCTCTGTTGATCCAGCCATCTATCAGACAGCGAGTCGTAGATAGGCGTAAAACGATGTGGGCGGCCGCTGTACATGTCCGCTAAGTACGCGACGTGTGCCGAAGCTTAGCATTAATTTCGCTGGACTGACACGCAGGATGTCACAATTATGCCACGCAAGCCGATCACAGCAGCCAGCAAATATACCTCGTAAGTTTCCAGGAGTTTTATATAAACGTCATGTATACGTCGTTATAAACTCAGTGATTCGTGGCTCCTAAGGGAATTATTAATTATTTATTTTGTTTTGTTCGTAAGAGCGGCTTTGTTTGGCGATTGGCTGCTAACCTTCGCTAATAATGTGTCCATTGTCATGAGTCAGCATTGGCAGCAAGTTTCTATTACGAAAGATTCTAATGTAACACATTTTTGTGAGTACTGTCCCAGAGCCCGTATTTACACAAAACATCTTGCGCTATAACTTTTTCTCAAGTAACAAAAAAAAAAAGAAAACATTTCTGATGCTGGACATGTGATAAGCAAACGCGGCCAGCCAATGTAAAAAAAAAAGACTTACGAACAACAAATTTTGTGAATTCGGGCTCGTTAATATACTGGTAGCAACTTACAACTAACAACCTTTCAAAGCTAGTGTTCTTCGTGTAATTACGCACTAATTAGCAAACGTGAGCGTGAAACAATACGTAACTTCACCAGAACTACAGACTTCAAGCTCGCCGAGGTCTGTGTCGTTGCGTGCGCGCACAACATGGAGCAAAAGCATGTGGGCGCACTCTAAGCACGCCCCCCGCATGATTGCGAAAAAAATTGAGAATTGGAGGACTTTTTTTTTTGTGCATACGGGCTATATAGTCCTGTTTTCACAAAGGGCCCTGGCGACAGAACTGTTCCTGAGAGAAAATACCCTTCGCTGGGCATAGTTTTAGCCAAGGCTGCCGGCGAATGGCAAATACCGTTTGAGAACGAAAAACTCCGTGAATCGCGGCATCTGGAGCTTCGCTAAATTAATTGCGCTCAGAAGAGGGAACGTCGATTTCTCGGAAGGGCGTCTCGAGGCTCACATGTTCCCACGAAGACGCAAAATTTTTTTTCGAAATTCGAATTCGTCGCGATGCAGGACTCTTTCTCGAGAATAATCGGAAATATCATTGCGAGCAGTCTCGCGAAGAATACAAAGTATAATTTTGAATAGGAAGTACGGCACAAATGGTGCCTCTGTTCGTGCACAAGTCCATATATCACACAAGGTCGTGCGCAGCTAGCGGCTTTGTTCTGTTCAGAGACTGCGAAACGCTATTGAGTGTGTAACCGTGGCGTCGTCTTTGTCGAGGAGATGTGAAAGAAACTGAGAAGCCGTGCATTCGTGAGATCAAATGCAGAGCGGTTTTCACTTTTTTCTTGCCGCGGTCGTGAGGTGATTTGAAGTTAAGT
This sequence comes from Rhipicephalus appendiculatus, assembly GCA_030522465.1. Taxonomy (NCBI): domain Eukaryota; kingdom Metazoa; phylum Arthropoda; class Arachnida; order Ixodida; family Ixodidae; genus Rhipicephalus; species Rhipicephalus appendiculatus. The sequence goes on from JALIZH010021668.1 coordinate 481,612, forward strand.
TTAGAGTTTATTGGAAGGTTGCGTGACTGTAGGATTCGACGTGAGAAAGATACGTCACGAGAAGGAGCGAACGAAACAAAACTCAAACACTTTCCGATGCGTAATCTCATTGGGGGAGGCATTTGAGTGGAGTCCTTTCGCAATGCCATCGTTGCGAGAGCGCTCGTTGCCGCCGTCAAGCTATATGGCCTCTCGCCTGCGTCCGTGTTATAACCCACACTGCCGTCTTGCAAAATCTCCGATCCTGTTTCATCATTTCACGCTTTGGAAACTGTAGCAAAGACAACATGTTCGACAGCCAAGCGTCGAAAGACACATGCAAGACATTTTGCACGCACCAGGTTTAAAAATAAAGAAGTGAAGGCGAGCGTGTGCCCTGGTGAGTATGTAAATTCCGGCAGTGACGCACACGCGCACATGTATATGCATTGCAACAGAAAAAAAGAAATTATAGACAGTGGGGAGCTACAGGAGCCATATTTTCGAAGCATTGTTCCGTTCAACGGAAAATAAGGAAAATTTCAAAGCTCATCCGATCTTCAGCTATTCAGCTTCAACAACAACAACGAAACAGAAGGACTTTACATAAGGCCACATCTTGGTGTATTTCCTACAAATGACGCCACTTGCGACAGTACAAATGCGCGAGTGCCTTGCACATTACGTCACACGTGAAGCAAACGGCGAACTATTCCACGTGCACCGTTTCTCATATTGCTATTCTTGTGAAGAAATTCGCACCCTACTTTGAATAGTGGCACTTCTCTCTATATAACCAAAGCCCGTAACACACATGCCGCAACGAAGTCGCGTTAAAATAACTGTTTCTCAAAGTGCAATTCAACTAGTGCGTTCGAGCCTTATATAACATTCCCGTTTAACCTTGTATGCACCGAAAGGCCAAATAATGTTTTCTTTTTTCCTTGTGTACTTTGCATGTGCACTCTCTGCGTAGAATGTTCACGGATCGAAACGCGGCATCAAATCTTCCAGTATAACGACTGGTAAGCACATTTGCTTGAGATAACCACGTCATGTCGCTGTACAGCGCCAGCCGCTAAAGGTAATGTTGCCTCTGATGTGTGTTGAAATGACGCCGATTGGCCGCAACCTGAAGGCGAATGTATGCGTGTTACTTGCCCTAAATTGTCTCTTTTAAATCCGTGAGCACCGTACTCTAAAACAATGAACAGTTTACAATGATAACGAGCATGTCAGTGCACGTTAAAGAACACCAGATGTTCCAAATTTACGGAGCCCTCCACTACGAGGTATCTCATAATCATATCATGGTTTTGGCGCGTGAAACATCAGATAAAGTTATTAATGGTAGCGAGGGAGACGCACTTCTTTAGCGGATTAACATATATGGTTGAATGTGCAGCGCGGCACAGACGATAGATAAAGAATTTGACGACACGAGCGCCGACTCGCAACTGAATGCGAACCCATGTTTTAAAAAAGCACGGTGTTGTTCGAAAGCCGAAATCAATCAAGCCGAGAGATAGTCGAGGCATATCGCCCGCCCATAGATTCGGCCTCTGGGTCAGCCAGACTGCTATCTCATTGCATAAAAAAGAAGAAGAATTTTTTAATGGTTTGTTTCCCCCCGTTCTCAGGTTTTTCCGGCCCGCACTATGTGACGTAAATGCATGTTGTGATTGCGCGCGCAATGAACTTCAAGTTGTGAGTCAGCACTCGTGTCGTTCCAATTCCTTCACGGTCACCCCACAGGGTGTTTACGACGCGAAAAGCAGAAAGTTTCGTAGGAGCACTCCCAGCCATAACCGACAAAGCAGGGTGGCCTTACATCGGCCGGATTTGTTTAGGGCGTGAAAGCAGAGCTGAAAGGCTAGCGCAGCGATGATTCCTCATGGGGCGCCTGGTTGCTTCGAATACTTGGGTCGCTCCACAGAGAGTGCATGACATGTCTGGAGAGCAAACGAACGTCTTTAGCGGACTTTGACGAGGTTTTTAACGAAACGACTCGACAGTGTCGTGCTCGTTATCGGTGCGCTCGTTATCCACAACACCGCAGTGACATGGAAGCCACTGAGGTATCGCGTCCCGCATTGCTCTGTCCCGCAATCGTTACGCAGCGGGCTTTGATGATTTATGAATATTCCTTGGATACGAGCGCACGACCATTGATGATTTACATCTTTCCGTGAGGGTGTGCTTCTCGACGCGACCAGACCCATCGAGATCGTCTGACTTTTATGGACCAAACGGATTTGGCCACCCGTTTACAGACTTTTTTTTCCTGTTTTTACTTATTTTTGTCCAAGCCTTCGTAATTGCTTTTTTTTTTACTTTACTTCACTATCATCTTTCCTTTTTCTCTCCTCCTATGTTTCCTTTCCTCTATCTATTCCTCCCTCCCGAAAGAGTAGGCAGGCGCTGTGCCCCTTTAAGTGGCAGTTGCCAGCCGGCTCTCTCCCTCTTTCCTCTGTGTATGCAAATCAAATAATAATAATAATAATAATAATAATAATAATAATAATAATAATAATAATAATAATAATAATAATAATAATCACGTGGTTCGACACTCGTACAAGGTATGGATTAGCTATCCGGTTAGGATTACTATTGTTCGTGTGCTCTACGCCGCAGGGCTGGTAGCATTGACTGTGCTGCTGCCCTGGAGTTGCTGCATATCCTCGAGAATGTTCTTGGCTGTCAAAATAAAGTGCACTGCAAATTAAAAGCCTGCCGCAATTAAAAACCTGCAATGAAACGCTCGATTTACAGCTGACAATCTCGTCTGGAGGCACATTTCAAAGAGACCGTGGTGGCTCTGGCCGGGAAAATCATGACTCTGTTTGCCATGAGGCGCGAAAATTGGTGCGGGCAATCAGTGTAAATACATACTACGTGGTCTCGTGCCTCCGTAATGCAGCTGCCCAGCGGCCAGTTCCCGAGAACGGGTTGGGGCTGAGAGTTATGCTCCATGTTCGCCTTTGCTTAACGCATTTCTGTGCGTAGCTGGATGTCTATATACTGCGAACGGCGGGAATCGCTCTGTTACTCAAGACAACCGCCACGAATGTACGCAGCTGTAGCTTTCAGCCTCGATCAGCACTGCGGTTTGCTTCCTGCTCTGAGAAACTTCGCAAGAAATTGGTGAAACCTTATGTATATGCGCGATACGTCTTCAGATTGATGCGAAATCTTGGCCCGACGAGCGTGCCCCTTTGCGTGACAAATTTTACCTTCAGCGCCGCGCAATACATTTTACCTTCAGCGCCGCGCCGGATGGCGTATATGCTGGTGCGTAAAAAGCACACTTCGCTCGACGCAGTTTCCTGTCTCGTTCATCATTCACGATGCAAAGTTTCAGTTCGTTCGTGGCCGTTATGTCTGTCTTGCCATTTTTATTCCTCCTTCACCTCCACTCCACGCATACCTGTAAGATAGAATTGCGCAATACGTAAGCAACTGCTTTTTTTCCCTCTGCTGTAATGTCAGAATGAAGTCCTATAGGCTGTTCGGCCAATACCTTGCCTCGCCATTAAGGTTTCATGCTTCCTCTGAAAGGATAGTGGGGGGACCAAGGAAGTGAACTCGAGACGGATTCGAGGGAATTATTACTTAATGCATCGTCACTGCCTCAAATATAGCATAAAACTAAACAAAAAATTAGAAACAGCGTCAAAATGTGTAAACAAATAAATGCATGAAAAAAGATGCCTGTGATAATGTATGCATACATTGAGGTGACTATGACAAGAGAGAGAGAAGATGAAGGCAACAAGGTTAACCGGAACCCAAATACTTCTTTCTCCGTGCCAGACGATAGTACACGGTATCCTACCCTGTATTGATGCAGGGAAACAGGATTATAAAGGAAACAGAGAGATCAAGACATCCCTCCCCCCACACACACGCGCGCGCACACACACACACACACACACACACACACACACACACACACACACACACACACACACACACACACACACACACACACACACACACACACACACACACACACACACACACACACACACACACACACACACACACACACACACACACACACACACACACACACACACACACACACACACACACACACACACACACACACACACACACACACACACACACACACACACACACAAACACACACGCGCGCACGCACGCACGCACACACTCACACACACTCACACACACACACACACACACACTCACACACACTCACACACACACACACACACACACGCACGCACACACGCACGCACTCACACACACACACACACACACACACACACACACACACACACACACACACACACACACACACACACACACACACACACACACACACACACACACGCGCGCGTTTCCAGTCTTGTGTTTTTTAGTATTCAACATGGAAGGCGCATTGTTGTAGATTTCTTTGTCTGGCCCCGTGCAAGCGTAGTTTACGCGTCCTATTTTTTTCCTGGATGGAAGTAGCAGGAACAAAAGTCAGGAAAATGTGGATGTTGCAAATAACTAATTGTATTCAAAGGCGCGAAAGGGTGCTTCTACGAGTGAGTGAAGCAAAAAAAAAGAAAAAGAAACATATCAATGCGTGCGAGTACGGAAGATGGGAGAGAAGACTGTAGGTGGCAAGGGTTACGCGAGCGGCGCACACGAGCAGAACACCTGAGGCTTAAGCCGTACGTGATGTCGTGCGCGAAATTCCCGAGAGAATCTAATAAAACTCTTTTAAGGTGCAGCACTCCTTTTTAATGACTTTAAAGATCCGGAGCGAAAACGAAGCTTGAAACCGACAATTCTGCAGAAAGCTACTGCTAAATGCATGAACGCTCATTGTAAGCGACGGCAAAAAAAAGAAAAAAAGAAAAACGGAGAACAAAAGAACGCTCAATATTATGTTAATTAGCGGTGTTAGGCTCAGCGGCAACTAAAACCATGAAGAGTGGTTCGCGATGCTTAGGTAAGCTTAAAAACGCAGCCGAAGGAGAAGCCGCGTGTTGGGGCGGCGGCATCCTTGCACTGGGCACAAAATCCTCGGCTCACTACTCAGGGTTGCAAGCACACAGTTTCTTACCATCTAACCTAGAAGGAAACTGGGCGCCACAGTCTACCAAAGTTTTCTACCGGGTGCTGAGCCGTCGTGGGAATGACGGTGCCTACGAGGCGTGTATTCTGTTCTATGAATATCACAGAACAGAAGAATCCCTGGAAAATCTAAGTGAAATAATCGTCGGATACTACTGTCTTGGCATTTCAGATGAATATTAAACATATGCGATAAGCGTGGCAGCTAGAAAGTTAACCAAGAATATTTGTTAGTGTTGCATTTGATGGCGATAATTGGCAGCAATAATTGTGTTCGCCAAAGCGCATAAATTGCGCGTGCGAGTGGATTTTGAGCGTGCCTGCTTCACGTTTTATTACACTTGCTGTTAATTTAACTTTAAAAATTGGGGGGACCCTTAAGCTTCGCCTTTAAGAGTTGAACGCGATAGCGATATCCCGTCCCTACTGCGTACTTCAATCACTTAGTGCATACTATGTAATGGGTAGTATGGTTTAAACCAGGAGAAATTATGCGCGGCAAATGTGGGAAATGTTTTCCAACTTGCTATGCACCCACTACGTGGTGTTAAGGGAATACGCGCAGTAAGGTGTGTGCCGCTTTGTAATGGGTGGCTGGCTTTAAACTATGGAATCGTTATGATAGTCACATATTCTGACGCCCGATAGCAATGTACGCTTGTACCACGCAATATTCCTGGGATATTACATGTTATATTGCGACGCCTATATAAAGGACGCTTGCGTTTGCGAAGCATGCAAGTTATTTTCACTGCATTTCCAAGCAGAGGAAGTTATTTTCACAGTATATCCAAGCAGAGGCATGGCTGTGTGGTAGAACACCTGCTTGCCACGCAGACGACCCCGGTTCGATCCTCACTCGGACCCGAAAATTTTTATTATTTATTTTATTTGCATCTTTCTCGATTTTTCGGTCACGGACAAGATTATGATTTTTCGGTCACGGACAAGATGATGATTTTTCGCTCACAACCAACGACGCCGACGCCGACGCCGGAATTTCTGCGAAACGAGCTCTTTAACGCTATCGCGTTAAAAACGTGGCATGTATGTGGTGAAAAGCCCAACTTTTTTGTTTTGCGAACCATTCTAAATCCACTTTTCCGAAGTTTCAGTTTCGGCGTATTTGCTTGGTCGGTCTTTCACCGAGTAAAATTCAGTTTGCTGTTGCACGATTTTTTGCGATCGGCTCACCCAAGTCGGCGCTGCTGGTTATGGGTATACGGGAGCGTTGCACAGGGTATGTGGACATCTTTGGCCGATTCCTCAGAACAGGCATGCGCCACGGTTGGCACCCTCATATACGAAGAAGAAACAAAACTGAGCCGCGGAGCGTGCACTGTGTGAGGAGCGTTGCGCTGCGTAAAACTGAATAGAATTGAACACATTCCAGTCAATGCGAAAGAAAGCTTCACCTATATTTTCGCAGATGCGCGGGGAACCACTTTTGATTTTGCAAGTTTAGCCCGAAACGCTTTTGAGGCGGTTCCTGGATGAAAAAAAAAAATGGCGCTCTTTTCTGCAACCCTATAGCGGACATCACGGCTCCGCGCCAGCCCGTAACGTTTTTCTGAAGAGCCGGACGTACTACATTGCCTTCAAAGACCTCTAGCTCTCTCTATGTCCTACGATTACGGCAATTACAACGGTAGTCTCACATCGACGAAATGCAAAGCGCTGCACTCACTTATCTCGCATAGAGCTATAGTGCGTATATAGCGCATATCCAAAAGAGCACGCACACTGATGAAGCCGTATGATCACGCCCAACACAGTCCTTTCTTTGCATTTCGCACGCGTCACTGAACGTGCAGTGCGTGAATGCGATACGAATGCCGCACGTTTTTCGGGGGCTTCCCCGCTTGCCGCGCAGTGCTAGCAAATTTGCTTGTAAGGACTCGCCGTGGTTGACACACTAGAAGAGCGCGCGCTGGAGATCGTGGCGAGCGTCCACGCGTATGTACTACGCCGAGAGCAAGAAAGCATGCCATTCTCGCAGAGCAATTCACGGCGTATGCGCCGTATACGAGGCACTAAACGATCAGCACTGCTGCCCGAGAAAGAAAGAAAAAAAAAAAGCAATGACGCGTTACATGCTCCATCTCCGGATAGCCAAGGAGCTATATACAAGTGCGCACATTGCCGCGGGAAAGGCAGCGCTAACGCAGATTTACGGGTGGCCACTCTTTCATACCGCGCACCGCATATTTCCTAAATGCACACTTCATGTCCTGCTTTCGCCTATAGAGGAATCAATCACGGTCCCGCGTGTTTGTTTTCATTCTGTTATGTATACTTTGTTCGAGTCGTATTTTTTTGCGCGGCAAACACATTTTCAGTCCGAAAGAAGCGTGGAAAAAGAAAAGACAGGGGGGGGGGGAGGGGGGGGGGAGACAAAAGCGTGGAGAAGCGCATAAAAAAAAAAACATCTTGAAATAGCTACGTACCACACCCATTGCTGCTTTGTTTCGTTTCTTTTTTATTTTGCTTGGTTCTTTTCTCGCTTTCTTTATGTCCGGCTGTTAGTTCCTTCGCGAAGACGTCACTCTATACGGACACTGACAGGGCAGCAGCGACGGCATTCGGAGAATACACATTAAGTCAACCCGTCACGTTCGCCTGAGCATGCATGCTCACGAATGGACAAAATGTGTAGCGATTTTGTCAACGTCTTTCTATGGAGAGGGCACTCGTTGAGGCTGTGAAAGAAGCGAAATTCGAGGACTCGTAGGATGTTAAAAAAAAAAAAAAGATAAGAGTGTGGCTCACTGATGTCTCAATCTTAACACAGTCACATTGTAAATTCGGCATTCGCCCGCGGGATACACACACCGCACGGACAGAATGCGACGTTAACAACAAATATCCTTTAGTTTACGGCTACAATCAGTTTCCTAATTACGCGAGGAGTTTTTTTTTTTTTTTTTTTTTTTTTTTTTTTTTTTTTTTTTTTTTTTGCCAGCGTACAACAGAAAGCGTAATACCTTACTACACCCCCTCTGTCTGAAAAGAATGTATCTCACGGCACGATTAGGCCCATTATTTATCAAATGGCTATCCGCCACTGATGCGACTCTAAGGTAAAATACGTCCAACCTATTCCCTTATCTCACTTTATCTCTACATATCCAGGCAATTCCAAAACGGCGAAGCGAATGAGGAATGAAGACCGCGCGCAGTTTCTTTCCATCTCGTCCCCATCTGCTTGGGCGCATTTAATCTTGCTGAGAACAACGTACGACGTCAACTTAACAAACGAGCACAGCACCGAGCCTTGCCTGCATTTCTTCCGTATGTGTGTTAGCGCACTCTTACTGCACTGTATCAGATAGTTTACTCCGCACGGGGTGAAATATCACGCTCTCGCGCAACGCGCATATGCTCTCAAGTCTATACGGAATTTCCTCGCGAACAATGATAAATGAGGATACTCTGCGAAAAGTAACTCATGATTATGCGTAATTTTATAAATGAATGCAACGGAAGTATCTTCGTTGTTTTAGAATACCTTAACACAACGCGAATGCAATTACGAAAATTACTTTTCTTTTGTGCTACAATAATTCGGTCATGCAAGTATTGCTCTTGTTTACTCCGATATATAATAGCCTCGAGTTTTTCGAGGTTTCTCTTCGTTATCTATACGAACTTATTTCGAATTCGTTTTTCTTTGTTACACTTTTTTTGTCTTCCAAGATTCTGAGATAGCCAGCCTTTCTTGGTGGCCGAACTTCCAATCTTTAAGATCTGATGAACGAATAGAAAAAGGCTGAAAGAATACATGACCGGCTCGGTTATCTTGAGTTATACAGCGTAAAAGAGTTTTCAAATAGCCCGCCGCACACACTCGAGGAATCAAGCAAACAAACAAACACTGGAGATTAAGCGAAAGAAAGAACAATTTACCGGACCGCCACGTATGTGCAAAATGGCTATATCGAGCAGGTAATGTATTATTCTTATGGACTTACGTTACTGTTAATCTGTTGCATTCACTCAAACAAACAATAAACGTCGGATGCTTCAGAGTAGTCTTACGACTACGGGTACACGTTGCCGCCACAAAACGGCGTACTTTCCTTTTTGATAAGCGCGCTAAGGTGCCTTATCTGAAGGCTCTACACTCCTTCTTTTGCGTTTTTCTGCGGACGACATCCAGTTTGTTTGCCGTTAAACGGCTGATAGATATACGAGAAAGGCGCTATGTAGACTTCTTATGGAAGTAATCCATCTCCGACCTACCTCTAACCTAATAAATAAAAAACGTGGATCTAGTACAGAGTGTTCCTGCGGCCACCCTGACGAAGATAAACATTATTTGCTTCTCGAGTGCGAAAAATATGAATCACAATGAAAAGTATTACGAGCAAGTTTGCTACTTTTAGATAGAGGGCCTTTCACAGTGAAGAAAATACTAGGTCCATGGCCAACGGCAGGTCTTCAGGAAAGAGCGCTTGTCGCCTTCGAGAAGTTTCTTGAAGAATCAAATATTTTATGGAAATATTGACCTACTGTACACGATGTCGCCTTCCCCTTCATACTAAAACAAATGTGTAACGTTGTTATAGGGCGTTTGATTTTATGTGTAATCATTTGTCTCAGTGTGTTTTCCTGTGTATGTCAAGCAATACAGAGTATTTGAGTTTGAACGTGTACATGTGAACTGACTTTTCCTATTTGAACTTGTGATACAACACTTGTGCACATATGAACCTATTAGACGTATCTGAACTTTCATGTTATGTTCGGCTGTGCTGTATTTTCACATCGTGTGTTCTACTGTATTGCATTTTGTGCCCTTATTATTTTTCTTACTACATATTTTGTCTGCTAAGCGAAAAGGAATAGCCAGTGCCACCATAATGGCACCAACTTCTCCTATTTCCTCATTTCAATAAAAAAAATAATAAAAAGAAACTTACCAAGAAGCTCCCTACTGAGAATTGTCAGATGGTGTGTAAGCATTATTTAGAATTCAGTCATTCAACCAACATATATGGCAAGACTACTCTACATTAGTCACCATTTAGTCCGCACTAGCCAGCACCAGCCAAAACAGTTAGCAGGATAAATCTCTAGCCAATCGCGACGCTCGTCATATCATTAGCGAAGCCGACCGACCAATGGCAAACAGCAGTTATGAACGAAACGCTTAGCGAATTTGGCTGCAGATTCCTGCCGAGAAAAATGCGTTGAGATGAGCTGCATCAAAACAATGAGTAATAACTTTTAAAAAATCTGCGAAATTACAGAGCGCATTGTGCTGAACAAAGAATGTCGTAGACCGCCAACTTTACGACAAAAAGTTTGTGTCAAGAAAGCCCTGAGATGAAGAAAAGTTACGTTGTCGAAACTTTGGTTCGCGCTATAATCCCAACTCGACCGCAGTTAATCAATGTGAGATGTGTAACATCTGAAAACGTTCTACTCCATAGCGTATTGCGCATTCATAAAGTCGGACGTGGCAACGAACGCATCTCGGATTTCAGGAATTTTTTTATTGCCTGTTAAACCAAAGCAATTAGTCCCAAGCTATAAATTTACGAAGTGGTGATTTTAAAGGGGCTACGCTAAAATAAGTGGTTAATTGCTTGCTATCCGTTCTGCTGCCAATCCCTGTCGATTTTCGCGAAAGGGATCAATGACCCGTCTAACCGGAATGACACCATGCTACTTTTTTTATTATTTTTTTTATGCATCAGCGCACCGCTTAAAAACAACGTAATGTAATACCTTAACGGCAGTCGAACGGGTTCGGAGAGTGTCGGATAAAGAAACGCGCCGGGCGCCGCCGCGGACAGAATTTATCGACGATTTCCCAGGTGTTGGGAGGGTTTAATTAAACGCTACACACAGCGGGACGCTCAACACTGGCCGTGGTCTTTGTCGGCGAACGCATGGCTGCCCGCCTATACGTTCGCGGCTCACGTAAGGCACCGACGAAAATCGACCGCCCCCCTCTGTATCCGGCGGCTGCTCGCGGTCAGATTGGATTGTACATTTTGGTGGATCCACCCGCTGTGCAAGCCGCCAGTAGCAGCTCGCAGCCAATCTTGGCGCACACAATGACGCTCTGCGGCCGTCCGTATACTTCAGGCTGCAATCTTTAGCAGAGCGAAAATTTCGTTAGCCGTCATTGCGGCCGATTCGATCTGAACTGCAGCGCGCGCGCTTGTTCGGCGAACGAACGCAGCAAAGAACAAAGAAGCCAATCTGACTGTGGATGCAAACTCTGTGTACACTCGTACTCAAGCGAACGAGGGAACTATTTAGACACGAGGGAATAATGCCGCCGACAGCCGAGCTTACTGTGGTTATTTTTCTATCCTTTCTACTCATTAGATTACCTGTTCACCCCACGTTTCGATCTTTTTCCGACGCGAAGTGCTTCCTGTGACACGCTTCTTAGAAGCTATATGCGTGTGCGCTTATTAGCGCCAACTAGCGAGATAATGTGAAAGCTAGCTTCTATCGAAAAACTGCATGGGTAAAATGCAAAAGTAGCTGAATTTTATGTTACCCGATAATAAGGGCTGCCAATAGATTACCTATTCGAACTAAGCTAATGGAAACGTTGTAATCGGTTAATTGAGAGATTAGCACTACTGGTTAACGTAGGCTACAGTAAACAATCTCGGTAAGTTACGGTACGTTAACTTTGGATTAAAAAATAAATCGACAGCTGTCTTTATATTACGTCAGCGACACTACCAGTGAGTGGACACTTAAGGACACATCAAACTCACTACATCAAGTGTCAAGTATAAGGTACGTTATAACTTCAGGCTGTTGAGGCGACAAAAATGCACGAGAAAAATCATTAGTCCAGATGCGAAACCCAATAAGCATGTTATCATTAGAAGTACGTTGAATGGAGCTACTTGGAACGAATTCATTGCGCTAACAGAGCGGGAACAAGCAACGAAGACGCATTCTCTGCGTGTGTCTGTATCTTCTCTGTGGTCTGGTCGCGCTGTATTAGGGAAATGAAAATTGTTGACGTTCCCTGGAAGTCCCCCCAACGGGACTCACGAAGCTTCCTGCTGCATCGCACAGGCAATTTGTTTAATGCCCACGCACCAGCAGATGGCCCACAGACCCAATTTTCCCTCCGCTCGCGCATGCGTGAATGTTGTCCTGGGAGACCAACAGTTGTTCTGAAGATGGAACATGGTAACTCAATCTGCGTTTTCCTTCCTGGCTGTTTAGGAAGCGAACGCTGGCCTTACTGCCCGCATGCGACCACAACCGATTAATCGAAAGGGAAAGAATATTTGCCATTAAGCGTCAGTGTATTAATCTAAAGGTTAATCGATCAGCCCTAGCATTAATTACTCTAATTGTACATAATGTGTGTTAAGGCTAAGTGAGTGGACGTACTGCGGTATTGCAGTTGTTACAGCGAAGTGGTATATCCACGGCTAGGGTTTCGTGTATTTCTAACGTATGCGCCTCATCAATAAAAAATGGTGAGCGGGGTGCGATATCCGAGTTCATGCAACACCTGGCCGACACGCGGCGCGGAGGTGAAGCAGGCTTGCACTCCGCCAATAATAATAATAATAATAATAATAATAATAATAATAATAATAATAATAATAATAATAATAATAATAATAATAATAATAATAATAATAATAATAATAATAATAATAATAATAATAATAATAATAATAATAATAATAATAATAATAATAATAATAATAATAATAATAATAATAATAATAATAATAATAATAATAATCAATCAATCAATCAAACGTTTATTTAATGTGCCCAGGAACAACCGTGAGGTCTTTGTACTGGCGCACAGCAAAAAAAAAAAAAAACAAAGGCAAGCATTCATAATAAAATATCAGGGATAAAAAACGTTATAAAATTGCACATATACAACTATGCGCAGGCAGAAAAAAAAATGTCAGCGGTGTACGAGGCTATGTAAGTACAGTGCAAAGCTCGGAGCAGAACAACGACTGGGAGCTGTGAAAAACATCGAGCTCCAAAACGTAAGCATTGTAAAGACGTTGTATCCTGCCAATGGTCGAATGTTCACAGAGGCAGGCGGTTACATGAAAAGGTCTATTCTCTCTGGTGAGCTTACGTGGAATTCGGAAATTAAGACAGTTGAGCAGTACAGGGCAGGATATGATACCATGCACAAGCTTGTAAAGAAACAACAAATCAGCGCGATTTCGTCGGCAGCAAAGTGATGGCAATGATAATAATCCAGCAGCGTTAGAACGAGATCCAGAGTCATTTCTAGCGAAACGATGGTTGTAAATGCTTAGAAATTTTTTCTGGACTCGCTCAATGGCGTTGCTGCTGGAATTAGGAATGCCATTCCAGATCACAGATGCATACTCAAGTTGAGGAAGACATAGCGCAGTGTACAATTTTCGGAAGGGCACAGGAGAACGGAATTCTCTAGACATTCTGCAAACACAGCCTAGGGTGCGAAGACCCCGCAAAGCAACACGCTTAGCTTGAGCAGAAAAGTGTAAGGTGCTATCAAAAAGAACACCTAGATCATTGATCTCACATACCTTACACAACGACACAGAATTGACAGAATATAAAAATGGCACACTAGATGTTTTTCGAGTGAAACTCATTACCTTGGTTTTTGAAATATTAAGGGAGAGGTTATTGGTCCTATAATAATAATAATAATAATAATAATAATAATAATAATAATAATAATAATAATGATAATAATAATAATAATAATAATAATAATAATAATAATAATAATAATAATAATAATAATAATAATAATAATAATAATAATAATAATAATATTATTATTATTATTATTATTATTATTATTATCGATTGCTTACTAATTAAGTTATTTTTTAACATGCCCATGGGCAACCCAACCATAAGGTCTTTGTGCTGTCGCCAGAAAAAAAAATATTTACTAGGAATACACGATACAATGAAACAGAAAATACAAACAAAAAGCTAAACAGTACAAAAAAAAAACGTGAGGACAACGGGGGGGGGGGGGGGGAATGCTATCCCACAAAACGAGAAATGTAGGACAGTGATAAATGCAATTGCATGCAACAATGCACAATGTACGCTGAGAGGCAAAGAAGGAGAAAAAAAGGATGTGTACAATGTGCGACACTATGGTAAAACAGCGCATAGCGGGGAGGTAAACAACGAGTGTGACCTATGAAAGACATTGACATAGAGAGTAAGAATTACAATGACTTGTATCCTGTGGACAAGAAGGTGCAGTCGGCCCTTGGTATTACGAAGTAGCTTCGGGAGCGTTGGCTTTGGCTTCGAAGTATCTCTATTTCGCTTAGCAACGTCAGGTTCGCCAATGTATCATAGCAGTTTTACAGTAAGAAAACAAATGGTGAAGCTTGCGCTAAGCCACGCAAGTTTTGAAACTGAGAAACTGAACAATTCTGAAGACTAATCTGGTTGCTTCTAAATCGTTTCTAGGCCTTATCTAGATGATACAGGTTCTAGGTTGCTTCTAGGTTGTTTCTAGGTTGTTTGCTAGGTGATGCTAGGTTGTTTCTACGTTGATACTCATCGCAGAGAGCTTCGAGTTAAACCAAAGATAGTCACAGAGACGACACGGATGCCCAAACTCCAGAGACCGAAACTGGCGCTGAAACCAAGCGTTCGCACCTCCCACAGATCTACGGGCACGTAGTCGTTGGCGTAGGCCTTCCATCGCTTCGGAGTCCTCCCGCAGCCGCCGCTGCCTTTCCCTATCCTTAGTATTCTCTCGTAGAACGTACTCGGGGTCTTTGGCTCACCGCAGTCGCTTCGCAGCCATTTCTTGGGCTAACTGTTGCATTCCTTCATTTTTAGTGGGCCAGTGATGAATGTGATGACTGTGGCACATATTCGTTTATGATGATGATAGTTTTCTGGATAGACTCACAAGGAACGATGTGCCAAACAGTTTCGCTCTTAAAAATAATTTTTCACGCAGAAGAATAGGTTAATTGACGACCCTGAGAAAGTGAATTGCCCACTCGATTCGATTACGTGCATGGCACAAATTGGCACCGCTGAGTGATGGTGGTTTTATTTCGCGTGGAACAAGACTCTCACATTTGCCGCACGTATCGTGGGTTGGCTACACTCCTGAAACTTAGCTCATAGTGACTGCGCCTTCCATGTTTCCTCCGCTAAACCTTACAGCGACATTTAAGCGCAGCTAGAATCCCAAGGTTTATGTTCAAGGACAATGGTGCTCTTCGTCCGCCTCGGTGGATCAGTGGCTAGGGTGCTCGGCTGCTGACCCGAAGGTCGCGGTTTCGATCCCGGCCGCGGCGGTCGGATTTCGATGGAGGCGAAATGGTAGAGGCCCGTGTACTGTGCGATGTCAGTGCACGTTAAAGAACACCAGATGGTCCAAAATTTCCGGAGCCCTCCACTACGGCGTCCCTCATAATCATATCATGGTTTTGGGACGTAAAACCCCACATATTATTATTAATGGTGCTCTTCGTATTAAGTTTGCTTCCTTCGACAGTTCTCTATACGCCGAGCGCACGCACCGTCGGCACAGGTGTCGCCCACGCGATAGCCTGCGGTGCGTCAACCACCCAAGCTGAAGAGCTTTGACGTGACGGCAGCGCCCAGGAAAACTCATCTCTGCTATAGCGTCTGCCCCTGACAGCAACACCAGAGCACGACGTCGTCTCTCTCTCTCTTTTGCTCCGGTCGCAGTCCTCACCTATACTTTACTTTCATTTCTGACATTGTGCGCTTTTGTGCTCCAAATTGGACGCTTCTGCTGAGAATACGCGCTATATACAGACATACAAGCTCGACTTAACTTGAAGCAAGCACGAAGGACGACGCTCCAAATATGCATGCGTAACGCCATCAAAACTCCGAAACTATAGCCTATTTTACGGATGGGTTTCAGTGCCGCCATATTGGGCTGTTAACCTTTGTGTTTTGCATCTTTAACAACTAAACGAACAGTTGTACGGAAGACGCATGCGCACGAAAACGGTTGGGCTGGTGCATACGATGTTTCATGGCCTTATTAATTCACGTCGCAATATACAAAAGCAAGAAAACATCGGCCTAACAGCGCAAGATGGCAGCGCCCGCATGTCTTAGGTAAAATAGTCTATGCCACTGCCTTAAAAGGAAGTGGACGCGATATCGATGCCATGCTAGCCCTGCAGCCCTGCGTCGGTCAGATTTACGGACACCGCAGCAGCAGGACAAAGCAAAATATGTAAAGTTCGAACTATCGGAAACTTATTACACCTATTGAGAAAACTTTTCTTAGAAATTTTATACGAGGCATTACTCTGCATGTTCACTCAGAATGATCTCACTCATAAGAACACACAACTACGTTCGAACAAGCACAGTTGTAGACTGCCTGCTACACCCTTAAAAAAAAAAAAAAGGTGGTAAAATCTGGCGCATGCATTGTATACTGTGCATGCTTCAGATTCCCCTCGCAAAATGTCAGCTTTGAATTGGCGGTCACGTGTGGGATTTTTGCAAGTTTGCACGTGCTCTCGTATTTCACGTTTCTTTTTTTTTTTCGCACTCACAATAATAGCAATATTTTTTTTTCGCAACCTTTTTTTTAAAATCTGGTTGCGTTAACTTGAGCTGGGCATTTATTTCGCAGTTGCCAACCTTGGCAAACACATTAGAACAACAACAATCATAAAGTCACATGTATCTTTGGGCTGAAACGCGCTTTTCTATTCTTTCCATATTTCATTTATATATATATAATGGTAGCTATGTATATATAATAGACACTTTGGCGAAGGAAAATAGAACCTAAGATATCGCGAAGAGACCACAACAGAAACGAAACGAAAGAACGATAGCAAAACTAGCAGCATAACGCCAATTATTAAAACCATGAATTCAATCAAATAACTGCCTACTTCTAAAAATGTATTAAATGGTAAACGTGACTGGCTGTCCAAATTCAATTTATTTGGCTGTTGCGTATTGTAAAATGTAGCACCTTGATACGCTGTAACTCACAACGTTTCTCCTGCAGTTTTGGGAGACTAGACCGGGCATGGAGGTCAGATATTGATTGCTATCTACATCGGCATTATATACGAACACGAGTGATGCTTTTTTTTTTGTCGTAATTCTAATATATCCGCCTTTGTATGCAAGCTGAAAACCGTAGTGAT
Organism: Rhipicephalus appendiculatus; assembly: GCA_030522465.1. Classification (NCBI taxonomy): domain Eukaryota; kingdom Metazoa; phylum Arthropoda; class Arachnida; order Ixodida; family Ixodidae; genus Rhipicephalus; species Rhipicephalus appendiculatus. Next base: position 498,852 of record JALIZH010021668.1, read on the forward strand.
AAGAAGAAAGATAATGCAAACGAAAGTATGGTAGTTAGATGATTCACGTCTTTGTGTAATCAGAAAGAAAAAAAAAAGAAAGGGGTGGGGGGTGCAGGGATGGTTGGGATGGGAAGGTATCACGAAACGGCCCATGAAAAAAAGAAAGTCTCGTAATATCGCATATGCAATGCTGGCACTTCTAAGGCACTCCCCCCTGAGTGCGCTGAAACTCAAGTTTTTCATAGAGCTGCAAGCGCTATCGCTTTCGAACACTGCGTTCGAGTGCACTCCATCGACGGCGGAACCGACGGTTTACCGTAAATGGCTAAGTGGTTCATCAATCTGCGCTATCAGCTCGTAAATATATATATATATATATATATATATATATATATATATATATATATATATATATATATATATATATATATCCAATCCTCTCAAGGTGCACTTACTGATTATTGCCTTGTGTAGGCATCCGCCATTACTTGATAGGATGTTTGAGGGCACTGCTATCGCTTCTTGCAAGCGTGCTTTAGTCACGTGGTACTTTTAGAATTCACACGCATCGTCTTTCAACCTCGAAAAATTAACGAACATATCGGTGTTATTAGCCCAGAAAAGCAATTTCTTAGACAACTCGAAATCACGTTGCCACTTCTCCATTTAATTCCCCGCGTTTGAAGCAATAGTTTTGGATGTGGGCTAACCATTACCTGTTCAATAATGCCCTACGTTTATAGATGTCCTTTGAGCTGCCCAGCAGGATAGTACGCAACACTAACATTCTCGTGACGCCCACGGGAGTGTTGTAAGGCGATGCACGGTTTAGCGGAAAAAACTTGGAGGGTGGTCAGGCTTCGCCTTTAAGAGTGCAACGAGATAGCGTTATCAACCGCCACGGTGGTCTAGTGGTTATGGTACTCGGCTGCTGACCCGAAGGTCGCGCATTCGAATCCCGGCCACAGCTGCCGCATTTCGATGGAGGCGAACTTGCTTGAGGCCCGTGTACTTAGATTTAGGTGCACGTTAAAAAAGCCCAGTTGGTCGAACTTTCCGGAGCCCTCCACTACGCATAATCATATCGTGGTTTTTGGGCGTGACACCGCAACAATTTTATGGCCGACAGCGTCATCATGTTCCGCTCGCCTCGCCTTCACATTCGCTTGCGATGCTTCGCTTGTCGGTGGACCGTACTGCGTGGGAAGGAGTGCCTACGCGCGTGACCTTGGCGATGTAAACTCTCCTAGAGGGCGCCGATGGCAATTATAGTTGTTAAGTGCGCACTAAGCGTCTGTAAGTCTATACGCGCACATACGCAGCTGTACAATTTATTGATGCTGTGGCTGATGATGATAACGATGAAGAATTGTAGCTTAGCCCTTGGTACTGGGTTGGCAGGTTTTATCCACCCACTCGTTACGCAATTAACATGGTGCAACGCCTCGCGCGATTCTACGCTTCTACCTCACAATATTACATCTGTGAACGTGGTTACCTTGCCCGATTTGACGAGTGTATAATGTCTTTTCTCAGAGTAGGTTCAACTTCCGTTGTGGCTTCGTGGTAGAATACTTGACTACCATGCAGAATGTATGGGTTCGATTTCAGCTCGAGGCTTGATTTTTAATGTTTGCGTCTATCGGGATTTTTCGCTCACGCTTAATTCCCGATTTTTCTCTCACAACCAACTTCACCGACACTGCATTTTCCTGGTACAGAGAATCTTTATCGTTATCGCGTTAACACATTCGAAACGCTAACAACAACACCAACAACAACGACAACAACAACAACAACAACAACAACAACAACAAAAAACATTCCCGCGAGAACTCACGCGCCGCGACGGTCTGGAGGCTCCGGAGGGGCAGGAAGAGACTCAGCAGAACGATCCACTATTAACTTTCAATGAAATCACTAAACATTACCAACTTAGCAGGAGAGTCTATCCTCTTCCTCACCCGAAGCTCAGCAGGAATCAGTCAGGCTACTGAGAATGTTGCAGACGGGGTCTTTCCCGTCGCGGGGCTTCCTCAGTAAACTATACTCGGACGTTGACCCTGGTTGCCCCGACTGCAGTGAAAGCTTTTGCTCAGTGGCTCACATGCTCTGGCGATGTCCCGCGTTGCCTAACAACCTCCTCTCCAGCGAAGCCGAATGGGAGGAGGCCATAAGAAGCACGGTACTCCGAAAGCAAGCCCAGGCTATCCAGAGGGCCCAGGAAAGGGCGGAGCGTCACGGCGTTCTGTCCTCTACGTGGGCGCGGCCAGCGGTTACAACGGCCCCCCCGTTAGTAACTCCTCAGGATCAATTAAAGTTCATTGTCTGTCTGTCTGTCTGTCTGTCTGTCTGTCTGTCTGTCTGTCTGTCTGTCTGTCTGTCTGTCCTGAGCTCTTTTTCTTGTGTCCTGGCTTCTCACATATAAAACTCACTTTAAAGATACGCGGTAACTATACCTTAGGACAGGGGTCTCAAACACGCTGCCCGCGGGCCGCATGCGGCCCGTGGACACCTCTCGCTAGCGGCCCGCCGCGCACGTGGCAGTCTTCCTCCCATACTTCTTTCTCAATAAGTCTGTTCATGAGCCTCATAGACGTGATTGGTCCCAATCATTCTTTTCTTGAGGCACTTCATGCGCTCACCGTGCTGTAAAGTATAACTGTGGAGCGAAAACTCTATATTTCTGAATCGGCGTCTAGAGTGCTGTCATTCTGGCGATCAGTAATGACATGATTTCTTGAAACCTTGCATCAAATCCCCTTGAGAATGGAGACCCTTATACTATTACATATGGGATATGCTTGCTTTCAAATGGCAACGTTAGCCTGATATATTGATGAAAACCCCCACCCCCCCCCGCTTCGACCTTCTTCATGTCTCGGCCCTCGCGGGACTAAATGTCGTTACTGCGGCCCGCTAGCTGAGGTGAGTTTGAGACCCCTTCCTTAGGAGATCATTTTACTCTCTTTGAGGCTGTTCTTGGGAGCACCACTCTCCCCTATGCTTTCCTTGGCCGAATTGTCTGTTGCATTCATTAGGTTGTGCCTAACAAAAGAAACAAGCCCCTCGAACAATTCCCCTTATTAGGAAGTGAAATGACGGATACCAAAATTCTCATGAATTCCTTTGCAAAGCGCGAACGTTTCTTGTGTCTCTAGGGTGTGAACATTGTTGTTAACGCTACACATTGTTTCTGACGTGTGAGCATTGCTTTTGTAAATGAACATTTTACGTGCGTGAATTTTGCAATACTTTATTAATGAAAACTAACAGACAATGATGCCAAGGAAAGTATAGGGGATGTTATTAGAAGTAATTGTAATGTAAATGCGAAGAAAGAAAAGTGGACGAAAAGTTAACTTGCCACCGGCGAGACCGAACCTGCGACCTTCGAATAACGCGTCCGATGCTCTCGAGCAGGAGATAGCACAGGACAGAGACAGCAAAAAAAAAAAAAAAAAAAAAAAAAAAAAAAAAAAAAAACCAGCTCTATATAAGTAGATGTGTGCGTAACATTTCTATTGTGTCTGTAACGGCTCGACAATGTGTACTCGCGAAACGCTTCTCACTTATTTCTCCGTGCAAAGTGGCCAGATAAACAACACACACTATATATGTATCAAAGAGCTTACCTAGGGGTAGTTGAGTTGTGACCGGTTACCCTGAACCGGAAGTGATGAAAGAAAGAGAACGAGATAGTAATCGAGGCAGAAAAAGAGAGGCGAGTTAAAGTGTATATTTGTCTAAGGAATACCTGTGCCTGCAGCTGTCAAACACCGGGATAGTGTCAGTGTATTTGCGCCTGCATTCTTGTCAGCGCCGTCCATGCGTATCTGTGGAAACCCGCCCTACGCTCTGTGGCTGCGGCTATCTATATGTAGATAGAGTTTCTTCTGGCACTTCGTCTCTTGCCACCACGAGTGCTCTGTCAGCGCTCTACGTCTGGCATCGTGAAGAGATTGAATAAACTACTCAGTGACGTCCTGCGTTTACATTCCCTTTGAGATGTAGCAGCGCTAAATAAACATCTATGTTGAAGAAGACATGGACAGCATCTGGAAACGCCAAATATCTCAATCGATTGGAATGTCATAAAAGCGAAAGCGTTGTGTTTCGGAGCGGCAGAGACGTGAACCTTCATGCCGGCAACGCACACGAACTTTTCTACGGAGCGAATTGATTGTTTTGCTATCGTGCAAAACAGCAACTCAATTCGTTGTGCGACGAGCTTATCGCTGTTGACAAAAGCAACAAAGTTAAGCTGAAGAACAACATCGGCGAAATCAGTTTTATTAAATTTAGAACACCATAAATTTCACCAAACGTAATGAACAGACGTCACATTACCTCACAATATAGCACATTATTTATACAACATCGCACTGTTACATCCATGAACTGGCCTTGTAGGCTGAAATATGGGATATTACGTAATATATTCAAAATGGGAAGCGGAATCGGATCATTTTGCCGAAGGCATCACGCTGGATCAACGTAAACGTTAGCTGTTAGGAGCCAATATGAATATGAGGGACCTCGCGTGATGGGTACCACAGGATATTGCATGCCTAATAGGGCAATCGAGAGATGTTTAATTAGGTTGCAATTACAACTAATCTGCACTCAAAGGAATTACATTGAGTACTTCTGTGATGATTCGCACTTCACGAAGTATATCTCTTCGTTATCGCACGTATATAGGAGCAAGGAGTATAGTTGCACCTCTACGAGGCAATAACACCTCCCAACATCATACAGTGAAACCTCGGTGATACGAATCTCACGGGACCACCAAAAATATTCGTATCATCCGAAATTCGTATCACCAGAAAGCATGGAAAATTAGCATGCGACAAAAGAAAGCTGGCGTACATTTTCATTTAATGTTTTTGAGGGCCGCAGCAACGTCAGGAAGAACTCTGAATGATTTTCAGTGAAGTTTGTAGATGTCGGCAATCATACCAGCACTCGTAAATATACGGTCCGTACGCGCGTGTTTAATTAATGAACCAGCTGCGTCAGCAGTAGCCCATTCCAAATTCTAGTATGCTTTTTCGCATGACACCGGAATACTGCGACGAAAGTAACGGAAGAAGCGCTTTGACGCGAACCACGGTCCTATGTTGTGATTCAGAACCACGGTCCTATGTTATGATTTCGTTATCGCGGAGGTGTATGGGGATGTTTTTTGGGAGGTTTACGGCCGTGTCCAAACAAGTGCGACCTTAACAGTCGCGCATGTTGACGTTGTGAGGCGTGACTCCTTCGCCAAGAACTGTCCTCGCCTTCTTTCGGTCATCGTCCACCTTTCAATAGGATGTCTGATTCATGAGGCAGGCACGTGTAGACACAGTACAACGACAGCAGCCCGCCTCAACGAGTTAGAAAAAAAAACAGCATGGCGCCAATGCTCTCTGTAATCTAAACGCGTAGGCACACGGAGGCACACTAGAGCCTCAAAGATTCGCACACACAATCTCGGAGGCCGTGACACGTCTCTGAAGGTTTATTCTGACTGCAAGAAAAGTATTTTTCTTACACCATGATTCTGGCGATTAGGCGGTGCGGTGCGCATGCCCGCGCTTGCGTTACCGCGCTCGCACGTGCTTGGCGCGTCTCCCGCGACAGCGCGGGCAGCACCTCTTCGTGCATCGGCGGTAGCGTACGTTCGTATCAAACGTCACGGGGTGAAAATCTGTTCGCAAAAACCGTACTCCATTACATTGCAGGCCAATGGGCCTTGGCCGGGACCAAAGAAAAATTCGTATCACCCCGAAATTCGTATGAGCAGTGTTCGTATCACCGAGGTTTCACTGTATTAAAAAAAGAAACAAGAAAAAGGTAATCAGCGAGTAGCCGACCACACACACATAAGCGGAGAAGCAGCGGTGCGGCATGTGTTAGAGGTGTGCACAGGTGTGGCGGAGGAGCAACCGTACAATAGCACAAGTGTGAAGGCAACTTGGATGACCACGCGGCGGAGTGAAATGTATCTCGAGAATTGCGGCGCCAGCGCTTCTATGGAAGATCAGAGAGGGCATCCCGCGTAGATGTCACGCGAAGAACGGCAAGCAGCTCGAAACTTGGAGCGCGCTAATCAAGCACAAAGGACGCACGAGAAGAGCACACACAGAACGAGCGCGAACTAACGTTTACAGCTCGAAACTTAACGCGCTGCTCAAACACAAAGGACGCACAAAACATATGCACAGGTATACACAGGACGAGCGCGAACTAACAAGTGTCACAGTTGTTTCTTCACTGTGTTTGAACATCGCTCTTCTTTCGCGAACGGGGCCTCTGGAGCGAGGGAAGTGACCTTTGTGCGCTCTGTAACCTGAACGCAATCTTTCCGGCGAAAGCACACGACGTACAAACTGCCCCCCATTCAAAAGATAAGCGCGCGCGCACGGGCACGGGCGACTACGTCCCGTAGGGCAAAGTGCAGGTTGATGAGCCAAACGCATCGCAACGAGTGGGGCGCCGAGTACGCACTTCGCGCCATCTCGCTGGTTCGCTGGTAAGGCAGAGAACAAACTGATATTCCCCCCGAGATCGGTGTGCCGCCAGCGGTAAATGGTGTATATAAATAGCTCGCTGTTAGACTGCTGAAGGAGGCCCCGTATATATATATATATATATATATATATATATATATATATATATATATATATATATATATATATATATATATATATATATATATATACGGGGCCTCACGCCGACGGCAAGAAACAGCCGAGAGTGTCCATCTAATTTCTATCGCAATAAATTCGAACGGTGGCCACCAATGATGCCGAATTCCCTGGGCGAAGATCTACGGACTCGTCGACTCGCTCGACGGGAAGGGGCTGACGCGAGCCCGACAGGTGTGTGCAAGCGTGCTTAAGCCCATCGGGAGAGCCCGTGAGACAGGAATGATGTATAGTGCCTCAGAGGAGAAAAATCGCCACGGCTTCCCGCCACCGGGAGCAAAGTGAAAGGAGCAGTCGCCCGTGATCTCGGCTGCTTAGCGAAGTCATTGACTCGAGGTTGCACGGACTGTTTCTCTCTTTGCTTTTATTTTTACTGCCCGCTTATGGTACCTCAGAAACTATCTCCTGCTAAAGGTAGCGGGATCGGATACTGATCGCGGCTACCGCGTTACGCTAAGCGCCAAGCTGGTGTGTATTGTAGCGTATACACCGCACACGTCATATAGGGAAAATTATTACACAATCTACCCTACTGGGGTGTTAATATTTGTTTTATTTTCTTTTATATGCCGATGACATTAACATAACTGGGAAAATCCATACGGTTGATGACTCTCATTCTGCAGCCTAATTTGCTTTCCTTTGCTGAATGGTGTAAGAATGATAACCTCTCCTGTAATTTTGATGCATTCACATCACTTAAGCCGAATAGGAAAAGTTAAGGCAGCTTCGCACTAGTGATGCCAAGCCTGCTGGAAGTGCGGAGTTAGGCAGCCTTCTTTCTTTCTCTTCGGGTTTCTCTTCCTTTCCCCCCTCTCTTTCTTTCTTGATGTATTTTCCAATTCTTTCTCTCTTTTTTTTCTATTTATTTCTATTTGTTTCCATTTTTCTAGCTATTTTTTTCCTTTCTTTCTCTCTCTCTTTCTATTTCTCGCTTGCTTCATCTTTTTGTCAATGATTATACGTGGTCTTACGTAAAGTGCTCCGCACTAAATATCATCATCAAGGCGCTCGCAGAACTAGAGGAAGAAGACTGCTCTTCGGCGCCAGCGCGCGCACAATATGCTACAGTTCGCTGTGCTATATGTACTTTTACCTGCGTTAAAATTATCAACCAAGGCGCTCGAAGAACCAAGATGAAGAAGACTTCTCTTTGGTGCGAGCGTGAGCTCAGCTGGCTATGCTATATATGGTTCTGCCTGCGTTACGCCAAGCGACGACGACAGCATACGACAGCCTGGCCCCCTAGAGTGCTCCGCACTTTAAAAATAAAAAGCCTGCAGGCATGGAAAGAAAAGGGGACAGCTCTTTCCGTGCTGAGGGGTAGGGGGGAAGGGTGCTCTCCGCTGGCTTCTCCTATGTCGGAATCGGCACATTTTTTTTCTATTTCGCTTAATCGCTGCTAATTCATCAAAGTTCAGTATTCCAACTACCCTAGCAATCGACATTGAAGTACTGCTCTCCTGGAATACTGCCACCATGAAAGTTACGACGTTCACTCGAAAAACAGCAAGCGTACCATTTTCTTATTCTGTTTATTCTGTATCGTCATGCGGGATCTGTGTTATATAATGATCTCGGTGTCCTCTTTGATCAAACGAATCTTTTCTGCTCACACTGCGCGTGTTGCAATGCGGGTTCCGCATTTTCGGCTCCCTTTTCAGGCTTTCGCGAGAACTCAATTCTTCTTTACCACTCGGCAAATTTTGCACAACAATATATCTTCGTCAACTCGGACATATGCCGGTGGTCTCTGCTGGGATATCTAGGTGCAGCAGCGACAACACAGAAGGGGCTCAGAAAGAAATTTTTAAGCATGGATAATCATCCCCTCGCTAGGAATGACGTCAAAATTTGTTGTATCATTGCAAGATTACCGTCATGGACCATTACATGATCGTCGACGAAATCACACAGATATATCTGTTTTCCAAACTACTTCGTGGATTCATCACCTGTTCTAAACTCCTCAGTTGCACCGTTTTTTCGAATTTCGCGTAACGTAACGAGTGAGCATATTCATGCATGTGGTACCTACCTCCCTCTGGAAGCACTTAACCGTCCACAGAATACAAAGATTTTATAATGCTTATTATCTTGATGTCGACATTTTTCATAACTCACAGGCTTTATTATTTTTTTTTTCGAGCTTTGTGCTCCCATCTTAACATTTCTTTTCGCCTCCTCCTCAGCTTGCCGGACACTTTGTTCTATGTGGTCTTGACTGTCATTATCCTATTATATTTCTTGAATTGCGTTGTGTCGTTCTGATTTTTCAGAAAAAAACTTTACCTCCTTTTGCACTTATTTTCTCCTGTTGACTGTCATTATTATTATTATTATTATTATTATTATTATTATTATTATTATTATTATTATTATTATTATTATTATTATTATTATTAGTGCTAGATGTGTGAGTGAGTACAGAGGATCCGCGGTAGTTTCTGGGCAAGTTAAGAAAACGTTTGATTGATTTATTTATTGATATTACATATAGACATCATAGAACGTGTCGTAATCCCTACAGTAATAAAGAAACAAACTTTTTCGGTCCTGTCAGTACGAAAACTTTCACATGGGCCAATAGTGCAGTCAGTCTACGTAATAAGCCGCAGTTTCCAAAGTAATTACAACACCGTGCAGCGATGCCTTAGAATTTAGACTTCCAACATTGCGAGACGATCTGAAGAGTTTTGCGGTCTTACGCATTATATGAGACACGTCAAGAGTCTATATAACTGCTTGTAACAGTGGTTTTGCCTTAATTTCCTTATACAGCGTGTGATCCTGCTATCAGTCAGTTGCGAGAATATACGTATGCAACACGCACACACACACACACCTATATATATATATATATATATATATATATATATATATATATATATATATATATATATATAGTTGACAAAGGACAACAAGCGTGCGAAACACAAGCTTTACTCTCCCTCCTGCCGAAGCGTTAGTAAAGCTTGTGTTTAGCACGTTTGTCGTCCTCTTTTTCAACTACATCTATATATATATGCAGTCGAATCCCACTTATAACAATATTCAAGTGTCACGAAAATGTCATTGTTATAACCGATAATTGCTATAAACCGGGTTGCATGAAAAAAATGCAAAATAAGGGGATGGCAGGCTGCTGTGAGAAAACTATAATATCGGATGGGATATGCAAGTGATAAGGTTGACAAAACTGCAGATTTTTCGGACATGATTGAAAATTCGGATGGCTTTCACGGGACCTCCCCAAGCCCCTCCATAGCGCCAATGTATGACAACGTCTGAAGTTTCGGACGCTGAAAGTCTTCCAAGTCTTAACTATTGACCCAAATATCATGTCCGAAAGTGTGAACAGAAGCCATCACCGTCCCCGCGCTGTAGCGGATTTTAAAAGTCAGCTTTGACGCAATGCCACAGCGCTATGCGGCGAAGCCTACTGGAAATTTGAAGGGGCGCTGGGGCACGTTGGGGATGTGGGCGGGGGTTCAGCAGCTTGAATTCATGACCAGGATTTGGGGACATTTGCATGTAGCGCCATCTCTCGTCGGCGACAGCGGCGGCCTGCCGCAACTGGATGGGAAATAGGCGGACAAAATCATATCTGGTGAAAAAAGCTACTTATCAAAAACGACTCCCGGTTCTATACAGCAGAGACTTAATTAAACATTCTGTTTAAATTACAGTGTCGCACTGCAAACCGCGTGGCTTTCCAGAGTGTTTATTATATTACAATGGGGCCCCATGTATTTCCAGTGGACGGTGTTCAATTGTCCTGGGAACCCACACGATTTGTAGTGTGATACTGAAATTTCGCCGAAATGTTCCAGTGGGCCTCTGCTGTATAGATCCCGGAGTCGTTTTTGATAACTAGCTTATTTCAAAAGATATGATTTTTTTTCGCCTATTTTTCATTCAGTTATGGCAGGACGCCGTTCCGGCCGCCGAGAGATGGCGCCATGTACAGATGTCCCCAAATCCTGGGAATGTCTTGTTTTTTTTTTTCTTTCTTTCTTTTCGAGGATTTCGAGTTCCACTACTATTCGGCACGGAAACCCAACAGCCAGAATTCGTTGTTATAACCGATAATGCGGCATGCGCGCATTGTTGTAAGGGGGTTATTTCACCACACAAAACATACGAATGTTGACGGTGCAGAAACTTCTCATTGTTATAACCGATATATTGTTAAAACCGGTATCGTTATAAGTGGGTTCGACTGATATATATATATATACGTTTTAAGCATGCCTTGTCGAGGAATAATTCAGAGGAAGACTTCCACTTCCACCTGTGTTGCAAGACTGGCACAAACGCTGCAACATTATACCCGTGTAAGGCGAAGCGTTTTTTCTCATGTTTATTTCCGGATATTGGAACCTTTTTTTAAGTACCTTTTTTATGCATTAGCAAGGATCGAGCTGGTTTGCTTAGTATACTTTCAAAAAGAGAGCACTGAACAATTTAGCATGCGCATAAATGTGGCACGTGCTTCCGGATAATAAAGCTACAGCGCCAGATGTATGTATATACATGGTGAATGGAGCAGCATGTTAGAAAATGAAAGTCTTTCAGCCAGGATATTAGCGTGGCCGCTGCAAGTTTGAGAATTTTTATAAGCTTACACTCGTGTGCGTACGTTTGATTATCAGCGCGTGTACCCTCGCAAGCGTTAGTTTAAAGGCCGTGGTTGGTACGGCGGTAATTTTAGGCTTATGACGACGGCCGAACAATGCAGGTTTTCCAGGTTTTCCAAAAGAGAACGCCGCACGTGCCTTGCGACATGAGATATCGGTTTGCATGTCTAGTCTGCGAGTACCGATTTTTTTTTTCCACAGACACTCTCTCGGGGTATATGCAGGGGTATACTTTGTCCCCTGGCGCACCGGGGCTTCAGCTACAGCTAGTACGCAATTGTGAGCTCTGCGTCAAGGGCGAACGGCAACTCAATGGCGTGTTTACACTCGCCATAAATGACGGCTTGAAACCTGGGGCACGACATGGCGCGAAATTTCACGACGAACTCTGCGCATCATACAAAAATAGCGCTAGCGTTTGCTGCAATTGCTGTCACTCATGCCAGGTCGGTGTCAGAGTTTGGGCAGTGAGTGGAGCAAATATGGCAACGTGTCCGACTAAAACGCTGTTCTCACTTTGTGACGTTCAAAAGTGGTGATATTGGTGTCACTACCACGCCGATTTGTATTTTATTTCACTGAAGATTAGCCCTTCTGTGGTATAAAGGGAGACGTGACACTTTTTTTTCATTCATTCACTTTCATTTCTTTATTGGTTTTCATTGTGAACAATCAAGCAATGGCGGTGACCAAAGTAGAAGCTGCAATGAGACAACTTGAGGTGCCCTTAGGCTCCGCGTCACAGTGTGGCATTGAGTCGCGAAAACATATTAAAAAACATGTTTTCATAAGAAAAGTAAAAAAAAATTGGCAAATCCCAAGTACCATGGGAATCGATGTCATGCGAAGCATGCGGAAATAAGGTGACTGGGTTGTAATTTTTTTATTGAGAGAAACGTTACGAAATGACGCTAAAGATATGTGCAAATGTTGTACGCACAGACATATGTTGAACAGTCGCATATGTTCCATATAACCAGTTTTTTACAGTTGCGTACCGATGCCAGCAGAAACATGGGTATTACCAACATCAGAAGCGGTAAGCTGATATGTAGCACTTGTGCTTGCGAGGATAGTAGCCGTAGATAGTGCTTCGTGGACCAACTACAGTGGATGGCGCTTAAGTATACAATTGACGTTAACCCGACATGAGGCCTGCTTTATAGGAGTACATATGTAATGTTTAGAAAATTAAATAGCCAGCCCTGCAACCACAATTGATGTTTCACCAACATTACGCCTGCATAGGTTTCTTTTCCAAAGCAGTTCCGAGACCTGGCGTGGCTCTGTGGTAGACTACTTGATTGCCACGCAGATTGCGTGGGTTCGATTCGTGCTGGGACCCTGATATTTATTATTTGCATTCGTCGGGTCAACGCTGCCGACGTCAGTTTTTCTTAACGCTCTCGCATTTAAATTACTAATGTCCGTCCTCGCCGTTCCTGGGTAGATATAAATTGTCAAACACCTGTGGCGCATACCCGCATACCGCGGCCCGTGGTGTACGGGTATGTGCCACACGTGTCTGCAGGAATGGGTTTGACGACGTACGCGACAGGATTTTCACGTTATTCATGTCATGACCAGCCAGACATATTCGTCAGTACCTCTTACCCTCCCATGCAAATTTTGGTCTACCCCAAGTTAAGGAGGCGATCGCGAGAGCACCCAGACGTAGGCGGCTAGATAGATAGATAGATAGATAGATAGATAGATAGATAGATAGATAGATAGATAGATAGATAGATAGATAGATAGATAGATAGATAGATAGATAGATAGATAGATACGCAAAAGTGCTTACAGTACGCAAAGAAATGCTTCGCATTTAAAAATGCATTAAATATGTGATACAATAAAGGTTAATCAATAATGAACAACGATATAGGACCGTCACAGGTTAAAAAAAAACATGGTTGATCTCTCCGTCTTAGGAATCTGTATAACACGAAAGTAAAAAATTACACCATCTCCCGCTAAAGGGAACCATGTGTAGATGTGAAGCAGCGGGCGCTAACGCTTACACTGGCGGCGGCGTTGACGCTGGCGCTCATAGCAGCGTTGCGCAGGAGAGAAAACTAGGGAGGCGCAAAGCACGCAGTGATGGAGCGGTGTTTCCTACTGGAACATGTCAATCACTGCTAATGGGCAATGAGAGACAGAAGACTCCGACTGGACACAGAGACCCGCAGTCCGCTTTTAGTTAACGCGCACGCTGCGAATTTTTATTGTTCAACAACGCACAGGAGAAATCTCCCACCGGCACCACCTTGCAGGTCGAAATCCATTGCCATATTGTCACGTGGTCGTGACGTCGACGAAGGCAACAGTCGGCGTGTCAAAGAAGAAACTGTTTATTAGGCCGAACTTGTGGCCAGTAAACGGAAAGTAAGATTACAGCAATACACGCTGGCAGTGGCGTAAATCCATAAAGATCACAAGGGGGGGACACACATCTTGCGATGGCGGCCATTTTGTTTTTATATATGTGCTTTATTTTTAATCATATAAAACTAAATTATGCATTCACATATAATAATAATAATAATAATAATATTATTATTATTATTATTATTATTATTATTATTATTATTATTATTATTATTATTATTATTATTATTATTATTATTATTATTATTATTATAAAACAGGAATCGGCGCCTGGTCAGAAAAAATAGCACTGAGTATCCAATAGTAAGCGACATCGCATGGCGAAGTTTCTTATAGCAACACGTAGGCAGGCGCTAGCATTTTTGCAGCTGCGTCATTTGTGTTAAATTATGCAATAAAAATTGTACCACTTTTTGTGCTAACGCATAAAGGTGTTTCCCCATCATTTGTACCGGCTAGAAGTACTTAGTTCCTGTTCAATGAAGGTGCTTCAGATTTCAGCGTTGGTATTACGGAGAGTGCGTTATCCTTGACTGTCAAGAAATTCAAATGTGACATTTGGAAGATAAATCTCGAGGGGGGGGACACTTGCATGGGGTGTCCCCCCCAGCCTGAACACAGGGGGGGTCAGGACCCCCCTGACCCCCCCCATGATTTACGCCACTGCACGCTGGCACTGATAGCGGCGAACAGAGCGTCGGCCGTGGATCAACTGGCAAACGGTGAAGCGCGTCGGCATTTATACGCGTGTCATCGAATATTCCAGTCTTATCACTGGTTGTCGCGAAAGCTCTGGAATAAGCTCGCGTGTTCGCGTCTTGCGCGCAATCTTAACAGAACGATCTACAATAATCGCGAAGCTTCTAGAAAAATGAGGCGCGGTTTGCGCTGAGCATTGCTTACAGTCTTTGTGGGCGTAAACCGAATACAGCACAAGTATAATACAAAACGCGCGTGGCAATGCCCCCCTCTGAAAAAGCATCGTCCCGATGCTTAAAACAGAACAAGGGGGGGAGGGGAGTTCATGCAACAATAAATAACAATAATAAAGCAAGAAAGTACAATAAACAATAAGCGCAAGCACGAAAGTACAATAATAAGGCAAAAATTACAGTCTTCACGTTCACTAACGCGCGTAATAGGGCTTGAGGCGCACGACGTGGACGACTTCAGGTCGCGCACGGCGCCGCTGAGAGTTCGTAATGCCGTCAGGGACAACCTCGTAGTCGAGTGCGCCGAGGCGTCGAAGTACCCTGTAGGGTCCGAAGTATCGTCGAAGAAGCTTCTCGCTAAGTCCCCGTCGGCGAACTGGCGTCCAAACCCATACACGGTCACCGGGTTGGTATTCCATGTGGCGTCTTCGAAGGTTGTAGCGACGGCTGTCGGTCTTTTGCTGGCTCTGGATGCGCAGACGGGCGAGTTGTCTGGCTTCTTCGGCGCGCTGAAGGTACACGGTGACGTCGACATTTTCCTCGTCGGAGACATTGGGCAACATGGCGTCGAGCGTCGTTGCCGGGGTCCTTCCGTAGACCAATCCATACGGCGTCATCTGCGTCGTTTCTTGTACCGCCGTGTTGTATGCAAAGGTTACATACGGAAGGATGGCATCCCACGTCTTGTGCTCGACGTCGACGTACATGGCCAGCATATCGGCGATGGTCTTATTTAGACGCTCGGTGAGGCCATTGGTCTGCGGGTGGTAGGCGGTGGTCCGGCGGTGACTTGTTTGGCTGTACCTCAGGATCGCCTGCGTTAGGTCCGCTGTAAAGGCCGTACCTCTGTCGGTAATGAGGACCTCTGGGGCGCCATGACGCAGTACGATGTTCTCGACGAAGAACTTTGCTACCTCGGCTGCACTGCCCTTGGGCAGCGCCCTTGTCTCGGCGTAGCGGGTGAGGTAGTCCGTTGCTACGACGATCCATTTGTTTCCGGAATTCGACGTCGGGAACGGCCCCAGTAAGTCCATGCCGATTTGCTGGAACGGTCGGCGAGGTGGCTCGATGGGTTGCAGAAGTCCGGCTGGCCTAGTGGGTGGTGTCTTCCGTCGTTGACAATCTCGACAGGTCTTCACGTAGTGAGTGACGTCGGCAGCGAGGCGAGGCCAGTAGTACTTTTGTTGTATCCTCGCGAGCGTACGGGAAAATCCAAGGTGTCCAGCCGTCGGGTCGTCATGCAGAGCGTCCAGAACTTCGGGACGTAACGCTGAAGGTACTACGAGGAGGGAGTCGGCCCGAAGTGGGGAGAAGTTTTTCTTTAGGAGAATGCCGTTCCGCAAGAAAAACGACTCCAGTCCTCGTCTGAATACCTTTGGAGCCATGGTGGCCTTGCCCTCGAGGTATTCTATAAGGCCCTTGAGTTCTGGATCGGCTCGCTGTCGTTCGGCGAAGTCATCGGCGCTTATGGTTCCCAAGAAGCAGTCATCATTAAGGTCGTCCTGTGGCGGCGGGTCGACGGGGGGCGCGAGACAAGCAGTCGGCGTCAGAATGCTTTCGTCCGGACTTGTAAACGACGGTAACGTCGAATTCTTGAAGTCTGAGACTCCATCTTGCGAGACGACCTGAAGGGTCTTTCAAGTTGGCTAGCCAACACAAGGCGTGGTGGTCGCTCACAACTTTGAAGGGCCTACCGTAGAGGTAGGGGCGAAACTTCGACGTAGCCCAGATGATGGCGAGGCACTCTTTTTCTGTTGTTGAATAGTTGGCCTCTGCCTTGGATAGCGACCGGCTAGCATAACTGATAACCCTTTCCAGTCCGTCCGTCTTCTGCACAAGGACGGCGCCGAGTCCCACGCTGCTTGCGTCGGTGTGCACTTCTGTTTCGCCGTGTTCGTCGAAATGCGCAAGTAACGGAGGCATTTGCAGGCGTCGTTTTAGTTCTTGAAATGCTTCCTCTTGCGGTGTTTCCCACTTGAACTCGACGTCGGTTCTGGTAAGGTTAGTGAGTGGCTCGGCGATGCGGGCAAAATTTTTGACGAACCGCCTGTAATAGGCGCACAGGCCGAGAAATCGACGGACGGCCTTCTTGTCGGCGGGTGGCGGGAATGTAGCGATGGCGGCTGTCTTTTGAGGATCGGGGCGTACTCCGGACTTGCTGATCACGTGACCCAAGAACAAGAGCTCCTCGTATGCGAAGCGGCACTTTTCAGGCTTCAAAGTGGGGCCGGAGATCTTGATTGCTTGAAGTACTGCGTCAAGTCACCGGAGGTGTTCGTCGAAGTTTGAAGCAAACACAATGACGTCGTCCAGGTACACGAGGCAAGTCTGCCACTTCAATCCTGCCAGTACTGTGTCCATAACCCGTTGGAAAGTCGCAGGCGCCGAGCAGAGACCAAAGGGCATGACCTTGAACTCGAAGAGGCCGTCTGGTGTTATAAACGCGGTCTTTTCTCGGTCTCTCTCGTCGACTTCAATTTGCCAATAGCCGGTCTTGAGGTCCATCGACGAAAAGTACCTCGCATTGTGGAGTCGATCGAGGGTGTCGTCTATCCGTGGGAGAGGGTACACGTCCTTCTTCGTTATTTTGTTCAGGCGGCGATAATCGACGCAGAAGCGTAGGGTTCCGTCCTTTTTCTTCACTAACACCACGGGTGACGCCCACGGACTCTTTGAAGGCTGGATGATGTCGTCGCGTAGCATTTCGTCGACTTGTTTCTTTATTGCCTCGCGTTCCCGCGTTGAAACTCTGTACGGGCTCTGACGTAGTGGCCTGGAACTTTCCTCTGTTATGATGCGGTGTTGTGCGACTGGGGTCTGTCGAACTCTGGACGACGACGAAAAGCAATCCCTGTATTGCAGGAGCAGGGTTTTGAGCTGTTCTTGTTTATGCGTCGGAAGGCTCGGATTGATGTCGAAAGTTAGTTGACGAGCTTGGTTCGTCGTAGCGTGTTCGGTAAATTCGGCGAGGGCGAAGGCGTCGCTGGTTTCCACAATGTCTTCGATGTAGGCGACCGTCGTGCCTTTGCTCACGTGCTTGTATTCGTTGCTGAAGTTCGTAAGCATCACTGTTGCTTTCCCTTCACGCAACTCGGCGATGCCTCGTGCGACGCAAATCTGACGGTTTACAAGCAGGTGTTGATCACCCTCGATGACGCCTTCGAAGTCTGCCGGTTTTTCGGTGCCGACGGAAATGATGACGCTGGAGAGAGGCGGAACGGTGACGTGCTCTTCTATCACGTTCAATGCATGGCTCCATGGCGTCGTCTGGGTAGGCAGCGCTTTTTCTGAGGTTAGTGTTATCGACTGAGACCTTAGGTCGATGACGGCGCCGTGTTTACTTAGGAAGTCCATCCCAAGTATTACTTCCCTGGAGCAGTGCTGTAGGATTAGAAAGCTGGCGGGATAAGTCCGGTTATTGATGGTGACTCTTGCGGTGCAGACACCGGCCGGCGTTATTAGATGACCCCCAGCAGTCCTGATTTCAGGGCCTTGCCAAGCAGTCTTTACTTTCTTCAACTTCGTCGCGAAAGACCCACTGACGACGGAATAGTCGGCTCCAGTGTCGACGAGAGCGGTGACGTTGTGGCCGTCGAATATTATGTCGAGGTCACTGGTTCGTCGTCGTCCGTTGCGGTTGGGTCGCGGCGTCGGATCACGGCTACGTCGATTTGTTGCGCTGCTTCCTTGTTGCATCGTCACGTCTTTGGTCGGTCCGCGACGTTTCGTCGGTAGGGCTTCGTCTGCTTGGCGTCGTGTTCTGGTTTCCTCGCGTTGTCGTCGTCAGCGGCCGCGGAGGATCTTCGGCATTTCGTCGTACAGCAACCGCACCTCCATCGGTTGCTGCCCTTAGTTTCCCGGATACGGGCTAGGTGACCGGCCCCGGTTTGGGCCAGTGTACTGCCGGCGGTGCGGTGACATGTAGCGGCCGGGCGACGGCGAGCGGGAAGGTCGTCGGGGCGTCCACTGTGTTCCAGTGAGGTAGTCGTCGATGTCGCGAGGCCGTTCGCCTGGCTGCGGACGCGGCGCGTTGACAGCGAATCCCCGTAGCCCCATCTGTCGGTACTGGCATCGGCGGTACGTGTGGCCGGCTTCTCCGCAATGGTAGCAGAGTGGACGGTGGTCGGGGGCTCGCCAGATGTCGGTCTTCCTCGGCGTGTACCGCTGGCCGGCAGGCGGGCGAGATGGCGGCGGTGGTGGCAGCGGCGGCGTCTGGCGACGATAGTGCGGCTGTGCGGCGTCCTGACGGGGGGCGTGGAGGGGGTGCACTGCGTCGGGCTGCAGCAGCGTAGCTCAGGGCCTGCGGCTGTGACTGTGGTGGCTCAGGGGTGCCGAGCGACTGCTGGAGTTCTTCACGAACTATCTCGGCTATCGAGTCCACCTGAGGTTGCGATCTGGGGAACATCTTCCGGAGTTCCTCCCGCACGACCGCTCTGATGGTCTCGCGGAGGTCGTTGGCCCCCAGCGCTTGAACATCCGCGTAGCTCGTCGTAGGCAGGCGGCGGTTGTATTGCCTGTTGCGGAGTTCTAGCGCTTTCTCGATGGTAGTGGACCTCCGAAACGAATTCCGAGACCGTCTTCGGAGGGTTGCGCACAAGTCCGGCGAAAAGTTAATCCTTTACTCTTCTCATGAGGAACCGAACCTTTTTTTCCTCGGGCATGTCAGCGTCGGCGTGCCGGAAAAGCCGCGTCATCTCCTCCGTAAAGATGGTGACGCTCTCATTCGGGAGCTGCACTCGTGTGTCCAGTAAGGCGGCGGCCCTTTCCTTTCGGACGACGCTCGCGAACGTCTCCAAGAAAGCGCCGCGAAACAGGTCCCACGTTCGAAGCGTGGACTCCCGGTTCTCGAACCACGTCCTCGCGGCGTCTTCGAGGTAGAAGTAGGCGCGTCGCAGTTTTTCGTCCGAGTCCCAGTTGTTCATAGTCTAGACGCGTTCGTAC
This sequence comes from Rhipicephalus appendiculatus, assembly GCA_030522465.1. Lineage (NCBI taxonomy): Eukaryota > Metazoa > Arthropoda > Arachnida > Ixodida > Ixodidae > Rhipicephalus > Rhipicephalus appendiculatus. The sequence continues at coordinate 518,436 of JALIZH010021668.1, forward strand.
GTCTCTAGCCAGGTCTCAGGGTCCTCACTTGGCGATCCATGGAAAGTCGGTGGCTCTCTCGGTGGCTGGATCACGATCGTTGCTGGGGGGCACAGCGGCTGTCATTGTCCCTGTCGTCTTCGTCACCGTGGCTTTTGACTTGTCCGGTAGGAGTCCGTGCTGCGGGGGGAGTCCTTTCAGCCTGCGGCTGGCTCGACTGTCGCTGATGGTGTCGATGTCTTCTTCGCGACGTGGGCTGGGTTCACGGCTTGAGGGGGGCGTTCGGTACATGGGCCGTGAAGCACCTCCACCAGATGTCACGTGGTCGTGACGTCGACGAAGGCAACAGTCGGCGTGTCAAAGAAGAAACTGTTTATTAGGCCGAACTTGTGGCCGGTAAACGGAAAGTAAGATTACAGCAATACACGCTGGCACTGATAGCGGCGAACAGAGCGTCGGCCGTGGATCAACTGGCAAACGGTGAAGCGCGTCGGCATTTATACGCGTGTCATCGAATATTCCAGTCTTATCACTGGTTGTCGCGAAAGCTCTGGAATAAGCTCGCGTGTTCGCGTCTTGCGCGCAATCTTAACAGAACGATCTACAATAATCGCGAAGCTTCTAGAAAAATGAGGCGCGGTTTGCGCTGAGCATTGCTTACAGTCTTTGTGGGCGTAAACCGAATACAGCACAAGTATAATACAAAACGCGCGTGGCAATATATACGGAGTGGCCAGTGAACGGTTGTGCAGCGCGAGCAGTCGGTTTTTTCAACCAAGAAACTCGCTAGCAGACGCTGCCTGCGTCGGCGTCGCGAGGCGAGAGAGGCGGGAGCGTAGGAGAGGAGAGAGAGGATGGGACGCGCATGCGCAGTGGGAGTGTGGACGCCGCGGGCAGGGATGCCTAGAGGAGAGAGGGGGAAGCGTAGGAGAGGAGAGAGAGGGGGGGACGCGCATGCGCAGTGGGAGTGTGGACGTCGCGGGCAGGGATGCCTAGAGGGGAGAGCGTAGGAGGGGAGAGAGGAGGGGAGGCGCATGCGCAGTGAGGGTGTGGTTGCCGCGGGGAGGGATGCCTAGAGGAGAGAGAGGGGGAAAGGAGGTTTTTTATTTATTTTTTTGAAAGGGTTTGCGCATGCGCAGTAAGGGATGTCACGCCGTACACCGGATTAAGCTCCGCCATAAGATGCTTCACATCTAAAAGTGTCCTTACAGAAGTAGTTGAATGTTTGCTGTACATTCATATAACAGAGCTTGCACAATGTCTATTGGTGTTTGGCAGATACAGCACTGTTTAACGTGAATGCATTCACGTTAATTGACTCTTGATGGTACATCTCCATCCCGACGACTAACGTCCATGATCAATGATTAAACAAACCCTTGTGGTAGCTGTGGTAGTTAACGGTGAGAGCGCAGTCAGACAAAGCGGCGGGACAGCCAGAAGAGCGCATGTGATTGGGCGCAGAACTTGGGCTAAGGCCGCCATCCTGCAGCATGTTAAAGAGTTGTTGAACACCACAGCCGGTATAGAGGGAAGCGCCATGTGCGTCTTGTCTCCCCTGTAGTCCGGCCGCGATTTTTCTCAGGGTGATCGTAGAATTCTTGATTCCGATCGTAAAACCCGCGGCCTTCGGGTCAGCAGCCGAGCACTATAACCCCTGCTCCACCACTGCGGACGTTTCAAGACTTCCATCAGGGACGCTTGTTGGACAGTCCACTAAGAACTCGAAGTCTTACTGACTTAATAAATCAAACCAAAGAGCAAATAGCGAAAGTAAAGCACAAGAAAAAGAATTAGTTTTTACTGGCCCAAAACATAGAAAATGATTATTGCTTGGTTCAGACAAAGAGCTATAGCTTCTTGTATGAATCAAACAAAAATTACATGTATTTTCTAAGATTTACCTAGAGTGAAATGTTAAAACGACGCCCCCGGAGACGCATAGTCTTGCTTCCTCGTGATCCTGTTGAAAAAAAAGCGTCTGCTAATCGAAAGTGACAATGTAAATTTAAGAAAAAGATGATATCATTATCTTCATGTATAAAATGAAACATGTACTTTCGTTTCTGACAATGTGTCATGTTTTGTCGTACCAATAGCGCCGACGTATCGCTGTGCCACTGCGGCAACGGTAGGGTGAGCTCACGGCTTGTCTTTTTCAGGATAATCTGCTTGTGTAATCCACTGTGCACTAATCTACATTCCTTGAAAGTATGCTGCCGACAGTTACTTTTCGACATGGCCTTTTCTTTATGTTGACTTGGCTGCAGGGCTAAATTATTCAGGGCTAAATGCAGGGCTAAATTATTCACATATATGTTATCTGAATAGGTCGGCAAAAAATGTGGAAATCACTCAGACTCACACATGAAATATATTTTGCCCTTAGCGCTCACTCGGACTCAGACTCACCAGTTTTCCTGAACCGGACTCACTCAGACTGATACTAATTTTTTTTTTCAACAGGACTCCCCGAGACTCAAACTCACAAAGATATTACTCACTCGGACTCACTCAGACTCAGACTCACCGGTCGATCTGAGTTTGAGTGAGTATAAGTGAGTCGACTCATGAGTCCGTTAACGTATAATGAGCATTTTCGACCAAGGTGTCAGTGCTCTTTAACAGCAATATCTCGTATAATCGGTGCACTACTTGGCGCCTTTTGACATCATGCCTTCAAATACTAGTTATCAGAGGTCGCAATGCAGCAACGACATTTTTTATTGAAAGATATGACTCACGCGAGATACTTTTATTCAGAACTTCCGGTGTGAACGTTCGCGGGGGAAGTCAGGGAGGTCAAAGCTCACGCCTTGGATTAATAAATATTGAGGTGGCGTTTAAATGCTAGTGCGATGAAGTATGTCCGAGTAGACGTGAGTAGACGTGACTAGACGTGAGTATAAATGTAAGCTGACATAAGGCTGATAGTAATGCTGTCGTAGATAATACAAGACCATATGTCGGGAAAAAAAAATTGGTGAGCTCATTCAGACTCTCTCATGAAATATATTTTGCCCTTAGGGCACACTCGGACTCAGACTCACCGACATTTTTCTCTGTCGGACTCACTCGGACTTAAACTCACGAGAATGTACTCCCCCGGACTCACTCAAACTCATGGCTAGATCTGAGTCTCAGTGAGTCTGCGTGAGTCTACTCATCAGTTCGTTTGCTTACCTATGGTTATGTGCAAAATGGCTATCTGTTTTCGGAAATACAAATAAAGTTAATAACTTGAAATTTAAGAACACTCGACAAATAGCGACTGGTATACGCATATAGAATATTGTGGTAATTATTCACATATATGCTATGTGCAAAATGGCTATCTGTTTTTTGGAAAATATAATTGATGTTTATAACTTAAAATTTCAGAATAATCGAAAACTAGCGACTGGTAATAGACGACGTCCAGCGGTTAAGTATACTAAATGGTATGTTAACTATACCAAAAATCATGATCTTGTGTGGACCTGAAGAAATTACAAAGCAAATAGCAGGGCCTATACACAATATGTGCATCATACAACTAAAAAGACACACAGTAACCGGACAGTAAAGAACTCGGCTAGACAAAAAAAAGGACAGGTCTTGAGAGGCATGTGAAAAATTTCAGCAACCACCAAAATTGTTCGCATGACTCTTCCCATCACGAAAAAAAAGCTAAAAACACTGTACGGTAGTTTTGCTCTCTATTCGGGATAATACGCTGCTCCTGGTTACGCTATTCCCGGCTTGCAGGCATCTTCAAAATTGAAATCCTCTGAGGGTGATGTATACAGGAGCAGCTCAAGCTTCGCAGGGTACCAGCGGCGTATCTAGCATTTTCGTTGTTGTTGTTGGGGAGGTGAGAAAGGGGGTGAGCGCTCTTTATGCATGTTCGTGCGTTTGTTTGTAAGTGTGCGTGTATATATACACAGGAAAATTGAAAAATTTCGGGCGTGGCTTAAACAGTCCCCCCCCCCCCCCTAGCTACGCCAGTGCAGTATACGATATGCTCGGGCCACTAACTCTGGTTATTCGCTCGCATTTTCGGTCGAATTGCCTTCTTTCGCCAGCGACGCGTCAAAACCTACTTTTTTTTATAAAACGTGGGCCTCTTAAAAACGTTGACATTAACCAGCGCATGGTGCCTCCGCGTTAAGAAAGGGGTGCTTAAGATTCTTTTCCTGCTTTCGGCTTTATTCGACGTTTCAGTGCGTCAAGTCATCAGTGTCTGTCTTAACGCGAGGCGACCTCGAAATACCCGCATGACTGCGACATCGAGATCAGAAGCGAGGGTTGCGGCTGCCGCTTCCTGCCGGGAAGTCGTGCGTACGCGACAATCGCGCAACGCACGCGTTTTCCTTCCGTACGGCCACGGGTATAGTGACACAACGCGAGCGCTAATAAGCGCTGTCGCCCAGTTTCCCACTAGGGGAGTAAAATTCATGAGTATATAGAGGCCGCTTCTCGTTACGCTGAAATTGAATACACATGTTAAAACTTTCCATTCCTGATAACACACCGTTATTTACCGAAAGTGTGAAGTACAGACAAAAAGATTAACGCAGCTTGCACTAATTTGCACAAAGTTGGGTCATAGCAGAGCTGTTCGACACCTGTAGCTGGTCCTGGCTTGGCAGGATTTTACCCCCCTCACCTCGCTTTTTCCTACCCCTTGCTGTACTGTACTATACACGGCTGTTGAGCGCCACCCGTTTCAGCTTCTCTTGTTAACAATCTGTACAGCGTGCTTGGGCGGTGATTGAGAGCGTGCCCGTTCATGATGATTATAATGTTCTCTCTACGACACGTGGCAAACCTCGAGCATAACAGCTGTGCTGTAAAAGTATGGTGCAGTTCGGTCAGTCATATGCACACATCGAAGGTGGAGCGAAGAGCTCAGCAATTTACCCAATAAACTCTCATGCGTTGGACCAAAGGTAGCGTTCTATCGTTTCTGTAAGATTTAATGAAATTCCGGGGTTTTGTTTGCCGATAACAGTAAATGATCATGAGGCACGCCGCAGTTGGGGGGTATCCGGAATAATTTTGACCATCTGGCGCTCTCTAACGTGTACCTAAATTAAAGTGCAGGGGTCGGGTATTTTTGCAGTTCGCTCGCATCTAAATGTGGTCGCTTAGGCCGAGTTTCGAACCCGCGTCCTCCAGCATAGCATTGCTACACCTTAGCCGCTATGTTACCACGGCCACTGACGATTGCCCTCTGAAGGGCGGACATGTTGGCGTTACCCAAGCCCATCGTACATACAATATCATGCTTGTATGCCTTGTTTATGTTTTGTAGCTTATATATATTTAAGAACTTCGACACGCAAGCTATATATGTTATCTTTTTTGGAAAATACGAGTGCAAGACCACAATGCTGAGCCAAATGCTTCGTGAAAACTGGTCTTAGCTTAAATCATTGTGAACTTGGTGAACATATCTAACAGCACACAGTTCGATAAGCTCTAGTACATTTTATTGCTTAGTATCTTGTTGGTTCTGATTCAGATGCACATATCTTCGCAGTTCTTTTTTTTTCCTATTGCTAGTTATATACGTCTTACCAGGTCCTTTACAAGCAATTTAAGTGTGTAGTACTGGTCGCGCTTCTCTATATAGTTCTCACGTACAACGTTACGCGCACTGCAAATAAATGCCGGGCTGTGCAGTCCACTTATAACGATATCAAAAAGAAAAATCGAAAATTTCAATAGCGCTGGCAATCGCCGATATATATATATATATATATATATATATATATATATATATATATATATATATATATATATATATATATATATATATATATACACCGGATTCTTTGAACGTCATTCACGCTGGACCCGACGTATTGTATGCAAGGAAGGGACGACGAAACTTTCATGAAAGCGTCTTTACTGAACGTTTTCGGCTGGTGGACCAGCCTTCGACTCTGACGAAGGCTGGTCCACCAGCCGAAAACGTTCAGTAAAGACGCTTTCATGAAAGTTTCGTCGTCCCTTCCTTGCATATATATATATATATATATATATATATATATATGTATATATATATATAGGAAAAATATATATACGCTTCTAAAAAACTGTTTATTGGTGACGTTTCGATCGGAGACCGATCTTCATCAAGACAAAATTTACCAGGCGCCGATGCGCTTTTATAACATCGCCGTGCCGAGAGAAAGAGAGAAAAAAGAAAAAGTGAGAAGAAGCGTACATACTGATAAGTGGTCACACGACCACGTGCGCGTACTGCTACATGCGCATAGCACCTGTATTTGGAAAAAAAAAAACGGTGCAAAAATAAACGAGTGGCCAAAAAAGAGAGTGGTCACACACGACCATGTGCGCGTATCTCTACATACTTAGACATAAACACGTGTTTTCTAAAAAAAAAAAAAAAAGAAAGAAAGGGAAAAAAAAAGAAAAAAACGAAAATACGAAGTGGACATGTTAAGTACACTCCTGTGGTGCCCCCGGCACATACCAAGATATACGAAGAAGCATGTTTCAAGAAAAAAGTGAACAAACCAAAAATATGTAGATATACATCGATGGTCCAGGTGGGCACGTTAAGCACATTCCAGTGGTACATTGTGAAGGTTCACTACGTAGGCTCATCTCTTCCCGGAGCTTGAACACAACAACACAGTACATTCCTTTCGTCCATTGTCACGTACTGTGTTGGGAATGTACTGTGTTGTTGTGTTCAAGCTCCGGGAAGAGATGAGCCTACGTAGTGAACCTTCACAATGTACCACTGGAATGTGCTTAACGTGCCCACCTGGACCATCGATGTATATCTACATATTTTTGGTTTGTTCACTTTTTTCTTGAAACATGCTTCTTCGTATATCTTGGTATGTGCCGGGGGGCACCACAGGAGTGTACTTAACATGTCCACTTCGTATTTTCGTTTTTTTCTTTTTTTTTTCCCTTTCTTTCTTTAGAAAACACGTGTTTATGTCTAAGTATGTAGAGATACGCGCACATGGTCGTGTGACCACTCTCTTTTTTGGCCACTCGTTTATTTTTGCACCGTTTTTTTTTTCCAAATACAGGTGCTATGCGCATGCAGCAGTACGCGCACGTGGTCGTGTGACCACTTATCAGTATGTACGCTTCTTCTCACTTTTTCTTTTTTCTCTCTCTTTCTCTCTCGGCACGGCGATGTTATAAAAGCGCATCGGCGCCTGGTAAATTTTGTCTTGATGAAGATCGGTCTCCGATCGAAACGTCACCAACAAACAGTTTTTTAGAAGCGTATATATATTTTTCCTATTTTGTTCTACGGCAACCGAAGCCAGACTCTTCATAATCTACGTATATATATATATATATATATATATATATATATATATATATATATATATATATATATATATATATATATATATATATATCAGGCAATGTTTTTTCAGTGGATCCAGTGTTTAATAAAAATTGGCTTGAGCGGACGAACGTACAAAAACTTTTATTAGTTCCAACGTCTCGGCCGGGGTCCGGCCTTCGTCAGGGAATGCTGAGGGATTCCCGTCAGGGATTCCCTGACGAAGGCCGGACCCCGGCCGAAACGTTGGAACTAATAAAAGTTTTTGTACGTTCGTCCGCTCAAGCCAATTTATATATATATATATATATATATATATATATATATATATATATATATATATATATATATATATATATATATATATATATATATATATATATATATATATATATATATATATATATATATAGTCCGCCTCGGTGGATCAGTGGCTAGGGTGCTCGGATGCTGACCCGAAGGTAGCGGGTTCGATCCCGGCCGCGGCGGTCGCATTTCAATGGAGGCGAAATGGTTGAGGCCCGTGTACTGTGCGATGTCAGTGCACGTTAAAAAACACCAGATGGTCAAAGTTTCCCGAGCCCTCCACTACGGCGTCCCTCATAATCATATTGTGGTTTTGGGACGTAAAACCCCACATATTATTATTATTATTATCATTATTTGCCGATATACCTTCACGGCCACATAAAAAGTAATAAGAAGGAAAACAACATACTGACAACCGTGTATACATTTCTAACTGCATACCGCACCTTCTCACTTTCACTGAACAATAGACATGGTACAAAGTATGCCGTCAAAATAATGATAATTCTTATAATTCTAAACAGCGTGTCAATAATAATGGATGCCGAAATAAGTTGCAAGTCTGCACTTGTTTTCGTGGAAGCTTCAACTTCACAACTTTGCATGTTGCACGTGCATTGCTTCGAGCTGCTGAGCGAACACCGCAGCGACAATAATTTAGCGTGCACAAAGCCATTGAGTTACTTGTTCGACCACCCCGAATTTTGAGTGGACATCGAGCTCGGGGTCAAAGTAGGGACACTGTCAGTCGCACTGTCACTGCCGCTCATGCTGCTCTCGGCACCGCCCTAAAGGGCCGCCGCCCGTCCACGACAGCGTATATATGCTATAGGCAGTCGTCCCGTCGGGGATCTCTTCGCTAAATGAGACAGCACAGTCTGCACACTTAGGATTCTGCTCACTAGCAGCACCACCTGTTTCACTGTCAGAAGCGATGTTCTCCCGGAGCTACGCAATATCAGCGGCTTCAACCGTGTTGATTTCACTATCATCGGGGGTTCCGTCCTTGCGCACTAATGCCGCCTTACTGGAACAGTTGTTGATGGCGGGTTGCTTCACTTCTTGAAAGCGCGCGCCCATCAAGAGGCTGATCTTTTATATCCCCGTTTGCCTGCCCTGACGCGCCAGGAGCCGAATGGTCGCTTATTGGAATCGGCCGTTCCAGCACGCACCACCGATGCAACGATTTGAAGCCGGCTCTCACGCCGGCGTACACAACGTCTGCAGGACTGCCGTTGTATTCCGAGGCAGCAACATTAGCTATAACTTCAAGCGTGTGCGCCTCACTTACCCCGTAGCAGCACCACTTTCCTTTCTTGGCCTTCAATAGTGTAGTTAAACTCGATCAGCCGTTGCTCAAATAAGTCACGAGTCATCCAATTCTTCTTATTGGTGCGATAGCGGACCGGGATGTTTGATTTTTGAGGCACGCCTGCCTTTTTTGATCGCCCGATCACCAAGGCCTTGTGTTGATGGCTTGCTTCCATTAAAACAAAACAAAACGAAACTTTCTATTAAACTGCTAGAATGCTATACGACCCGTGTTGAGAAAACATTATTACGATACAACTCTACGTAGGAGCAAATGCAATCGAAACGTCACATTGGACATTGCTATAACGAAGGCAGTTGACAGCGCTCATGAAAGAAAGGCTATCAGAATTTGGCCCCTGAATCACATTCCTTATATCATCAATTCGAACGTGATGCTGCAGTTTTCTTTTTTTTTTTCTTCCTTTTCCTTTTCATCCCAGTAGCATTTTTTATGACCGACCGGTCAGTGGTAGGTAGAGAAGTGCTTTGTGAAGACCCGTTCGCGATATGTATTATGGCTATCACCATAACAAAAAAGAAAAAAAAATAATTATAAAAAAAAAGAAATCAATCAAAACATCTGAAAATGTATTTGCTGCCTTTTTGTTCGTAATCGTAAATGCTGCTTAAAATTTATCCACTGCCACAGCAAAGATCGTGTCCGACAGAACATTACCCAGTTCGTTACGAGGAATGACGGTGAAGTTCTTTTTTTTTTTAATCTACAGAGACTTTCTGAGTAATTGACCGACATGCCCGCGAAGGCAATCACTGCGATAATGCGCACTTGTGAGTAATTGTTCGGTTTTCTAAGTGCACTGTCAGGGCGTGCTCTCAGATGCCGAGGCAACTACCGAACAGCGAACCAGGTATATTGATAGACATGAATCAACGCTGGTTCAGTTTGGCCATGCGTCTTGTGCCATCGCTGATCTTTCCTCGTTTGATGAGCCGACAAGTGGCTATCACGAGTTCTGCCACCGCTCGGTGATACATATCACCTTCTTCTCGTTGTTTAGCTTCCCTTCTGTTCTGGAAAGCCGATATCTTGAAGTTCCCTAGAATGCTAGAATGCATTTTTTTTTACAGTTCGGTTGCAACAGCGAAAATTCAAAATAATTGCCACGTTTCGTCAAGTGACAGGGAAAGCCCAAATATCTGTCTCGCTGGTGATCGCACGGCGCTGCACATATAGAGCTGTTGGATTCGAAACCCGACCGTGGGGTACTGTAGATTAAATTCTCACAGGTGTTGCTAGAAAGCTATTCTTCTTTATGTTTGCGAAGTTTTCTTCACTCTCCATCGCTCTTTCAATATTCAGGGTGTAAAATTATAAGATACAACCATCTTTTCTCTTGTGAAGAGGTAAAAAGAAAAACTTTTCAAAATTAGCATATCCTGCTTTCACGATTCTAAGGGGTGTGTAACAGGCTGTTATGCATGCTGGTCATAGGAGACATTTGTGCTTCGGGAGAGCTGGAAAGAAATACGCTTATGTCTGCAGCACTACGCTGCCACTATGTCAGACATGTCCAATGCAAACATGTGTGAATGGAACATAATGCATGGCTGCGCTAAAAAACACGGACAAAGAAGAGATGTACACAGATCTCCTCTTTGTCCGTGTTTTTTTAGTGCAGCCATGCATTATATTCCAAGTATACACCAACTAGCCCATACGAAATGGTTACTCCAGTGTGTCAATGGTTCTTGTCACATTAAGTTTTCTACATCTACACTTGTCCTTCCCGACAGCAACTAAAACAGACTTTAACGCTGATTATTACAACGTCATTAACTCGATCAGACGATTTAACATTTGAATGGTGTCATGATATGTAAATTTAGTACCGGTTTCACACAGTGCAATGGTGATCGCGGTTAAGCCCGATCAAGATAAAATTTCTCAACAGTGCATGATTGGCTCCGTTCTGGAGCTTGTGTAAAGGTGCGAATCACGATCAAGAAATTCGATCCGGATCAAGCCCGATTGAGATCGAAAGTGACCATGTGACCCCTCTATAATAGGTACACGCTGCCGGGACGAAATCTGCTATTCAGTGTGACTCTCATACAGAACTGTTATCTCCTCATTAAAGTGAACAGCTACTTCGCAGAACTCAGCTGTAGTTATACGAATGTCTGCGGTAACCAATAAAATCAAGCAAGCACATCGCATAATGGTGTGTCAGGGGTACGCGATGTACTGAAATACTTATATTGCTGGAAATGATGCATCTGTTGAGGCAGCATGACAACCAAAGTGAACAACGTAACATCGGGCCACCGCTGCCCCGTGCGCTTACACATACCGGGTGTTCAAAGTTAAGCTTTCTCGTTTTATTAAAATTCAGCACTGGGAAGAACATGAAAACCACCTTTGCAGATAACTTATACATCCAGGGGGACACGCAATGAGACAATAATTATCGCTTTCAGGTGCCCAATTAACTCAGATTCAATAATTAACTTTTTAGTGATTGCAGCAAGAAAGCATGTTTGTATTGAAAAGTTTGAGGCAGTCGCATTTATACACAGTTCCATTTGGAAGAATTCTTCTAGCATGTCTGTGCTCCGAGATATCCCGCTGCAAAGTTTAATTGTGGTTTACCTGATTACGCATGCGAGACAGTCAGCGGCGGCGCAATCTCCTCCCCGGTGGGCCGTGGCAGTTGCTTGCGTCGTTTAATCTGATAACGGGTCGAAGGCACAGGCAAAGATGATAACGGTTACCCTTTTGCTACTGGCTGGCGATAGCAAGCAATGACTGTTCGTCACATCGGGGAGGAACATTGCGCTGATCCACAGCGCCCTGCATGCGTAATCAATTTTATTTATTTTATTTATTTATAACATACTGCAGGCTCACATGGGCCCAGGCAGGAGGGGCAAAAAATTACAAATCGAAACACAGAATTCGGGAAGGCAAAAATTAATAAATAAACACATAAGCACATACATTTCAACTTCAACGTTATACATTATAAAACAATCCGGTCAATCGATTCCACTGAATCAATCAATGATAACGGCAGCGCATTCCATTCATTAATAGTGCGAGGAAAAAAAGAAAACTTGAAGGTGTTAGTTCTTGTTTGATATGGAGTTAAGGATTCAGGGTGACGATGTCTGGTTTGCCTTGTTGCTAACGGTAGGAGATATGGAGCAGGTTGAAAAGAGAGTTTGTTATTTTTCAGGAGAAAAAGAAATTTAAGCCTGAGTATTTTTCTTCTTAATTTCAAGGTTTGAATACCATGAGCATCCATGAGAGCTGTTGGTGAGTCGGTACTACGAAATTTAGAAAAAAATAAATCTAACAGCCTTACGCTGAACCATTTCAAGTGCATAATTATTGTGGTTGGTGTGAGGATCCCAGACGGTGCAAGCATATTCCAACTTAGGCCTAATTAATGCTTTGTATGCGTGAAGTTTGGTTTCTGGGGGCGCCTGTTTTAGCTTGTGTCGCAGAATACAAAGTTTGCGAAAAGAAGAAGCACAAATGTTCGCGATATGAGAATTCCAACTGAGATTGTTAGTTATGGTCACTCCCAAATATTTATATTCATTCACCTCAACTAGAGGATTAGCTGGAAGACTGTAAGGAAACAACCGTTTATGTATTTTCTTCGTTATATGCATATATACTGTTTTTGTTTCATTTAGCTTCATGTCCCATTGTTTGCACCATGAATGAACGTTACGGAGGTTAGCATTCAAAAGTTCCTGGTCCTCTCAACAAACAACCTCATGATACAATGTGCAGTCATCTGCAAATAAGCGAATTTGAACTGGCCCTGTGATAACGTCAACTATATCATTAATAAAAATCAAAAACAGGAGCGGTCCAAGTACACTACCTTGCGGCACTCCCGAAGTAACTGGCAAACCACGCGAGTGGTGACCATTAATAGAAACAGATTGGGTGCGTTTGTCTAAATAGGCAGAGATACATTTAATGATAAAAGAGGGGAGGCCAATGTATTTTAGTTTATAAAGTAACTTTTGATGTGAAACAAGGTCGAACGCTTTCCGAAAATCCAAAAAAATTACGTCAGTTTGACCAGGTTTGTCGAGAACGCTTGCGAAACTGTGAATTACTGTAGTTAGTTGTGTGACCGTAGAAAATCCCTTCCTGAATCCATGCTGAAACGAAGAAAGAATGTTGTTGTCGGTTAAAAATTTGTTTATGTAATTTACAACAATATGTTCCAGAATCTTACAGCAGGAAGAAGTGAGCGAGATTGGACGATAATTTGTAATTAGTGCAGTGTCCCCTTTCTTGTGTACGGGCACCACACGTGCCGTTCGCCAGTCAACCGGTAGATCTGAAGATGATAAGGATGCACGAAAGATATATGCGAGGAATGGGGCGAGTGCTTCTGAATATCGACGAAGGAATGCATTTGGAAGGCCGTCAGGACCAGGTGATGCCTTTGCCTTCAGGTTAAGAAGCATAGCGACAATGCCTCGTAGCGATACAATATCTTCGTAGTCTGAGCAAGATGCAGGGTTCAGACTAACTGTTTTAGAAGGAAGGGAAAATACACTGTGAAAATACACATTAAAATGTTCCGCAATGGCATCCTTGTCATCAATACGAATACCATCGATCTGAATCTCCTTAACGGACTTATTTTTTTTGATTCAGGAAATCCCAAAACTTCTGGGGGGATTCCTTTAGGAAATTTGGTAAACTATGTTGAAAATAGTGCCATTTAGAACGTTTCAATGCTTCACTAAAGGCAATACGAGCAGTATTAACAATGTCTGTAGATGCTCTTCTTTTTTTTAAGGCGCTTAAGCTTTCTTTTTAAGTGCAAGACTTCTCTCGTTATCCAGGGATTCGATTTTTTTTGTTTTCTTAACTTTGTTAGGAATGAAATTGTCGAGACAAAAAGTGGAGATCTGTTTAAATTGAACCCAAAGTTTATTAACATCCGAACCCTGAAAACTGCTAAACACTAGTTCGAGATGATCCAGAACGCTCTCATCCCTGGCACGAGAAAAATCTTTTACAAAAGCAATTTCGGGGGAAGCAATACAGGGTTTTTCAATGCTAAACGATAACAGCACCATAGAATGATCGGAAATACCGGGATTTACAGAGACTGTAAATTCTTCAATTCTTCAATTAAACTTTGCAGCGGGATATCTCGGAGCACAGACATGCTAGAAAAATTCTTCCAAATGGAACTGTGTATAAACGCGACTCCCTTCAACTTTTCAATATAACATGCTTGCTTGCTGCAGTCACTAAAAAGTTAATTAATGAATCTGAGTTAATTGGGCTCCTGACAGTGATAATTATCTTCTCACTTTGTGTCCCCCCAGGATACGTTATCTGTAAAGGTGGTTTTCATGTTCTTCCCAGTGCCGAATTTTAATAAAACGAGAAAGCTTAACTTTGAACACCCGGTATATAGGGAGAAACTTGCCGAGATGCCAACGCTTGATCGCTGAAGCACTCGGCTAGCGGCGTCCGCTAGCGTATGACGCTCTAACCCTGACAGGGGCAATCTGTCGCGTGGTGCTCTACGCGTCAAGGAGCATGTGTGGCCAAGGCTTTGCAATCCAGCAAAATTTACCACCATGAATGAGTCAGGGATGGAACATTGTCGCAAGCGCTTGTGCTATAGGTTGACTGTCCAAGTTTGTGAGAGTGACAGCTGTAATTGCTAAGTTTGTGTTAATACGCTTGTTGACTAAATATTCAAACGTCGTACACTTTACCTCGTTTCAATGTTTGTATACATAAACTAGCTTGTTCCTAGGTCAACGGCTTCCGCCTGTGCCTGCTCTTGGTAAGGACTATACTCCATAATTCAACCAGGAAGTCAAGTCGCTTCAAGCTTTACCCCATGCATGGTTGGCAGTGAAACATGGTTTAATAAAAAAACAAGACGTCCGGAATAATTTTGCATGAACACGTGCCTATGATTTACGATGTCGCGCTAACTGGGTGACCTTCAATTTTTTTATGTGTTATTCAGAAGTTTGGGACTTGATACCACACCAACGAAACCCTTCCTGCTTAAAGTGTGCCCCACTCATAGACTTGAATGCATTCCTGGTCCCGTTGATAAAAATGCACATCATTTACTAAAATGTTCGTCACGTGACACTGTAGGCCCCCCGTTGGAGGTGTGCTCTATTGATAATAAAGAATAAGCAGGTCTTAAGGTTTAAGAAGCGTTCACAGGATAATGTCCAATAGCACAGACAACCAATTATGAGTGACAGTGACGGAATCAATACCAAGAAATACCAATCAGTTTGAGCTACACCACGCGAGCGCGTGGCCGAGCACACTGGAAGGTTGTACAGTGGTGCTGATCGTGGCATATTTGCGAGTTACTGGGAGAGAGTGGCTGTTCCAGCGAGCGCCTATCGCCCCCCAATTACTTTCTTTCCCCCCTCGAAGTCATTATCTTCGAAGCTGATATCATCACATGGCAAAACGAGGGCGAGCATGAAATAGAGTGGAAGCAATGCGCACTCGCAGGAACAGCCGAACCCTCCCCTGATAACACGAAAACATGTTGCGATCAACGCAACTGTACACCCTTACATTGCCCTTGACCTCGCACTCCCGCGGTGTAGCTTATATTGAGCGCGATAGTACGTACGCAATGAACGCTATCTTTGTGTACCTTATTCTAAAACTGCCTATTAAATGCGAGGCATTTCTTAGCGAACTTCGGCGACTTTGAGCGTATCTATCTATCTATCTATCTATCTATCTATCTATCTATCTATCTATCTATCTATCTATCTATCTATCTATCTATCTATCTATCTATCTATCTATCTATCTATCTATCTATCTATCTATCTATCTAGTCACCTACGACTTGTGCTCTCCAGACCGTATCGTTAAGGGGATTTATACCAAAGTTGGCATGGCCATAACGTGACTGTATGGCGAAACTGAATAACTGGTCATATCATGAAAATCATGACTAACATGTCATGAACGGTTTGATTTACACGCCATGGCCGTGGTGCTCCTGCAGCCGTTTCCTTAACTCGATATATCTAAAATTTCTGCATGAGACATTTCTGCATGAACAACATAAATGACAGGTGGTAATATGAAAATCATGACGTCAATGTCATGTACAACATGATTTACATGCCACGCTCACAGTGCGCTGACTGCCGTTTCGTTAGCTTGATATGCACCAAATTTGGTACTGCGTGACGTGACTGTATGACGAACATAAGTGGCAGGTGGTAATATGGAAATCATGACATGTCATGTGCAACATGACTTGCATGCCACGCTCATGGCACGTTCGTGGCCGTTTCGCTAGATTGGTATACACCAAAATGATATTGTGTGACGTGACTGTATGACGAATATGAGTGGCAGGTGGTAGCGTGAAAATCATGACAAGTATGTCATGTAGAACGCCATTCACATGCCACGCTCATGGTGCGCTTGCGTCCAGTTCGCTAGCTTGATATACACCAAAATTGGTATTGCGTGACGTGACTGTATGATGAACATAAATGACAGGTGCTAACATGTAAATCATGACATGCATGTTATGTACAGCATGATTTGCTCCTTGCTGGTTGCTTCGCATTACATCGATTTCCACAATGCGTGGGATCTGCCGGTTTTTTTGTGCCACCTAACGTACTTTATTTTATGGGATGCTATTATTCATTGCCCTTCTTTTTTATTAGTGTTGCCTTGTTTTGCGTTCTAGTTATTTCGGTACATAATAACTCATGTCAAAAGAGTATCCGGCCCTGTTTAAAGGCGCTAACATCTCCTTAATAACATGTACTTAAAATGAGCCGGTGGCAGCAAAGCACCACAACTTTTCGGACAAATGTATGCAATACGCTGCAGGAACTGAGTTTATAAGGACTAGCTATTCAGTTAACAACTCCAGCAGTCTAAAGTTGTTAAGATTGTTTCATTACAGCAAGCCTCTGAAAGCTTATCTATACTCGAGCGACCTTTGAAAAATTAATATCATGAAAAGAAAGCAGGCGAAGATAAAGAAGCCGCGACAGTGACCTTTGTTTACATGACTTGATTAAACTTGCGAAAGTGTATTATATTAAATAAACATTACCACGTCGCAGCTTTTAAAAGCGCGTCGGAGAGACGCGCAGCGTGGTAGAGACAGCCGGGTGCGAGTTCTGTTGCGCGTCAGCTCACAGTGCAAAGGGGGGAAAACTGGTCAATGCGATGTTGCCGCGGATCGCAGTTTTGTGAGAAATAGAATACGGGGTACAAAGCATCGGTGCGCATCACGGAACGCAGAACGAACGAGTGAATCAAAGTGCCAGCGAGCATCAAGGCCAAGGGACAAGAGAGCGTGTGAGCGCTGACATTGTGTGGCAACGGGACCGGTGCTTTGAAAGCAGCCTGCCGCGTGCGCCATCGAACAGCGTATTTCGAGTGCATTGTGCCGTCCCTGACCCGAGCGCGATGCTCACCTGCGCAACGCCGCCGAGCTACCAGATGACAAAACAGTGTTTCTGCAAAATGCGCTAGCAGGCAGGTTCCTGTTGGATGGCGCGGAACTTTCGGCAGCAGAGCAGCGCGGTTGCTGGCTCATAAATTGATAGAAGCTCCACTTTAATTAAGCGGTCGCTCCTGAGTGCACGGAAACAAGTACGCGTGCCACCTCTGCACTATAGGAACTTAGAGGACTAATTGGTACGAGACAATTTATTTGCTTCTATACTTGCATATTGTCGCTTTACCTTCCACTGTAAGATCACGTTACTTGCTCGAACATCCCGATCGATCCGCTGTCGAATGACATCATTGCAGTCCAATCATGCCTGAGATCCAATCAGCACAAATCAGATTCATCGCAACAGTCTCGTTTTGTACGGGTACTTCGCGAAGGAAGCAATTATAATGTTTGCGCCGGCGGTCCTTAACACGAACGCAGAACGTCCTCGTCGTCTGATTCTGCTACCACTACTAGGGAAACGGATGTTTGCGGACACACACACACACACACACACACACACACACACACACACACACACACACACACACACACACACACACACACACACACACACGCACACACACACGCACACACACACACACACACACACACACACACACACACACACAAAGCAATACATTTACTGTGTAGTCCTCCCGGGCTCAGTGCAGCTAAGGCTGTCTCTAATCGAAACTTCTTGGCACCACCCATAGTACAGGTGTGACCCCGCTCCTTGAATGAATGAAGTGCATTGTCATCACTTCCTGTGAACTGATAACCTATATCATCCTGACTCATCCTGTGAAAGAGACCTAATAACCTATACGAGGGTGGCCATGAAATAACAAAAAGAATTCTTAGGGTTCACGTGCGAAATCAGCAGTGTAATTACGCAGCACACCGTAATGGAGCGTTTTTGACTAAATTCAAAGGGACCTAAAGCCAATTTTTCTGGTACATATTTTCTTTAGCGCCTCGGGAAGCTTACCGGTCAGAGTGTCTAATCACGTAATTGTAACGCCTAAACGCCGTGAAACATTTTTAATCAGAATTTTTCTATCTCCAGTGAATATGAAGTCGTATAGACACGTAAAAACACATGCTGCAAACAGTGATCGCGAGAGTGCTTCGTGTTCGAGCGCGGCGGTTTACTGCGCTTGCGTGGACTCCGCGCGCATGCGCCGCGGCTTGACATGACCCACTGGCTGCCGCGAAGGCAGCGCCGCTTCTCACCGTGCAACTCCTTTCACCTCGTAAGCAGCACAGGAATAGAGCGGAGATAGATAATAATATACATACTCTAATTTTGAGGACTAATTATGCCGCCCGTGACAGCGTCAGACTACGCGACTACGTACAGCAAAGTGATCTATTCCATAATCCAGCTTTAAGGCTCTTCCGCTTGGCGGCGCGACATACCGGTTTTTTGTTACTTTTAAACATGGTTAAAAATATAAATCCTACGCAGAACGTGTAAAGGATGCTAGAATCTGTCACTATATTTCACGGTCTTTTCATTTCTGCCAGGATTCAATCACACGTTCTGGCCAGTTGTCGGTCCCTTTAACTACCTGGGGATCTTTAGCATGTATACACCTGCCTAAGCGAGTGGACGTTTTTTTTTTTCTTGTTTTTTTTTTCCATTTCATATTGATATGCAGCCGCCACTGCTGGGATCTGACCCGCCACTTCAAGCACAGCAGCGCAACACTGGGGTACTGTGGCGTGTGAGAGCTGCTTCAGAAAACGCGTTCAAAAATGTGACATAGGATGCCAGAAGACGCACAAAAAGAAAATGCGAGTGGCGACGCCACCTTGAAATTCCCGCACCGAACGTCGTGACGTCACATAGAATTTTGACGGTGTCTACTAGGTCCTATGTAGTTGCTAAACGGTAAAAATGAACTACTTTGCCCTCCAGATGGGGCGATAGACATAGAATTCCAAGTTTCAGGAAATTTCGTAGTGCCAATGTGGCCCAAAATACGATGACTACACTTTGAAATCTGTGACGTCACGTGCGGCGATTTCGGCGCAATATTTTGAAAATAAAACTTTAACCTTGATTTTCTCGTATATTAAAGGGGCCCTACAATACTTATTCAGCATGGCCAGAAAACGCTGCCGATCGGTATTCGGGGCTCCTGAGAATACACGAGCCAAACATTATAGCGCGGCACGTGCTATAACGTTTGCCATAATTTACAATTAATTCTCAAAGTAAGCCACAAATCGTTCCCTCGACAAATTACTCTTAATTACTTTTGGATGCTCTACCCCTCCTTTTTATCTTGATGATTGGCTTTAAAACCGTTGTACCTTCGGGTGGTAGGGTTTCCCCCCCCCCCCCGCCATTATTTTACTTTCTTTTTCACGTGGGGGGTCAAACTCAGCCATAAAACCAAATGACCGTGCCATAAACTCAGTCCATTGCCATTGGTTGATTTGAGCATCGTGTGCTGCATAGTTACCGTGGCTGCCGCGGGATGGCGCCACGTGCCCTCTCACGTACTTGCGATCACACTGAAAGTAAGCCGCGCGTTTGAAGAAAAAAAATGAAATGAAAATGCTCAAGGTCATTACGCGCGCTGACGAAGAGACGCATCTTATGGCCCCCCTTGTCATCCCTCTCCCTGCGTAGCTTTCAACGCGCTGGCTAGTACGAAATGAGGGAGAAAGCGCTTCAAGCGTGCGACAAATCCCTGTAACTCAGCAGGTACTTGACGAATTCAAAAAAATTTTGTGGGAGTCTGTTTGTGAGGCAATAAGCTCTTTTAATAAAGTCATTCGACGATTGCTTGGAAAAGTGTTGCAGGGCCCCTTTAGTGTACCTATGATGGTGAAATTAACGACATTAGAGTTCTCAGAGTACAATTTATCTATGTAAACCGATTCATTGTTTCAATTTAGTGTCCCTTTGACATGTATAATTGTTATTTTATGAGTTACTATGTGCGGTTTCTTTTTGTTGTTTTTATCTGATTCCATTTTTTATAATCAATAACACTGCCCTTATAAATGTTTATGCAGGCTGTAGAAATGACCAACTTCAAGTTATTGTTTTGAAAACAATATTCGTAAACTTCCGCAACCCACAAACAGAGATTGCTTCGTCTATACTTGTCTCGTTCAATAATTATGTAATACCGATATCTGATGATGTTAATATGCTCGATATTACTCTCGATAAACACTTCAAGCAGAAAAATTCAAGTCCTAGCGCTAATTTATGTTTCCTTTGGCAACCGTATTATCATAAAAACGCGTGTTTTTATTGCGATAGCAATTATATGGACACTCTCGGCTGCTTTTCGCCGTCATGCTCCGTATGTATATATATATATATATATATATATATATATATATATATATATATATATATATATATATATATATATATATATATATATATATACAAAAGCCACGAAGAAAGTGAGATGGCGCAAAGTGCGCGCTCGGCGCCCCACTCGTTGCGATGCGTTGGCTCCCCTTGTACTTTGGCCTGCAGGGCGTAGTCGCCTTTGCCCGGGCGCGCGCGCGCACTTATCTTGGGGTGGGGGGGGTGGGGGGCAGTTTTACGTCGTGTGCTTTCGTCGGAAAGACTGCGTTTAGGTTACAGAGCGCATAAAGGTCACTTCGATCGCTGCAGAGGCCCCGTTTCCAAAAGAAGCGTGCTGTTCAAACACAGTGAAGTAACAACTGTGACGCTTGTTAGTTCGCGCTCGTCCTGTGTATACCTGTGCGTATGTTTCGTGCGTCCTTTGCGCTTGAGCAGTGCGCTCAAGTTTCGATCTGCTTGCCATTCTTCACGTGAAATGCCAATTTGTTGCTATCGCATTCATTGCTTCGCCCTTGCGGCGAAACTGTCTTTTTCAACCTCATGTTATTAGCCCGCTCTGTTATACTTAAATTGTCAATCAATAATAATATACGCAGTTTATGATCATGTAGCAATGAACTGGCCATACATCTAAAATGCCTTTGAAAGCTTTGAAGCCCAGCAATCAAATTAATGACATTTAGTTCCTTCTGTTGTTATTGTTTGCATGTCTATCAACATCTCCGCATCTTAATCATTCGGCATCTCTTTTATCAGGATTGTCACTCTTCACATTTCATCTCTTTCCAACGTGACATATCTTTATACAGTCCGAATTCGTTTTTATAACTTTGTTAAATATATTGCCAGATTTTCTGATAGCAATAACCTTCCCTTACCTCTAATTTTATAAAACTATGGGTAATTTACACACTTCTATAAAGGTATTGTACTTTAGTATTGCCTCTTTTTAATATTGAATCAGGGTGTGTCAGCGTAATTTTTTAAACAAAATGTAGAAAAAGGATTGCTTAAAGAACCCCTCATTTAATAAGTACATCCTTAATAAACCCCATTTCTTTTTTATCCTTCTTCCATTCTCTTTTACTGTTGTGAATGTTTACATAAGTTTCTACATACATTTTTTCAACATATCTAATATGCCTTCTTTCGCTGCAAGTTCAGTATTTCACATTAAATTCATGATGCTTTTGCATCACACCGTATAAACATTTTCGTTGTCGTTAATATGTAGGACGGCGTAAATATTTTACAAGCGAGAGCTTTACACAGCTAGATCATTCCGTTTGTTAGCGACAAGAAACGAAGTCGACCGCGAACAAGAGCGTATGTGCCCCGCTAATAGGGCAAACCCCCATACTCACCACTGATTCGCTAAAAATGAAGAAGAGAACACAGGGGCGTCCAACAGCAACGTATGTGCCACACGAAAGACGAGATTACGCACGTCGCGGCAAAAAAGACGAATGCTGCTCAAATGAAAAAAAATTATAAAGGAGCATACGCTAAATTAAAAACCGGACTTTCTGGAGAGATATTTCGGATTTAGTTGCAGGCTGTGTGATCGGCTATGGCTTGAAATTTGGTGTCACCTTTGTGCCGTGTGCTACACAGCTTCGCTGGCCATTCTACCTTCACAGAGTGGGATGGCTCAATTATCCTTCATAAGAGCTTCTGTGTTATAATTATTTATGGCCATACTTATATAATGAGATTGTTTTCTTTTTTTTTTTCATTTGTTCCCTCCAGGTTATAATTCTGTGTCATTTCTTGCTCGCATAACTACCGCCTGCTGCTCGAATTATATTCTTATGTAGATTAAATATACTCTTATGTGCAACACCGGCGCTGAAGCATCATTTCTTCCTGTGCTGAGTGTGACGTCATTCGTCCTCGTCTCATAAACTCGCGCTGCTTTTTTATAGGTCATGTGCCACCAACTTGCCCGCCAGTGCCTCCTAAGTATGTACTAGTGAATTTGATTTAGTGCACATTTTCTGCAATCCAGCTCTGCGGGAGTCCACACGCTTCATGAGCACTCATCGAGGTTCGATCAAAAGGAAACTTCACGTTCACCTCGAAGTGTCAATTACCGCGGGCCTCGATCCTGGTTCCAGAAGAAAATTTCCTCTGAGTGGCTTATTTAAAAAAGCCCGTATGAATAGCGTTTGTAACTTCGTTCAAAAGTTGTATGGATGTCGCCGAAGGATATCAGAAGGGAAATGGAAATAATACAGATGGAAACAGTGAATCTATGCACGTGCACGGACAGCACAACACAGTCAAAAGAGCTTGCAGTCATTTGCAAAAAAAGCACAAAAGTGTTGCCGGTGCTTTCTGGGTCGATTTTTGATGGGAATAGTGTTCCAGAACGATCTTCATTTCTTCATTCTCTATAGACGACGCACCGTGTCAGCTGAGTGGCTGTTGCGCTGCCTTGCAAAGCACGAGGGCGCAGGTTCGACTCCCAATCACGCTGGTCGCATTTCTATTTAGTCGAAATGCATAGCGCCCGTGTTCTCATCTTTATGTGCACTTCAGTCGGTCAAAGTTAATCCGGAGTCCCCCCCTATACGGCACGCCTCAATGTTATCGTGGTTTTGGCACGACAATGGCCTGATGATCTCTTTCTTGGTCGTCAGTGGGTGACTGTTTCGTCACCGTAGAGCAGTGTACATTGATTTTTATGTATCTAAACAGAGGACAACCGTTACACATTATAAACTCCACAACGCTATTAATGACAGTGAAAAAAGACTGATTTATTTTTATGAACATACACAGTCATCCAGTGAGGAATAAGTGGAAACACACTTCAGGGGGGTATGCCAGTGAATTAGCAGCCTGTATACGTATTCTGATGCACTGCCAACAAGTTTGAAAACGGTATAAAAATGGTGTGCATTGGTTGTGGAACCGAAGTCGCAATAGAAAACATAATTCTGCTTTGGTTATCGACAGTGCAACCCATATTCGCTCTGTACTAGGCGTTTCACGAGCCCGTTTTTAAATACGAATGCATTTCTTAGTCGGGCTATGTCAGACGGCGTTGTCCGGCGTTGTCCGGCGTTGTCCGCGGCGTCCGCGGAGGAGGAGGAGGAGGATAGGTTGAGGAGGTGTCCGCGCGCCGGCAGGTGTTAGCTCTCCGCTCTCACTCCCTCTCCCATAGCAACAGCCGCGGGCGCGCGCGCTTATCCTCGCCCCCAGCAACCGGAGCATGTGGTGCGAGAGAGTGTGTGTGTTGGTGGTTAGAAGAAGAAAGAGACGCCTAAATTCTGCAGCCCAATGCAGAAATTAGGCGTCTCTTTCTTCTTCTAACCACCAACACACACACTCTCTCGCACCACATGCTCCGGTTGAGAGGGTAGGTGCAGTGCTTCGCCACTCCTTCTCTCGCCGTTCGCTCTCTCTCCTCCCTGCACCCCACTCTCCCGTCCGCTCGCGCCTCACTCTCGACCGTTCGCTGGCTGGGCGCCTCTCAAGGCGATGGCAGAAGTCGGTGTCGGCGCAAGAAATGCATTCGCATTTCCTCACGATTCCCTTCGGGGAGGTGGGGGGCATTTTTTTGCTAAGATTTACCTTTAAGAAAAATCTAAAATGAAGCCTAATAAAAAAGTTTATTAAATATGCATCATCTGATGTTACGATCTACATTTTTTTTTGAAGTATTCTCTGCACACACTGCAGGAAAATCGCGAGAAACATCGTAGACCTGTAGAACTGATGCGTGTTTTTTAAAAAAATGCCACTTTAGGCATCGATCGCGCTAGTTCTTATATAGCTTAATAAACTGTCCCATTTTTTCGTCGAGCGCGTGCGCGTGCTCAGAGATATCTCGCTTCACTTTTCTTTCCCCATGTTTTATGACACACTCGAAATTGGGCCGAACGTCGGTAAGCCCACGTATGTTTTTTTTTTTCGTTTTTTTTATTTTTGTTTTTTTTACAGCGCGTTATCAGCCGGTGTGCCGATAGGCCGCTAGCTGCTATAAGCCATTTATATCCGACTTATATATGCGATGTAAACGCGCCGGCGACGCCCGTACATCAAGGCTGCAAGCGACCGTGATAAAAAGGTGTTTTTTTTTCTTTTTTTCTTTTTTTTTTGCAATGTAACATGGATAAAAAAACACGTGATGGCAAAGTCGAAGCATTCGTCCCCTTCTTGCTGTCAGCCATGATTGAGGGCCTCTCTTCGACCTTAATTTCTTTGCTCCTTTTTGAAACATAATGAGACAAACTCAACCTTTGTGGAATTAGATCGACAACATATACGCCTGAAGCATAAATTACGTTTTATGTGCGTATAGGAGGCCTATAACATTATAGTCTTTTTGCTGCGGCCCTTTTGTATACCATTATGTAGTGCCTTGATCTTGACAAAACAAATTTTGGCTGCGTAGTTTTATAAGTTCGTCATCTAGATTACAAATAAGGAATACCTGCATGCGGTGATTCTTTCGCTCATGAGTGCACAGAATGGTGTATTTTGCGATGGATATAGACACGCTTCTCCATCCTGCTCATTGCTATCACTGTCCAAGTGGCTTGCGCAATCGCTTTTGGTTAACAGAGGCTTGCCTTCACATAGAGTGCCTTGCTTAAGATTTCTTTCTTTTCTCTCTCTTTTTTTTAACGTTTCCGATGATTGCAACATTCAAAATTATGTTGCCTCAGCTTATGGAGACACCGTGATTGAAAAGGATATAGTATAACCAGCCTGATGAATGTTCCACTCTTCAAGCTTATATTTTATAGATTCGATGGCCTACGATGGGGCCTACATATTGAGGTCAGATCGCAGCACGGGACCGTAGTACTCAGCTTACTGTATCTTTCTATACATACTTGCAGTATACCGCTGATTAGGAACACTTATATTACCGTGCGCAAAATCAACTGTTTTTAGTTGGATCCTTACCCGCCACGGTGGCCTAGTGGTTATGGTGACGGACTGCTGATCCGAAGGTCACGGGTTCGGTACCGGCTGTGGCGGCTGCACATCGATGGAGGCGAAATGCTATAAGGCCCGTGCACTTATATTTAGGTGCACGATAAAAATGGTCGAAATTTCCGGAGCCCTCCATTACGGCGTCATATCAATAATATTGTGGTTTTGGTTTGTGGAAACCCCTATAATTATTATTATTATAGTTTGATTCTTGTCGCACTCTGTTGTGGCACGTTTATTGATGACATGGATGCAACATGAAGGCGGCGCATGACCAGCCTTTCTACCTTCTTTTCTTAGGAGAGATAGCTGCTATGCAGACACCACTGAAATCATCTTTTTTCTCCACTGGTGTCTGCCTCCTTCGTTCTCCGTCACTGGAATCCCATAGTTCTTTGCCAGAATTTTATCAAGAAAGCCGCACTGCAAGGTATGGATTCTAACAGTGGACCTGCCAGATCACCAAATATTCTGGCCCTCAGACACTGAACAAGCAGCCGCTAAGAATGCCTCTCCGACACAATAAGGTGCCCGGCCGCTGGAGCACTCGTTAAAGTGATTGGAAGGCGCCCAGCTCTGCAGCAGCTTATCTATAAACCAGCGACGAACTCGTAAACTATGAACGAAGCCAGTGGCAAGACACTAAAGTCAGGATGAAAACAACAACAACAACAAAGTAATGTTGTCTCTTCTCTCTTTCTCGGCCACCGGAAATACACAAACGAAGATGATGATGTCCATCTAACATGTAGCTCATGCTCATTATGTTGGTTTGTTTCATGAATGAGTTATCATTACAGACTATAATAACAAAACGCATTCGTGTACTGCTAATGATGAAGTTTTGTGAATAATTAAGGCATGTTTTGAAATGAAAGCAGTAGTAACAGGAATAAACAATAGTTCATTATTGAAAGAGATTACAAATACAAAAAGGGGGAAATGAAAAATATACGCGAGACAATTTAACAGGGCGTTCCAATGGTCTCTGTAGCCAGTTCTTCGTTCGAACAGCCGACATCTTCTGAATTCCAGAGTAGAGGCCGCAAACGAAAAAACAATAGGTTCTCCTGAATGCATGCCTTCTTTTCGAAGAGGCAGTTCTATTTTTTTTTTTCATGCAGCAGGAAGGTGGAGACGAGACAGCAAAAAGTAATGAGTTATTTCTGCATTCTTACAATGTCGTTTAGCTATCGTAGCTCAGTTTGAGCACGAAGGAAAAAGACAATTGCAAAGAAGGAAATGACACGCCACAGGATGAGCACTGATCCTGTTGCCTGTCATTTCCTTCTTTGCTATTGTCTCTTTTCTTCATGCTCAAACTGAGCTGCGCTATAGCAAAAACGACATTATTATACACCAACTTGCCCAATCTGCAGTTATCGTCAATTTCATGATTAGAAAAAGAGGAAAGTGAGGCAGGTCTACCGAACATTGAACAGCGTAACTAAAAGTCCACAGCACGAATGCGAGAACGTATGTTTACGACGATGCAAGCATTCCCGACGACTAATGTTTTCTCCTTCACAAAGGGGACATTACTCGCGCCGTGTCGTATAGAATGCCCCACGCAACAGAGCAGGAGCTACTTCTCTTTATATAGCACCAGCTATAACGACAATGCGTGCTTCGCGTTATGGGTGAAAACGACAACTTTTTGTTTAGGCGTGCCTAGCGCACTTCAGAAGCGCATTTCAAGGATTCGCGACATCATCTTCGCAGCTAAAATCTGAGTGGCGTATATCGTGCATAAAACTAGTCGCATATAATGTGCCCGTCCTAGTTAACGCCGCTGAATCGTTGTCACTCTGTGTCGAGGGAGAACTCTGCTGCTACGCCGATTTTGCCAGTGTGTATCAATTCCGTATACCGAATGAATATTTGGTCGTCCTATCGCTCCTTTAATGAACAGCTGTACCTTACTAGGTTACGCACATCCGAATTATACAGCGGAGTCGCACAGTGGCTATCCTTCCTGCAATTACCTTTTGGAATGTCCATTCTCCTCATCAATGCCATTGAATTCGCTATGTTTGAGGGTCCATCAACGAGCACTCACTAAGAAAGGCGGACGCGAGCTGCTACAACACGACGAATTATAATTCCACTTTGTATAATATACATTAATCACACCTTCAGGCTTAAAATACAAAATTACAACAGCAGGTGCAAAGTGCTTCGCAATGAACCGCGAGGATTTCACTGGCAGCAGAGTTACTTGCATAAATCCTAGGATATTACGAGCCAAAACCACAATATCATTATGTGGCACACAAAGTGGGGGAACTCCAGGTTTAATTCTGCCTAACTGGGGTCCATTAACATGCACATAAATCTAAGCACACAGGAGCTGTTGCACTTAGCTTGAATTAAAATGCGGCCGCCATGGTTTGCAAATTAAGTCGCGACTTCGTGCTTAGCAGCGCAACACCTTAGCCGCTAAGCCAGTACAGCGGGTCACTGCAACGCGTTCAAGCGATACGGTATTCTCCTTTGCCCAGTGGCACTATTATGATCCCTTAACGAGAATTTCGAATAAATTATGTCATTCTAGATATTGAAGGGAATGTTATCTGTTACAATATGCAACACTGAAAGGAATGTGATTGAAGATGAATCCTTTAAAGGGAGACTTCCACCCTCCTTTAGCCTGTTTTCTTCTATTTTGCCGAAGCAATATATATTCCACAGATTTATGTACTTTTTATTTTTTTATATATATTACCCAAGTGAACAGGACAATATAGCCGTCACCAGCACATGGTGTTATGTCCTCTAATTGTTTTGTAATAAATCACGTGGTACAGTGGAGAAGAGCAAGAAGGGGGGGGGGGGGGGTCAAAAGCTTGCATTAGGAGTTTGTCTCATGATATTAAAGTCGCATACGTACCTTCATGTCAATATTACGGCTTGATGCTGCGAGTGGACTGGGTTCCGGGGAATTCTGGCAGCACGGGCAATGATGCGCGCCTCATCGTGTGGCGAGCGAGCCGTTACATCTGCACTTATCTATCCTGTACGCAGTACTACTCGCTCCTGTACTCCGAGTAAGACTCAAACTGGAATCTAAAGGGCAGTTGAAAGCAAAGGTGCCACACAATGCTCACCGTCTGTCCCAGCGGTTTTATCAGGAAGCGCAAGTCATAGTGCACAAGGTGAGGGCAGGCGCAGCCTTTACTGATGTCCCGGCAAATAGCCGCCTGTATGCAGTCTCAAGGCACACGTGAGGACAGCATCAGCGACAACACCTGGACAACTACGAGGAGGAAGAAACAGAACTGAAGTCAACCTCATCATCAGTTACACGCCGTAAATGCAGCTTCGGTGATCGTCTGGTAGACAAGCACCTGTTGTAGGACAGAGCCAGTCTCGCTCCGGCAAGAGATAACCATAAGGGACCTGGCGTTATCTCACTGGAGGAATGGATACCACCACCCTGACGCCTGGAGAACTATCGGCTCCCTATTGGAATTCGTGCCCGGTACCGGCGTAACCAGACGGTTATGAGCATAATCTATCCTTTCTTTCTATCAATTGGTCAGATGACCCGACCATAGACCCCCATGTTTGTTTAGGCCAGTGAGCCATCCACGCTATTAAAGTTCATTCGTTCGCTCTTTCTTTCTTTCTTTCTTTCTTTCTTTCTTTCTTTCTTTCTTTCTTTCTTTCTTTCTTTCTTTCTTTCTTTCTTTCTTTCTTTCTTTCTTTCTTTCTTTCTTTTTTTCTTTCTTTCTTTCTTTTTTTCATATCCCACAGCGGTAGATCAGCTGTGAAACATAGGAAATCCTCAGTTTCGCAAGAAATGGAAACACAGCGCGAGAACATACTCAGTTATCAATTAGAAGCCGTTTCAGTAGTGTAGGGTCGCCGCAGCACAAGGCAGCTAGCTCACCATGACCTTTATTATTCGTAACTTTCACGATGGTAGAAGTTATGATTAAGACAACCAGGTGTGACGCATTAGTGAAATGAGCCACTCTAGAGCGAAAATAGAATGGGCCACGCACCACAATTTAATCAGTGACTCAAGGCCAACTGTGATGTCTTGTAGTCGCAACAACTCATCGACACGGACGCCCCGGCAGTACAAGAAGTTATTTGATATGGTACACATATCACTGCTTTCCTTTTGTTGTTGTATACTCAAAAGAGTGATATTGAAATATTTTGGTCGATTTTTCTAAATCTCGACGTGGTTCGCTGCTCTTCTCTTGACTAGAATGTCACCATTCTCCTTCTAAAATTAATTGCATAAATTGCTTTCGATGTCTCCATTCAGAGTTCTTGCCTGGAGACCTCGTGTTCTGAAGCGTTTTCACTGTTGCTACTTCGATTACGATCACAATCATATCTGTGCTGCAACTTTCCCAGGGCACGCTAATCAACCCTCCCCCTTCCCCATGGTCCAGTGCCAGTCCATGAATCAGATAACAATGTATATAGACAGGCAAGAACGAACCATAAACGAGAACACACATGCATACAGGCGCGCACAATGTGGCAGAGACCCGGCCTACTTTTTTTGTACTCAGGA
This sequence comes from Rhipicephalus appendiculatus, assembly GCA_030522465.1. Classification (NCBI taxonomy): domain Eukaryota; kingdom Metazoa; phylum Arthropoda; class Arachnida; order Ixodida; family Ixodidae; genus Rhipicephalus; species Rhipicephalus appendiculatus. The sequence goes on from JALIZH010021668.1 coordinate 548,672, forward strand.
CTACCAGGAATCAAAAATAGGGCTTTCACTTTTGTTAGCAGCTTTTCTTGCAGCAGTTGTGTAGATCTTGCTTCGAGTTCGGGAAACTTTCTCCTGCCTGCTGCCGAGCGGACATTGAGACAAGTGGGAGCTATGCTGCCACCATACGACTTATATTCACCTTGAATAGTTCGGACACTACAGCGTGCGTCAAACTGACTGGACTCCGTTTCGAAACAACTGTTGACACTTTCTGTCAGACAAAGGCTTGTCCATCCAAAATTTAGGATATTATTGCTTCACACCTGCGTCACACAACCAGGCAAGGCAATGCACCGATCCAAAGATAATCGAATGACGCCGAGGAACTCCCCACATTCAGTCTCAACGCGGAACGAAAATGGCACGTAAAACCCCAGATATTATTATTATATTGGAAATGTAGCAGAGCGAAATCGGTGTCAGACATATCGGACAGGGGACAGATAAATGACATGCCCCCTGACATCTTGACTACCTCGACAGTGAGCGTTTGAAGGCGTTATTCCGATTTGTTTTGACGGGATAAGCGGAGTCTTGTGAACTGCGCAAGAGCCACCATATAGTATCACTCTTTTTTTCGACATGATGACATAGGAGAGGTTAGTGCCTTTAGATGGTATCGGCTACTTCTTCTTGCTTAGCATGTAGGGTAAGACGGGGCAAAATGAGACGCGGGGCAAAACGCGACATTTTTACTTTGCCGACCTCCACAGCTAATACAAAAAGCACTTTTCTTTGTTTGTCTATTTCATCGATAGCCGCTGTTAGTTTTCCACCTTTTCATGTGTAAAAGTTGATGATTGCTCACAGCGTTCGCGCGGAAAAATTACACCGGCTGGTGTCAGTGTATTCGTGACCCGCCAAAAAGGGGCGAAATTCTGCTCGGCCAAATTTTCGGATCCATGCATGAAGCTACTCCTGCGTTAGTACAACAACGTAAGTATTTATTTTGTTACTTTATACTACTAGCTACATACCACCAAAAGTTTAGTTCGTTTCGTGCCCGGGGCCCAAGCGGAAATTTTTTTTGAATTCAGGCATGTTAGAGGGGCAAAACGCGACAAAAAGGCATCGAATTGCCTTAGAGAGTGTCTTATTAAATGAACCATTTACTTAAACTCATTAAATATTATAGTTCCTTGTTTAGGGGGGGTTTGTACATACAAGAGAATATCATGTAGAGCTTCCTGGGAGGAAAACGACATCTAAAAGCACTGATTGCTGTTTAGGACAGGACTCACTCCATTCTCACTGCATCGAGGTTGTTCCGCGCTCCCAATGATGCTCTCAAGAGACGCATGGAAAAAGGGGAAGTATCTTCAAGTCAAGCCGTTCACAAACACGTCTTGAGATCTAGTTAATGACATTTCTCCAATAACGAAATGAAAAAAAAAAGAAGCGCTAGAAAATTCGAAAATCCGAGTTTTAAGTTCATCGCCTCACAAAGCCCGGCTGACGAAGTTGAAAGCCACGAAACGCCTGTGCGATTCTGCATGAAAACGGCAAAAAGAGGCGAAGAAGATACGCCAGAACATATCTAGCCTCTAACCGTTGAATAATCCAATGAAGTGCAAGCGTTCAACAAAAGACAACATCAGTACAAAGAAATCTGGCGGTGTTTGATCTGCAAGGAGTTTTGGAGCAACACAGCACCGAGTTCTGGATTCAATGCGTGGCGTGCAAGGAATGGGCTCATGAAGACTGCGTGAGGGCCCACGGAGTGAATTTCAAGTGCTTTTACTGCAAAAAGTGAAGGGATGAAATTTTTTCACATTGTCTCGTTTTGCCCCACGCAGCGCATCATTTTGCCCCGCAGGTTGGGGCAAAATGAGACATCTGGAGCATTTTTAAATTATTTTTATAATAAGTTTTTGAACTGGCAACATGGTCATATTTATGTAGCACATACCTTGTACCAAATGGAAAGTTTCTGCATTGATGTTTAATGGTAACGAGTGAAATAAAAATATATATTCACTGTTTTCAAATTTTTGTCGCATTTTGCCCTACATTACCCTAATACAAAAAAAAAAAGTGCCAGTCCAACGCGGAACGCGCAGCACAGTCACAGCGAAAGTGGAAGAGCGGCCTTTCTAGAGCCTTTTTTAACACTCTTGGGGCCCTCACTACAAGCACGCTTGCATGGTACCCACAGCGCTACCCGCTACACACTCGTAAGGCATTATGTGCACTTTGCTGATGCTGTGGCTGGCGACGATGAAGAATTATGCCTCAGGTTTTTGTAATTGGTTGGAGCATTCAACGACCGACTCGTTACGAAATTCGCATTGTGTGATGCCTGGTTGTTACTTCACTGTTCCAAAACCCTTTATTACACATGTTAACGTGATTCCTTACACGACATGAAGCCTGCACAGGGTCAGTTTGCATCGGAGTTTCAAGCAGCGGCGTAACTCAGTGGTAGCTAGAGTACTGGGCTACCACGCAGAGGGCCCGGGTTTGATTTCCATTCTGTCCTCGGCATTTTTTATTTAGTTAGCTTTTTTTCTTATTTCGAGCGATAGTGGTTACGGACACCGGTGGCGGCGGCGGCGGCGCCAGAATCGGCCCTTGTTGTGATCTCATAACAGCTTTCGCTGTAAAATAAAGGCAGCTTCGAGCTAGCGGTGCCAAACCTGAAGGAAGCGCGGAGCTGGGCAGCCTTCTTTGTTTCTCCTCGGTTTTTACGGCGCAAGCTGTTATGAGATCACAACAACGGCCGATTCTGGTGCCGTAGTTGTCCGCCGCCGCCGCCGCCGGTGCCCGTAATCACTATCGCGCGAAATAAGAAAAAAACTAAATAAATAAAAAATACCGAGGACAGCTTTGGAATCGAACCTGGGCCTTCTGCGTGGCAGCCCAGTACTCTACCACTGAGCTACGCCGGTGCTTGAAACTCCGATAGAAACTGACCCTATGCAGGCTGCTTGTCGGGTAATTAATCGCGTTAACATGTGTAATAAAGCGTTTTAGAACTGTAAAGTAACAACCAGGCGTCACACAATGCGAATTGCGTAACGAGTGAGTGGTCGAATGCTCCAACCGATTACAAGAGCCTCAGGCCTAATTCTTCATCGTCGTCAGCTGCAGCATCAACAAAGTGCACATAATGCCTTACAAGTGTATAGCGGGTACCACGCTTTTCCGAAGAATGACGATTGATGGCATAGTGGACGCTTCCCCACTGCACAAAATTTATGATGATTTATGGCGTAGTGGATACCATGCAAGTTAGCTTGTAGTAGTTGCCCCAAGAGTATTTAAAAAAGCTCTAGAAAGGCCGCTCTTCCAGCTTTCGCTGTGTCTGTGCCGCGCGTTCCGCGCAGGCCTGGCGGTTTTTTCTCTTGCTTTCTATTTCTCTTTTCCAGTTTATTGTCTTTTTTTCTGTATCTATTTCTATTTATTTTTGTTTTGTTCCTTTCTTTACCCTTTCTTTCTCTTTCTATTTCTCGCTTGCTTCCATTTTTTTTTTCTATTTTTATACCTGGTTTGCCTGCGTTACGCCAAGCGACGACAGCATACGAGAGCATACGACAGCCCGGGCTCCTAAAGTGCTCTGCACTTAATATCATCATCAAGGCGCTCGAAGAACAAGAGGAAGAAGACTTGCCCTTGGCGCGAGCGCGCGCTCAGTATGCTACAGATGGCTATGCTATATGTGTTTTTGCCTGCGTTACACCAAGCGACGACGACAGCATACGAAAGCATACGAAAGCCCGGCCTCCTAAAGCGCTCCGCACTTAAAACAATAATAATAAATAACAAGAACATCGTCACAAGATAGCACAGCAGGAGACCGCATGTATAGCACAATGCAAACAACACCCGAACACAAAGTTTCGCACTTGAGTTCGAAAAAGATGGAGTCTACTGGCGCATATACAGAAAAATGTCTTAACGCGATAACTTTATAAGCCCGTGTCGCAGAAATTCCGGTGTCTGCGTCAGCAGCGTTGGTTGTGAGCGAAAAATTGGCGTTGACCATTAGAGAAAAAATCACGATGGATGCGAATAATAAATATCTGGGGTTCGAGCCGGAATCGAACGCAGGCCTTCTGCGCAGCAGTCAGGTGTTCTAACACAAAGCCACGCCAGTACTTGAAACTAATGCGAAAAAAAAAATCCAAAAACCTATAGAGGCGTGATGTAGTGCCCGGAGTCACGTTAACACATGTAATACTGTGCGGCAGAAGCATAGAATCGCACTAGGTGACACACCATGTGCACTGCGCAACGATGGAGCGGTTTAAAAGACCCCGAATTAGAAAGTGCTCAGCCATAATTGACCATCATCATCCACAGCATAAACAAAGTGTGTAGATGCATAGGTGCGTTCATTACTCTGCAGACGCGCAGTGGGCACTTCGCTGATTCGCGAAACGATGAAATACGGCGTATTGGGCCCTTAAGAATTCCACTTGCAGTAGGCATTCTAGGGGAGCTTAGAGCGGCCAATGTTCCGTGCACAGACGTTCCTTTCCTCGCAGCAGTGTAGTGTTGGTATGACATCATGAAACTTACAGCGCGTGAAAAGACAAGGTCGACTTACTGAAATACAAATAGACGCAAACCTTCGAGGAAGAAAATTAGAGGCAGAACAGAAAGGGCGTCACTCGCGAGTGACGCCCTTTCTGTTCTGCCTCTAATTTTCTTCCTCGAAGGTTTGCGTCTATTTGTATTTCAGTAAACATGTACCAACTAGCCCAACAAAAAGTTTTATTGAGACAAGGTCGAAGACGTGACACAGGAAGGCGCCTTTGTGTGTCACGTCCTTTTTTGTTCTCGTCTTTCCATGCGCTATCAGCTTCATGACCGTTTCTCGCGGCGCATTTGAGCTGTCCGCCGAGAAGCGGAGCATGGCCAGCGAATGAGAAGACGACGCGAACGAGACCCGATTACGCCTATTCCGTTCCACCCTTGAAGGCGAAGCTCAAACGTCCTGAAAGTTTTGATTGTGTTATGATCCACGAAAAATCTCAGTACGGTAAATAACTTCCCAGAAAGTCAGCACACGATCGTAACAAAAGCATAACTTCCCGGAAACATATCAAGCATAGATTTTCATCGATCAAGTGCTTTGAGAATACCCTAAATTTTATTGGTTTACGCAAGGAAACTGTATTCTCCAGGATCTTTTAAATCAACAACTACATTTTTTCTGAAGGGCTCGCCGTCGGTAAAGAACAAATCTTTTTATGTATTTTTTATTATTTATCTTAAAGCAATAAACTTGCTGTCAGTGCGCTTCGTGAGCATTAGTATCTTGAGCGCCCGAGGAGAAGATTGCAGATATCTTCGTCTAGACGGCCGTAGTATCACTGCATACTAGATGCACATTTTATTCAGAGGGTGGAGAATTCAGACGGTGCCTCAGACGGTGCAATGATGCACCGTCTGAGGCAGCGTAAAGTTGCCTCGGACGGTGGCACTATTGTCTCAGTTTTTCTGTTCTCGCTCAGATTTGACTGTAATAACAGCTTTGCGCGTGAGTCTGCAAAAACAATTCGCAAGAATCACGTAGCACGACCTTCAATTTACCTTCAACAGAAAGTCAATAGAAACACAGCAGTAATTTTAAAGCAACTGAATCCGCGCAATGGCTCCACACGAAGGCAAAAAGAAACTGGAGGCCACTGAGGAACGTACTGCCAACTTGTGCATGCCTCTAGTGCTGCGTTTATGCGCGTGCATATTGTCGCACGCCATTGCCCTGATCTACATTTTTCATGTGTTAATGTAACTGTAGCACCCCATCCCGGCAATTTTCACTTCCCGATGTTAACCGGTTTTAATTAACTCCCGTATACTGCCGCTTGTCAAGTCGGCATAGAAGCATGGGGAGCCGTTTTACCAATCCATACTAGCACTTAGGTTTCTGAAACTGTCCCAGGCCGTTGAAATTGCATTCACAAAGCAGTGCTGCTCAAATAGGAAAGTGCCAGACAAAATTTTCTTCAACGGAAAAGTGCCAGCCAAAATTTCCTTCAACGGGCCTCTCGTTAGTCAAGCTGCGTCGTCAAAGTAGTAGGAAACATATTAGTGGTGAGATTGGGAGGGCACATCGAAAGCAATCACTGCTTCTCTCATTTTATGACTAACTCAATGAGATGGGTCTTCATTCGAAAAGAAGGGGGGGGGGGGTGTAGTTTTTTACATCTTAGAGCACGCAGCGTACTGAATTTCGCAGTCTTTCAAGCACTTCAAGATTTCGACACCTTCACGCACTATAGTATTTTTGGACTGCATAATCGTATGATTGTGAATTCAGCGCAAGTTTTTCTGCCCTTTTCAGCGCAAGTTACTTCCTGCTAGATATATGAAAAGCAGACAGCGCCTTTTAATGAAGAACGCATACACAGATGGGCACGCTCGCCCCCCCGCCCCCCTCCCTACTGAACCTTCAATAAGAGCTGCCTTTACGCAGCAACTCTGGAAGCTTTGTCACTTTTACTTAAGCAGTGCAGGGAAGCAGCAGAAACGTATTTATGGAACTCTCTGGGCAGTTCTTTCCTCGGATTCTCCGTTGCTTACTATCTGCTGTTTTGATGTATGTTTTTGGTACTCTATACCATGAATAACATTTATTAAGAAAACTTTATCAAGCTACAGGGTTAGAAATCGTGCAATATTCCAGTAGCTTCCGAATTTCTGCGGAATCAAAGAAACCGAATTGGCGGATGCGTTGGCAAAGGCTGCTGGTAAAGATTCAGAAACTAGCTTCATTCCGATGTCCCTACTCCTAGACACGACGCATCTAACAACTCAGAAGAGAACTGTCCGTGTGAATCTGGTTCACAGGGCTAAAAAAAATAGTCGCAGTTTCACGCAAATGGCGAAGCATTGACAACAAAAGAAACGCACCTAACAGCTATAAAAAAGGTTCGTAGTTTTGTCTACGCCATATAGAGCATTTTCGTGTGCATATTAAATCAATGAGCATGGTGTCTGCACAGGGGAACAAACACGTGTCACCCGATGACCCGGAGCACTGGCTTTCACAACTCAGGCGTGATTAACGCTGCAAACAAAAATGAGCAAACGCATTGAGATCCTTTTAGATTCTTTGAGATAATTCCAGTTGCAACAATGGACGCGCAGGGATAGGAATGATGCCGGCGGAGACATTCCAAATGAGGCTGCCAGCCCCCCACGGCTCGCTTAGCCCTCGGAATTGCCGCAGATTACTTGCAAGATAGGGCACACGCATCGCTTTTTGCGACCTGTGCAGCGTGCATACAACCACCTTTTACGACTTTGGCCTCCCCAGCTGGGCTACCAATGGATATTACACCATAAGGGGTAAGAGACGAACTACGTCGTAAACCGATTCCGTCTCTTTACCCCAGTTGTTACTGGGGGGAAGTCGATCATGTGGAGCAGAGATGAGTCGGGAAAACCTGAGATTTGGAGTCAGCGTACCTTTCGTAGCTACTGGATTCTTCAATGGGTCCATCCGCAGGTAAATTAAACTACATATTGGATCCACAAGGCACACGCTCCCCCCCTTCCCAACCTCAGCGCGGTGAGTGCGGTCAGCGTCTCTCCCCTTTACACCCGCTCCAACGCGCGAGAGCACGACGTGCTCTCTCTCATGCCTTCTTCCGATTGCAGAGCGTGCCCTATGTGGAACGCGATAGGACGTTTTCGCACGTGGACTTTGTACAAAGAACCACGGCGACGACGACGCCAACCCAAGATTTTCTAGGAATGTCCATATAATTGCTATTTAAAAAAAAAGCACATTATACACCGTATAATGTGCTTGCAGGTCTTCTCCAATATACGTATGTGTATATACATAGGTTGGTTGACCTGTCAGAGCAAAGGATCAAGGTAAAGATTTTGTACGTGCTCACCAGCTTTTCATTGCTATATACTAAGCGTTGATCGTGTGAGTTTTTTTCTTTCAGATTTTTACGACAAAAAAAAAAAAAACGAAAGCAAAAGCGAAGCCATTCAGTGTCTTCCCCGAAATAGAGCCATATTATCATTTGACCTGCCACGGGAAGCCATGCGATATCTACCGTCATCATCGCACAGCTGCTGCCCGCTGTTGGCATGAGGCTTCTTTTCATAAAACTCGAATTGAGCGGTATACGAACCCGAACAAGATCTTACAGTTCATTACCAAAGGAGTGAAGGTTCGCTTCTCTGAATCTCTGCTGGAAAACTCAGCGACAGTTTTCTTGATACGGCAAGCGAAATAATTTTTTTCTAAATAAAAATTTTCAGGGGTCATTGCTCTTCTGCGTATACATGATGTAGTCGTAATATATTCGACTTTTTTTTTTTTTTTTTTTGCGTCCGTGCGCAACTTTTGGAAGCGAGCAGAACGAAGGAGGCTAAAGAGCCCATTTTTTGTAACGCCTTACTCAAGCGTTCATTACTCATTTGAAGCGCGTGACGCTCGTATGATATGCTAGTATTAAAATTAAACATCCCAACTGCCTATGTCTATGCAAACATGCCTATGTGCACTGTCTGCGCTTTTATTTCATTATAAGAGTGTAGTGATAAGGGAGAGTGCTAGGTATTGTATGCGCTGGAATGAGAAATACGAAATTACTATGTTTACCAAGAATAAATTAAAGCAGTTCAAGCTTTCAGGCTATTGGAATATGTCAGAGGTAAATGTGTCCTGTTTCATAGTGGAAATAACAGTGTGATAAAACCAAGACAAGAAAGGACCAAACAGGAGCAGCGCTGGTCCTGTTTGGTCTTTTTTATCGTGTTTGTACAGCACTGTTTTTTTTTCTGTTGTTGTTGTTGCTATGACCATACACCAACAAGCTCACTTTCATGCGTTTTCAAAGTGTCCTATTTGCCGACGAACACAACTAATTATTTCCATGCCAAGCCAAACTTTTCTTTTTCTGCCAATTCAAATGGCACTTCCGAAAAATCAATCCTTTTACATGTCCACAAGTAACAGGAACAGGAAGGAAAGAAAAAGGAAGAAAGCAGGGAGAATGAAAGAAGAGTGTCTGGTTGGCTGCCCTATCCTTGTGGATAGGAAAAGGAGAACAGAAAGATGACAACGAAGCGGAAATAAATTCCAGCGCTGTTCTCCTGGCACGTGCTGGCGCCCTTTCAAAACACGGCAAGTGTCCAAGAGACCCACGGGGATACAACAGAAAATTAACGACTCATTCGAAAACTCGTCCGTGTACAAGAGCACTCGTGCCACTATGCAAAGATAGGTGATCTGTAAAGCGTTCCAATCGCTGCCGCGAATGATGCACCCAGCGCGTGTAAACGTCAGCTTCCTTTATACATCTGAACACTCTTGCAAAAAAGCGCGAGGTACAAATAAAAATGCGAATGTTGTTTTAAACTATAAAGATGCTAAGCTTAAAGGTGCGTGGTTCTATACCACTAAAGTGCTTAAACATTTACAGTGGATTGCCGCGGTATGCAGCCTTTCATTAACTTGTGCGCTAACTTGAAAATGACAACTTCAATTTAAGTTGCGTACATCATGTGCTATCGCTCTGTTGTATGCGTTTCAGGGGAATCAGATATGCCTTTAGAGTCGAAGGCATTGAGATTCGCCTTCTCCTGGTTGGCCTTCCGAAAAGGTATACTCCCTGATTACACCAGAGAATACGGCGTGGTGTCCAAAGTGATTGACGTCACATCTATATGACATCCTCCCTGACCTTCCCTCCACGCCGTCGTCAGCTCTAAGCGACCTTCGTGCGGCCAAGACCAAGCCCTCCCACATTCCTTGCATAACCGATGTGCAGAACATGAATCTAAGGACTGGGCTTCTATAATCAAGGTCGTGAAACGGAATAATAGCGGATAAAGACCGCCTTAAAGCTGTGTGCCTCGAAGATAACAAAGACGACATTTTTACCATTATAAGCATACCCTATAATAAAGCCTCCTGCCAGAGTTTCATGTAACTTTCTTAAAACACGTTCGTTTCATTTCCACCAAAATTTCATGGCATGCTCTCTATCCGGTTCTCGGAACAAAATGAATTCTTAAACAGCACCAAGGACAAGTACAGGTAAAATACGAATTTCGGAACTCAAATATCGAAACTGCTGCTATCAGTTCCTCTAAGGGTCATGGTAACTCACGTCCTCTAGACAAGCCATCGACCCTCTATTACCTCCTTCTATTTTTGATCGCCTTTTCTACATTTAAATTATAAATCGCATCTTAATGTGAACGGGCACTTTCTTGAAAATCCTCTCTTTTTAACAACCCTGACCAAGGTATTTGAAACACACGTTGTGGTATGCTTCTAACCGCTCACCCACTAACACGTTTTAGTATATATAAGTCAGCGACTATTTATAGATCCACAGAGGAACTCGATGGTAAGAACCCCTAAAAGAACTTGTCCACGGGAAACAGATTGCCCCACCAACAATGCAGTCGTTGCGCGATGTTAATTTCTGCAGCAGCCGCTAATAGCGCCTGTCCCATTTCGTGGAATGACTCCCCGTGCTCCCTGATCAGATACGTCACACGTCGAGGCTAATGTATGCCGTAATGAATGTTAAACATATGCCCTGCAAAGCATTTCTAGCGTGCAGATACGAAGATTCAATATAAGCCTGCTCCTCCTCCTTTTTCTGGTTTCTTTTGCACACACATACGACAACGTGTCGTAGTCATTTATACATATATAGATATAAGAGCTTGCTATTTATTAAAAATCTCTTTTCATTTCGTATGTCCTATCAATCGATCAACTTCCGTCAAAATTAATACTCGTTCTGTACTTTCATATGCTCAGTGTGTCTCTATGGTGTCTTTTTTTTTAATGCAGGGCAGTTTTCTCAATATTCAATGTCGTTCAGGCATCTTTAGTTTTTACAAGCGAACTACACAATGTAGAGCAAATGCTTTGCCGCAGGTAAAGTTACTTTGTATTGGCTAACAAAAGTTCGCTTATTAATTTTATTTAATTGACGACTTGAGAGCAGTTAATACTAGTATGGAAAAGCTGTATAACGCCACAGCATAAGGCCTACCCAATTTTTAGATAAAAAAAGGAAAACGTGCGCAGTTTGATATCGTGAAGGGTGAACTTGTCGGCTAGGTTTGATACATATTCATCAGCGAATTTTAACGGCGATACCGAAACCGAGCGTGCCGGGCGCGCGGAAAATTCGGTCACTATGATGCGTTAAACCGGAACTTCCTGGGGAAAAAAAAGTTACGAACTTTGATTGGAGGCTCGTCGCGGCAGTATCTTGTCGCGGAAAGTGGCAAGTCATCCCGCTTGCAGCAGCTGATCGCCTTACCTTTGCGTGTAATGCTTGATGTTCGTCTGTTTCTTTCCCGCTGTGCGCATAAAAAAAAACACAATTTCCAGTTTGTCTTTCACTGTATACAGCGTAAAACTCAGCGGCATCCACTGCGGCGCTTCCTCTTGCACACGGTGCGACAGGCGAGTGTGCTTTGCGCCAATAGACCTATTCCATGTTTGTAAGCAGGGGTAGGCGCCGTGGACATACTGTAGCGACTTCGCGGCGCGTAGGCTTCGCCCAGCCGAAAGCTCGTCACCGCCCTCTAGGATCACGTGACAACTGGCACAGCAGCTGCAAAACTCGGAGGCAGCTTTGCAGCAGCTGTGCGAGTTTTCACGTAATCATATAGAGGGCGGTGGCGAGCTTTCGGCTGGGCGAAGCCTACGTAACGTGCCGCGACGCCGCTACTAGTGTCTCAGTATGTCGACGGCGCCTACCCCTGTTTACAAACGTGGAATAAGTCCATATACACAGTTTAAAAAGAAACAGACAAACACGACACGTTTTACACAAAGAATAAGCAGTTAACTTGCGCATTTGTGACGACTTGCTGTTTTTCCTGATCAGATTCCGCTGCGATGCGCCTTCATTCAAATTTCGCCACTTTCTCGCCATGGGAACTTCTGTCTGAACTAACTGGCCGCAATTCCTGCGCGCGCTCAGTCGGGAAAGAATATAATGAATTACGTGCGATTTTTTGGGTTTCTAAAAAAAAACGGGTACACCATAAATTGTGATGGCCTACAACTTTCCGATATACACAACTGCCCTCAGGTTGACAATAAGAATGTTAATTGACTGATTTTTTTCGTTATTCTTTTAAGAGCAATCTTAGCTGCGGCGAGGTATTTCCTCTCGATGTCTATAGAGTTCGTGTGCAGAACCTCATAGCATGCCTCACTCTGAGAGCATTTTCTAAGAAATGTAAAAAATCGGTACATTAAAAAAAAACAAACAAACAAACAAATGTTCAAATCACTCCAGTTCCACTGGGTACGTGTGCGTGCGTCTGTGTAAATCAAACACTTCTTTCGGTATGAAAGAAACTCCTGTTCACTTCATTAGGACCCGGACCCTGGAACATGAACCGAAGATCAAATTTCATGGCGAAACGCACATCCCCCCCGATTTCAGACGCTCGTCGGGAGTGCCGCGGTTTCATTGCTTGTAGCTGCTGCATAATAGAAACGCTCGTAAAGGAATTCAGAACAACGACGTTAAACGTTCTCCCGTCAAGTCGTCAGCGTATAAAAAAAATTTACAAGTGAGTGAATTACTTTTAGGTCTTACGCCATCCAAAACTCGGTTAGATCAAACAGCAAAACGATATATAGACCACGTTTATAGAATTTACTGTGCGCGAATATGCGAAAAAAATTACGTGAATGTTTACGCCGCTGTTGTTAACTTCTCATTTTCATTAGCGATGTCTGTCACAAAGCATCCATGCACCTTTCGTATACGTTGAACGCGTGGAGTGTACGGACATTCACAAACTGAAACGTGTAGGCCTGTATTTCTCTCTACTATAAACCATCATCCACGCATTTAGTATTAGATAAACCACAATATAAATAAAAAAAATCTGTCATATACACATGCATAATGAAATTGCATTGCTCCACATATTAAGACATCGGCACTCTGTTCTGCATAGTGGTTTAGCTACGGATTTGAGGAATAAACAGACAGCTTGCGTTTTCTCCACGTTCAAAAGTCTATTATGCAATATGTTGCGAGTTATACACGAATAATTAAACGGACAGTCGGTTTGTCTGTCAGTTTTATGAGTTATGTATAAGAAAAAACTAGCCCTTCGAACAATTCATCTTGTTTTGTACATCCGTTGCGAGAGCATCTCAAGACGACCCATAGCTTTAATTACGTTTATCAGTTATTCGTTGCAATAGCACTTGTACCTTTTTGCATGCTAGTCGCAATGATTTGCGCCATGAGCGCTATTACTGGAACAACGCGAAAAAGACGAGACAAGACGGATAGAACAAGCGCATTTCCAGTTTGTCTTTCTTTTTCTCACGTGTTTTTTTTTTTTTCGTGCTATTTCCCCAACGGAGCCATGCCAAGAAGCTTAACTTGAGGCTCTTTTAAACCCAGGACACATTACGAAATCTCTCTCTCTCTCTTAGATCACGTTCATAACGCTAAGTATTTTTCTGCGGCAGCCTGTTATCAAATATACGCTAAGTTTCACTTGAGCCTCGAGCTTCGGCATGTTATCAGTTCGTGAGAAAGTACCTCTTGCGCCGCACCACAATGAAGCCGCTCCAGGACCCGCATTCACAGAACTTCTATAACGCCAAGATCGCTTTCTCATTCACCTGTGTTGAGATGTCCACCCTTTATGACAGCATAGGTCGGCAAAACAAGTAGAGCTCACTCAGACTCACTCATGAAATATATTTTGCCCTTGGGACTCACTCGGACTCAGATTCACCAAACTTTTTCTGAACCGGACTCACTCGGACTCAGATTCACTAAAATTTTTCCCAGCTGGACTCACTCGGACTCAGACTCACGAAAAATTTTCCAGCCGGACTCACTCAGACTCAGACTCATGGCTCTATCTGAGCCTGAGTGAGCCTGAGTGAGCCGACTCATGAGTCCGTTAGCGTACAATTGGCTTCTTTGAACTTGGTGTCAATGCTCTTTACAGTGGCGTAGCCGGGGGGGTTTAAACCACCCCCCCCCCGAAATTTTTCAGTTTTGCTTGCGTATATATGCTCGCACACATACAAACGCACGCACGAACATACATAAAGTATGGTTCAACCCCCCCCCCCCCCGAAAAAAATATCTGGCTACGCTACTGGCTCTTTAACACAAATATCTCGCGTATTCGGTGCTCTACTTGGCGCCTTTTGACCTCGTACCTTCAAATATGAGATATCAGTGGTTGCGTTCCAGTAAGCACCTTTTTATTGAAAGAGATATTATTCACATGAAACATTTTTATCAAGAATTCCCGGAAACATTTTTCGGGGGGTGGGAAGGAGGTCACAGCACCCCCCCTCCTCCGTAACTCACGCCTCTGATCAATAAATATTGAGCTGGCGTATGAACGCTGGTGCTTTGGAGTATTCGTGAGTCGGCCTGAGTGCAAACGTGAGCCTACGTAAGGCTGACAGTAATGCTGAAGTTGGGTAAGTAGAACCATGGATCGGCAAAAAAGTGTAGAGCTCACTCAGACTCACTCAAGATATACATTTTGCGCTTAGGGCTCACTCGGACTCAGACTCACCAAAATTTTCCTCAACCGGACTCTTTCGGACTCAGACTCATAAAATTTTTCTCAACCGGACTCACTCGGACTCAAACTCACCAAAATATTACTCACCCGGACTCACTCAGACTCAGACTCACGGCTCGATCTGAGTCTGAGTGAGTCTGAGTGAGTCGACTCATGAGTGAGTTTGCCGACCTATGTATGACAAGCAACAAACCCTTAAGTCACGAACTACGATCTGCTGTCGATAAATGTGTTCAGTTTTCATCAATATTCTCAAAATTGTGGTACATTGCACGTGAAATCAGTGAAAGTGGTAAGATGATGTGTCGCGCACTTTCTGGCAAATCATAATTACGAGGTAATTAAAAGACTCCAGGACGCTTGAGCTTCGCCTTCAAGAGTAGAATGCCATAGCGTGATCGGGGACTGTTTGGATCTATTTCGATTTTTCCTTCACAACCAACGGCGCCAACACAAAAAAGTCTCCAACACTGGCTCGTTAACACTATCACGTCAATCTATCTTTACGTGGTAGCCAGTGAGGCGTTGGTTCTATAGAAAATGATCAAGTTCATTGCTACAGCGCATACGCAAGTTCATCAACCACTGTAAGCACTGCGAAACAGAATGATTTGTTTCTCAATGACGACAAAATGCGGCATGTCAGACGTCACGTTAAATGTATTTGTGCATTCCCTAATACTGCCCTCTTTGTTGATTCACTCCATTTAGAACTGGGCGAGGGCTACACTAGGCAAGAAGTGTAATCAACTCAATTTACCTTATAGTCAATACTTGGCACCTTTTTTTTTTACCACCACTAGACGGAAGTGCAAAAGAAACAAGTCGCTTACACAGTTGTGTACGCCGTGACTGAAGGGGTTAAGGTGTCATGCGCAGAGATGGTAAGCGTAATAACCGCGTGATCGTCTTCTTTCGTTTAGAGCGACTGTTTTGGAAGTGTCTGCGAAATGTTTGGAACGTTGCAAGGCTTGCTGCTGCAACTTTCCATATGCCATTCCAATGCGCCCTTATGTTTCCTTATGGATTCCGCATATTTCCCATATATCTGCCATATTTTCCAAAAGAATCTTACCGAAATATATGGAATTATTGAAACGACATGCGGAACGATTCAGTAGGGCTGGGCGGTTTAATGTAGTGACTCAATTCTTAGCTCGCTTCCAAATATTTCTGATCTCTCGTTCTCGCGAGGTGATTATGCTGTTAGAATAAAGTGACCATATTCCGCAGACTCCCAAGCGGGACGAGGGGAGAGGGATGCGATTGCGGAATGACGGAAGGAAGAACATGTCATATAGTTCAAAAAGAAAATTTCACTTTTAACATCGGAGCTCTTTTAGGCTTGGAGTGAGTCCCCTGTACGCAAAAAGTCGAGCGTGTATGCGTCACAGGAATCGGGCAAGCCCCACTACCGAGTACAGCAGCTGCGAGGGAAAGCGAAATCACTAGAGGCAGAGAGTGGAGCGAAGAGTGATGGAGAGCGACGAGGAAGGAGGTTAGAGCCTGGGGTGGGAGAGAGTAAGGCCTAGTAAAACGAGGAGTGCTGAGGCAAGGACTCGGGAAGGAGGAGGGAGGCAAGCGTTAAGCGAAAACTCTGCTCGGCGAAGTGGGGAGGAGGAAGGAAAGGGAGGAGAGGAGATGGCGAGATGAGGGGAAGAGAAGAAGAATTAAATAAAACGCAATCAAACTTCGAGGTGGTATTCGAACCCGGGTCCCACAGTCCGAAGGCGAGCGTCGTAACCACTCGGCTATCCAGGCGCGTTAGCTGAAGAAGCATACATAGGGAACCATACGATAGCGTCGCTATGGGCGAGAGAACGAGAAAAAAGATAGAGAAAGAGAAAGAAGAAAACGAAAGACAGAAAGAAAAAGAAACAGAGACAGAGAAAGAAATATATAGAGATAGAAAGACACAGAAAGAAATAGAGAAAGAAACAAAGAGAAAGAAAGCATATCCTAGCCATGTATAGTATAATATAGCAAAGGGGTGTAGAGGCCGGGCTAGCTGATCGCTACTGCGAGCCGGCTTTCAGCAGAAAGCGGGACAAAACGCTGTCCCGCAAGCAGGTTGGCGGGACAGCGGGACACCAGCCAGAAAACCGGGACATGTCCCGCCTAAATCGGGACGTCTGGTCACTTTATGTTAGAAGAAAGCTGGTATTTCTACCGAGTCGAATGCCTTTTCGAAGGCAATGAAGGCCTACATAAGGGGGCTTTTTTCGCTTGGCATACTTCTCAATTACCTCATTAATCCCAAGAGTGCGATCCATTGTAAAGTATCTTTCTAAAAAAAAACTAAAAAATACACCTAGACTTTTTCTTCTTAGCGACACGTGCAGAACGGCAAAGAAAAATTCGGCAGATTCCACGTACCTTGGGGAATCGATGTTATGCGAAGCATGCGGAGGGAAAGTGGCTGTGTTGTAACTTGTTTATTGAGCGAAATGTTACGAAATGAAGCTAAATATGTGTAAAAATGTTGTACACACAGACATATGTTGAACAGTCGCATATGTTTTACATACGCAGTTGTTTAGAGTTGCATAACGATGTCACCAGTAGCATGGGTATTACCAACACCTGAAGCGGTAAGCTGATATGTAGCGCTTGGGCTCGCGAGGATAGTAGCCCTGGACGCTGCTACATAAATCAACTTCAGTGGATGGCGCTTAACTACAATTGACGTGAACCCGACGTGACGGCTGAATAATATGAGTGCATATGTAATGTTTACAAAATTGGATAGCCAGCGCTGCAACCACAATTGACGTTTCACGAACATTAGGGTCTATTTGAAACGCACTTCCGAGACCTGGCGTGCCCTCTTTGCTAGAATACTTGATTGCCACGCATTATGCTGGGGTTCGATTCCTGCTGGGACCCTGACATTTATTCTTTGCATTCTTCGGGTCAACGCTGCCGATCTCAGCTTTTTCTTAACGCTCTCGCGTTAAAATTACCTATGTCTGTTCTCGCCGTTCCTGGGTAGGTATAAACTGTCAATCACCTGTGGCACATACCCGCCCGTGGTTTACAGGTATGAGCCACACCTGTCCGGCGGAAAGGGTCTGATGACGTACGCGACGGGATTGTCACATTATTCATGTCATGACCAGCGAGTCATATTCGTCAAACCATGTTACCCTCCCATACTAATTTTGGTTTACCCCAAGTAAAGGGGGGTCATCACGAGAGCACCCAGACGTAGGCCGGATAGGAAGGAAGGAACGGGAGAAAGGAAAGGCAGGGATGTTAACCAGTCTAGAGGGACCGGGATGCTACCCTACACTGGGGAAAGGGATGAGGGAGTTTTAAAGATAGAGAGAGAGAGGAGGGAGGAGGTGAGAGCATGCACACACAAAGTCATATCTCAGTGTCTTGGTAACGCGATTAGTCTATAACCGCCGGTGCAAGTCTGTTGTCTTCAGGAAGTTGAGCACCGCCTTCGTCGCCTTTACTCGCGATTATCTCTCAAGACGACATTCCAGGATGGTTTCCACCGTCATCGGTCTGCGATCTATGCGAGCAAGAGCGCCTGCAAGTGATAGATAGATAGATAGATAGATAGATAGATAGATAGATAGATAGATAGATAGATAGATAGATAGATAGATAGATAGATAGATAGATAGATAGATAGATAGATAGATAGATAGATAGATAGATAGATAGATAGATAGATAGATAGATAGATAGATAGATCGCTAAAAGTGCCTGAAGTACTCAAAGAAATGCTTCGCATTTAAGAAAAGCTGATAGACGTTATCATTACAAGCCAATAAAAAAAAAGAGGTTGGAGGGTCTAAGATGGGAGGAGGATCTAAAACAGCTGCTTCATCTGCATTAAAGATAAAGCGTAAAGCTCTCGCTCGCGGACGTCAAGATGAGAGAGTACGTCCGAGAAGTGTCTGACGCGGCGCCTTCATTAGGCGCCCCGCCGCATATAACCGCGATCCTATAACGAGCCGTTAGCGTGCAGCTTAGCCGACACGTCAAGGGCGCTCATCAAGCCTGCGGTAATCATTGTACGCCACGGCTGTCGTATGGCCTGCATGATTTGCCTCCCATCACGTTCTTTTTTTTCTCTCTCTCTCTCTCTTCCTCTTTCTCTGTCTTTATCAAGTTGCATGGTTATACCGACAGGAGGCTATAGGGCAGTTGATTTGCGCAGATACCTGGTGCAGCTTTCCGAAAGGAGGTGTCCTTCTACGCTGTCTCGTGTCAGGCAATAAGACGGGATAAAGGTATTGCCTGTCGAGTCTAGGTTCTCGCGGCGCATCTGGTTGCGTCAGTGACTGGCGCGGGCCGCGTGAAAGCGGTGTCGGGTGAATAGACCGAAATGACACCTCGTTAGCGATGACACCTGAAAGCTAAGGTTGGAAGGCGCGTAGCTCTGTCCAATAATCCCCCGCCCTCTTTTACGTTTTTTTTTCCTTCGCTTTATTCTTGACGTCCTCTCCTGGAAGCGTTGACATTACCCAGTGTATAGCATCCCGTGGTAATCGATCCCTTTATTGATGTGCAAAACGCAAAAACCACAACACATCTTTTCATCCCTTTGTTCTCTACATCCAACACGGCGCAGCCAGCCGAAATTTGATCGCATCGGCTTCATTACGGGGCTGTTTGGAATCATGCGTGATTGAGCAGAATGCGGTTCTTCCCATAATCCTTCACTGTCTGCTTTATCGATTGCTGATAATACTTGGTGTCACCCGGTTAAGTCGTTGACTTTTGGTCTCCTTATTGTGCGCGTTTAGTGACACATCGCACTAACTGCGCACGTTGCAAATCAACACAATTTTTGTTTAGAGCTGTCTTTAAAACCACTCAGGAAATCTTAGGAAATAATAAGAGCCTCGCGCCCTGCCCAGAGCATCATTCAGTTTAAATCCGGCTATCTGTACAATTGCGAAAAGATGTCGACGGTAATTCCGCGCTTCTTATCCACTGTTGTGTTAGTGGAATCGGGTAATGCATCAGTAAAATACAGTGCTTTAGTCCTGGATTAGTCGTTAATTAATTGCACGCAAAACAAGGAGTCGTGGCGTAACAGCTTCAGCTACATCGTATGCACTTTAATCAACTGGTCTTGTCACAACCAAACGTGTCACGCTGCACGAATTCTTGGCATGGACAGCCTGAATTACATTGCTTACGCCGTATAGGAATTTCTGCTCTCTGTTTTCGTTCGGCGAATACGTGAGCTCGTAGTCATGTGTCGCATCCTACTTTGGCATTGCCACGCTCACATGCTGTGAATACGGCCACGCTAACAGCGATTTCATCGGCTTTCTTGTGTTTAGAGCGACAACAGTGGTGGCAACTTGCGAGCGAAACCGTAGTTTCATCAATAGCGTTGCTTTCGGCGCTTCCAGGTAGATTTAGAGGCAGTCAGGCTTAGAAGTCGCACTGTGGCTTCGGGAATAAGCTTTAATGTTTCCGATAAAAAAAATTAGATTGATGCTTTAATTTGTTTAATTTTTATGGCATCGTTGAAGTTGATCGTCGGCCTATATTATGTCCACTGCGGGAGGAAGGCGTCTCAAGGTTCTCCGACACACCCTGTCCTACATGAGCTGATTCCATTTTATTTCCGTAAATTTCTTAATTTCTTTGCTGCCCCTAACCCTTCGCCATCCTCGGCCGCGCTTCCCATTTCTTAGTAACCATTATGTCGCTTTAACTGACCATCGGTTATCTGTCCTTGTCATGACGTGACCGACCCAGGTCCATTTTTCTTTCTCTTAATATCAGCTAGGATATCGGCTAGCCCTGTTTTTTCACTGATTCACTCTGCTGCCTGCCTATCACCTAGCGTTACTCCTAACAGTTTTCGTTCCATCGCACGCTGTGCGGTTCTTAGATTCGCGAGTTTCCTTGTTATTCTCCAAGTTTCTGCCCCATTTGCGAGAACAGGCAAAATGCAATGTTTGTGCACTTTCTGCTTCAGTGACAGTGTCAAGTTGCCAGTCATCAGTTTATAGCTGAATGCGCACTTCATGAACGCAGTCTCATTTTCGTCGTTAAATGTTCATCGCTATATTATGTTCCTCCTCAAATAACTGGCTTCATATTCAAATTAGTAAGATTATATGTACATGTGTGGCCTGCCACTCATTTTTTACTGCGGCAGAAAGCCGCTAACACTAAAAAAACTAGCAACTATTAATAAATCGCGTTTTCGAACACGAAGTCGGGAAATCATTCCACCTTATCGAGCTTGAAGCCTCACTAGGGCCGTTTTATGAAAAAACAACACGCCCTGTTGTAATTTTTCAACATGAAAGTGTTTTATGCCGGGGTCCACCAAGACTTTAGTGACGTATTTGCGTCACGGAAATGATGTCGAAAAAATACACATGATCAGAAGAAAAAAAGTTCCGTCGACGGGGGGTCGAACCCACGACCTCTCAGTCCGCGACAACAGATGCCGGGCACGCTATCCACTGCGCCACGGTCACACACTCTATAGGCTTTACAAACTAGCCTTTTATATCTAACACTGCTCATGGTAAAGTGAAGTAATGCGTCATGACCGTGACATCTACGATTGGTTCTTTCAACGCGTCGTTTCAACGCGTCCGTCCCATTCGGCACGTTTCCAATAGGAGAATTGCAATTTTGTCGACGCCTTAACACACCGCCAGGTGGCGACCTTACCCCAAGCGTCGGCCTCACTCATAGCTTCCATCCATACCAAAAATAGTTCTGCGACGCGCGCCTGCTTCGCCTGGCTGTAACTCCGCGTTCCCCACTTACGCTCGCACCGCGATAAAAAACGCGGCCGGCCAACAGGGAAGAATGGACTGTTGGGCGAGTTGGTATTCCATGTTTCAAGAAAGTGCGCGAAAAACGTGGACGAACTGCGCTTGTGTTGTTCCCGTCTCTCTTCGTCCACGTTTTTCGCGCACTTTCTTGAAACAACAGGGAAGACACGACGCGCGTTGCGTTTCCCTAGTCGGGCAGTGGTGTTCAGTAACTCTAACATGCCACACCCAAGTTCGGCGTCCAGTCAGTCACGCTCTTCTGGCTGTCAGATCGCTTTCTCTGATTCCGCTCTTACCGTTAACTACTACAGCTACCACAAGCGTCTATGACCACAAGGGTTTGGTTAATCATTTATCACAGACGTTAGTCGTCGGTATGGAGATGTATCACTAAGCGTCAACGTGGATGCATCCACGTTAAACGGCGCTATAGCTGTCAAACACCAATAAACATTGTACAAGCTCTCTTAGATCAATGTACTGTAAACATTCAACTGCTTCTGTAAGGACACGTTTTACTTTCGTGTCATGCCGATTCCTATGACGGAGGGATCAAAGATGTTTTTTTTAACTTAACACCGTATGCTTACAATATTGAAACCTGCACTCAAAAACTTTCGAAACTGCCACGAAGGCATAACTAAGTGTCGCAAATACTAAATCCCACAAGTGCATTGCTATTTGAACATTGATGTCCTCTATCGGAGTCTCAATGATGCAAGCTTTCCTGACGACACGTAATATTCTCGGCTGCATATGCCGGCGCTGTCGTTGCCGTATAACGATAGATATGCGTCAGAGTGCGTGGTAGCCGGCGTCTTTGTGCAGTGAACCGTTACGGTAAGACCGGTATGCTGCATGGCGTTGAACTCCTTGCTTTCTCTCGCCGCAGTGACCATTCGACAAAGCCATGGCCGAGCTGAATTGCAGCAGCGAGCAGACACAGCTCGGCGGTGACGTGCTCCTCGTAAACCTGAGCGCGTTCGGCGATGAGATCACGGGCGGTGTCTGGAGCGGCAATGGCGGCACCCATTTCACGTGGTCCGAGTACGTCAAGATCGGCGCGTACCTGGCGACTATCGCGGTGGCCGCCGTGGGCAACACCTGCGTCATCCTGACGGTGGCGCTGAACCGCAGCTTGCGAACCACCATCAACTGCTACCTGACAAACCTGGCCGTAGCAGACGCCATCATCAGCATGTTCTGCATGTGGGTCTACCTGGTAAAGAACCTGTCGGACTGGTACGTGCTCGGAGCCTTCATGTGCCGCATCGAGGGATTCGCCCAAAGTAAGTACATGTCACTCTTTTATGCTGGCTCTTGAATTCTCAGTTCCTTCAATCAAAAATATGCCTACTTTCCGGGATAAGGGTAAGGGGTCGTAACATGTGCCAGGGAATGCATACTTTCTCGCGACTATATAGGCATCTGAGTTGGCCCTGCCTCTGTCTGACATTTTTTTAGCATGTCAAACTTCGTATACGTAACGCAAAAGAAATTACTACAAAAAAGAAGACGAGGAAACACGTAGCGCTAATTTTCAGCTGATTCATTGACAAGAAATTAGGACATGCATTGAATCAGCCAGGCATACTCACGGCATTCGCATTTCCTCAAAAAAACCTATTCTCACTGTACTTTCGTGTGACCTTTCTTTTTGTCCCCGTTTTTCGTGCACCACACATGTTATGTCAACACGTACAGACTCGTCCAAGCCACCACACTGGTCCATGAACGATATATATATATATATATATATATATATATATATATATATATATATATATATATATATATATATATATATATATATATATATATATATATATATATATTTAACGCCATGCGTCCAAGAGCCCGCGTTGCAGAAATAGCGGTGTCGGCGTGGGCGGCATTGTCGGTGACCGAAATATCCCGATAAAGGGATTCAGTAAAAACTGCGTAACGAAGGAGGTGGTCGAAAGCTGCCAACCCATTGCAAGAGGCTCGGCTGTGCAGGTATTTCATCATCACCTTTAGCCCCAGCGTCCACGTAGGTGCAGCTACGTAGGTGCGCGTATTGACTTAAAGACGCGTAGTAGAGGAGTAATTCGCAACTGTAATTGCAGTAGGCGCCCTGGGAGTGTTTACGAAGACAAATTTCCCTCGCGCAGACATCCCTCCCTCGGAACACGGTTGACGTGTCCACTGAGATGCCAAGCATGGTGAGCAACTAGAAAGCAATGCAAAAGGGACCTGATAACGCTCTCGCGTTGCACCCTTAAAGGCGAAGCTTAAACAGCCTACAAGTCTGGTTGCGAAGTAATTATTGGCGAACGAAATAAATTTTGACAATATCTATCTATCTATCTATCTATCTATCTATCTATCTATCTATCTATCTATCTATCTATCTATCTATCTATCTATCTATCTATCTATCTATCTATCTATCTATCTATCTATCTATCTATCTATCTATCTACGTCATCCTTCATTGTGAAGACGTCGTGGTAATTTAACTGTTTCATTAATTGCGTATATTTAACGTACACAACCTGGCACACGTGTATGCTAAAGTTGAGTGGCATGACATGCATGTCATCTATATCGTGACATGAATGGCACAAATCACATGATGGTTAAGTCGTGAATCTGTCATGGTCGTTTCATTAATTTGGCAAATATCACATTGTGTTTGGCATGGCATGCATGCATGCGAGACAAAGATGAATTGCATATGAACACATGATGAAAAATTCTTGAAAACAGAGTGTCGCTGGCATAGGTCGGCAAAAAAAATGTGGAGCTCACTCAGACTCACTCAAGAAATATATTTTGCCATTTCGGATCACTCGCACTCAGATTCACCGAAACTTTCCTCAACCGGACTCACTCGGACGCAGATTCAGCAGAATATTACTCTCCCGGACTCACTCAGACTCAGATACTCACGGCTTGATCTGAGTCTCGTGAGTCTGAACAAGTCGACTCATGAGTGAGGTTAACGACATATGGTCACTGGAGCCAACGTTTAGACAAGCAGGATTATCTTTTGTCAAGGCAGTGTGCATTGTTTTGATGTCGAAGCAACTTCTTCCTTATTTGGATGTCGCGACATGTATATACACTGTATGTACTCACACGAACAGCATAAATGACAAGATTCCATGGCGGTCTTTCTTTTAAACTGGGATATCAAAATATACGTGTCACATAAGTCGCATGACACATGACATAAAATGTACCACAATACTCGCATAATACTAGTATTGGCTAATGTTCGCTAACTTTCAGTTATGTTGGCTAATGTTTGCTATCCGTTTTTATATGATGTAATAAGTTATACATAGTAACATAAGCATCGCCCTATTATCGTGCTTCACGCAATATAAGATATTTGTCCTTAGAAGATTTTGCCACCTTTTCCTTTATCTATAAGCATTTCTGGGTGCGATTCAGATGTTACCAAGGCGTACAAATGTCCACGGCGTTGCTTGTGTTGTGTGCAGTGCTGTGGAAGCCACCTAATGCTAGGTGAGCACTGACTATTGCCACTGACAATTGTTACCGTGTGCACCTGACGAAAACAAAGATCCGCAACAAAATCAAGCTGTACTACATGAAGCTGGAACGGTCTCACCATAACTACTCACGAATTTCGCGCTTCTGCTTTAAAGGAAAAATGGTTCAACGTTTAACATTCCTACTGAGTTGTTGGCTAAAATATTTAAAGATTACTCTGGCTCTATCTCTATCTACTTTAGATAAGCCACGCGTAGGCGCACTGAACTTTTATTTATTTGCAATGTACCTATCGCTTGAAGAACGATCAAAAGCGGAAAAAAAGTGTGCACTTTATTCCATGATCTGGCTTAGGCGCGAGGATATTATTGGATATGTCCAACAATAAAAGCTCTATTCGTGTTTAACAGCCCGTCACCTATTTCGCTACAAATGCGACACTAATATTATATTGCTGGGTTACTTTTGGCTGCTTTTAGCTTAAGTTGTGGCTCCTTTTTCAAATCTGCCCAAGGGCAACCCGGATTTCAGGAGGTGACACAAAAGGCCATTTTCGGCGAATGACATCGCCCTTGCTGTCCTGTTCATAACGATGGTTCTTGTGGTGGGCTTGAAGCTCGGCGCATGCTACGCCCCGGATACTCTTGCCGTTTAGTGACCCCGCACTGGCAGCTACACGGGGACCAGTCTGCGATCAGCATTCTGTGGCACATATGCGGGGAAGCCGCTGTAAAAACCAGAAAAATAAACTTGCAACAGGATGACAAAGCAGGATGTGCCTGCGTTGTACTGGAGCATATTAGGCTGCTTCTATGCTTGCGTAAGGAAACCAGGGCAACGAATGTAGGCGATGACCGATGACACTACTTCGACATACATGATACATGATCCGGATGGTCCACAAAGTAATGGTCGTTCCCAGAAACATTTTTGACCACGTTTACAGAGCTGTTGTTGCCTTCGCCGGAACTTTCTGTTGCTATAGAGAGCGACCCTATGCAGGAGACGAGTTGATCATGATTTATGCTGGGTAGAGTTGGCGATCAGCCCTTTCAAAGGCAATTGCCTATTCCGACCTGTCCCCCCCCCCAGAATAAACTGAACGGATGCAAGGACACAGGGCTAACATTAATATCGATTTCATACATATTCGTGTTTCCCGAAATGGGATAAAACAAGAGATAAAAACAAGGGAACCGTATGGCG
This sequence comes from Rhipicephalus appendiculatus, assembly GCA_030522465.1. Lineage (NCBI taxonomy): Eukaryota > Metazoa > Arthropoda > Arachnida > Ixodida > Ixodidae > Rhipicephalus > Rhipicephalus appendiculatus. The sequence continues at coordinate 574,714 of JALIZH010021668.1, forward strand.
ATAGCCTCGCATGCAGCTGCACCGAACCTATTTATAGCATCAAGAAAACAAAAAAAAAGCGAGAATTTTATCTTTCCACTTGATTAAAATGGAAACGTGAGCGCTTCTACTGTCATTCTAAGCACCATCTTTCAAGAATAGATAACCACAAATGGAACAAAACATAAATCGCTGTGTGTAGCAGATATGCAGACCAACTCTTGTAGCAGCACACTGAGCAGTCTTTGGCACACATGTATGTTCATTTATTTATTTATTTATTTATTTATTTATTTATTTATTTATTTATTTATTTATTTATTTATTTGCTGGAAATTTCAACTTTAGTTAAGCCTGTCACAGTGCGGAAACGACCAACCAAACGTTGGCTGACTTGTGAACGAAATCGCACTAGTCTGCTGGATACATTCCAATATACTAAGCCGTACACACACTGCGAGGTCGTGCAGGTTATCGTACACGAGGATTGTGTCCTTGCGGGAGTTATTGATTGTTCTACATCCGAAAGTACACTGCCTTTAAAAAATGAGTTGCATTAAGAAATTATCCCTCTAGAATTAAGCAAGAAAGAAAAAAAACACTCAATTACTGCTACAGGGGGGCTTCATAAAAACAAGTTAAAAGAAGATCTTGAATCTCCCGCACCAATTAGTCGGAACGTCAGGGATATTGACGACCGTCTACTCGAGGCTACACTTATTTTGTTATCACTGTAACGATGAACTATAGCTAGCAAGTTTCAAGAACTTTTTGCGTGATGTATCATTAGCCAAGCGGGAATATACAGAATCCATCACTTTCCACCGGCTTGCCGGAGCTACGGAAAATAGAGAACTAAGAACGCTTTCTTTTTTCTTTTGTAGTAAAGAACCTGTTGTGGCAGCAACATCGGCGTCGCATGAAAACGACGGTGACGCTCGCGTCCTCACGAGCACAGGTGCCGTTGGCACGCGCCTCCACGACCTGGAGTTCTCTAGAAGATTAAAAACCTTCTGGGACATTGCGGTTGGGTTGCTTCGTTCTCGCTCGGGAGGCCGAGACTTCACCGGTCTGCGCGATCGTACGTCGCCAAAAATCTATAAACGTGAAATCAGAGAAGAAAAAGTGCTAGGACAGAATACCTTATCAGCAAGAACTGACAAAGTTTAAAGGAAAGCTTCGAAATGAGCTGTGCTTTCGTTCAACGAAAGAGAAGAATTCGATCTCCCGAAGCATGCACGGAAACAATCTCGAAGGCCATGCCTGGAGTCCTATAGTTGCGAGCAAATAGAGGTCTAGGTGGCGTCCAAATCCAGGCCCCAAAGACGGCTGCCTCATGGGTAAGAGAAGCTGATTTAGAAGGCCATGAATTCTCTGACTTCAAGTGGAGCCAAAAAAAAACTTCACAGACGCACTGCATGCGACACTGCCCATATATCCAGTCGAAACAACCCCCCATGCCTTTCTACTATAAGCATGCAGCGCTATACGTGACAGCATACATATTTACGTGCTGAACCGGTTCTGTTTCGGCTTTTTCTTTATCTTATCTTCGCGCACAAGCAACTGTTCAGCGTAGCCAACTTCTGGAGCCCATGCAGTATAAGCACCCAAACTTCACCAAATATTGAGCTACATTTTTAGCTATATTTTTCGGGCCCATATGCCCTATATTTACACACCTAGATGTTCACGCAAGCTTTTCAAACAACCCGACCAACAAAAACAAGTTAGAGAGAGAGACAGAAAGCGAAACACAATTTCACGCGACCTTTCTGGAAATATAATATAGTATAACAATTTCCTGTTTCTCCACAATGCCCGTGTAAAAAAATAAACCAGAAGTAATAAAAGCTCGTTCAACCAGCAGAGAAGTGATTCTCTGTTGTTTTTTCTCTCTCTCTTTTTCTGTAGAATGCCGCATATATGCTTCAGGGTTTCGTGGAGCAAGAGCTAGCGTCTTTCCATCACGATGTGCTGCCTCTTCATATGTGGCGCGTCACAAAGATATAACACACTTCCGTCACATGAAGTAGCTCGTGACTGTTTTTCAGCCAACGCAACCGTCTGAAACGAAAAAAAAAAAGAAAAACAACAAAGCCTTACTCAAAACGCAGGCTTAACTACGAGGACAGCACCTTTTCCGTGATTTTTTGTTTTGTTTTGGAAGAGTTGTTTATACTCTGTCAGGTCTATTTTCTTCCGGAGAACAGAAACTTATTCGTAGCTCAAACGCGAATGTTCGAAGTGACAGTTGCAATTTTCTTGCCCCCCTTTTCGCCTTGAAGGCCTGCCTCGAAGGCGTCTTGAGCATGGACGGTATATTTGACGACATTTTCAAACTCGAGCGACACGGAACGAAAGACAGAGCAGTGAGGATGCACTCGATATGTCCAGTCAAACTGGAAACAAGGGCCAAATTAAATCATATTTTCTATATGTGCGTCTCACACAATGAATTTAGTTGACGTTGCAAGCGCATTCTAGGTATAGGCCTACACACAGGGCTGCTTGACGTGTATCACATTGGAAACGGGACTTGAGTGGCACGCGCTAGAAGCCTTCAACGAAAGACAGCGTGAATGGTGCTGCTATATTTAGCGCGTAGGAACGCAGCGCGTGGGCACGCACATGTGCGTGTACACATATTACACAGATTTAGTTGAGCGTCCGCAGAGCTGTTGCGGACGCTCAGCTAGATCTGTCTATCAGCGCACCCACGTATACACATACTAGCTTTTGTCTGGTTTACTTCATGCTATACGACGTATGTACATAATAACCTTTGTTTAAAATATTCGCTATCGTAAGACGAAAGTTCAGTCGTCAAGCGCGCGAGGCAGTATCTCGCTAAGCCCTGTTCGGCTACACTCAAAGGGAGCTTCGCGCAAAAGAGACTCACTGCTCAACTACGCAGTCTCTCTATGCTCTCTCTCTCCCTCTGTGTTTGCGCATGCACGCTGCGCGTGCTTGTCTTTTCTAATTATTTTTTACAAAAACTATCTTTGGCTCCGTGAAAGTAGGATCAGACGTCCCACCATACGAAGGCTATTCGAAGGTCGCTTTACATTTACACGAAAATAACGTGCCTCATCGCACCTATGCTTCAAAATATCCTTTGATTCATGTAAACAAAAGTTGTATGTAACAACGGGATGCATTAAAGCGCCAGGCGGGCGGTATACTTGAGAGCCAGACGTTGCCTGCCGCAGAAACAGCAAATACTTTATTGCAGTGCCTTCAAAACACGGAGTCGACAACACAATCGCCACAAGCACGCACAGTGTTCTGTGTATACGTTCTTCGCTCCTGCCTTCTCGCCTGAGTATCTCGACGCGCTATTTTCAAACGTTCAATAAGGCCACAGCCACCAAGCACGCCCACCTATTCGCTGTTGTAGACTTATGTAAACAGTTGGCCCATGGAGCTGGTATGCGGTGTATGGCAGCGGTTCCGAGTTTGTGTACTATGCGCTGCTTTATATCGCACTTTCACGTGTCGCATGCTCTCTCCAAGCGCACATTGAGCTTGATGCTGCGTTTACACGAGCGACGCGAGACGCTCGATTTTTGTAGACCAGGCGCCGTATCCAGAGTTGGAAGTATGGCCAATACAGGGTGTCCCAGCTATCACGCAGCACGATTTAAAAAAAGAGGAGCGGCGTTACGCGAGGAAGACCTAGTGCATATTGTTCCCAGTATACTGTAGTATCCTCTACTAATTATTTCGTTAATGAGAAATAATTGATTAGTCGTAATTATATTCGTAACTCCAGATGTACTCACCGAATTATCAAAATGCCAATGCGGCCGATGTGGGCCTTTTGAAATGACATCTGTCTGTGCTACTTTCAACAACGTACTAATTGCGAACTCATTTTTTCCTGTTAACAAAGAAAGCCCGCGAAATATGAAAAATAACACGTGACTGCACTTTCACCCGCAAAAGAAAGCAGCGCCCTCAAATGAGCTTACTGCAAGCAACCGCTTTGCCTCTTTTTCGTTGCCAGAGACAGCGTTCCGCACATTGCCAAGGGTACAGATCGGGCGCCAACAACATGCGTCGCAATTTTGCAGGGATTGCTTCCGCCCAGTTGTACGCCACTATCATTATCCATATCTCACAGCCAACTGTTCTCATTGGTAACGCGGCCGGCGCACTGTCCTGATTACAGCCTGACTGTGTAAGATCAAAGCGGCGCGTTTCTTTGGACGGGAAGTGGCAGATAGCGCGATCCGTTTTTTTTTTTTCTTTCTGCATTTTGTTTTTCATTGATACTGGCCACCTCTCAGTGGGCTTGTCTGAGGGCGCTGCTTCCTGATGCGCGCATCAGTGTAGTCACGTGTCACTTTTCGTATTTCGCGGGCTTTCTTTATTAATAGGAAAAGATGAGCTCACAATTAGTACGTTGTTGAAGGTAGCACAGACCGATGTCATTTCAACAGGCCCACATTTGCCTCATTGACATTTTGATAATTCGGTGAGCACTTTTGGAGTTACGAATATAATTATGACTAATTAATTAATTCTCATTAACGAAAAAATTAGTAGCTGCCTGCTACTACACTATACCGGGAAACATATGCATTAGGTCTGCTTCGCGTAACGCCGTTCCCCTTTTTTTAAATCGCGCTGCGTGATAACTGGAACACCCTTATATCGTTTTCAGTTCGCTCTGATTGGCTAGTTGAAGAAAGCTGGACAGGTATAGTCGATTCATTCATTGGACATGCGAGATTCTACGTCACGCAAAGTGGCACTGTCGCCGAAAATCATCGTCTTAGAGTACGGCCTAAGGATCTTGCGTTTCTAGGCTCTTGCGTTTACCGGCTCCTAAGTTTATTTCTTACAGTCCTTTCAAATACATATCAACGGGTTTCTACTGTATCCCACTGTTCTATACTTTCTTAAATGACGTAATGCGGCAGGATTTGCTGGACATGACAATGCAGACCTTTAAATACAATAAAAATGCGTGTAATTGACTCGTGGATGTTTTATGTTTCTCGGCATTACTACAGAGAACTTAAACCGTTTCCTGAACTTTTGACGATAAGCAGATCATTCGTAATAAAATACTTCATATGCCCTTACAAGCAGGCAGAAATCGAGTTTTGCCAGATATAACGTTGTGAAATTACGACCCTATAATAAAGTACGTTTCCGCTTTTTGCGTCATCGCACTTACGAGAGCTTTGAAAAAAGCTCTTTTGCCTGCAGAAACTCACTTTTCAGGAAAGGTCAAACTTCTTAAAAATTAAAGCTTTTTCGAGTTCGGCTTTCACGTGGAAAAAACTAACCTCACCTGACGGGTTAACAATATTGGAGAAGCAAATAAACATGGTTTTCAGAAGTTGCACAGCGAAAAAGCACAGGTATTTTTGTTGGTTGCATTTGAAATATTATACAAATGTTCTCTTATCATTAACATAATTTTAGAAAATTCTGCCAGCTCAATTCTGCGTACTTCTTGAGCAACTTTACACTCAGGTGCACACATTGCATCCAGGACAAACAGAAATGAGATTTCGACTAATTTGAAAGAAGTTTTACTCACTCACATTCAGACTAACTGCATATTTACGGCGTTACATTGGAATAGAAAAGTGCAGCCGGTGACATAGAAAGTATCATCCACTTGGAAGGAATTTTGAGGACGACACCATGCACTTTCGAGATAAGCGTTCGCAGTTTTCGACAATATGTGTTGGTGTTTCAGTTGTTTTTGAGCTCGTATGCACAAAAAGACGTTTTGTTAAACGAGTAACTGGAACAACCGTGCATTTTTTCCACAGGTTTCGCAGCCCTTATTTGAAAACTTGTGCTATATTCAGAATTCGTTTCACGTGGATGTGCATTGTTACACTACTGACTTCGCTTCCTACGTTGCAATTATGTAGGATGAATAAATCGTTAAAATGTTTATAGGGATGTTATATTCATCATTTCATCACTCAGCTATACAACTTTATTTCACATTGTATTTTGTGCAATGGCCGCCTCTTCAGGGAATTCAGCTTACTAAGTAAATCTGTAGCATACATGCAACGCTGTATATTTAAATGTATTGTAAAAACTTTTCAGCGCGAACAGGACGGAGCACACGAAGAGGACACAATACGAGCGCTGTCTATCAACTGAATTTTATTAAAACGAAAATTTACACAGCCGCCCAAAAACCAACATAAGCATGCGCAGAAAGTCACGTCATGTGGGTTTTTGGGCGGCTGTGTAAATTTTCGTTTTAATAAAATTCAGTTGATAGACAGCGCTCGTATTGTGTCCTCTTCGTGTGCTCCGTCCTGTTCGCGCTGAAAAGTTTTTACAATGCATCATTTCCAACTCGCCCACCTCTCTACTTTACTGTATATTTAAAAATTCTCTTAACGATAACACAAGTGGTATATAAAACGTCAGTGACCACTTCAGACAAGAACTAACCCATTAACGTTCGAAAACACACGTAATGCGGTCGGCTAACGAAACATTGACAGATCCAACGTACCGTGGGAATCAATGATATGCGAAGCATGCATCAAGAAGTTTGCTATCTGGCACTTTTAAAATTAGCATAACGTTACGAGGCGGATGGATGTAGTCCTCAGTAAACATATGTAGAAATATTGTACGCATTCACGTATCTAGAAAACATGCAAATGTGAGAAGTGGTTGTTCATAACTGTGTAACGACGCCACCACTAACGTGTGCACTACCAATACTAGCAGTGGCAGTCTGAAATGTTGTTCTTGTATTAGTCCGTGATGTTGGTTACGCGAAGCGTAATTAATGCGGAAGCGTCTGCTGAATTTTTTGGCTTTGAGGCAATTGGTGTTACGAGGTTCATCGACGTTAAGTGCAGTAGTTGTGTGCACATCGTGGGCTTACCAGGAACGTCAACTACAATGGCGTCTGCTGGTGACTACAATGGGTAACTTCTGGTCTGACATAACGTCAGCACTCACGTTAGAGCACAGGCGTGAGTATTATCGAAACGAAGTGCGCTTTGAGGTGTGACGATGTGAATATCACACGTACCTTTCGTTAGCATATCCCCCCCGGGGTCGAGCAACACTTCAATATGGCTTGCTCAATCATAGGAATACAATCTTTATTAGACTGCTATAAAAGTGGAATCAACATTGGAACCACAATTGGCGTTAACCCCGGCATGATGTCTGTGTCACAGGTTTACATATATGCAATGTTTATAGATAGATAGATAGATAGATAGATAGATAGATAGATAGATAGATAGATAGATAGATAGATAGATAGATAGATAGATAGATAGATAGATAGATAGATAGATAGATAGATAGATAGATAGATAGATAGATAGATAGATAGATAGATAGATAGATAGATAGATAGATAGATAGATAGATAGATAGATAGATAGATAGATAGATAGATAGATAGATAGATAGATAGATAGATAGATAGATAGATAGATAGATAGATAGATAGATAGATAGATAGATAGATAGATAGATAGATAGATAGATAGATAGATAGATAGATAGATAGATAGATAGATAGATAGATAGATAGATAGATAGATAGATAGATAGATAGATAGATAGATAGATAGATAGATAGATAGATAGATAGATAGATAGATAGATAGATAGATAGATAGATAGATAGATAGATAGATAGATAGATAGATAGATAGATAGATAGATAGATAGATAGATAGATAGATAGATAGATAGATAGATAGATAGATAGATAGATAGATAGATAGATAGATAGATAGATAGATAGATAGATAGATAGATAGATAGATAGATAGATAGATAGAAACGCCCAAAGTGCCTGCAGTTCGCTAAGAAATGCTTCGCATTTAATAATAAGAAACCATGCTGTTGCGACTCGCATTTTATTGCACGCACTGTTTAGAGCTAGCGGTCTGTGTGGAACATTCTATATTCTTCTCCGTATATCTGCTTTATACAACTAAAGGGACCCTGAAACGATTTTGGAGATTTTGACGGATTTGACGCAAGGAAACATCAAGTTTTCCTTCCAGATCCTTTCAGTCACAGCTTTATGCGGGGAGAGTCTGCGTTTTGCGGCCAGGGTACAAGATCATCCACTTGTTTCAGACAGCACTTCTGAGCTGCGGATGTCACACCCTCTAATGTATGAAAAGCCATCGATATTGACGGGGCCCCCGCGGCAGCTCTCTTTCCGGACGATAGTCACGACAGTGCCGGGGTTAAAGAGCAAGAGATGCACACCTGGGCCAGCGATGACATGCTTTGCTCTCGAACACATTAACACCGACGATAGAACCCGCCGTCACGTTTATACAGATGGGTCTCTCACAGATGGATCATCTGATATAGGTGTGTGGATGCCGTCGGCGAATATTACAATCTCTGCCACAATCAGTCACAGCATTTCCATCACGGCCACTGAGCTGGCTGCACTGCGGAGAGCGCTTGTGTATATCAAAGATCAGAGACCCGATTCTTGGGTGATATTCTCCGACTCACGAGCTGCATTGCCGTCCCTGAAATCGCAGCGTAAGCAAGATCAGCTTGTCCTGAACATCAGGCACCGAAGCAATAATTCTCATTAACTACACCACGATGCATACTGCAGTGGCTACCAGCTCAGGGTGGCATAGAAGGGAATGTTTGTGCTGACTCCGCTGCCCAGAGCCACGCATGCCGTGGGATCTGAGAAAATCGACATACGTTTTTCAAGAAAAGGCGTACTTATTTTGGTATCTGCGTTCGCGTGGAATCTGCAGCGAACAATTTGGTGCGATGCAAGTAAGCAGTACGGACAACTGCACATAATAGAACCGACGTGTAGCTTTTATATGCCACAAGGACTAACCAGGGCAAGGTGAAACGTGCATTCACCGGTCGAGACTCGAATTTGTCTATACGAAATACTTCAAGCACAAAATCAGGCAATCGGGACTCGCCTACGTGCACCACATGCAACACTCGGGTAGACTTAAAGCTCGTCCTGTGTGTCTGTTCCAGTTATGACGCAATATGACAGATTCTGAAGGCAGCACTTCATTTGCAACGCTACTGCAACTTGGAGCTGAGGCACCTTCTCAGCCCGTGGCAAGACAGCGGTTGTGCAATGCGCAACACAAAAGCACTGTTGTCATTTTTGAGGAGAACTCGGCCTTAACGAAACGTTATGAATGACTCTTTTATGTATATATGAGTGAATTTGTCTCTACGTATTATTTGTGTGAATATACGATCATTGTATATATCATAGTCATGACCCGATACCAGGAGTAGCAAGCCAGGCGATAAACAAGGCTAACGTCTTTGGGAATTTCGTTAAAAGTTGCTATCTCTCTCTCCCTAATAATCGAGTGAGTGAGTGAGTGAGTGAGTGAGTGAGTGAGTGAGTGAGTGAGTGAGTGAGTGAGTGAGTGAGTGAGTGAGTGAGTGAGTGAGTGAGTGAGTGAGTGAGTGAGTGAGTGAGTGAGTGAGTGAGTGAGTGAGTGAGTGAGTGAGTGAGTGAGTGAGTGAGTGAGTGAGTGACACCACAAATAGCCTTAGAGGAGTACTGACACGATTTTGAGACATCGCAAAAGGGACATATTTTATTTCCTTGGTATGGAATGTTAACACTCTCCACACACCGGAGTCTGCCAACACGTATAAAATATTTTCTATGATTTTAAAGTTTTCGTCGCTGAGCATCGGCAAGCCTGCCCCACCGCAATGGACATTATCCCGACGAGTCAACGCAGTTCCCCTGAGTTTGCGAACTCTGTGTCCTGCATGCAGCCTGAATCGCAGAAGTCGCTGTCGGGGTCGCTGGGGACAATGCAGTCATCGTTGTTTACGTGTATCACGAGCCGATGGCAGATCTGCCGCTAATACGTCACGAATTGCCGTCTTCCCATGACGTCACACTGCCATGGCACGTCACGGAGAAGCCACCCCTTCGATATCGAAATCGAAAGGGGCTTTTTTCAGTTAGCCGTATTAAAAATATATGCGATACATTCCCAGGCACCACAGTTCTCTTTTTAGGGTTCTCGAAATCCATGTTCTTATTTAGAGCAACAATCCCAAAATATTTAAAATTCGCATCACTACTCCTTTAAAGCGTTTCATTAAAACCTTGGCGAACAATTCGCTTCACATAAAAAGCACTATAAGCGTCGGAATCTACTTTTTTCTTTCCTTTTTTTCTTGTTCGCCCATTCAGAATATTTTTTTCTTGTTCGCCCGTTCAGAGCAACACGGGGGGCCTCGTTCTCATCATCAAAATGTATAACTTGTCGCACAACTACCGCAACAGACACATACGCGCGAACAACAAGGCTACCACGTGTCAACTAATGGCGCCGCCAAATTTCAGCACAATAGCCGAGAAGAATCCAAACCGATACCCCGAAACAGCCAAAGACGATAAAAAAGGAACATTTCCTTTTCACTCTACGGGACGCACACAAAACCGGAAAATTTGTTGACTCATTTGTTCTCGACAGTCCTGGCTGTGGTGGTCATACATTATTCATATAAGTTTCGGGACCAGCGATTGAGTATATTTACATTTTGTGGTATTGAAGCGTTTCAAAAAATAAATCAATAAATCTTCGTGCGGATTAGGCTCCCAGCAATATTGCTTATTGCTGCGAAGACCGAAGTTTACAAATGATATTTTCTCGAGTGCTTCCAAAGCGCTCCCATTTCTGAATTTTTGTTTTTCGTGAGCGTGCCCTGAGTAAACATACTTGCTGCGCAGATGTATTTGACAATGGAAGCGTAAACATATAGAGCCGGTCGCAAATGGAGGCATGCACGTCCGTGTGATGTTTTCTGCGCCTTCAACATTCTGCCAGAATTTGTTACGGAGTCGTCACGGATACCAGTTGGTACAAACAGAAGCAAAAGTGAATGCGGCCAGACAGCTACACTCACGACGTCACTGCAGGAGGAAGGGATTATGTTTCTGGGAAGTTTTTCTTTGGCAGAGAGTATAGCTACAGATGACTTGTAGAACAAGTGGGAGCATAAAAAGACGCTGGAAAACAAGGGCTTCATGCGGCAGTACACAATAGTGGCCAATGGTGTGTGTGTGTGTGTGTGTGTGTGTGTGTGTGTGTGTGTGTGTGTGTGTGTGTGTGTGTGTGTGTGTGTGTGTGTGTGTGTGTGTGTGTGTGTGTGTGTGTGTGTGTGTGTGTGTGTGTGTGTGCGTGTGTGTGTGTGTGTGTGTGTGTGTGTGTGTGTGTGTGTGTGTGTGTGTGTGTGTGTGTGTGTGTGTGTGTGTGTGCGCGCGTGTGCGCGCGTGTGTGCGTGCGTGTGTGTGTGTGTGTGTGTGTGTGTGTGTGTGTGTGTGTGTGTGTGTGTGTGTGTGTGTGTGTGTGTGTGTGTGTGTGTGTGTGTGTGTGTGTGTGTGTGTGTGTGTGTGTGTGTGCGCGCGTGCGCGTGCGCTGATTAACTCTTTAATTATGCACTTTAAGGCAGTTGTTTATATTAGGGAGTTGTAGCAAGGGGGGGGTTGTGAAACTGAGCGCGCCCGGCGCGCAGGAAACGTAGCCACTCTGTTACGTTTCCGCGACAAGGAAGTGACGAAATTTGAATAAAGGCGAGTGCGTAATTGTAAAAGACTGGTGGCACGAAGACAGAGTTTTGGGGACGAAATAGTCGGTTGGTCCGCCTCGTTGGATCAGTGGCTAGGGTGCTCGGCTGCTGACCCGAAGGTCACGGGTTCGATCCCGGCCGCGGCGGATCACATTTCGATGGAGGCGAAATGGTAGAGGCCCGTGTACTGTGCGATGTCAGTGCACTTAAAGAACACCAGATGGTCAAAATTTCCGGAGCCCTCCACTACGGCGTCTCTCATAATCATATCTTGGTTTTGGGACGTAAAACCCCACATATTATAGTCGGTTGAACTGCTCGCAAAGAAAATATCTGAAGCTTAATTCCTTATCAAAACAAGATTGAGAGAATCACAGCTGTTATCGCGCCGTAGAACTTCGTTGCAGCAGGAACAAGAAAAATAACATTATTGCCCCGTTTCAAGAAAATTAGGTTCACGTTATAAGCTCTGGCTCCGGACGCGCCTTTGCAAAACAGTTGTTCTGGCAGAGAGAAGTGAAGTTTAAAACCACCCGAATCTGCATGCCGAATACCGCGGTAGCCTGTGCGTGTGTATAATGCAGCTTACGTAATCAGTAAGCGCAAGGCACGCGGGCTCTCCGCTCGTGCGGGCTCTCCTCTCGTTAGACATAATAACCGCAGCCGCCCTCGTACTATACTTCCAAGCAGGGCTAGGTGCTTTCGTTACCAAGTTCCGTCGCCTGTGCTCCATAGCAATTCAGGAGAGCCCTGTTTTCTTCTCTTCTTTAGCCTAAGGACTCCGGACAACACTCGGTTCGCCGCACACTGCCTGGATATAAAACGTTAGGCAACGCTTGAATCGCGAAGCGGTAATGAAGGGAATGAAAACAGGCCTCATAAAAGTCAGAAAGAGGCCTATAGGCCTTGCTTAAGATATGCGTTCAGATTAGGAACTCGAACACAATTCAGTACTGTGAAGTACCTAAGCCCCCCTTAATCCTCCTGCGGCAGAAACACTTATGCCCTTTTTATATCCCCACGCGATTAGCCAAGAAGTGGCCGCGGACAACATATACATGAAGTGCACTGCGCAGCTTACTAATTCTTATAGTTAACGAGAATTATTACTAGCGAGCCAACATAAAGGAACACGGAGGCCAAGAAGGGTAAGATATGTTATCCGCAGAACCGCCATCTCTGGCCAATAGCAACGTTAACGTATGTTATATGCCCCCCTCCCCCCACCCATCAAAAATGTACACAGTCCAGTCACATTAATTTGACCACCTGTCAAAAGCCAGAATAACCACCTTTCGCAGAGCAGACTGCTGTGAGACGTGAGGAAAGAGAGTCAATTAGGTTCCTGAAGGTGTTCACTGGTATGTTGAGCCATGCCGACTACAGTACCATGGCCAGCTGCGCTAGACTGCGCTCCAGCGCGCCATCCTGGACCCTTCCGGCAATAGTTGCAGGCCGTTTGCTTTCGGAAGTTTCACTCCGTACACGCCAACCTTCATCTGTCCGATGGAGCATAAACCGTGATTCATCGAAAATCGCCACCTGTCGCCAATCAGTAGACGTCCAGTTGCATGGCGTGCAAATTCCAGCCTTCGTCGCCGATGAACAGCAGGCAGCATAGGTGCATGAACCAGGAGTCAGCTGCGGAGGCCCAGGCGCAGCAACGTTCGCTGAACAGTAGTTTGGAAGACACTGCTGGTAGCCCCTTGGTTCATCTGTGCGGTCAGTGGCTCAACGGTAGCACGTCTGTTCACCCGAGCGCATCAATGCAGCCATCGTTGGCCTCTGTCATCTATGTCCCGTGGTGCACCACATTTTCCACGTCGCTGATTTCGGAAAGTCCCATTTTGCCATGCAGGGTACACGCTTTTACCGCGGCGGCACGCGAACTGTTCATGAACTTGGCCGTTTCGGAAATGCTTCCCCCCCTTGACCTGAAAGCCACTGATCATGCCCTTTTGGACGTCGGATAAATCGCTCCGTTTCTGCATTACGCCAGCGATTGCAATGTTTTCCGAAGCCCTCACACACCCTTTATATACGCGCAACTGCATTGTGCTGCCACCTGCCTTCTGTGATTGGATATTTAACGTCGACGTCGTAAGCACGTGGTGGTCACATTAATGGGACTGGACCGTGTATATACAGTCGAACCCACTTATAACAACACTCAAGTGCCACGAAAATTTCATTGTTATAACCGACAATTGCTATAAACGGGTTGCGCGAAAAAAAACCGAAGCAGGGTCGGCAGGCTGTTGCGTAAGAACTATATTATCGGGTGGGTGATGCCAACAAACATCAGTGATAAGGATGACAAAGCTGCCAAATTTTCGGACAGGTTTGAAAATGCGGACACTTTCGAGGAACCGCCACAAGCCCTATAGAGCCAATGTACCACAACGCCTGAAGTACCGGACGCTGAAACTTTACCAAGTGTCATATTTTTACTCAAATTACATGCCCGAAAGTGCATTAACAGACGCCACCACCGCACCCACGCAGTAGCGGATTTCAAAAGTCAGCTTTGCCGTAATAATGCTAGCTATGCGGTGAAGCATAATGCGAATCCGAAGGGGCGCTGGGGGGACGTTGGGGTGGTGGGCGGGGGGTTCAGAAGCTTGAATTTCTTGTTTTGCTTTTTTCTTTCAACTGATTTCGCGTTCCATTACCTTTCAGCACGAACACCCAACAGCCAGAATTCATTGTTATAACTGATAATGCGACATGCGGGCATTGCTGTAAGCGGGTTATTTCATTATAGAAACATACGAACGTTGATGGTGCCGCAGCTTCTTATTGTTATAACCTATATATTGTTAAATCCGGTATCGTTATAAGTGGGTTCGACTGTATATATTTGGGTCACTTCCGTTTTTTGTGCAATAGCGGCTGGCTATGCGCGTAAACATAAGTGTAGCAATATCCCCGCAATGATGTACATTCGAGCAGTTTTGTTTCCTTGCAAGGCAAACCCGACATTACATTTCAGTAGTGTGTCATCGACCACACAGCCCAATACTCTGGTAATCGCCTATGCATTGTCCCTTTAATGGCGCAGCGGATCCGCTTGCCTTCCAAGCGGCATAGTGCAAGCCTTCACTATGCGTCTATACATTTAAAAAATTCAGCCTTCAGCATGTAGCGTTTCGGCCATGACAATTTTTCTTACGACAGTAGGCCGCAATTCTACGTGTGCGATGAGAAAGGACGTCGTTACTCTGACCGCGTGGTGTGCACATAATAGTAAGATGCGAGAAGTTGGCAGCGATAGCTAGGAAAATTTATTTATTAAACTTTTTTGCGTAGTTTATTTCGACATCATCATTAGTGCCTGCAGCGAAAAGATGGCAATTCAGAAAATTTTGTTTATTCCTATCTACGATTCAGTCATTTACCTTAAACTGGAGGGTGTTAGTCATCAGACAACCAAACTCCCTTTATGCACCAATAAAGGTGTTAACATTTTTAGTGTGCGCCCTCTTTCTTTCTTCCAGACGGCACCACATGTTGACGAAACCCGGGTCAAAAGGTGGTCCTTATGCGGCCGAAGAAAGGCCGCTGGACAGAGCATGAGTGTAGACGAGTACGAAGCTGCGCAGGCTGCTCTGGGTTGTTTCATAAGTATTTCAAAGTTGAATAGATTGGTTTCATTTAAGACCGTTCTTGCGTGGAGTGACTGCCGTCGATACGCAGTTCTAGGGGTGTGCCGCATCGTCGCTTCAATTTCACGTTGATTAAGCACAGGCGGTCATTATTAATCCGGAATCCCCCCCCACCACGTCGTGCCTAGCGTATCGAGGTTTGGGCTCGTCGGCTCTCCGATTGCTTGCAGCGCAGAATAAGATGTTTTCGCGTACGCGGGGACGACCATATTTTGAAGATGCTGAGCGATCGGACACGTGCCGTTTGATTTCCAGGGGCATAAAGGAGACTCATGATGCCCGCCTGTTATTACGCGTTTGGAAATGGAAATGGAAACGTTATGAGTTACTCGAGTAAAGTAAACCACGCATATGCGAGGGAAGGGCGCAACGCTCACTTGCGTGGTTATCGAAGCTCGTAATTGCTCATTCTAAAAGTTCCCTACGTAGGCACAAGGCATAGTCGAATACGTCATGCGAGTGCTGCAGCCACATACTCGTACCCGTACCGTTTCATTGAGCGCACTGTGTAAAATTTACCCAATGCTCACACGTAGCCGACTCCATTGCATGCGAGAAACCGGCGCAGCGCTAAAAATGTCCCCGTCTCCCCACACCCCCTCCCCCCCCGCCCCCCACCCTTTCTTTTTTTTACCGTAAAGCTGCCTTAGTCTGCCCTGTGAAGTCGTCGTCGTCGTTATAGTAGTAGTAGTAGTAGTAGTAGTAGTAGTAGTAGTAGTAGTAGTAGTAGTAGTAGTAGTAGTAGTAGTAGTAGCAGACGTCACGCAGGTCACGTGGCCAGAGCGGGAGTGAATAAAGTAATAAATGAAACAACAAAATGATGATGATTCTAGAAATGATTATGATGTTAATGCTTTTTCTTCAAATAGATAAAACAAGATGATGATTATCAAGCGCTAAACTATGATGATTACGATGATTTTTGTGCCGGAAGTCATCAACCTCCTCCTAAGAATTACAGCTTCGCTGTATA
Source organism: Rhipicephalus appendiculatus (assembly GCA_030522465.1). NCBI lineage: Eukaryota > Metazoa > Arthropoda > Arachnida > Ixodida > Ixodidae > Rhipicephalus > Rhipicephalus appendiculatus. The sequence goes on from JALIZH010021668.1 coordinate 590,911, forward strand.
ATAGTTTTCATGGCGTGGAACTAGCTCTTTTTTTTTTCTTTTTTTTTTTTTAACTTATACGCACTTACACGGGCCATGCACGACGTCCACTTCTCTAGACCTAGGGAAAATCCGTAGATATTTTTCCAAAGAAAAATTCCCGGCTGTGTCGCTATCGTTGTCTACAGGTGCATGGCTGATCTCAACTTTCCAGTTCGTTGGGCGAAATGCGGCTTACTATCGCTGAACTGCGTTCTTCATGCCATTTTGGCGGCTTTTCTTTCCTTCTTATAAAGAAACAGATGTCACTCGGACGGGATATCGCTACTTATAAGCGAGAAATTTGTGGAGAAGAAACACACACGGAGATGAAGTGTGGTAAACAAACTCTGCAGCTTCTCTATTTCTTCTGCAAAACGGGCCAGTCGGTGCAAAAATGTCGTCCTTGTAAATCTCGTCCGCATCAAAGCAAAAATTAATACTTCGTGTAATGGCATGGATCAAAGCAAGCATATCGCATTTATGACGCCTCAGCAGGAAGTTGAAAGGAGATCCAACATTTTCCGCGAGGAAAAAACTTATTTTTACTTAGCTGCACAGTGGGTGGTCCCACATTGTACAGCACTATGTCAAAGCTACTCTGTCGGTCAAACGGCCTATGTACACACCACTGAGTGCCGGCAGAACATTTATCAAATGTGCTTGTGTAGAACTACTGCGCAGTGAAAGAAAAATTGGTTGGTAACAATGCAATGGCGCTTCACTTGACATCTGGACGTAGCACTTTTGGCCAAAACACGTAGAGTTGTTTTCAGAGTGATTTCGAGGCAAAGGTTTAGAAGTTGAGTCGCAGGAGGCAATGCACACAGAGACAGTCATCTATATGGATTGTCTATTTGTTCGCGTTGCCTATTATTGGAGCGCACAATGAACATTTGAAGCGTTAGGCTGACAGAGTCTTTTTTCCTCCCTACTTTTCCTATATTTCTGCTGTCTCTCTCTCTCATGTGAAAATTATCGCATCCTTTTATTTGAGGCACGGCTCAAGGTATTGCACCTACGCACCCTATTTTTATATACGTGTACATATGCAGCAATACTTCGTACCGTTTGGCATGCATGTTCGTATTCGCCATCCGTAACACGCACTTCTACGTGCAGGCTGTCCTGAATGACTCGCTGCAGAAATCTGCAACGATTGCGCACGCCGCTCCCAAGAGCAGCGACACGGTCATATGTCGTGCAGGGGACATTTGTTCCCGCGGCTCGAGGCCGGAAGACTCGCAGCAGGAATATCTGCTATAATTATAGAAGTGCGTGGTCCGTGTAGTGGGCGTAATTAAAGCGATGAAAAATGGGCCGAATTCGAGGCTAGCGCAATCCGCGGTCGCGTGGCTCGTGTGATGGGAGTTTTCGGGTCTTGCTGATACGCCAGGTACACGCAACCGCTGTGCTATGCGCGATGCGTTCTAACAACGAGAGAGAGAAAAGGGTTTGGTAACATTTACTTAACCCACTTTACGAAAGCTTTGATATTCCTAGATTCCAAAAGCTGCGTTCTACGTTCGTGTGTATGCTAACGCTCATGTGCCGTCATAAGATAGTGCGCGTTCTGAACTTTTGAAGAGTTTGAGATTGCAAAATAGTTTTAAGTGTCTCGCCATCATCAGTTGTTTCATTTACGAGTTTTTTTTTTTTTTTTTTTTTTTTTTTTTTTTTTTTTTTTTTTTTTTTTTATTGTGGAGACCGGGAGTGTCGCCTGTATAATCTAAGACAGCCCGGCTTCGTCACGAATTAAATTTTACGCAACCAGATTGCAGAAACGCTCGCTAGGTCCAATATAATGATAATATCTGGGGTTTTACGTGTCAAAACGGCAATATGTGATTATAAGGCCCGCCGTAGTGGATGACTTCGGAAATTTCGACCATTCTGAGTTCTTTGACGTGCACCTAAATCCAAGTACACGGGCCACGTAGGTCCAATAGAAGTTAATATCGAAAGATAAAAAAAAAGTAAACCTGATGGCTTTCATCTCGTCTTTTCACCGGCATATTTAGCGAAAGCTGTTCGCGGACGGAGGCCGACGCCGACTTTCTCGCCATGGTTCAGAGTAGCTTTGAGCGAGTACCTGTGAAGCACGCACTATATCCTCACGTATCCCGGATTCCATACCGCAGTGGAAAGCTTTCAGCGTAGAGGACCGCCGATACGCAAAGGCTTTATAACTCCATAAAGGAGTGACTGTACTCTGGCAACAAGAAAGGATTACTCTTGATATTCTAGAGCTACGAGATTCGTTGCTTGTATTCATTGCTTCTAGGATTAATGGCACGCGCTACACCGAAATGGTTTTTGTGCGCTTGCGAGTGGTTGGGAAGTGCATCAAAGCATAAGGAAAGGCAGGTATCGCCTAAATTTTTTGTGCTTTTCTCTAAAATATGCATAGCAAAAAAAGAATGTTTTTATTTTCTATAAAAAAATTGAATTCGATGTCAATAAATTTCGCTTTGCTTTTTATTACGTTCAAGAAAGAAATGGAGGTAATGCGGTGTTTCGTGCATGGCATGGCGTGGCAAGAACTTCATTTCGGTCCTGAGAAAGTAGGGCCCGAGAGCAAATGCCCCCCAGGCTAAGTCGGTGGCCTCGCCCACGTAGGCACGGGTAGGCCAAAGTTTCAGTATTTAATAGTAATTAGCGTGTAAATAAATATCTATTTACACTGTAGTGTTCTATTCTTGTTTTAGAAAAACCGAATCTTTGGCTAGACATGCACGCGCAATTTGTTTGAGTTTTTTTTTTTTTCATTTCGAGCAAAACAAAATTATACTTTTGACGTCGCTTCTGAAACGCGGCACGTCGAACGATCCGTTCAACACTGCAGTACATTCACCAAAGTGATCGGCGGCAGTCATACACAGCACGTTGAGGGTAAGTAAAGACACGCTGAGTACGAGAAGGTTCAATATCTTACGTGCAATGTATCTTGCTCTTTCTTGGCCACTAGTACACAGAACTAGCAAGAATAATTTGCGTCCAGACATGTGGACGCTGTGCCTGAAGAGGTTAATGGGGCCCTGCAACCCTTTTTCAGCATGCTCAGAAAACGCTGCCGATAGGTAGTCGAGGCTCCCGAGAACACGTGAGCCAAACATTATAGCGCAACACGCGGCCTGGAACTTACAATTATTTCTCAAAGTCAGCTAGAAATCATTCCCTCTTCCCTCGACAAACGATGCCATAAATCCAAATTACCAGGTCATATACCCAAATTCATGGCCATTGACCGATTTTGAGCAGCGTGAGCTCCATAGTTACATTGCCCGCCGCGGGAGGCCGCCACGTACCCGCGCGCGTCCACTCGCAATCACACTGAAAGTAAGCCGCACGATCAAAGAAAAAAAAAAGAAAAGAAAGTGCTCAACGTCATGACGCGCGCATGACGTCACTTCTTTCCCCCGTGCCATCCCTCCCTGCTGAGCTTCCAGCGCACTCGTCGGGGCGAGAGACGACAGAAAGTAATCACAGCGTGCGACAGATCCCTGTAAATCCGCTTGTACTTGACAAATTTTTAAAAAAAATGCGGCAGTCAATTCGTGAGGCAATAAACTCCTTTAATGAAGTCATTCGATGGTTACTTGGAGAGGTGTTGCAGGGCCACCTTAAGGAAACCCAGGTGGCCAAAATTATTAGACGGCTGTCGGCGGAAGCGCAAAGCCTTTTGTTAACAAGTGTCCTTTGTCAACCATAACAAAATGAAATAGAGCAAAACAAAGCTTCGTCTTCACGCAGAGGATTCCATAAAAGAGTGAGGTTTAGTGTTTCGTCAAACGCGTATCGGTACGACGCCGTAGCAATCGACATACAGTCGTTCTAAGACGCAGCTTTGGCCCCGTCATACTGCTCAGACTGTCGTGTCAATTCTGATGGAAGTATACTTTTTATTTTTCTGCTTCCGCATGTCATACAAGATGCCACACAACAATGTCCTGCCTCTACAAGATACCAGTGTTCCGTTTTCTCTTCCGTAAACCAAGTAGCCAATGCCGTTTTGCAGTCTGCCCACGGTCCTTCCTCTCAGCAGGCATGCGCACTCGTATGTCGGGATCAGACAACATATCTTTCGTGGTTTCCGCTGACGCGAGTAGCACGTGGCTCGTCAAATATTTATGCCCCTTGCATCTCAGTGCACAAAGCGCAAAGCTTTCGTACCGTGGCATTCTTGGCCTTCAGGTTTTTGTTTTTTCTGCGTTCCCGCTCGAAGAAATCTCATCTCCGTTTCGAGACAGCCGCGGACCCCGCAGCGTCTCTCCTTTTATTCAATTCACATCACGCACTCTCACGCTGGTCAGCTGATTTTGATACACGGTAGCGGTATTCAAGTCCGGATGGGCACGTGTGATTTCGGCATAACAGTTGCATGCTATCTCCTTTGCCTCAACAGCCATTTGTTGTAGATGTTCGTCGCAAACCACTCTATCGCTAAGTTCTGATTGGAGTGGACGGGAGAGCCGGAAGATAAACGCTCAGTTGACGCCATTTTGCACTTGAGGAACGCGTAAAAGGCGCGACATTCTCACATGCGCAAGAAACAAGAAAAATAACTTGTAAAATTAACAAAAAAAATATAAATAACTGCCTGGTGAATTCGAGTCCTGATTGGAATCGATCCCTGTAGGAAATAAAGCAGTTTTTTTTTAACGTTAGAGAACAAACACGAAATTGGCGAGCTACATTCAGCAGCAGTTTCTTTCACGTGCTTTGCCTCTGTATAGCCTTCGCTTCAAAGCTAAGAAAAGTTGTACGTGAGAATGCATGTTGCACACTGCATTTGATCCCGTTTCAGTGCAAACAAGAAGTGTTTCACATTGTGTCACTGTACTTTGGGTCTCGTCTTTTTCTGGGTTTTTTTTTTTTTTTTTTTTTTGCCCGGCGAGCTGTGAACGCCATAGGCTTCGTCACCCATGCTTTCGATAATCTTTCCGCAGATGCACGGCGCTATGCTGCTGATATTTTCTTTTTAGCTTTACTATAGCCAATTGGACCCGAACACGCTACCGACGCTACTTCGCCCTCAATATACCCCTGCGAAAGTGGCACAAAAGTAAGAAACCTGAAGCGAAGTGGCGAATGAACGTAAACGTGAATCATCACGAATATCGGGGCTGCACAGATTTCTTTGTGCTAACGACTCATTTATTTATATAGGCTACTCCGTTTGCAAAATAATCTGCACACGAAGATCAAATACTGCTCGAGCACGTTGGGTGGTTCGTTTTTTTCTTGTAGAGAAAGGGCAAGAATTCGCAGGAAAAATAAAAAGAAAGAAACCGTTAGATTTGCGACCTCACGCAATGACGTCAATAGTGGCGCACACTTGGGGTGTGGAATAATATTAATAATATCTGGGGTTTAACGTCCTAAAACCACCATATGATTATGAGAGACGCCGTAGTGGAGGGCTCCGGAAATTTTGACCATCTGGTGTTCTTTAACGTGCATTGACATCGCACGAGTACACGGGTCTCTACCATTTCGCCTCCATCGAAATGCGACCGCCGCGGCCGGGATCGAACCCGCGACCTTCGGGTTAGCAGCCGAGCACCCTAGCCACTGTTCCACCGAGGCGGACTTGGGGTGTGGAAGTCATTCAGTAATAAAATTTATTCTTCATTTGCAATTCTCTCCGTTAGGTACGTTCCTTTATCCAAGAAAAAAAAATGCCGAGATGGAGAATAAAGCAAACGGCTGGCAGAGAACTTAGCCGTAGCTGATGTCCGGTGAGAGACGCTGTCCGTTGATAAAAGGATAAAGGACAATGAGACTGTGAGAAAAAAAAAAGCAACATAAGAAAGAATGAACTGTCTATTGATTCACGATTGAGAGCCTAGCAAAGATAACTCTTACGGCTCAATCCTCGTCTTCTTAAGGAACGCTATAGAAGCGCTTTTAAAGTCGTCGGTGCCAACGACGGTCGGATCTTTGTGTCAAATAATCCTTTTCCGCCAGAGGACGGACTTCGGGCTCTCGGCGCTGTGGAAACGCCTTTATCTTCTGAATGAAACGAGGGTACTAGCAAAAGACGTGCAAGGTCATTTCAGTGTATGCACAAAAGCTGCCGAATTGAAATACCTTTGGCCGTTTTTATGTCAGACGAATATTTGCAGGTTCGCGGAAGACTGAGCAATCAATGGAGTCCAAGAATTAAAGACATGAGTCGAAACTCTCCCATTTTGTATATATCTGAGTATGACCTCTTTCTTTCGTAAGGCGCGTTGACTAAGAAAACGGTTCTGTGAAACCCAGCTTACAAATACTGGGTAGATGAAATCAAGGCATCAACGGACACCCGTCTGGTCGGGAAGAATCATTGAATAAAAAAACTAGGACGCCGACCTCGTTTTTACAATGTACAATGTACTGACGTTTCAGTACCCAGAACAGGAGCCCTGTTCGCAATCTGGGAACAAGGCTCCCTGTCTGGGTGCCAAAACGCCAGTACGTTGTTTATCCTCTTGTAATCGGCGTCCTCGACTTTTTATTCAAAATCTGGGTGGCTGTCACGAGAGTGGTAGTCACGCTTGGAGATTTCCAGTAATGACATCGTCCTTGATTGGCCTCGCATGGCAACCGTAGAAGAATGATACGATGCTCTAGATTAGTGAACTGAGCGACAATGAAGTTAACTTGCGACAAGTTGCTGGAAGAGTATTTGAAGAGATAATGCTAGATTTTGTAGCTCCCTTTATGTAGCGTTCTTTAAAACGTTACCCAAAGCCGCGCCAACGAATTAAGTGATTCCCAGGCACCGAGACGCGAGTACTGCCGTGATACAGCGTCTTTATTACCCGGCGGCTCAAAACAGAAAGAGATTGCTGCTCCAGCGACACTTATATAGGCCCCCCCCACGATTCCGACGCCTGCATCGCGCGCGCGCCATCGCTCGCGTCCAGACTCCATTCTGTCATGTCGCAACACCTCCGCTCTACGGCTCGCCAAGTGGTATTGCGGTCCCGAGAGAACCACTATAGGTCGCAGGCCTATACTACATCACAGCGCTCACGCTTACTGAACAAGACTTCTACGAATTGCACGTTGAAATTTTAAGTGCGCTGCAGGCAGCCACCGCGCAAAACGCTAGCAGTGCAGTGATTGCGGCTCTGTCCGCTAGCTGTCGCCCGTTGATTTCCAACAGAGAGCGCGCGTCCAATGGCGCAGGTTTTCCATACGCCCTGCGGGGGCAAATAAAGTCGGGCTAACTGTGCGTTGCGAGGGACGTGCGCAAAATAAATTCTTGATTGTGGTGATAAAAATTTGCATTCTGTTTATGTGAGGTTCATTCTGGTATTAAGCTACTTGCCTAGAACGAAATTGAGCCGCTAATTAGGATTGATAAGATATGCGGCCAGATAGGGAGATGGCTGGGGGGGAGGGGTGTCCGTTCCATTCCCCTGCTTACTCGAAACTGATGGACCTGTCCTCACATCCTGTTCTTCTTAAACGCGCTTCTGAATATGGTGAACTAGCCTTAGATATCGCACCGTCCAAAAATGGCCATTGTATGCAATTTCTGCGATCAGTTGCGTACACAAAACGTGGGCGCACTGTCATTGCGTAGAAGAATGTCAAGACATGTATGAATGATCCGCGTAACTGTCGCGCATTAGAACGCGAGTTATCCCTTCTTCACTTCTTTCATTTTTTGTGTTTGCTGTTATCTTTCGTACCTCTTTCTCTTTTTACCAGTTCAGGGTCTCCAACACGAAATATCTTCTTGTCATAATCTCTCTTCCATGTTCTTCTGTCTCTCTTCGCTCTCTATATAGTCGTGCTGACTATACAGTGCTCAGGAGATCAGCATTCTCATTCCGGCGTGGTTGAGAACTCGCGCAACTCGTTCCACTTGCCCTATAACGTGAGCGCGTAACCGCAGCAAGTTGCCAAGCTGCAGGCCGAACGAGTTATGCTTCGAGACGGTGTCACTCTTGTGCAATTTACTGAACTCGGACCATCCCTCGCTGTCTGACAGTTCGGTGAATGGCGTGCATTCGCAAAACACGCATGCGTGTATTTTCAGTAATGTCGTCTTTGCATAGATCGGCGAACTCACTCATGAGTCGACTCACTCGGACTCACTCAGACTCAGATCAAGCCGTGAGTCTGAGTCTGAGTGAGTCCGGGTGAGTGATATTTTGGTGAGTTTGAGTCCGAGTGAGTCCAGCTGAAAAAAATTTTCTTCAGTGTGAGTCCGAGTGAGTCCGGCTCAGGAAAATTTTGGTGAGTCTGAGTCCGAGTGAGTCCAAAGCGCAAGATTTATTTCTTGAGTGAGCCTGAGTGAGTTCCACTTTTCTTTGCCGACCTATGATCCTATCTACTCATCTTCAGCATTATTATCCTCCTTACCTGAATTCACGTTTATACTCATGTCCACTCACACGTATTCCAAAGCAGTATCAGTCATACACCATTTCAATATTTTTTGATCAGAGGCGTGAATTATGTAGGGGGGGTCCCTTGACCTCCCCCGGCCAACTCTTCCAGGGAAAATCTTGATGAATATATCTTATGCTGTCATCTCTTTTACGAAAAATGTCCTTCGCAAGAACATCCTAGCAATTGACGTCAATCATGTGACTGCGCTGGACACATTACGTGAAGTTACGGAACTTAATGGCATGGAAGTCCGCTCATATATACCGTTGGGCAAAGAAGTGAGCACTGGGGTAATTTATGATGTTGACGAGGCCATTACCAACACGGACCTTACAGGCCTGATCAAGCCGGCTTCAGAAGATACCATTATTGGAAGTGTATCTCGTATCGGGACGTCACGATGTGTCAGGATTATATTTCAGGGAGAATCACTCCCATCACATGTAAAAGTGGGCCACTTCCGACACGCAGTTCGCCCTTTTGTACCGAAACCGCTTCAGTGCTGGAAGTGCGAAAAGTTAGGCCACGTGAGTAGTGTGTGCACGAACGCTACCGTCTGTTCCCGGTGCACTGGGCACCACGCCACGGACACGTGTCGGGCCACAATACTGAAATGCTCAAATTGCAACGGGCCTCATGATGCCTCTTCGAAGGATCGGTTATTCGAAGAGAGATAGAAATACTGAAGAAAAGGGTTCGAGATGACATATCACACCGAGAAGCAGCTACATCCATTACGCGACGACGGTCCCGTCACCGAAGCTGCGCCAAAGCCTTCAAAGCCTCGTTGCCTCGCGAACCACGTCCAAAACCACCTCCACCTCCTCCACTCAGGCCAAGCTCTGTTGGGTCTGACAAAGACGCTTCTGCAAGCAATGGAGCTGACGCTTCGTTCCCACCACCCAGTCCAAACGCAGCCGTGTCTAAGGATAGTGACGCTTCTACCAGCAATGCAGTTGTCGCTTGGCCCGAACTCCCAAAGCTACATGCCCCTGATGTGCGACATCCGACTTCTACTGAGATGAACACTTCATCGGTACCTCATGAACTGACGGACGAAGAGAGACAAGTTGTCGGCATGGTCAGCACCCTAGTGAGTGCTATTCGCGTGCTGCTGAGCAAGATGCAGACACCGATAGCTCGAAGCGTGTTGCAACTGCTGGACACCTTCACTCCAGTTCTAGCAAGCCTTCAGAAGTCTGTTGCTTGAGAACACACTAGCAGCACCACCATGGCTTCACCATCAACAAGATTTTGGGTGCATGGACCCGCGCATACAAGTTGCGTAAAGCAACGAATGCGCTGCTCTGATTTAAGCCACGGGATCGACTCACCCTCTGTGATGTTAAGCGCAGAACTGCCATCACGTCGAAGGCAACAGCGACTTTTCACTCCTCCTCTCTCTAACTTTTATTCCCCTCACCCACTTCCCCAGTGCAGGGTGGTCTACCCGGCTCAGCCATGGTTAACCTCCCTGTCTTTCTTTTATCCTTATTCTCTCTCTCTCTCATAACTCTTATTCCAAGGTACTATATCAAAAGGTGCCAAGAAGAGCACCGATTAGGGTGACAGATATTGGTGTCAAAGAGCATTGACGCCATGGTCGAACAAGCCAATTCTAGGCTAGCGGACTCACTCAGACTCACACCAAGCCGTGAGTCTGAGTCTGAGTGAGCCACGGTGAGTAATATTTTGGTGAGCTTGAGTCCGAGTGAATCAGTAGAAGAAAATTTTCGTGAGTATGAGTCCGAGTGAGTCCGGCTAAGGAAAATTTTGGTGAGTCTGAGTCCGAGTGAGCCCTAAGCGCAAAATATATTTTATGAGTGAGTTTGAGTGAGTTCCACAATTTTTGCCGACCTATGCATCTTTGTGTAGCAATTTGCGTAATTCTAAATCCTGCGCTCCACTACTAAATGCAGCTCCACTGCTCAGAAACCTGAGCAAGTGCGTAGCACGGGCTCCCAGCGATTCCCGTTCATAGAGTTCACCCCTGCTCCGTTTACCAAACCGTCGGTGACGTCATTGTTTGAGGTAAGCATGTAGGGTTTTCCCCGCACGAGTAGAATCTTGTTAAGGAGATTCTCAATATTGGTCAGCGACATGCGCGCTACTTTCTCCTGGGCTTTATCGCCTTCCTGCTTGTTAGGGCAGTTGAGATACGTGTCGTCTGCAGCGAGTTCCGTCAGGTTGTTTCCCCCTTGAAATATAGCAACGAAGGCGACTTAGAAGCGCCGGTGGGAGGAGCAATCGAATGCTTGTCGAGGTGGTGGAGCCCTCTCTTGCGCGGCGCGGGTGTCAGCTGCTTGCTTCCGAAACATTTTTAGTGACTTTAACTTCATTATTGCTAGTACTTCTTGATTCTGTCTGTTAATTATATTATTTTAGGCCTTGTTTCTTTATTTTAGCCCGGTTTTGAGCATTACCTACCTTGTTTTAGGCCTGTATTGACCACTTCACTTTGAACGTGATAACGCCACATAAGATCTACGGATGGACGACGGGCTGGGCCTAAAGTGCTACGCACTTAAGATTGCGCTCATATCTGAGGGTGTTTCATATGGAATTAAGTTTGCATATTCACGCAGTCCACGTTTACAGCGTCTAATCTCCCATCTGAGCGAGAAGGAACATTATTCCAGCACGGGCAACGCTTATCTAGCCTAATTATAACCTGAGTAGTTGCGATTCCACATTGACACACATTTTGAGGAGCCTGAACGCTATACGCAATCATTTCTACATTAATATCGTTATTCACAGGTTAATGGTCTCAGTATAGCACTGCTACCGAATAATTCTTGTAAAATAAATCGCCTCATATACTGTAGGTACAGGAGAAACGTCAACTATAACATGTGAGCTGCTTTGTGAACTGTCACAGACACTGAATTAACCAATGAAAAAGCTCATAGAAGTCATCGCGTTAACTTGTCCCCATCTAGAGAAATCGCTTTCCGACATTCATTAAGGCATCAACTGCAGTATTGAAAGGGAGAAATGGAAATTTTGACGCTAACTGAAGAGACTGAGCAGAATTCGGACTCGGAATGCTACTCCCATTTTATGTAAGGAATAGTGAAAAGCAGTCAGAGAAGAGGAAAATACACACATGTAAATACTAATGTGAAACAGACTGCAGCAAGCGCACTTCAAGTAATTTGCAGTCTCAGTCGGGTGTTTATCTCACAGGAACGCCAGAAGCGCCTTATACGATTCGAAGTGATGAAACATCGTTAGATAGGGAAGACCGCTGGAACCTCGTTTCAACAAGAGGACTTGTCTTCGTCGAAGCCAAGATTCAAGTAAGAAACTACGTATAATTGATGCAACTACAGAAATGTCGTGCAGGAAACGGGCTGTGCCCAAATGGGAGTCGGACATTTTTATTGCGGCAAATTTTGTTTAGCCCGAGGAGATAAAAGCCAGTAGATTAATTTCAGGCTGGCACGGCTAGACTTTTTCCCTTTGCCACGACGTGATAAGCTCTTACAGAATGACGCGTCCATCTCCATTTGATGTGCCACTTTTTAACTGAAGGGTACCTCAGTTTGTTCTTAATTTATTTTGTTGCTCTTATAATATTTCGCACGTGCTTTAGTAATATCCGTGTTTGTCGGTGCAGACGTGATGCACACCCGAATATCGCGTGTAAGGCGAAGTAGAGAGGAGTGCTATGATATTGTGGAAAATATATTTCAGTGGACAAATAAAAAACACGAAACACAAAAAAGTGACAACAATAAACGCTCGATACATATGTGGGTGCGATAAGGGCCCACCATTGAGCAACGCGCATGAAGTCACATTTCACGCTTCGTGTTATTGCATGTGCATTTCAGACCCACTGCAAGAAATGGTAGTTGGAAACGACACCCAGAACACTCCTTACCGATGAGCACGGCTTGATTTGTGGCAAGTGCGCCTACGTCAGTCCTGTCGTACGCAGTCAACCACAATTCCCCAAGCCGAATGATAGCTTTTTTTTATACGTTTCTGTCCTTACTTATGTAATTTTCTTCGGTGGCAAAGAGTTTAAAGGGGCTCTGCAACGTTTTTTCAGCATGGTCAGTAAACACTGCCGATCAGTAGTCGAAGGTCCTGGGAACGCGGGAGCCAAAGCGCAGCTCGCGGCCTTCAATTCACACTTAATTTTAAAATTCAGCTAGAAATCGTTCCCATCCACTGCCATTGAGTACCGTGAGCTGTATAGTTACCGTGGCCGCCGCGGGATGCCGCCACGTGCCCAGGCGCTCGCTCGCGATCACACTGAAAGTAAGGCGCGCGGTCGAAAAAAAAATGTTCAAGGTCATGACGCGCGCTGACGAACGGACGCTTCTTCTTACCCCTTTGTCACCCCCCCCCCCCCCCAGTCGTAGCTTTCAGCGTGCTCGCTGGTAGGAAATTAGAAAGAAACGGCCTGAAGCGTGCGACAAATCCCTGTAACTCCGCTCGTACTTGACGGATTCTAAAAATTTTCGCAGCAGTCAATTCTTGAAGCAATAAGCTCTTTTCATGAAGCCAATCGATAATTACTTGGAAAAGCGTTGCAGGACCCCTTTAACGTATGGTGGTATTAAGTAAAAAGTATGGTGGTATAAAGCTAAATGTAGAAGACCTTCGCTGTTGGTACCGAAATGGACACATGAAATCACGGTGCTACTTTTTCTAGCTGCGCGATGCTTTTGTCGCCCATACAACACGGTTGTTGTGATACACTGAACATTTCATAATTATGAGCGCCAGGTATGCAATGCTCTACTGCAGGTACATCACCCTATTAATTATGGTCAGATGTCACACAAACAGGCCCTTTTACCGTGTACCATGTTAAAAGGTGGCGTTAATGTATGCCGTGCCTGTTAAGTCGACATCAAGCAATATTCACAACGCCGCCAGCAGCATTGCATAATGCCACATCAAAACGTAAAAAGTGGGCTGCAGGGAAGTTCATCTGATGCAAGGGACTGAAGGTGCCGCGCAGCATCCTTTCTATAGAGAGTCGTATGGGCATCCTCCAATACTGTTGATGAGCCGGGTGTGCAGCTTCATCGGCGTGGTTGTTGTCGACCATTCCGCAATGACTCGGCAACCATTTAAATATAATACATTGTCCGCTCTCGAGCGCTTGGTGGTACAATCATGCCTTATTTCATACGCTAGCTGCTCGTGTAATCCATGAGGTAAGGCAAACAGGCTCAAGGACTAGCTGGCTGCTTGAGTATGTACTCCACTGCACCTTGAAGCGCTGCGAGTTCTGGTGCTGCTGACGTCGTGATGTGAGAAAAGTTAAACTACAAATATATACGTCAGACGGAAGAACCACTGCTCCGTTAGAGCTGCTAGAATTAGTGAAGTCATCAGTGTTAGTGTGTCAAAGCAGGTTTCATTTAGGAGGCGCCGACAACTGCTTCAAGGCTAGTGGTGACAGATGTATACCTTCTTTACGATTCCAGGAACCGACAAGGCACACATCCCTAGACACCACAATACAGATGCCGGGCGCTTCGCAGGCTTGAAGCCAGATGATAATGAGTGATCACAATTGCGCACAACGAAGCATGTGGCCTCCGCGCTGGCAAACACACGAAATCATGCGATTATATCTGTTACAGGTGTCAAATGTGGGCTCTTAACGTCTCAACCACAATATAAGTTGTGACCGGCTGTTTCTGTGCAATATGCAGCTGTCAAAGGACATCAGGGAAGGCCAAGACATGTCCGAAGTGCTTGTGCTTCGTGCGTAACATGGAGCTGTGAACAAGCAGCGCTTCCCCGGGAAGTGACGCACTTATCTAAATATAGAGAAGATAGATTTACCTTCCTGTGACCGTGCGAACTTAGAGTAATTTGTGTTGAACAAGCCACTTCGATGCTATTTATCAATAATGTACTTGCACTTCTGCCCACCTCCGATCCTACTTCGTACAAAAAAGAGATGACGGGAAAGGCTTGAGCCACTGAAGGTGCAAGCTTTCCGTCATATGGTGTGATTGGGATAAAGATCTAGTCTTCCTTCGGAGCATGTTGCCACTGTGCCTATAATTGCATGCGAAAGTCAAGATACCCTGGCTACACATGGTATCAGCTAATCCATGCGCCAATGACTAGACAAAGCGCTTGTCAAAGTGTGCGACCTGAGCGCCATCTTAAAGGGCCAGTGAACAAATTTTGCAAATAAGTGCTGTAATAGGGACGTTACAGGGTATGGAACAACGGGACTTTGGCTGGTTTCGGTTTCTCGCTCGGCCTTGCCGCCCTCCTCGGCAACCGGCAGGGTAGGCGTAGCCCGCTATCGTGACTATACCCACTTCGGTGACGTAACACGAAGTCAGTGTTTACGTCATCGGCACGCAGCCAACGATCGAGCAAGGCTTTCTTCCCGTGTCGCTGGTGTCAAAACGACGAAAGGGTCCCCCTAGCGGAGCGGTGAAGAAGTGCAGTAAATGCGCGGCCCAAAGCCACATCACCGCAGGGCCAAAGCGCTGTTTCGTAGTGCACAGGACCAATCAAGGAAGTCGGTGCTACGCAAAGTTGCCCATCGGCAAGTTTACGTCCCTTCGCGTACGAGGAGGATTGGACAGGCGCTGAAGAGCGGCGCGGGAATAGTTTTAAATGCGAATGCATTTCTTAGTCGGGCTATGGCAGGCGTCGGTGTCCGCATCTCTCCGCTCTCACTCCCTCTCCCATAGCAACAGCTGCGGGAGCGCGCGCATATCCTCGCCCCTAGCAACCGGAGCAGGTGGTGCGGGTGGAGTAGCGGAGAGTGAGTGGAGAGGAGGAGCGTGCTCTGGTGTGTGAGGGCGCTCGCATCGCGGGAGCTCGGCGGAGCTCCCGCGTGTGTGGAGAGAGTGTAGGAGAGGGTAGGTGCAGTGCGTCGCCGCTCCTTCTCTCGCCGTTCGCTCTCTCTCCTCCCTGCGCCCCACTCTCCCGTACGTTCGCTCGCACGTATATATATATATATATATATATATATATATATATATATATATATATATATATATATATATATATATATACAAATAAAAAAAATTAAAAAAAAGAAAAAAAAAGTAGAAAAAAACAGGCGCTGCGCCGTACTCCCGACCGGGCTGCAGAAATTAGGCGCCTTTTCCTTCTTCGAACCACAACCACCATATATAAATGGAGTGAAGCGCGCGCGAAATGCATTCGCATTTCCTCACGATTCCCTTCGGGGAGGTGGGGGGCATTTTTTTCAAAATGGAGCGTCTGCGCGGCGAGCAGCGCTGTGACATTCATAGAATGTGACCGCCGCGGCTGTCTGCACGATTTGGCGAGCTTGCTTGGGAGATGTAAAAAAAAAAGAGAGAGAAAAAAAAAGAAAAGCTGGAGCCTGTTTTCTGGCCCTTTAAGGTTGATTATTTGCTATATAGCTTCCATGCATTTCTGAGCGACAGGGGCAGGCTTTGCAAAGCCAGAGGAAGTTATCGCTTCAAATTGCGTCGCTGGCACATCCCTCTCCCCATTCACTATCCTTCATCTATCACTGCATCATATTTGGCTTGCTTCAACACTGCATGCTATCAGTGTAACGCCAGGCATCCTGGTTAAGAGAATTTTAGAGTGCACGGAAACCGGAAACACCTTGCCTATGACAGAACTCGGCATGGCATGTTCACTAAAAGGAATATGTTCACACACACACACACAATATATATATATATATATATATATATATATATATATATATATATATATATATATATATATATATATATATATATATATATATATATATAAAGGGGGGGGGACGAAGTCTTCTAGCCGCCCCCCCTCATCCTGGCAATTCCTAGACTTGTCATGAGTTGATGGATATAACCCATCTCGCTGAACATATACGAGTGCGCTTACAAGGAGCGTTTTTTTTTTTTTTGGGGGGGGGGGGGGGAGGGGGGCATTTCGTTTAAAAGGCAAGTAGTTGCTCTCACCTTTCGCAGGGTTTTCGTTCTTTCAACTCAAAAATAGCGTTTTCTCTTGACACCTGCCATACACAATGACAGGCTGGAAATACGTTTATCTCGAACTGACAAGCTGTGCTTCGTGCTTTCCGTAATGCATCGACTTAACTAGACGCAATCTTATAATGTAAGCAACACTGAAGCATTAAAGAATCACGACGAAACAGATTACAAGAATGTCGAAGGTGAAGCGACTGGTGGGTATACCGTTCGGAAACATCGCTCGAAGTGAGCGTATCAGAGTACAGCAGTGCCCGAAGCTATTAAATTGTTCGGTTATATATATATATATATATATATATATATATATATATATATATATATATATATATATATATATATATATATATATATATATATATATATATATATATATATATATATATATATAACGTACACTCTAAGAAATAATCGAGTAAAAAGAGTGTCCTTTTGCTACACAACTATAATCCTCATCTACCTCGCGTACTTTCCTGGCGTTATCACCGCCGTCCCGGCACTTCCCGGTCACGAACGCCGCGCGCGTTATCGGCGTGACATAGCCTTCTCGATAGGAATGCGCCGAGAGCCGGGTTTTCAAGAGAGGAAACATGAGCAAGCCCGATGACGATTATTGTTGTGTAGCAGAAATACTCCTAAAATACTCGACTTTTTTTTTTTAGAGTGTATGAACAAGGCGGTGGTAGGAGAAGCCGACGAAGAAGAAGTGCGTGTGCATTAGAATAAATGGATGATATCTGAACCACGACGTATCTCTGTTCTCTAACGTCACACAAGTCGACAGGATCGACCTCATCGACCTGCCATGGCTAGGCCAAAGCCTCCGCTCAACATACCGATGTACAAGGGAACACCAGAAGACGTCCCCGTCGACAAGTGGCTACTCCTTTTCGACACGAAGGCAACCGAGGCATCATGGACACACCACGATCGGGTCAGTCACTTCAGCGAATACATCGAAGGGGAAGCGTTCAAGTGGTACCTGACAGAGATTTTCGGCAACGACGAGACCTGGGACGATATAAAGCGCGACATGCGAAATCGCTTTGCTACGACTGACGGAGATGCCTTTCGACTATTCATCCACTACCGGCTAAAAGGAGGGCAGACCATCAAGAATTACTACGACGAGAAAAAACGACTGGGCTCCTTCGCCGACCTTAAAGAGTGCCACATCATTTCTGGACTGACTGACGGTGTTCCTCCTGATGTGGAACTGGCGCTCGCCGGACTGTCTTTCAACTCGTCATCAGAGTGGCTCGCCGCTGCCCAAAGGGTCGAGACATCTTTAAGACGGGTGAGAGGAATTTCCGTTACTCGTACTCCTAGTACTACATCAAGAGCTCCACGTGTCTTCAGCAGACCGCAGCAGCCAACATTGACTTTTCGACCTCGTGTCCCACAAAATGAATGTAGAAATTGCTCAGCTGCTGGTTTCCCACGACAGTTTCATTGGCACAACGAATGTCCGCGCCGCGGCAACGTGTCCGCTATTGAGACTAGACCGGGAAACGAGGAGAGCGACCCAGAGTTTCATTAATACAGTTCGATGCTCTCATCAACGGAAGACCAGTAACTGCAATTATTGATGCAGGAGCAACAATTACTTGTATCAGTGAAGATGTGTACAAACAGCTCAAGCTTCAGTTGATGAGAGACTCCAGCATCATGGTGCAGCAAGTTACTTCAAGCATTCGAGCTTTGGGTCGCGTAAACATTCAATTGCAAATTGGGAATGTCACAAAGAAAGTTTATGTACACGTTCTGCGAGGCATGAGAACACAATTAATTCTTGGCCTAGACAGCGCTTCGTACTTCAATCTTTCTGTAAATTTGGAAAGCCAGTCAGTAACACAAGGACGTGAAAATTTGAACCTGTCGAATCACAATGAAAAGAAAACCACTAAAGCACCGCTGATGAGAACCCTGAATTCAGAAAACTTGCCAGAACATGAATCAGCAGTGCTCGACTCTCTTTTAAATAAGTATGACGAGATCTTCTCGAAATCCCAGACAGATATTGGATGCATCACAACTGAGCAACATAGGATTGCACTTGCCAATGCTGTCCCTATTCATCGAGCACCATACAGATGTTCACAGGCCGACAAAGCGGAAATTAACAAACAAGTTGACGCCCTCATTAAGCAAGGTGTTGTGAGGCCTTCATTGTCGCCCTATGCCGCACCGGTCATCTTAGCGGAAAAGAAAGGCGAAGGAAGTACTCGTCTATGTATTGACTATCGCAAGCTCAATGCCATAACGGTACCCGGCTATCAACCAATTCCACGTATAGATGACATTCTGGACCGCTTGGGAAAGGGCGAACTTTTTCACTACGCTAGATGTAACGTCGGGATACTGGCATGTCCGAATGCATCCCGACGACGTTCAAAAAAACTGCGTTTGTCACGACTAATGGTCATTGTGAGTGGTTGGTAATGCCGTAAGGGTTAAAGAACGCTCCGGCTACATTTGAAAGAGCCATGAAATCAATAATAGCCAAACATCAGCTCACTAATGTTAGCAATTACTTTGACGATGTGGTCGTATACTCGGAGACATTTGACGATCATATACGACACCTCGAGGCACTGTTGAAAGCTCTTAAAGACGAGAACGTAAAACTGAAACGGAAAAAGTGCCAGTTTGCAAGATCCAGCATTGAATACTTGGGCCACAAAATTTAACAAGGAATAGTGACCTCTAAGCAAAGTAACGTGGCTGCAATACTCAAATTTCCGACACCTAAACGAGAGAAAGACCTCCAGCGTTTATTGGGCACTGTAAACACTTACCGTCAGTACATCCCTCATTTCAGCGACATCGCTCTCCCACTCACGAAACTACTCCACAAAGGAAGCAAGTGGACGTGGACAGAAGCATGCGAGCAAGCTTTTCGGGAACTGAAGGAGCGCATAACTGAAGAACCGGTGCTTCGCATATACGACACTTCGAGACCATGTACTGTGAATTGTGATGCATCTGGCGAAGGCATTGGTGCAGTGCTGAAGCAACCTGACGACAAAGGCAAGGAACATCCAGTTGCCTATTACTCCGGCAAACTACTTAAGCACGAGGTCAATTATGCTGTTACAGAAAGAGAATGCCTTGCCATTATAGATGCCATTGATAAATGGCCATTGCTACCTTCATGGAAAGCCATTCACTGTTGTAACGGATCACTCTGCACTACAGTGGCTGAATATTAAGAATCCACAAGGTCGTCTCTTCCGGTGGTCGTTGAAACTATCGATGTATGAAGTAAACATCAAACATCAAAAGGGCATAAGTAACGTCGAAGCAGATGCACTCTCCAGAGCCCCAATAGTTCAACTTCTGTCCCACGATGAACTTCAACGATGCAGCAATGAGCGCCCAAAAGGAACGTATTCGTTGGAAAACAACGTAGTCATCGTCAAAAGAAAAGGACTAAGGAAGATCTATGTGCCCCACGAACTGCGCCCAACCATTCTTAAGAACGCACATCAACATTTTGGGCATGTCGGAGTGAAGAAGACACTATCACTCTTGTCGCCGCAATATTATTGGCCGGATATGGTAGCCGATGTTGCCACCTACATTCGGCATTGTGATACATGCCAGAGATGCAAGAAGACGAAAACAAAGAAGTATGGGACACTTGAATCCCTGCCTCCTGCTGAAGAGCCTTTTGACCTTTTTGCGATGGACACCATTGGGGGGATTTTGTGGATATGGCTCATCAAAAAGGTTTATCCACTTGGTTATTGACCATGCTACTCGCTACGTATGGGCGTTCGCCCATAAAAGTGAGAACAGCGACGCCTACATCTCATGCTTAAAAACCATTTTTGCTGCCGGAAAACCACGGAAGTTTCTTTCCGATCGTGGAACAGGATTCACTGCAGGAAAATTTAAACAATTTCTAAAACATAACCGAATATACCAACTCTTCACCTCATCTCATCATCCGCAATGCAATGGTATGAACGAGCGGACAAACCAGACCATCGTAACCAGACTTAAGTGCAAGATCAATGACGAGCCACGGAAGTGTTGGACTAAGCTGCTGTCGGAGGTAATAGACGAGTACAACAGAACGCCTCACGAAGTTACCGGCTACGCACCGTCCTTCCTCATGTATGGAATTCCATCTTATCCAACTGTACTGAAACAGCGAGAACAAACGGTGGAAGAAGCACGGAAAGCTGCTGTTAATAATTCTATCGCCTACCACAATAAGAACAAAGTAATCTATGATGATAAATTTCTTCCGATTGAGTTCCAAGTCGGTGACTTCGTACTTTACGATACACCATGGCATCCCAACAACGGCAAACTGAGTTCCGTCATGGAAGGTCCCTACAAGATTCTACGCAAAGTCTCACCAGTGTACTATGAGATCAGCCGCTCCGTGTTGCCCTTAGGTAGAAATTCGGACATTGTTCATGTTAGCAAACTACGACGTTATTTTGTACCTTCTGAACTGAGACTGTATCGAGGGGAGGGGGCAAGAGTGTAACGTATGAACAAGGCGGTGGTAGGAGAAGCCGACGAAGAAGTGCGCGTGCATTAGAATAAATGGATGGCATCTGAACCACGACGTATCTCTGTTCTCTAACGTCACATATATATATATATATATATATATATATATATATATATATATATATATATATATATATATATATATATATATATATATATATATATACAGGTGCGCTGCGTTTATCAGACGCATGTAGCGCGTGATACACTTAAAATAATAAGGTGGGGTTTTGTTTTCTTTTCTCGTATCGCTTTATTTATTTTTTCTGTTTTTCTTTGCTCTCTTTCTTTAGCTAGCATTAACCGCCGTATTCATGAACCGACCTTAACTTATCGCGGTAAGGCTACTTACGAAAGGAAGGGAAAAGTACAAGTATAAGAAAAGCATAAGGTGAGTTTCAGAAACCTGCCTTATCTTGTCATAAGTGCGCCTTATGAAAGGCGTCCTAGTATATGCCCTGGGAGCGAGATAAGGTGAATTTTTGCTACAAAATGATTACCTCGAGCAACAATAAATTAGTTTTATTGCAAGCAACCAACAACAGTATGCACAGAAGCAGCCGTACGTAAACAGCAGAAATGTTTGTTGGGGCACTGGGAGTTTTAGGGTGAAATACACGTGTTTCGTCTAGCCACATTTGTTCAACCCCCGTCGACGCAGTGGGGTCGTGAGTTCACTGTTGCTATTTCGACGTCTTGTGCGTTTTTCATGTGTTCGTTGATGGTATTTTCCCGCTCGCCTTCGGCATTTGTCGTTTTCGTTCGCTTTTAAATTTCACTTGATTGTTTGAGCAGTTTTACAGTATATTTTCTTTACGAAGTTGCATTTATTATGGAACGGCGCACTGTAGTGAACTTCACCGACGAAGAGTGCCGCGTCGTGACTGATTTTGTCAACAACTACCGTTGAAAACATGAAGACGGACGCCGTGTCCCTTCAGAAAAAAAACAAAAAACGTGGACGCAGCTCGTGATAGAATTCAACAGCCGTCATAATGTGCATCCGTGTACGGCCGACCAAACAACTAGAAAAGTGTTAGCGCCACTTTGTGAATTTTTACCAGTACGGGAAAGTGTTTTTGCAATCAAGGCACATATCCGCTGGACTGTATAATCGTCACACGGTCGGCTGCGAGGCATTGACAAGGTCGCCGCTCCCAAGTTGAAACGTGCCCACTCCATAAAAGCGCGATGCGATGAGCAGCTGCATAAGAGGCGGCACAGGGAACCCACGACCGTTGATATTTTCCTGCAGAAACAGCACAGCGAGCAGCTTCTTCACGGCACTTTTTGTGAAGCGGGGGCGGCACAAAAATTAATGCTTGTCGTTGGTCCCCACCGGGTTCCGTCGATCCTTGAGAACTCGCCGTGGTGGTGACGTGTATACGTACGCTGTGTTGTTCAATATTTCTTCATTGCGGTCCACATAATGAACGAACTGCACAAAGTTGGACCCCCGCCATGTTGTTTAAGGAAGCCTTAAGGTAGGTCATAGGCTACCTTAACCGAGCCTTACTTAAGTACGAGGAAAATTCCGCGATAAGTACAAGGTAGGTTCTTGAAACGCATTAAGGGCGGACTTATGGCTAAGGTAGACTTAAGTCACAAGTATAAGGTTAAGTTAGGTTTGTGAATACGGGGGTTAAGATTTTCAAGAGAACTGTGGCTAGTCGCGAATATGCGGCACATGGGCTCTTGTCCGTACTGTATGAAAACTACTGCCCGTCTTCTGTAGATTGTATAGCGCAGAGGTCTCAAACTCATCTCAGCCAGCGGGCCGCAGTCACGCACTTTAGACACGCAAGGGTCTGCACAGGGAAGAAAGTAAAGGGGGGGGGGGGGGGAGGTGTAGTTTGCACAACTTGTTAGCAAACGTTACCATTTGAAGAAACAACAAACCTTTCCCATATCTCACATACGGGTCATTTCCATAGGCGTGCGAATGAGGGGGGGGCAGGGGGGTCGCCCCCCTAGTCACATAAGAGGGGGGGGGGGGGGGCGAACAGTCTGCCTCATACATTGACTTAATAGGAAGGAGGGGCGCTGCGACGAGCCTTCGCTACCCCTGAAGGGGAACCCTGCGCATGCTCATGGTCATTTCTGAAGGAGATTTGGCGCCAGGATTCGAACATGTCGATACCGATCGCCAAAATGACGGTAAATCTGGACACCGATTCTAAAATAGTTTTTGTTTCCCGGCTATGTTTCAACACAAGGTGACCACGTGAGGCGCCTCACGAAAACAATGCTTTAGATCGGTGAGGCCTGTGTAGCTCACGAACATGCTTAAGAAAATTAAAAAAAAAATGTCGGACGAAAACAGTCAGGTGTGGGCCGCGGGCCGCAAACAAGAGAGTCGCGGGCCGCGTGTTTGAGACCCCTGGTATAGCGCAACTGATCGACGGGACGCAAGAAAGGTACACACACAACAAAGCGCTATTTTCAACAATGAATTTTATTCCCTTTTTTGGCGGAATAAAAGAAACATGAGCGTCCTCGTTTACACAGTTTACACACTGATGAGCAAAAAGGACAAGATAAGGTAACGATGTCAGGATTGGTCGTGAGGGGGGCGACTGGCTAGAAACTTCTTATGCGCAAAGTTTATGTTGTATGCAAACCGGTTTTAGTTTCCCTTAATATGGAAAAAAAGAATCGTTCCCATTATAATGTAAACACGTACGGGTGAACAGAACCCCTGTTGCGTCGCAGTAGTAAAAGAAGAACATTAATATTTTAGTGTCATATATACCCATAGGTCGGCAAAAAATGTGGAGCTCACTCAGACTCACTCATGGAAATATATTTTGTTCTTGGGACTCACTCGGACTCGGATTCACCAAATTTTAGGGGCGAAGCTCCTTAGGGTGTGGGTCTGTCCCTCCTCTGTAGTCGTAGTAGTAGGTAGGTAGGTAGGTAGGTAGGTATGTAGGTAGGTAGGTAGCCACGTATAGTGGAATGTACCCACTCCACGTGATAAAGATGACGATGACGCAATATAGTGGAATGTACCCACTACACGTGATAACGATGAAGTATAAGCGCGTTCCAGTATAGTGGAATGTACCCAATACACGTGATAAAGATGACGATGACGCCTGATGACCATGAAGAATAAGCGCGTTCCAGTATAGTGGAATGTACCCACTACACGGTGATAACGATGACGATGACGCTGATGACCATGAAGTATAAGCGCGTTCCAGACCACACATTCTCTTTCTGCCATGGATGAAAACGATCGAGCTTCGCTCACTCATCATCATTCATTGCGTGGATATGGCGTGATTTTTTTCCTCAACCGGACTCACTCGGACTCAGATTCAGTGAAATTTTTCCCAGCGGGACTCGCTAGGACTCAGACTCACGAAAATATAATTCACTTGGACTCACTCAGACTCCGACTTACGGCTCAATCTGAGTCTGAGTGAGTCTGAGTGAGTCTGAGTGAGCCGACCCATGAGTCCGTTAGCGTACAATAGGCTTTTCGAACTTGGTGTCAATCCTCTTTAACACCAGTATCTCTCGTAATCGGTGCTCTACTTGGCATCTTTTGATCTTGTACCTTCAAATATGAGATATCAGTGGTTGCAATCCAGTAAAGACATTTTTATTGAAACTCACATGAGATATTTTTATCAAGAATTCCCGGGAAAAAAATTTTCGGAGGCGGGGGGGGGGGGGGGACTCACGGCACCCCCCCCCCCCTCCTCTGTAAGTCATGCCTCTGATCAATAAATATTGAGCTGGCGTATGAATGATGGTGAGTGTGAGTTGGCGTGAGTATAAACGTGAGCCTTCGTAAGGCTGATAGTAAGGCTGAAGTTGAGTAAATAAAACCATACATCGGTAAAAAAGTGGGCCGCTCACTCAGACTCACTCAAATACATCTTGAGCTCAGGGCCCACTCGGAGTCAGACTCACCAAAATTTTCCTCAACCGAGCTCACTTGGACTCAGACTCACCAAAATAATTACTCGCCCGGGCTCACTCAGACTCAGACTCACGGCTCCATCTGAGTCAGAGTGAGTCCGAGTGAGTCGACTCATGAGTGAGTTTGCCGACCTATGTATATACCGACCTCGGCCTCATCGGACAACGGTAGCGCTAGCGAGACAGCTCGATATACCAGCTCTTAAGTTACAATGTCCTCGTCATTCCAAACTAGTAAATGACGGACATCGAAAGAAAATTTCGAGTATTCAGTTCACAGCCCTGCACTATTCGTGTACAGAACAAACCAGTCTTGAAAGTCGTCTTCATTAACCACTACCCGCTCCTAATACTGTTCCGAGGGCTATCTCAGGGCACGAGGCAGTCTGCAGGCTGCCACAGTGTGTCCTTTTTTCGAAAGCTCATTCATTCCGTGCTGCACTGCGCCACAGCGTTACCTGTGGCTTCAGCAGAATCCAGCACACTGTCGTCCATCTTCTTCGCCGCTGTCCAGGCTCTGTTGTATATGAACGACCATTCCCTGTCGGCTCCCTCTCAGTGGTAACCATATTACGACAATAGCCTCGCCACTTATCGATGCACAACGCCTGCGAACGTCCTTCACTGGGCCCTCACGCCTGCAAGCTTGTGAGTGTTTATGCATGACTGTGTGGACGCTTTTTCTTTCTTTCTTTTTCTTTTTGCCCGCGTATGTCGAGACTGAGTTTGCTAGAGAGGCCTATGTCTTCCATCATGGTGTCCCTCATGCCCTCCTTACCTCAGGGTGCTGCGGACCAACCAGATAATGCTTCTCGTTAATCCTCCTGACCTGATTTATACGTTTTGAGCTACCTTTCTTACGGGGTATGAAAGAAATAATCGCGTACGAATAAATATATTTACTAACGTTCATACACACATTGCGGCGCGAGTTTGTTCCTTAGTTTGGCGAAGAGTAAAAGAAATGCCGATGCGTTTAATTACTCGTCTGTTGAATGGTTAATATACTGAACGTTAACCCGAGCAGAGTTTATTGCTTACGAATGACGGTAGATAACCGTGACGGACGTTCCGTACGCAATATTTAACTGTGGCTCACTGCTGCACCCGAACTTAAGGTTTTTCCTTGTTTTTAGGCGAAGAACACTTCTCAAACTTTCCTTCGGGCAGAACATTCGTCTGCACAAAGATTAAAAACAACGAACCAGCAGTGGCTGACTCTCTGAAGCGCTGATATGCACAGTTGTGACGGTACAAAACACATTGCTTTGCTGTTTCATGTCACGGCGAAAGAAAGAACGACAGACAATTGGTGATCGGTCGCTTTCTTTAAAAAAGAAAGAAAAAAAACGTCCTTAGACCGTCTAAATAGAATCGCGCAAACAGTGCAATCGACCATATGTTCTCGCACGCAGTTCAAGTAACGACAAAAGAGGCTGCTTGGACAAATCGCCTTCGCTTTGGCGTCCACTATGGCGCCCAGAGCAATTTGTCGCCGTCTTAAACGGAGAGTAAACAATTGACAAGGCCTCCTCCACAGACACCACCTGAGGCAGTGTCGCGGATGCCGGAGGGACGCGAATGAACGTCTTGGAAATAAACCAGAGCTCAAGTTGACCGCTGCCTGCCGTGGTGTTGGGGATACATGGAAGCAGCAAAAGGACGTCTCGACACATGGTCCCGGGGACTGCCTTATGCGCATTGTACGCCTTTAATGCCCGCTGGAGAGCTTTTAGTCAAAGTGTCTCGCTTCTGCGGTTACTTGCGGCCAATGCTTTCGTCGGACCAAAACGTATCACAAGGAGTAGCAAGGCGGTTAATGTGCACTCGGTTACACAAAAACACTCGACGAACATGTACTCCGCAATCACGAGCCCCTAGAGCAAGGGGTCTCAAACTCGCATCACCCTTCGGGACCGCAGTTACCAAATTTAGTCGCGCAGAGGGCCGGCACAGTGAATGAGTGGGAAGAAGCAGGGGGGGGGGGGGGGGGGGGGCAGACCAGAAAGCTTGAACAAAATGTCAGCTAACGTTGCCATTTCAAAGAAGGTCTTTCCCATATTTTCTGATATAAGGGGTCATTTCTAAAGGGCATTTGGCGTCAGCTTTCGAGAAGCATATCTATACCGATCTACACAATGATTAAAATCACGACACCGATCCTGAAATATAATATTTTTGTTCCGCGGTTATCCTTCTACACAAGGTGACCGCGTGGGTGCCTCAATGCTTAAGGCCAGACTCGTCTGGGTAGCTTACCCGCCCAAAGCGTTATTAATTACGATAGGCGAGAAAATAATGCGAGCATCATTTAGTAATATCACGAACTGTCACAAAGCCATAAAATAAATATGGGACGAAGACTGCCATGGGCAGGCCGCGGGCCGCACGCAAGAGGTCGGCGGGCCGCATGCGGCCCGCGGGCCGCGTGTTTGAGACCTTTGCCCTAGAGGGACATATTTCTCAATTTCTCCACATTCTGAGCGCAGAACGTACGCCGCTGCGCCTGTCGCAGAGTTTTATTTGAAAATAAGGAGCTTGTCTTGAAATAAAGCAAAGGAAGTAACCGCTAACAAATATCGGAATATAGCAAGAAGCAAACGCATGCAGCGTAAGTGCCTTCCCGTTTGCTTTTACTTCAGTGTCACATTGTCCTACCATCGCCAAGTGTTATGCTGAGTTATGTGGCCACGCAGATGTGAGCAAACTGGCCTGGTTCTATACAATCGTGACTGGGCTCTCTGCACCGCAGGAACGCAACACACACTCGCTTCTCAGTGTGTACTTAGCGCCGTTTGCCTGTAAGGGAAGATGGGGTAGATGAAGGGTTCTTCGGAAGCTGTTCGCGTGTTCGTATACGCAGAGCTGGTGACATGTGCGATGAGCGACGATGATCGATCGCTGGGTCCCTAGTAATAAAGCGGGCCGAATTCCGACACATATCTGCGACACTTTCGGAGCCTCTCCCTCGCGGGCACTCCTGTCATGCATGAGTGGGCTCTGGATATGGCGACACCTTTGTGAAACGCTGGAGAAGGTCCCGCGGCTGCTCAGCGGCCCGTTTACGACTCATCTCGATGACGGCTCTCTGCGTGCTCCAGTGGCCATGGCGGGGACCAATGTACCTTGCAGACGATGGTTAATGTTCCGCTCCAATACGCGATCTGAGCTCCATAGAACCTGGAACATACGAACGAACGAACCGCATTCCACGTAGTAACAGGAGGCAAAAGTGGAAGACGAAATTGGACAGACTTTGGAGCATACCGCACGAACAGTTTGGGCAAGCGCCTGACTGCGCAGCGAGCATGCAGCACTACCGCGGTTCCGCTATCGAGTCGGGCTCAGTGATTGTGGTCGCTCTTGTCATGATAGCATATGTATAATTTATTTACGGCACTAAACAAGTCACAACCGGCCTGGAAGCTACGATTACTATCCTGGTCTGTCACAAGGGAAGTGAGTTGAGTGACGCAAGGTTATTCAAGAATACATCTGATCAAATAACGTAATCTTAATCTATGCAGCTCGAAATTTTAAACCTCAAATTTTTCAATAACGCGGAAGGTAGGTTTATAACGAAGGACGATAGCGTCACTGGAGCCAAAAATTCTCGCACACATTTAAAGCACAGCGCAAAAGCCAGGTCTCATTCGTTCACGTTAATTCCTTGTACTGTACATATTGCAGCCAACGGGCATAGTTACGAAAGAAAAGCGAGAAAATTCTGCTCTGAATTAACTTTCCCTTTCTTTCGATCCTGCTAAGTATTTCATGCCGTTAACAGTATAAGCGTGTATTCGCGATGCGCAAAGCGCCGACGACGCCACCTGCTGCCACGGGTCAGAAGCGTTGGCGGGCTCGGGCGAGCAGTGTTCCCGCGAGCGTATAGGCGAGTGCACGGACGGATGTGTTTTTCATCGTGATTTAACAATTCTGTCAGCCTTCAGCGATGTCAAATTATAACTGCTGCGTTGTTGGCTGCTCAAACACATACAAAAACTCGCCAGGAAAGCACTTTTACAAGTTTCCGGTGCTGTTTCATGAGCAAGAGCGACAGCGGCGGTGGATTGCGGCTGTCCGACACAGAAGGTAAGCAATCGCGCTTTGTTTACAGCAGTGTTAGAACGACTACCGTGTTTTTATTTCTCAATTTATGTCGCTACGTCTTCAGCGAACGTTAGTATGTTTATACTTGGTCGCCTCGCCTGCATTCTGGACGCTACGATGAACATGAAGCTGTTGTTACTGATGAGATGCGATGTCTCTCTTGATAAACGAATGGCGCGAAGCGCAAGGCCAGAGAATGGGGGGGCAGGTGACGGTTCCTTTACAAAAGCGCCGTGCAATCACACGTGTGCTGCACGGAATCGGCTGCATTCTACCTATTGATGGCACTGGAATGCGATCATTGGTGCAGAATGTTCGCTGCGCGCTCGCCTCAACTTTACGCATATTGGCTGTACAACATGGCACCTGTGAGCATTGAAGAATTTTGACAGGATATTCAATCTCCTATTGAATGCCTCGTAACATGACTTCATGCTAATAGGAAACACCCGATCTTTAAACCTTGATGTCTCCCACTAATGCTCATTCGCTTTACACAAGCTGTGTTATGAGTGGGGCCATAGGGTCATAACACAAGCTGTGTTATGAGTGGGCCCAATGTTCTCGCAAGAATCACCTAATTAGCTTATCTACTCACATACCATGTACCCGCCGAAACCGCGTATTATCACGTAAGCCTAACGCCATTTTGCAACACTTAGCAATACCTTGGAAAACCTAGCAAAAACGTAGCCAAGCTGCTATGACAAGCTAAGTGACCACCAACTCCACGATGAATCAGTCTTGCACTACTAGTTCAGGCTGCCCTCATATTTTTTCTCAAGTTTATCGTGCTGCTTTCGAAGTTTTACCAACGCTGACCCTTTGCGGGGCCGCACCTGTGAAATCCACGCGCCAGTGCGACAGCGTTCCCTCAAAATCTACTATATAAACACATGGCATATAAACGAAGCTAGTGTGTCGAGAAAAAACGTTGGTTCGCGTGTCAACGCATACAGGCATTAGTGATTGGGACGTTATAAAGAAAGCGGCGTACTTACGATGAGCTCCACTGCGTAGGGAAGCTTGTTGACGCTTGTCTGTGGCAAACACTTGGCGCGAATGGTGACAATGTCGTCCCACTCAGCTGTGACAAAGGACACATGTCCACTATTATAAATTGCGGATCCTTTGCGCACTCTATCACCGCAAAAGTAATTATTTGGGAGGCGCACAAGCGGCAAACCGCACGCGCGCACTTCGGCCATACTTGCAGTGAAAACAGGCGTCTGCTACGCGAGCCCGCCTGCGGTTCCAACGGCCACCGCTACGCGGCTTTCGGTGGCGCCCCTATAGGCACTGCGCATCGAGAATAGCACATTGTAGACATTTTGCGCATATAGTGTCATTGGGCTGCCTGCAAGCTGACATCTGCCTAGCTTCGAAATGATTTTTGTTTGTGTTCATGAAGCTCATTTCTGTAACGCTATGAGATTAAATGAGGACCAGCACCTGTTCATTCTCTCTCTCTCTTGTCTGTGGTGCGCTCTAAGGAAAAAAAAAACGTCGATATATTCACCAACTGAATAACAACCGTTCACTTGTCACAAAAAGCACTAACTTATTAATGTAATAATTGTTGGGGTTTAACGTCCCAAAACAATGATATGATTATGAGGGCTCCGAAAATTTTGACCACCTGGGGTTTTTTTTTAATGTGCACCTAAATCTAATCACACGGGCCTCAAGCATTTTCGCCTCCATCAAAAATGTGGCAGCCGCGGCCGTGATTCGATCCCGTGACCTAAGGTTAAGCAGTCGAGCACAATAACCACGAGACCACCGTGGCGGGTCACTAACTTATTTGTAATTGAAGGTAGTTAAATACACGTTAGTCAAATTCTCCACCTGGTTGGTAAGTGTAACCAACCCGTGTGGTTAACGTGTTACTAAGTTGTTAGTTACCGTACTAGCAACTTAGTAACCGTACTAACAATTACTCAACAAGACGTTTATCCAACAAGACCCAACAAGGACGTACTAACAATTACCCAACAAGACATTTTCGCCTATTTTGTTCATATGTGCGTGCGCATTGCCATATTAAGTTGATGCTA
Source organism: Rhipicephalus appendiculatus (assembly GCA_030522465.1). Taxonomy (NCBI): domain Eukaryota; kingdom Metazoa; phylum Arthropoda; class Arachnida; order Ixodida; family Ixodidae; genus Rhipicephalus; species Rhipicephalus appendiculatus. The sequence goes on from JALIZH010021668.1 coordinate 621,929, forward strand.
TTGCAAAACACATATAAGACGAAATAAAATACAAAACGAAATGACACGGCATCGTCCCCTTACACTAACTAACAATAGCTCATTACTTCAAGTACTTACCATGGTAAGTGCGCATCACAGCAAAGTACCAAGGGGCATGAACGGATTACAAACGAGAACACACACTCATGCACACACAGAAGATCGCCCGATATCTACTCTAACACCAGCTTGTCGCCTATTTATGCGCCCACTTTGGGATAGCAAACCCTGTACCGGTTAGCAGCTATAGAATTTAGAAGAATAATTAATGTTTTCTACTCATTATCTTGCACCCTACTATTTGCATTTATGTGTGTCACTACGTAGCAAGAAACTGTTATTCCAACGTAATCAAGAAAATAAATGTTTGTCTAAATTTTGCCTAAGACTGTCACAATTACGGTATAATATACAATGGAATCTACGAATAATCTGGCAACAAAGCTGGCTTAGTAGATACCTATTTAAAGACACTGATAATGACTATGGGTAATGTATCACCAACTAGCCCCCCCCAACGTGTTTTCTTAAATGACTATGAGGTATGAGGTTTACTGCCCTTGGTTAGCAACGGCACCATTTACTATCATTAGCAGCTGCTGGCTGCAGTAAAGGGATGCCGCGAAGGTAGTAAAATATGCTCGAAAGTAATAAATACACGCGTTTACTAGATGCTTACTAACTTTTTTAAGGTATGAGGCCAAGTGTCGGAAAATTTTTTTTAAAAAAACGATAATCACTAGAAATTATTAGCCTACAATATCAAACACATCATTTTAGGCAATTTGAGCATTTTAAAGCAAGTCGTAGTTTTGTTAATTTTTCATAATTAAAAATGTCATTAAAAGTGGGCCTTACGCCTGCACTCCTAACTCAAATTCCGCTCATTAAAAAAGATTTATTTTTTGCAGGGACATGGAAAAGGCCTTGGCCTGTGCAATAAACCAAAACAAATGAGATCTGATGAATATTAAAAACATAGTGATGAAATAACCAAAAAAAGTATGCACTTGCACTAGGGGCACCTTCGTATAAGAGGCGGCCATATTAAATCTTGTGGCACGATTTTGCTTACTGAGGTTCATTGCACGGCTACTTAGGTGATAAGGAAGTGTGCCAAGTTTTAATGATAAATGTTTATTAGCAAAAGAGTTATGACTGTTCGCGTACGGAAAAATACCGGAAATGTAAGTTCTGAGAAAATCAACAAAAAAGATTTGAAACAGGTGCAGCGCTTACAAACAACGATCAAGAGCGATAAAATTCTCAAAATTTGTAGCCAGTTTCATCGTGGACCTTACTATAGGGTGCCTTTGCTCGAGCGGCAACTCTCAATTTTTTTTCCTAGCTTGTATTGCAGCATCAGTGCCATGACGGGATGCTTTCGCGCTGCGGTGCGGATCATTTGTGAGGCAAGCTTTTGCAGTGTAGAGGCCTGGATCGTTCCGAATTTACTTAGAAAATAAAATGTGTCTTTGTTTCCACTATTGAAATGACACGCGGCGTCAAACAAAGCAAATTTGATGGTTTACAGGCTCACGTATACGTCCATGAATGTGATCAACGCGTGTACCACATTACGCGTTCACCTGGTGAGAAGTTTATGACTTTTATGAACAAAAATGATGTGTTTACAACGCTTTTAGAGCATTATTACATGTGCGCACTTGATATGATTGCTAAATAACCAACAAAATACAACATATCAAGTTATTCTTACGATTCACACAAAACTGGCGCTTTCCGTTTCGGTTTTGTAGGTGATGGGGGGGTCTCGCATTTTTGCTTGTATCTTTTGACAAAATCTGCGTAGACGGAAACTTTTTGAAGCAAAATGAAGGTGAATAAATTGCGCGTTCAACATAACCAGAAACCAAAAAGTGACATTTTGAAAAAAAAGTCGCTTTTTCCACTTGGCCTCATACTTTAAGTGCGGATCACTTCAGGGGGCCGGGCTTTCGTATGCTGTCGTATGCTGACGTAGGCTGTCGTCGTCGCTTGCCGTAACACAGGCAAAACCACATATAGCCAGCAGTAGCATATTGAGCGCGCGCTCGTGCCATAGAGAAGTCTTCTTCTTGTTCTTCGAGCGCCTTGATGATGATATTAACGCAAGTCTTCTTCCTCTTGTTCTTCGAGAGCCTTGAAGATGATATTGCGCAGGCAAAACCACATATAACATAGCCAACTGTACATTATTGAGCGCGCGCTTGTACAAAAGAGAAGTTTTCTTCCTCTTGTTCTTCGAGTGCCTTGATGATGATATTAAGTGCGGACATTACTATTATGGCTAGGGAAACACGACAACACAAACACGCCACGCATAAAAATTGAAAGAGGAGGCAAGCGAGAAATAGAAAGAGAGAGAACGAAAGGAAAAAGAATAGGAAGAAAAATAGAAATAAATAGAAATAAAGAGAAAAAAAGACAGAAAAAAACTGGAAAACAGAACAAGAAAGAGTAGGATAGAAAGAGAAAATCGAAGAGAAACAAAGGAGGCTGCCCAGCTCCGCACTTCCTTCAGGCTTGGCACCACTAAGGCGAAGCTGTCTTAATTTTTTCTTTTTCTCTCTCTCTCTCTCTCTCTCTTTTTTTTTTTTTTTTTTAGGAGTGTGGCTCAGTGGCTGTTTGGATGCGTTTGAACGCAAGATCGCTAGCTTGATTTCCGGCCACCGCTGTAACAATCTGACAGGCATGCAATAAAAAAAAAATGTTCGTGTCCTTCAGCTAGCACTGAATCGCACGTTAAATTACAAGTGGGCAAAATGCGCTGATCCTCACTACGGAGTGTTTCACATACTAAGCCTTCCTTTACAGCCTTAAGGTCTACGCAATCGATCAAGCACTCGGCACTCCGATGGTTGAATCACGCTCCACTGTACCTGGTTTCGTTACTGACATTTATTTTGTCCCAAGTGGATACAAATGAAAGACGTCGTTAGGAGCAGCTAACTCCTCCTTTTTCTATATCTATTTCACAGCAAACTACCATATATACGCTGCCGTCATCGCCTCGTGGGCAAGAACAACTGAGGACCAGTAGTGCGAAGCTTTACCCCCTCTGCCGCATTTTGCGCGGCCTGTCCCACTTTATGATATATTTCGTGTTTCATTTTCATTTATTTTTCCTGAACAACCAGGTCAGAGCGCTTTCGAAAACAATATAACAAAACACAATTGATCGATATACAAACGCTCACAAAAGCTTCTCGCGAATTAAACGCGTTTTCTTTGGACACTAATTAGGAGCGGTATCTCTTTTGAAGCTTCAACGATAAATACAAGTGCAATGCGAAGAATTAAAAAAAGACGGTGGGGCGTTATTCAAGCGGCAGTGTTCTCATATGCGCCAGTACCTTTGCATAACCCCGAAATTAATGCACTAGCACTCAGGAATTATGAGCAAAACGCTGTTGAACGCCCGAGCCAGAGGTGTAGCTTACTCATTTTCACGGAAGGCGGGACGAGGGATTTGGAAGCCGAACTTATATACAGTGTTTTTAGGAAGACGCACAATATAATTCTGTAATTGTGATCCTATTTGGAAGTTTATTTAAGCGAGGTTCATTTCAGTAATATGCTACAAGTCTAGTACCAAATACAGCCGGTCATCGGGGCTACTAAGGCTTACAGCGCTAGGGAAGTGCGAAGCGTACCACTGCCTCCGCCTCACCTCCCTGTAACTGCATGACACTGCTTGTCCGAATGAGTCCCTGCATACATTCTCGTTCGTTGCTTCATAATAACGCGCGAACTGCAAGGCACAAAAACAAAAAGCCTACGCAAAGCCTCTCTAAAGCATTGTCCATGGTTTTTAAGTACAAGAAAGACTTCTTGCAGCCAATCTTTCATGCAGACGAGTTGGTTCATATTGAACCAGTAACGAGATACGCAACCACAAAAAAGAAGAAAAAGGCAGGACAGAGCACAGACTGCCCTCTGTCCTGCCTCTGTCTTTCACTCTAAGAAATAATTGAGTAAAAAGGGTGTCTTTTTGCTACACAACTATAATCGCCATCTACCCTGCGTACTTTCCTGACGTTATCACCGCCGTCCCGGCACTTTCCGGTCACGAACGCCGCGCGCGTTATCGGCGTGACACAGCATTCTTGATATAGGAATGTACCAAGAGCCGGGTTTTCAAGACAGGAAACGTGATCAAGCCAGATGACGATTATTGTTGTGTAGCAGGAATACTCCCAAAATACTCGACTTTTTCTTAGAGTGTTGTCTGATGTGGTCACGAAACCCGCGTTACTAGCTTAAAGTAACACCTCTGCGTTCTCTTGGCAAAACAAAGCATCACGGCAAATCTTAGTTTTGCGTTGCTTAGCAGCAAATCATACTGAAATCAAATCGCCTTCTAGCACGAAAGGCGAACCTTTTTTTCTGCGGCAGCAACGCATTGGACTTTTACATGAAGTCAGTGCCGCAGTTTGTTGGGCAGTAAAAATTGCAGTAATCATTGGCTCACTAACAAAATTCACAAGTCTGGTGTCGCGCCCACACAGGCAAACACGAGTAGATGTCACTCGAGGACAGCAGGCTCTCGCTGTCACAACGATGATATTTAAAAGTAACCAAAGGAGAGCAAACATTTCCTGTGGCCTCTCCCATCGGCGTGCCTCCGAAACTTCAGATTACCCACCGCCAGAACTAGGCGTGCAGGAGGATCAGACGCATTTTGGCTTGCCCAGCCTTTGCATACGCCGTAGGAGACCTCCGGGCAGCCTGAGCACTCAATCACGCGGAGAGCCAGCGCAGACGCCGAAGTCGTGCTAAAGGAATAGATGCGTGTGAATCTGCCCCTCCCTCAACCCCTCGCCTTCTTTTTTCCTCCGTAATGCGCACTTGATCATCGTAAAGAACGCACATCTCCGCCTTGCGCGCTTGCACTCGCTTGGACATGTGACCTCCAAAGTTGGGCGAGTGGCAAGATGGTCTGTTTGTCGAGTCACCATCCTTTTTCCTGCTCACCAAAGCGCAGGGCACGAGGAGAATGCTAGGGTCTCATCGCACTGGAACATCACGGCGACGGCTAAAATTGGTCTGGAGTCTTTTGCGATTTCTATCGCAAGAAAAACCGGCGTTGTCGTTGCTATATCATTACCATTACCACTGATTGCATCGTACATAAGCCACACATAGTTTCTGCAAACTCCATGCGGGTGCGTGAGGAGACAGTGTAGCCAGCGCCTGCATGTGGCGGTGTTCAAGGATTGTAAAGCAAGCGAATTGAACGTGGTGGCTTACCAAAAAAAAAAATGTCGGGCTAGTTTTTTCATATTCTGCAAAATGTAAGAATGCAACATAAGGCGAAGAAACAAGGATATAATACAGCGTCCACCCTGACGCACTTTCTGACCCTGTTTCCTCGCCTAGTGTTGCGTTGTTACCATTTTTATATGTATGTGGTGAGTTCGGAGGAAACATCAAAGAGAAGTAGAAGGTAGCCGGAACAAAACCAAAAAAGCAAAAATTTATAGACTCAAATATTTCACATCTTCTGTTGCAGTGTTTTGCAACGATTGCAATAATAGCATAAAAGCACTTTCATGAAACAAATGAAATGAATCGGCTTCCTTTGCCTTGGCATCGGCTTGTAGTTGGTTTCGTTCGAGACGGCGACGGCTGACAGCTGCTGAGCTGAGATAGTTCCTCCCTTCATGCGTATACCGCATGGGAATTGTCAAGTGCTCTGCGTGTTTTCCCTTGGGAATTTCAAGGCTGAGGGACAAAGGTGACACGACGATTTTAAAGTTTGCTTTGCGCTTGTACTTTTACGGTTACAAGGCGGGCCGTCTCACGTCAAATGCGTCGGCCGTGCCAGCGCTCCCGGTAGCAAAAACGCATATAGCCGCCATTTAAAGCATCCAACAGAAGGCATATGGAGTTTTCCTCTTCTTGTAACCTGGCACGCGGCGCACAACGCCATGTACGATGCGAAACGAACCGCGATGCGCATGTGCGTCGATGTAGCATGCGCATGTGCATCGATGTAGCAAACAAATAGTCCTAAGTCCTCGAATTCCGGAAATGGAACAGATCCGAAAGTGACTTATACTTAATATTCCAGCCAACGTTAAGAGCCCAATGGCGTACACCTTCTACGTAACAGCCTTGAGTGCTCTCTTACGTCTTATCAGGACTACTTCGAAGTGCATTTGTGTGAGTAATGCAGGGGTGGGTACACGCTCGCGGGCAGGATTAGGGTGCATCATTAAAGGAGCTCTCACCAGCTCAAGCTTCTGAGGGACTAAGTACTTCGGCGTCGGCTCAATGCGAGGTAATGGAAGAAAACTCGTAAGCAAAACTTATCCGCATTGTTTGCTCGCGTGTTAAGGGCCTCAAGACCCCAGAACATCGTACGAGGATGGGCCAACACCACCGAGATTATTAATCCATGTGTCGTGAAGATGAATAGGCGTCACTTGTATGTCACGGTCGCGCAACTACGCCGTGATGAGCTTAGCCCATCGTGTATATATTGGCGCGCCGCACGATATGCGTTTTAGATGTGAAGCATCTTATGGCGGAGCTTAATCCGGTGTGCGGCGTGACATCCCTTAAGGCTGGTTCACACCGAAGGCGGAGCGGCAAAGCGGGAAAGCGGGCTTTTCGAAACGGCGAGGCGGCTAGTGCGTGCACCTGTTCAGACCGCACGCCGCCTTGGCTGCCCGCGCGGCCGAGGAGGCGGGGCATCGCGCGCGTGTCGCTATCACGTGGCACTGCTTCTCCCAAAGATACACCAGCGTCACCGCCGCAGCGCGTTCTGATTGGCTGCGGCAAAGCGGCGACCTTGGGCGGGCGGCAAAAAATTGCTCCGGGAGCAATTGGACTTGCCGCCTCGTTTTCCGCCCGCTTTCGCCGCCTGGAGAGGAGGTTTTCCCCGCTTTCCGCCTTGCCGCTTGGCCGCTTTGGCCGCCCCGCCTTCGGTGTGAACGAGCCTTTACTGCACATGCGCAAACCCTTTCAAAAAAAATAAAATAAATAAAAAACCTCCTTTCCCCCTCTCTCTCCTCTAGACATCCCTCCCCGCGGCAACCACACCCTCACTGCGCATGCGCCTCCCCTCCTCTCTCCCCTCCTACGCTCTCCCCTCTCTCCTCTAGGCATCCCTGCCCGCGGCGTCCACACTCCCCACTGCGCATGCGCGTCCCCCCCTATCTCTCCTCTCCTACGCTTCCCCCCTCTCTCCTCTAAGCATCCCGGCCTGCGGCGTCCACACTCCCACTGCGCATGCGCGTCCCCTCCTCTCTCTCCTCTCCTACGCTCCCCCCCTCTCTCGCCTCGCGACGCCGACGCAGGCAGTGTCTGCTAGCGAGTTTCTTGGTTGAAAAAACCGACTGCTCGCGCTGCACAACCGTTCACTGGCCACTCCGTATATATGGCAATGGATTTCGACCTGCAAGGTGGTGCCGGTGGGAGATTTCTCCTGTGCGTTGTTGAACAATAAAAATTCGCAGCGTGCGCGTTAACTAAAAGCGGACTGCGGGTCTCTGTGTCCAGTCGGAGTCATCTGTCTCTCATTGCCCATTAGCAGCGATTGACATGTTCCAGTAGGAAACACCGCTCCATCACTCCGTGCTTTGCGCCTCCCCAGTTTTCTCTCCTGCGCAACGCTGCGATGAGCGCCAGCGTCAACGCCCCGCCAGTGTAAGCGTTAGCACCCGCTGCTTCACATCTACACATGGTTCCCTTTAGTGGGAGATGGTGTATTTTTTTACACTGGCTCAACCGAAGGTTACGTACTGAGATGCCAAAAGTACACACAAGTAAATGGTCCTTCTGTATACTCTCTCCGGCGTCGCCCTTGCGCTATAGCAAAGTAGCTATAGCAAAGAAATAGTAGTCACGGCAACGATATCAAGCTCGAGTGAAGAGCATATATGCGTGGCATAGCCGGTGCGCATGCGCAACCGATTTAGGAGGCGCTTAGCTTATGTAGATGATTTCCGCAATTAACGCACAAAACAAAACAAAACAAAAGAAAACAAAAAACACCAGGCCAGCGCTGGAGGAGCGGCCTTCATAGGGCCCGTTATAAACTCTGAGGGTGATTACAGGAAGTACAGTTCCAAGGTACCATAATCATCGTCATTTTGTGAAGCATGGAAGTATCCACTACCATACAATACATCATAACGCTAAGTAGCGAGGTACCCACAACGTGTCCGTAAGGCAATGCGCAAACTTATGTAATAGCACACTTCGTTCGTGTTGTGGCTGATGACGATGAAGAATTCTGGCTCAGCCCTTTGTAATGAGTGGAAAGCTTTAGACCATCCACTCCGTACGCAGTTCACATTGTGTGACACATGGTGCGATATTATTCTTCTGCCACACAATATTACGTCGCTTAGCGTGATTCTTTGCCTGACTTGACGCCTAAATAAGTATTTTTTTTTTTTTTGTGAAGACGCTTCAAGCACCGGCGTGGCTCTATGGTCGCATGGGCTCAATTCCCGCTAGAACCCTTTTTTTAGTTTTTTTTTTTCTCATTGTGCGCGATAGCTGCGACGGACACCGGCGTCGGACAACTACACCATCGAAATAGGCTGTTTTGAGCTTATAGCAAATTACAATGTAAAATAGAATCAATAGTATATTTGACGCAGAAATTTGGACTAGTTGGTGGGTGTGTACCTTGTGCATTTCTTCTGTGTTTGTTCCGGTGCGCTTGATAAGATGTTCAATCTATTGTATATGCGCGTTCTCATTCATTGACTGATTCAATTGAAACAACAGTGAGTTAATGTTTTGATTCCGAGACTATATATCCAAATGAGAGCTATAGGGTTCCGATTGTGACTAATTAAACACCGTTCTTGCTCGGAAATTGGCAGGAAATTATAATTTTAATTATTTTTTTGGTGAACCACCACAGCAGCGGAGATAGCCAGGGTAACACAGGATGTGACGCCACATTCACGGGACGCTACCATGCTCGCGTCATTTCCATCGACATCTTCAGCCATCGTCCGTGCCTCCACCTCCTCTCGCACGGCCGGTGACGAACGCAGTTGCTTTTGGCTTTCACCTACATGCCTTGTGCTCCCGCAGGCTTCGTGACATTGAATTTTTTTTTAATGCGAAAGCATTATATACCCCAGAAAGCAGATCATCCGGCGTGCAACAAGCGAGCGTCGGCGTTAGCGTCCGATGGCGAAAAAATCTACGTGACTATGTAATGACGTCGCGTTGGCTTTTGTGCTCTGTTCGAAGAATGAGTCGACATTCTCTCAAGACCCCGCAGATCAAATAAATGCGGTCCATACTGCGGTGGTGGTACAAAACTGTGTGGTGGACTGCATCTCAGTGTGTAATGCAGATACACTAAACATGCAAGAGGCAACTATTGCCCTTCGTTGCAGCCTACTTCAAACTCCATGTTCATCCTCACTATTCCCAAGCAGCATATAGAAACTACATGAAAGGCCACATAGCACCCCTCGCCCGTAAAATCCTGGTACAAGTCAAAGGGAAGGTGGCCTTGAAACAATTGTTATGGGTCCCACGCATGACACCAAGGTGTAGTAAGAAATGGACTTGCCCACACTTCAGCCTGAGCATTTCTCCCCCATGGCTCCCCCTTTCATAAAGATGCCCCAACAGCATATCGGCACCCAGCACCCCTATCAACGTATACACGGAAATACTACAACACTTGTGACCAAATCAGGCGCACACTACGAGAATGAATGAATGAACCGGCCAGATGGACTTGATAAGGCGGAGGAAATTCGTGTACACTTAGCAACTCGGGTGAAATTCGGATGAAGTTCAGTAACCCGGCATTACAACATTCAAATTTTTAGCCGGGCGCTTGTTCTGTTGTGTGTACAGTACGACGACGTGGTCGCACTGTACCGCTTGATCTGGACTTGCCAATAGAACCCAAGCATAACATCGCTAAAACAGCCAACGTGGGATGAGTGCAAGGAAACGCTATCCGGTTCGACTGCAGTGGCGCAGAGGACCTTGATGGAGCGAGCTAGGGTGGCTAACATTGCAATGTCAACGGCGTCCCGGACTAAGGACTCGCCCTGCCTCCTCTTTTTTTCTAATTCGGCATTCTCACGACCCTTTTCAATAAACGTTTTAAGCAACCACTCAAGCGGCTTGCACACTGCAGAATGCCAAGGCACTGCTGCACGCAAGAGTGTGGAAATCATCGTCCGCCGAGACCCCGCGGACACTGCTTGTCAGTAATTTCCAAAACAGCCGAAGCTTCGAAGAAATTACATTCGCGCTTCTCAACCATTGCGGCCAGCATGCGTGCCGTTGAAGCGCGGCTTCCTTTGTTTTGAACACTTTGCGGACACTGACTACGAGACGAGCCCTGATTTGCGGCGGAGCTTGGGCATGCCTCTAAAGAGGTAGCGCCTGAAGCCTGACGCTCTTCCGTCCGTCAAGATAAACAAAAAAATATACACTGAAAGAAAGCGGAAAGAAGAAAAGAGCACATAAGCGTTCGAGAAAATAAGGCGTCGAGAGGTATTCCGAGGCCAGCAGTAGTACGCACGCGAATTTTGGGGCGCTTCGTCTCATGGGTAATAACTACGTTTGCCTTTCAGTTCCGCCGACAAGAGCCCTACAGAGTGAACTGCATTATCTACAGCTGTCACTACTGCTGAAGCGCGACACAAGCACTTACCAAACTGCTAGTCCCGGCTGCCTGGGCACGTCGGGTGAGATTAGCTCGGGGTCCTTGCTGTCACTTGATGATTCGGAAGGATCGTAGGCGAACGGATGTATTTTGCGTATCCGCTTTTGGTGGCCTTTCGATGTCGGAGTAGCAGTCCCAACTTGTGCAGTCACTGTCACGAGCACTGTCGCTCTGCCTACTTTTGTAATACTTACGAGCTCACAAAGCTTGGCGCAAAACGTGCGAATATCAGCCAAGAGCTTGCTGTCTGTCTCTGTAGCTGCTGCCGCAGGTATAACCGTGACGGCACGCTCGTCGGCGCGCCTACCCGTGTGAACTGGCATGCGCCAGTGCGAGCTCATAACCCAATAAAAATACAACCATTCATTAAAAAAATTTAAAAAAATAAATCGTATACATCACAACAATCATTGTCTTCTGAAGGCGATCTCAATGCTTACATAATTTATTGCATATTAAGGCGAAAGCCCTAGATGCTTCATAAAACGCGAAATTTGACCGTCGGCGTCAACACGAGTGATGCTAAAAATTATCATTGCGTGATGACGTCCCCATATGACGTCATCATTATGTCACAAATTGCCAAAATTTGTGACATCAACAGGACGTCACGTGGTGATGTCATCAAATGACCTTGTCGTTTGGTCAAAGGTTTGGCCGATCACGGAGGCAATGGAAAACCAGGTGAGCTGCAGAGAGAGAGAGAAACGAAGGAGAAAGGCAGGGAGGTTAACCAAGGTTAACTTTCAGGGGAGGGGGGGGGGGATTAATACAATGGATTGAGAAATGTGTAAGGGTCCTTGTGAATTTTTATAGTACCGAGGAAGTATTCTTGAAAAATGCTAACTCTATACCATCTCATGATTAGGCAATGCACCCAGCAGCATTACGTCACAGAACGAGCCTTTCGTGGGAGTTCTACCTTTACTCGAAGAAAAAGCACGTGCCCTACGCAAACAATGCGAACAGCTCATTCGCGCATTTTTCAACTGAATAAGGACTGTACTATGCATTCACAAAGATCTGCGCAATAGTCTCGCGCTACTTTTTGTTCAACTTTACAATATTATAGGAGCCGTAATTGTTGCAAAGACTGAAAAACGACATACAGACGTTTACACACGGCACACACGGTTCAAAATTGCTGAGCGCTCGTATTGCGCATGCTTGCAAGATCTACAGAGAGAGCAAAAAAAAGAAAAATTAAATTTCCTTTGAGACCGAAAGACAAAAATGGCCCTCGTTTCTTCTCAGTTCAGACTCGTTTGCTTTTATCGGGAACTAAACGAACGGTTAAAAGTCACGTTCGCGAAATTCTCCCCGAACAGCGCCAACCTTTTGATATCGAAACTGGACGTCGTTATAGGAATGTGGAAGTTCGTAAGCGGAGGTAGAACCGTAAGTTGTACTAGCGCAGGAAATGGCCGCGTCGGCACGCACACAGTTACGCAGTCTGCCACACAAATGTTGGCACGACGTGCGCATGCACGATCGCCAATGGCGCATTTACTCGTGATCCCGCAACCTACGGAAAAAATAAATATCAGGTATTTGTTTCCGCATTCCGTAGCGCCTCTTCGTGTACTATATACATGATAAACTTAAAACGCAACGGCCGTTCTTTTTATCTGTTTTGGTTTCTTTTTTTCTGCCACAGCACACAGAGACAGGCATACTCGTGACAGGCTCATCCCTTTCGACGACACGCCGCTTCCGAAGCAGACAGTCCTCTGATGGTTCTCACATCAGATGTCGATCAAGGCGCAACTGCAGACTTTACATTCGAGTATTTGATGCTCCCAGAAGTTTACGCCCCTTCAGTCTTCTTTCGGCCCGTCGCATGTCTTCGTCAGCTGTTCTTTCTAGCATTTCCCCTCCCTCTCCCCTTCAGAAGGACCCGCCACGGTGGTCTAGTGGTTATGGTGCTCAACTGCTGACCCGCAGGTTGCGGCATCGAATCCCGGCCGCTGCGGTCGCATTTTCGATTGAGGCGAAAATGCTTGAGGCCCGTGTACTTAGATTTAGGTGCCCGTTAAAAAAGAACCCCAGGTGGTCGAAATTTCCGGAGCCCTCCACTACGGCGTCTCTCATAATCACATGGTGGTTTTGGGACGTTAAAGCCCAACAATTATTATTATTATATCCCCTTCAGAAGGATAAAATGCCAGAAGCTTTTTTTTGAATTCCCTGTAGCATTCCCCTCTATACTACATCGTTGCTCTATCTCTCTTTCTATCTCTCTCTAGGTCGTCATCTAAGCACGACTGCCGTGGCAGGGAATCGAGCTTCCGACCTCGTGCTCATTGGCAGTATGCTGGAACCAATCAGCCAATGCGGCACACAGTTGTAACTTTACGTCAGATGCTCTGCACAAGGAAAGTGTGGGTGAAAATGTCGGCGATTGCAACAGGACTTATGATGGCGGCTTGTCCCACGAAGACGGCGAAGTGTCTTTCTTCTTGCGACTGAAACAAATACTTAGTCGGTATCATCGCATGCTTTCTCTCGCACCATTCTTAACTAGTTTAGTTCCGCGACAAACTTGATATCATCATCATGTCGCGGGATGCCGCGGCCGCGTTTAGATGGAGGAAAAATGCTAGAGATCTGTGTGCGTAGATTTAGTGATGCGCCGTCCCTGGCAGCGCGTGACAGACAAAATGATTGCTGGCAATCAGCTAATTCGAGGACGCTGTTATGCTATGCAGGTGGGAGAGTAATAATAGAAATATCTATGGTTTTACGTGCCGAAACCAGGATATACAAGCACGCTAAAGTGGAGGGCTCCGGGAAGTTTGACCACCTGGTGATCTTTGAACGTGCGCTGACAACGCGCAGCACACGACGTCTACAGCCTTTCACCTCCATCTAAATGTGACCGCCGTGGCCGGGATCAAACACGCGACTTTCGGGTCAGCAGCAGAGCACCATTACCCCTGTACCACCGAGGCGGACAGGTGGAATGTAGTCTTGCGGTATTTATTTTTCGCATTCAGCGGGTTTTCTTTACCATCCAGAAAAAGAAAACAGCCTGCAATTAGTACGCTTTCTGAAAATACCGCAGTGCAGATGACCCTTACAGATACCTTCATTTGCCTATGAAGATATCCCTCGACAATTATAACAGTGCATCTCGAATTAATAAATTATAACAATACATCTCGAGTTATAACAGTACATCTCGAGTTGTAACATTATATCGGTTAATAAATGCATTATATTAACCGACATACCTAATGTCAATAATGTAAAAATTATTCGCAGGTACTCCGCTGTGCCTGAGAACAATATATACTAGGTTTTCTTCTCGTAACGCAATTCCTCTCTTCTTTAATCCTGGTGCTCGATAGGTGGAACAATGGGCATAAAATACGTAAGCTCTCCCAACATTCCATAGATTTAAAAAACTTGTTTCGCTTATTGGCAGGGATAATGTTCTTTTTGTCACGTGGTTTATTGACGCATGGACTTCAGGGAAAGTCGAGAAACATCAAGTGCAGAGCGCCGAAGAGCGGCGGGCGGCAAGCAGCCAGCATCCGGGCAAGCGCGACCTCGTAACCCGTGTTACTATTGACACTGAGGCTTGCTTGCTTGCTTGCTCGTGCGCTTCTTCGTCGTCCTCTTTTCACTACATTGGCCCCCGGGGAACAGCGGAGCCATCCTGGCGACTTAAGGCGTTCGGCAGTACAGTGGGGTCATAATACGGCTTGATGCGAGACACATGGACGACTTCTCGGCCGCGACGGCGCAAGTCGTCAGATAGTGTCATGATGGTGTCAGTTGACAGGAGAAGTCCGAGAAAGAACGTGGTAGCGGCTGTGCTACCGGGCCAGTAACTTGGAGGAAAGTTCGGGAGTATTCGGTGGGACCCAAAGCTAAACGAGGGCACCGGTCTTGAAAGTAGCAAGAGGTCGGTCGTTGTCGCGCGTAAGCTTTTGCGACCTTGGTCTTCTGTTGTAAATGAACGGGCCAACTGTCGCCAATCTTCTGCGTACCTGGCAACGTCAGGAATTGGACTGTACTCGAGTCACATGCGTCAGACATGTAAGAAAACATGGTGTCCAGCATGCGTGATGACTCGCGCCTGTGAAAAAGAACGGTGAGAATCCTGTGGTCGCTTGCGTATAGCAGTGTTGTACTCATATGTCACGAAAGGAAGGATGGTGTCCCAGTTGGTATGGTCTGATGCGGTGTACATCGTCAGCATATCACCGAGAGTGCGATTAAATCGTTCGATTAGGCCATTGGTTTGCGGATGATATGCGGTCGTGATGCGGTGAACGATGTTGCATTGAACCAGCAATACTTCGATAGCTTCGGGCAGGCCCCCCTGTCGCTCATAGTTCGCGGGGAGCGCCGAGGCGCAGGACGAAGTTGCATAAGATGAAAAAGGCAACTTCTCTGGCTGTTGCTGTGGGAAAAGCTGCAATCTCTGCAGAACGCGTGAGGTGATCTACGCCGACGATGATCTATCTGTTCACAGAAGTTGTCGAGAGAAGCGGGCCGTATAAATCAATACCAACGTAGTCAAATGGACGCGCCGGGCACGGGAGAGGCTGAAGTGTACCGGCCGGTCATTGAGGTGGAGCCTTTCGTCGCTGACAGGCAGTACAAGCGCGGGATTTACTTGCACACAAATGGATACATTCCGCCCCAATAATATCGCTGACGCAGGCGGTTGTATACATGGAGGAAAGAAAGAAATTTAGGAGGGAGCGCGCCTAGCTTCCACAAGCCAACCTCCTCTGAAGCCGCTCACTTCTCGTTTCTCCTTTCCCTTTTGGTGTTCATGCGCGTTGCCTGCTGGGAAGTGAGCCTTGTTTGGTTCTCGGTAGGTTCTAGTTGACATCTGCTTAGAAGCACGTTGACAAGCGTCGGCTGTCGCGATCACTCGTCGTCTGCCGCGGTGTGCTCGGTAAAACTCACCGCTTGCCTATCACGCGGTGGTGCTCATTTCCCAGCATGCCCCTGATGGCTGGGCTTACGTGACGCTCCCTCCTAGTTTATTTATACCTCCATGGTTGTATAGGTCCTGAGAAAGCCAGCGTGAGCGCTTTGCGGGCCGGTGTGGAAAGCAGCGCACATTTCCGTGTGCATGTGACGTGGTATCACAAGCAGCCTCCTCCGGCCATCAGAGGCGTAATTCGTGCGTCAGTGGTGCCTACAAGATTACCAAGGATGGCTGATCGCTGTTCTAGACGACAAAGAAATGGCTTCGGCAGACATGAATCTTTACGTTGTACCGCGCCCTCGATAAGCTGCGCTCTGTATTGATAAGTCGTGTGTTTCGCAAGCAGAATTAGTTTCACTAAGTGCGCTTAAGCGTGGCGTTATTGAGCCATCAGAGCAACTTTGTGTCGATACGTTTCCACTGAGCGGCTGTGGTGCAGAGGTGTCTCTATATAAAGGCCAACCTTGACAAAAACGGAAACAAGTAACACGTCGTTGGCGCACCTCTCTGAGGCCACGTTAGCTTAGTTCCGTAGCAGAGACACGCGCGTACGTGACGCAGTACAAAATCTCCTCTCCTCTGCGCTATCTCAGCATGATTGCGTTCTAGTCGCGTACGTTGTTTATTTTACAGTGCTCAGCACACCTGCCTTGAGCGTGGGTGCGTTTACGCCGCCCAGGGAATGTGCGCTTTACCAAAACAGTTTCCTTTTGAGCAGGAGGCGCTTTATTTAGGAAGGCCACCACTCTTCGCGCTTGCCTCTGCTCAGCGAAGACAGTTGCTGGAGCGAACCTTGAGTTAAGTGAGTTAGGGCACACTATTGCTTTGCGCCTTGGTGAGTGTTGATACGCTTTCCCGCGGTGTGTGGAGCGTATCGTTGACAAAAGGAAACAGTGAAAGCCAATTTCACATTGAGAATTGCCCGCTTTGGAAAGCAGTCGATCTAACAGCTCGCGCTAAAACGCAAGTTGTCTCGAATCGCCCCACCCCATACGGTACAGGCAACGCAAGTGCGTCTTTATGAGCACACTTCCCTTAAGGGAAGCTGAAGCACTTTAAAGAAAATTACTTTGGAGCGTGCAAGGACAGTTTGATTCCTGCTGTATTGGAAAAGCGATGTGAGAGTTCTCAAAAGGGAACATCAACAGCCATGGCTGTTGTAACAGTGTGTAACTGCATAAAAGCGAAGGCTTTCCAAAGAAATAAACTGTTGAAAGTTCAGCGCTCTGTGTCCTCTCCTCTGTCCCCTCCTGTCGGTTGCGCTGATTTGAATTCATAATGATGTTGTAACAACACGCCCAATCCTAGATCCTTCAAAATTGAACGCAAATAGCACTTTTTGGCAAAAAAACAGAGGCTGCGGCCGCAGGGCTTCTTGAGATGCTGAGCGAATGTGGTGACGCCATCCTCGGTATGCCGCGTTATCGGCGACACCAGCCCTGTTGAAGCGTAGCCTCTTGGATTAGCTCCGGCAACGGCGCGTCATGGTTGAAGATACGAGAGATGGTTCAAGATACGAGGCCACGGTTGAAGATACGAGAGGCGCTTGTTCACGTAGTACTCGGCTGTTTGCCGTTACTTCAGATATCGTAATCCAGCTGCGGAACTTTCAGCTTCGCTATACTTAATTGAGCCTTCGTCACATAAACAGTGCCCTCGCAGTTCAGATCAGTGAGCGGCGGGAACCTTCCGTCGGAGTGCGGAACGGGTCCGCCAAAGGAACCGAAGATGACGTAGGTTTCCACGCCCACACTTTCGGCGTGGTCGCGTGGGCGGAGCAAGGCAAACAACCACGGAAAAATTTACTACATTGTCGACAATACTGTCGGTCCTTGCTAACCACGAAATTTTATCGAATATTAAAACCTCTTCATCTTACCTTTAATATACGTAGGTGTGCACTGGCGGCTGTATCATAGGTGAATATGCAGCACACGATAATAGAACGTACTCCACTGCCATTTATTTTCGCCGTTCGTCAGCGGCCCGTGTGGTGCACCACCAGGCGTTATCACGAGTATCGTTCGGCTGGCATAGCGACTAACATAAGTAAGAAATGTCAAGACCCGAGTGGAGCTAATCCCTACGTATAATGCAGGCCCTCTGCAACTGTCGTTAGTGGCCGTAGCTAGGATGTCTCACTCCCTTTGTCATTAGGGTTTGCGAAACTGCACGTCGCGCGATAAGAATGAACAATTGAACGTAAGAATAAGTCATTATACGGCTTTAGCTGAGCGCCACGTATACGGTCCGCCCCGCTCGCATTTCACTCGCTGGGATGATGCAGAGAGGTGCGTTCATTCAGGATTTTCGATAAGCGCTTAATCCAGGGAGATACACGGAAACGACGCAGTGACCCCGTGGATGCAGTGCGTCGTTCCGTCAGCAGAGCGTGCGTTGCATTCTACTTGCAGCACTGTACATATAGCGTTCCCACTAAGGGGCGATGCGAGACTTTGGTGTTGGTAAATCAAACCTTTTTTATGGTGGCACTGGCTAAGCGGAGCATAAAAAAAATCTTTATTATTATATTTGCTTTTGGCACCGGCATATAGCCTCACTGCGCATCTTTTAACGTAAAAAGCAGAGGAAAAACAAGCACTTCTTTCGCCTCTCTATCCACGTCATAGTCGCTTATGTTCCTTGCAGATCGTTAGATCGTGACGACGCCCACGGAGTCGCTGCGCGAGAATAAAAACAAGGAATGTTACGAATCTCGGCTGCTACGCGAAGATTATAAGCAAAGAGGACGTCGTCAAACGCATATTCGAGAGAGAGAGGTTCACTTACACGGCACGCATCACGTATTTGTTGCCCAGGGTAGCTTCAACATATTATTCTTCGAAGGGCCTATGTTTATATTTACGATATGACAAGCAAAGCAAACCTACCTCGACACAACGCTGCAGTGTGTACGCGATTCAAACGGTGCTTATTTACTGGTCTATCGATACGTTCGTGCAAACACTCGGCGTAACCGCGCCATTCTTCCCTTATAAAAACGACAGCGCGACACACATCACTCGAGTGTACCTGCGGCCTCACCGCAAGATCTCGTCGAGTCTGTTTTAAATGCCAAGCATTTCTTAGCG
Organism: Rhipicephalus appendiculatus; assembly: GCA_030522465.1. Lineage (NCBI taxonomy): Eukaryota > Metazoa > Arthropoda > Arachnida > Ixodida > Ixodidae > Rhipicephalus > Rhipicephalus appendiculatus. The sequence goes on from JALIZH010021668.1 coordinate 640,662, forward strand.
AATTTCGGTGACTTTGAGCGTATCTATCTATCTATCCATCTAGCCGCTTACGACTTTGTGCTCTCCAGACTGTATCGTTAATGGGATTCATACCAAAATTGGTATGGCATAACATGACTGTATGACGAACAGGAATGACTGGTCATATCATGAAAATCATGACTAACTTGTCATGAACGGTAGGGTTTACACGCCATGGCCGTGGTGCTCCTGCGATCGTTTCCTCAACTTGATATATTAAAAAATTGGTATGATGAGACATTTTTGCATGACCAACATAAATGACAGGTGGTAATATAAAAATCATGACGTGCATGTCATGTAAAACATGATTTACATGCCATGCTCATGGCACGCTCGCGGCCCTTTCGCTAGCTTGATATACACCAAATTTGTCATACACCAAAATTGGTATTGCGTGACGTGACTGTATCACGAACATAAATGACAGGTCCTAACATGTAAATCATGACATGCATGTTATGTACAGCATGATTTGCTTTGCTGGCTGCTTCGCATTACATCGATTCCCGCAATGCGTGGGGTCTGCCGGTTTTTTTTTCTTTCGCGATAAACCCGTCCGCGGTAGATGCAGTACCGTATAAACCCACGGGCGTATAAGCCCTTGGTTTGGACACAAGCCGTGCTCTTCGCGGACGACAGCCTTCTAACCCTTGTTAATAAAGAAAGAACCAAGGCAAGGTGAGGACGGTGCGATGTTAAGTGTCTCAGTGCAGCAGGCTTTATTTATATATACACCTGTCTCGGCGAGGGCTGTGGATATAACCGACGGCTACGGTCGTTTCCTCACCTCGGTCCTTATACCTTCTTCTCGTTTTCCTCGCACCTAGCGGAAAGTAATCGCAGTTACACCGAAGAACACTCTGATATACCGCGAACTGTCAGACTTGGTGTCGTAACCACCTTATCAGTATAGCAACGCTGTTATAGTCGTTGCCTCTTCTTTTTTTTTTCCCCTATACTTCTCTACTTCTAAATGTCTCTGCGCGTCAAGGGCGCGTGGTCATTCCTCAATAAGAATGAGTGCGTTGACGCAACGTGCATTGCGGTGTAAAAATCCGAGTGCCACATCGGTAACGTGGAGTCTCCGGACACCACCTCCCCCCCCCCCCCCCTTCATGCTACTCTTTTCAAGCTGTTTCAGTTTTTTTTTTCTTTTGCTGCATTTACAGAAGGTCGATGAAAAAGGTTTCTTTTTTTTCTCTTTCTCTCTCTCTTGTGGCGTTTCGTGTACGCTTCTTCAGCGATTTCTGGACACGACCGGTCACTTTATTTCTAAAGCAGCAGTGACACTCCTACTTCACTACATTTCAAGGCGATGTTTGCTTTGAGACCCGTTTCCACACATCTATCCGACCAGTTGAAAGTTGCAACCCGGCAAGTTCGTCGATTCCCATAACTTCCTTCGAAGCGTCGTATATGGCGCGAGTGTCGTCAAAAAAAGTTCCTTCTGCACTTGTTAGATCACCTCTTGCGAATGAAATCCCACTCGGGTGTCATTCTTTCAACGTGAGGTATATACGGTTCAAAGCGCATTCGAAAGCTCCAAAAAATACTACGAATGCCGCATCGGGCGGGCACGAAGGCGTGGAGGTAAAGGGCCCATTTAATTGCACTCTCCCGCAGTTGTCTCGGAAGCTCATAGAGAAAGTCAAACAACACTTTGGCAGCGATCATCCTAGGACTGCTCCTGTCGGATTGCACCGATAGCTCCATATGTCAGTACTGCCGCCTTCGCATATTGAAAACTGCAATCCTCGTTTCCCTTGCGCATTTAATTTGAGGGCCACCGTGGTAACAGTCATCTTAAAATAAACTAGATCGACGCATTGAATGTCGATTAGCAGTGCTTTATATGCAGCGGGTCGCTCTCGTGGTGCGACATTCGACGATAACCAGTAATTATAACTCACGAATCAGACTGAAGAGTGCGCCTGCTAATAAGCCAGTGCGGCTAAATAATCAATGTTATTCGACGTTATCTTCAAAAGTCATGACTAATGAGCTTCAACGAAAGGGAACTGTACTATCAACGTTGAACAAAGTGTTCCCCTATACGTCGTGGGCACGACAGCTGAACCAAACTCGTTTATTCGTTACCTATTTAAAGCGTCGACAATCGAAGACGAAATTGTTCTTCTTCTCCTACTTTTTTTAAAGTTTGATTAGATATGTCTTTGTCGAGCGAAAAAAAAAATGACCGGAATTAATAGCATGGAGTCTCCAGGCATATATACTCAAGTCACGTTAAATGTTCCATAGGATTGATAGCTCTATCTTCAACATTGAAAAAATATGCACATGAAGTGACTCTTTCGGGTTCGTTTGTTTTTTGTTTTTTTTTCGCGAGCGTGGTCTTTAGGTACACCAACCTTCATCATGGGATATCATCACGACGTCACAGAGAGCCAAAATTTTTGACGTCGTTAAGACGTCACTATGACGTCACATAACTGAACGTCATATGATGACGTCATCATGCGACTATCGTTCAGTCAAAGTGGGCCGACCCCGGAGGCACTGCAAAAGAGCGTGAGGTGCAGACATCTACCAACGCCTCCTATGCCGGAAGCAGTGCTAATCGACAGAGAGCACGCGCTTTCGCCTGTGCTCTCTGTAGCGAATAACTGATTCCGCGGACGTTTGACGGAGACGATCCGTTTATTTAACCATGGAGGCCGAAAGCTGCCCATGCCTTCCTGAGACACAAGTCTTCCTGAAAATTATCGCCCTCTGTTTTGAGTGAGATTAATACAGCCTTCGAAAAACTCATTGTAAAACGGGTCATGAATTTCATCGAAGGAGAATCGGTGCTAACACCTAGCCAACATGGTTTCAGAAGTAAAAGGTCCACTGCCACCGCAATGCCATCTTTCTCAGAAACTGTAAACAGCTTCTTAAACAGTAATATGGTCGTACTATAGGTTTATTCACCGACATAAAAAAGGCTTTCGACACAGTGCATCATGCGGTATTACTGGAGAAGCTAGAACATTACGGTTTTCGTGGCGCATGTCTAGACTTCTTCAGAAGCTATCTGACTAACAGACACCAAAAAGTACGATTTTTTTGATGCTGAATCCGATTTTTCTGAGGTTAAAACGGGAGTCCCCCAAGGATAAGTGTTGGGACCCATACTATTTTCATTATACGTGATTAATCTTCCGTTGATACTGCGTAATTTTTGTCATATCATGTACGCTGATGACACCGTACTTATTTGCGCACATGAGTCTACGACCGAAGCTTGTCGTTAAAGCTAACGAAGAGATGAAGCTTATCAGCGACTGGTTTCATGCCAATAAGCGGCTACTAAACGTAAAAAAAACAAAAACGAAATATATGCTATTTCATTCTTCGCACAAAGTAACAGTCTTCGACTCATGTGTGCTACATATAGAGGGGGAAACCTATTGAACGCGTGAATAGTGTGACATACCTAGGTGTTGTAATAGACCACAATTTAAGCTGGAAAAATGCATATTGAGGCGCTATGTAAAAGACTCAGCAGTGTTTGCTTTGTAATGTTTAAATGTAGACAATTTTTGATGTACCAACATTAAGGACGATCTATTCTGCTCTTTTTCATAGTCAGTTATCATACTGCATAGAATCATGGGGCCACACGTATGATTCTTACTTAAAGCCACTGGTAGTGTTGCAGAAGCGAGCAATTCGATTTTTGTCGAACTCAAGTTATGCAGCTCCTTCCAAACCACTCTTTAACAAACTTCAAATCATGCCTCTCAACTTGCTCGTAGACTATAAAACCACAATTATGGTTCATAATTGTATTACTAACAATAGTCCCCTTCATCGTTCATCATTTGTTTCCTCCCGGTTTCGCACACGAGGCTACGAAGCCGGCAACTTCTTACAACCACTTGTAAAAAATGTATATGGCAAAAGACGGCTGTCTAGCGTTGGTTGCCCTTTGTGGAACAATCTACATGTCGAAATAAAACAAAGTAAAAACTTTCCTGCTAACCTGAAACACTATTATAAAAACCTGTATTAATGTTTTTAATCTATTTCAAGTGCATTGTCTGCTACCTGAAAAAAAAAGTACATTTCAAATTGCATTTTTGTATATGTATATCCCTAAAATTTTTTGTATGGATCCAAACTAGCTTAATGCTAAGGATCCAGATGTTTTTTCATGTATTTTTTTTGTATTCTTGTACCTTTCTGGCAAATAAAATTCAATTAAATTCAATTCAAAATTCAATTCAATCCCGCATATGCGCGTGCTCTTCTCCACTTTCTCGTCTTCACGACAGTCCCGCGCACTCCTGGATGCTCCTTTCCGGGGGCATTTCACAACACTCTTCTTGACGTTAGTTAAACAGGCTGTCAACTTTGGTCGTTTTGATCAAATCAGATCTTGCTCAGAAGGTTCTTAGCTGCTGGGATACGCATCATGCTTATGATTCGACAGGCCATTCTTTTTTTTTCTTTTGCAGCGAGGCACTCAGCTAGCGACATTTAAGGCGGAGTGAGACTTCCTTTGATAAAAAAAAATTAAGTTTGGGATTTTGCAATCAGCTGATAGAGAATTTATTTATTTTCCAGAAAATACTTGGGCACTCGCTGCTTCAAAAATAATTTTTGGTCCTTTCTCTTTGGCACGTTCACAAAAAATGCGCGTGTACCCCTATGTAATTTCTGCGTTTTTCTCAAGGCAACAGTTTTAGCGCTTGCGTACCTTTTTTCTCAGGAAATATTGGGCGTAAGCAAACAAAAATTCTCACGTGTGTTAATTAGTAGCACTTACATAATTGGAACTATAATCAGTCGCCTAGGAGCGTTGGTATATTTTAGTATAAGAAAAACTATTCAAAAGACGCAATTTTTCATACATTTTCATACAAAGACGCAATTTTCATACTCGTGATGTGGAAAGAAAGAAAAAGAACGCCGGGAACACCTTGAGTCAGACGCCACCACGTAGCAGGGGACGCGGAGGGGTCACTCCACATGCCGCAGTTTAAAAGAAGAAGAAATATCTAAGAGCGTCGGGTTCTGCATTGTCGACACTTGCAGTGCGTTGCTCAAACACAAAGACGTAACAACGGTGACAGCTGCTAGTTCACGCTTGTCCTGTGTATACCTGCGCGTTCTTGTCGAGCGTTCGTCTTTGTGCTTCAGCGGCGCGCTACAAGTATCGAGCTGCTTGTCGTTCTTCGTGTGACATTCCAATTTCTCGCTATCGCATTCATTGCTTCGCCCTTGCGGTGAAACTGTGACTTTTTGTTGTACGCTCACCATTTTAGTTCCACTCCTGTAAAGTGTCAGTAGCTACCTTTGTGCAAGATTGTAATGCTCTGCAAAGAGCAGATCTAAATAAGAAAGTACATATGTCGAAAATCTAAAACAAAAAAAAACAGTAAGCACAATTTGAAACTAATTCTGAGCTCCAATGCAACCTGCGTCCACCTTTAAAATACCTTGCAAATTTCTAGCCATAGCTTTTATTACCATTGCTGTACAGCCAAATTTTGAAACTCACATTGAATGTCTCACCCCATCTTAATCAGGCAGAAGTCCCGCAAATGCGAGAGTTGAATAAGCGTGAGAAGCGCTTTAGCTATTATGCCTGTTATGCGGAGGACGGCAACATCAATCACAAGGTCCAAAGTTTCTGATGTTTAGCTTCTGTGAAAATTCTGCGACGAACACCTCGCCCGTTTTTTGCCTGTTGAGACTGGAAGCCACTGCAGATTCAGCGACAATAGTCTGCCATATACAACGTGCACAGTGCTCATACTCAACCCACTCGAGCCGCCGCGGTGGCCCTATCTCCATGGCGTATCGTAGTACTGAGCGTGGGTCGTGGGTTAGATACCGACATCGGCGGCCCTATTTCCATTTAATACGGCATATGCGGTCGTTATTATGTTATCCTAGCATTTTTTAAACAGTGCCCCGTTTGACCTATATAACTAACGGCCTTATTAACGGAAGGGCTTCTAGTTCAGTGTTGGACTGCCAAAGTTGCGGCTGTCCACCTGGGTTTAATAAAGGGTGTGTGTTGGATAGCCATCATGAAAAGGGACACATAAAATTTCTGAGGCCTGTAACATTAAGAAATTTGGAAACAAATGTGTTAGCCGTCAGTCCTTGTTGTCAGTGCCCTCGGCAATAAGGAAGTCACACTTTTGAGCCTGTGCCCGCCCTAATCATAATGCTGGTTCGCCATCTTCCTAGTGTGACTCGTGGTTTTCGCGTCTCTGACACACCGTTTCACAGCGGTATAATATTTAGGGGCGAATCACCTTAGGGTTTCAGCGTGTCGGCGTACATCGTCTGCTGCCGTCGTGACGGTCGATTTGCTTGAACGCAAGAGAGGGACCGTCCTCTCTCTCTCGCCACCACCTCAGCGCTCGCCGCAAACGCTCCCTCGCCCGCGAGAGACAATGCGCTGCACAACCATTCACCGGCCGCCCCGTATATACAGGCACTGGATCTTAACCTGCAATGTAGTGCCGGTGGGAGATTTCTCTTCTGCGTAGTCGAACAATAAAGATTCGCAGCGTGCGCGTTAACTAAAAGCGGACTGCATCCTTCGCCCCTCCCCAGGTTTCCCGTTAGTGGAACTGAAATGCCCTTCCCTACATTGCGCCCCTCGCCAGTTTCGTTGCTCGCGCTGGGCTCGCGCGGCGGGCAGACTCGGCACGGCGGCTGCGCGGACTGTCTCCGTCGGTGGGCGCGGCTGATAAGCGACAGCGTGCGATAAGCCAGGCTTGGAGGGTATTGTTAAATATATCTGACGCCATGCTTGACCCACAGATTATCTCATGTGTAGGGTAAGGCGGGGCAAAATGAGACGCAGGGGCAAACCGCGACATTTTGACTTTGCCGACCTCTATAGCTAATACAAAAAGCACTTTTCTTTGTTTCTCTATTTCAGCGATAGCTGCTGTTGTCCACCTTTTTATGTGTAAAAGTTGATGATCGCTCTCAGCGTTTGCGCGGTAAAAATTACGCGGCTGGAGTCGGTGTGTCCGTGCCCCGTCAAAAAGTGGCGATATTCTGCACGGCCAAATTTTCGGATCCGTGCACGAAGCTACTCCGGCGTCAGTACAACAACGTAACTATTTATTTTGTTACTTTACACTACTAGCTACATGCCACCAAAAGATTAGTTCATTTGGTGCTCGGGGACAAAGCGGAAATTTTTTGGAATTCAGGCATGTGAGAGGGGCAAAACTCTACAAAAAGGCATCCATTTGCCTTAGAGAGTATCTTATTAAGTGAACCATTTACTTACACTCATTATATATCATATTTCTTTGTTTAGGAGGGTTCGAACGTACAAGAGATAATCATACAGAGCTTCCTGGGAGGAAAACGACATGAAAAAGCACTGATTTCTGTTCAGGACATGACTCCCTCCATTCGCGCTGCATCGAGGTTGTGCCGCGTTCCCAAGGGTGCTCTCAAAACACACATGCAAAAATTGGCAGAATCTCCAAGTCAATTCGTTCCCAAACACGTCTTGGGATCGAGTTTTAATGACATTTCTCCAATACTGAAATTAAAAAAAAAAGCGCTCGAAAATCCGAATCTAGCACAGTTTAAAATTCATTGCCTAACAAAGCCCGGCTGACGAAGTTGAAAGCCACGAAACGCATGTGCAGTTCTGCATCAAAATGGCAAAAAGAATCGAAGAAGATACGTCAGAACATATCTAGCCTCCAATCATTGAATAATCCAATGAAGTGCAAGCGTTCAACAAATGACAACATTAGCACAAAGAAAGACTGGCGGTGTTTGATCTGCAAGGAGTTTTGGAGCAACACAGCACCGGATTCTGTCGGGATTATATGCTTGGAGGGCAAGGACTGGGCTCATTAAGACTGCGTGAGGGCCCACGGAGTGAATTTCAAGTGCTTCTACTACAAAAAACTGAAGGGATTAAATTTTTTCACACTGTCTCGTTTTGCCCCACGCAGCGTCTCGTTTTGCCCCGCAGGTTGGGGAAAAATGAGACATCTGGAGCATTTTCTTATTTATTTTTAAAATAAGCTTTTGAACTGTGGCAACACAGTCATATTTATGTAGCACATACCTTGTACCCAAAGGAAAGTTTCTGCATTGACGTTTAATGGTAACGAGTGAAATAAAAATAAATATTCACTATTTTCACACTTTTGTCGCATTTTGCCCCACCTTACCATATATATATATATATATATATATATATATATATATATATATATATATATATATATATATATATATATATATATATATATATATATATATATATATATATATATATATATATATATGGATAGATATATTGTGACCAATAAATCTAGTTGGTAGTCAGGGCTCGTGTTCGTTCCTATTTCGCTTCCTCAGTCCTTCCTTGCCTGTACTTCCACCCTCCTGTGCTTCGTGCTGCTCATCTTCACCATGAACGTAAGCCAACTCGCTCACATCGCTATTCTTATTCAGATTGTCAGGCAGGATTGGCACTTGAAATGGTCACACACGGTGCCTTAGTAGACACGTTTTCCTATCTAGACACTAATCAGATCAACTCAGTCGCTATTTTCTTTTATTTTCAGAATAACCTGAATTTAACAATACATAGCATATGAGACCAGTCTATAGTCCTATGTTTTCAGCGCTCGCTAGGGCTTCGAAGTTATTCGGAGGGTATAATTTTGAACACAAAGGCTATGTCATTTCGCAAATGCCGCTTGCAGAGGTTATATATGCACACTGGGGGGTGCCATTAACATTTAACCGTGAGCAAATGCATAGTTACAAAAAAAATTAACATAGTTTATTTGGCGATTTAGTTATAGTCTCCTATTATAAAGTTGGAGGCCACCACTGCGGTAGCTTTGTGGAAATGGAATTGCGCTTCTGAGGTCGGGGGTTCGATTCCGGATATGGCGGCCGCATTCAGATATTCATAAAGCTCGTGTATTTAGATTTATGCATGCTGAGAAAATAACCCGTGGTGGTCAAAACTAATCCGAAACTCTCTTATTTGCTTGTTTTATATATATATATATATATATATATATATATATATATATATATATATATATATATATATATATATATATATATATATATATATATATATATATATATATATATATATATATATATATATATATATATATATAACAAAAACGAGACAGCCGAACTTAAAGAGACGGCTATTTTGTTTAACTCTTCTAAAGCGACGTTGTTTTTAGATATTTTCCATTAACATTGGCACCCAGGGCGCTAATTTTACATTCATAGGTGAAAGTAACAGTAAAAAGACGAACCACTCATGTCATGCGTGTTATTGCGTGTTTGCCGCCAGCCTAGAAAGCGGACGGAGACGTTAACAGTTGCGTTCTTGCTCACAGCTGCTGATGTCAAAGGTTTACGCGACGTGAAAGGTTCAGCGATAGGGCTGCATATAAATATATGATACGTACACGAAGCCCGGTGTTAGTGGTGAAATCGGATAGCTGCGCAGTGTGGAATTCTAAAAGCGGTGTTTTCGAGCCATCACGGTTGGCGACACGGTGGCTTTCGAAAGATGTCGCGTACGTGGCTGCACAGGAAGCGTGGGCGTATAAGGCCGACGGCGCTTCTGGTGCAATGCCAAGCCATCGCGCAGCGCTATAGGTAACGCTGTGGGCGGTATACAGTTTGATGCATCCGCGGTGAGAAGTGAAGTGAGATCTTGCGAAAGTAATCGCGTCATCGAAAGCAATCGCTCGAGAATACCGCCCCAGGTTGCCGACGTCTGGCGTCTGTTTCTTTTTCTTTCCACGACATCGCCTCAAGGTTACCTGCACAGCTGTCACTGCGGTTGCACTGACCTCGGTGCATTTTTTTTTTCAAATGGGAAGCATTTGTTGGCAAACAAAAGGCACTTTGAGCGTATCTATCTATCTATCTATCTATCTATCTATCTATCTATCTATCTATCTATCTATCTATCTATCTATCTATCTATCTATCTATCTATCTATCTATCTATCTATCTATCTATCTATCTATCTATCTATCTATCTAGCCGCCTACGTCTTCGTGATCTCGTGGTAGCTTCGTTAACTTGGTATGTATGTACAACTTGCTATATATTAGAATGTACATCACAGGCTGTGCGTGTACAACAAACATGAATGCCAGGTCATGACATGGATACTCGTAATATGCGTGTCATCTATATCATGACATGAATGACATGTAGGAAAGAAGAGGAAATTTAAGGGCTCGTTTTTCTTTGTTAGGCACAATATTAATGAGAACTAACAGACAAACATCCCAAGGCATAATTGTCTGCTACTTCTCATTAATGAATGACATATGTGACATGATGCATAGTTCACGAAGCCCTCATGTTTGCTTCACTAACATCGTATTTTACATTAATGTACATGTCTGTGTGACAGACATGCGGAGATCAATTACCTGCCATGACATGAATGAACAGCACGCCATGCATGCATAACATATGTCGAGTATAGCATGACGTTAATGTCATGCATGGAATTACATGAATGACAGATGTCCTTGCAATGAAAAAATACGTAAGCAGGGGTTGTGTGCTCGAGCCGACGTTTCGACAAGCGGACTTGTCTTCTTCAAGGCTAGAACTGATGTCCTTGCAGTCATTTGTTTAGCTGGGATATCGCAATATGTATACGACATAACAAAAATTTACACCATCTTCCCAAAGGGAACCCTGATGGGATGCGAAGCAGCAGCGTTGCGCACGGGTGGCGTCACGGGTTGAACGGCGCTAACGCGGGTGCTGCGGTGAGCGCTGGAAGATTCGTTTGAAGCGATGGCTGGCGTAGGTCTTGTCGTTGCGCGTCAGGCGGCAGCTGCGGGCGCTCCGGCGAGCGCGCGGCAGGCGAGGGAGAGAGTGACGTCAGCGCGCACTGCGAGGGGAGCGTGACGTCAACGCACAGCTGCGGCGTGACCTACTTGGCACCGCTCCAACACCTGCGGCGAGGGGAGCGCGTTGCGGTGCGTTCGTACGCACGGAGGGACAGCGTTACACAGCCTAGTCAAATAGCTGCTTCGCATCTAAAAAATGACGACGTGACGTAGAGTCGCAACGGGAGAAAAATTAGGAGAAGTGACTGGTGGCCGGAGCGGCAACATTGCGACACGCGGCGCTGTTTTTCCCGAGCACGCGGATAGCGAGAGTGCCAAGCATGTTTCATTTTCCAAAGCAGGGGTAGCCGGTGGAAAGCCCTCCAACAAACAGCTTGCATTTGAAGCGATAGCTTGCTCGCAGGTTATCGGTGCGATCATGCGCCAACTTTGCTGCGGACGTGAGTTATTTCTTTTTTTTAGCTGAAAATGTGGGACTTCGGGTGGGCCAACAACAAAATGGGCTGCTTTCTGCCCCCCCCCCCCCCCTGCTCTGGAAAATAAAATAGGATGTTCTTGGCACTCTCGCTGTCGGCGTGCTCAGCAGGAACAGCGCCGCGTTTCGCAATTTTGCTGCTCCATCCACCGGTCACTTGTGCTAATGATTTTCCGTTGTGACTGTAAACCCCATGACATGTAAAGCAGTAACCCACACAGAACCAACACTATTTGGTCAAATAGGCATGGCGCGCGGGTGGTCCTGTGACTTTTTGTACGCACACCGACTTTTCGCCTAAGATCACGTTCGCGTGAGAAGTCTCAGGCTTTCGCCTTAAATTGACAGCTAGATAATAAGTGTTAACTTGCGCATGAGGTTCATTTATTATTACACTTGGCCCCCGGGTTTTCTTCAACCCAACAACATGTAACATAATAGCCACCAGAACACGCGCTGATGTGTATCACTAACAGATTGCTATGCGTCGTGTTACGTCATCACTAGGTTGCTATAAAATATGAGTGCGTAGGAAATAAAGGGCAGTGTTTTTCCACGGTATCAAGCGTGCTGTTTCGTTTCGGCTGCTCTCCGCGAGTTGGCTATGACAGTGGCGACGAAGATGGGATTCGAACCCACGCGGGCATAGCCCGTGTGGATTCGGCACTCTCATTTCACCGCCGATATACCAAATTCCCAACACGATATCCCAACACGTCCCGGCACTCTCATTTCACCGCCGATATCCCATTTGTTGGGGTACAAACTTAAAACCGCAGGAGTCAATGTCATGACTAATTGATATATTGCGCTTAGCGTCGTTATGATGAGGTTTAGCACAAAGTATAATTAATAATGACGCTGTAGTGAACTGCGTACAAACAACCCTGTCGTTGTTAGTTGAGTCATCGAAATGCTGCCGCCGCGACCACGAGCCGCCACGTGAATTCGTGCATACGCAACCACACAGCCATTCAGTCATCGCGTCGTACCGGTCATATATGGCCCACACGAATCTTATGTCAAAGCGGTGCATCTCTGTTTACGGAACCACTTTCTTTCTTTTATTTTGGGCATATAAGTCTTATCTGTAGCCAAATTTGTGCAACAAAAGCAAGCGGTGTGTGCGATGTCATATTACATGTAATTCGCGCCTCAACCCAGCGCGACGTTCTTATAGCTATCTTACAATGTGAGAAGGGCGTTTTATTCTCAACTAGCCGTTGAAACGGTTACTAATATTTAGAAAGGAATACAATGCTGTTTTTGAAAACACTTGCACGTGGCTACCTCAGGAAGTGCGCATAAAGACAGTGATATGAGAGACAGCCGCTCTGATAACTCGGTAAGGTCAAGCAGCATGCTCTTTCATGCTACTTGAACGACGAGGATCCGTATGTATCAAATTTCTTTATAAATCGCTCGCTATTTTCCATCGGTGCAATTGCCATCTGAACTTCCGGGTTTTGGCCGTTAACGAAAGGCTCGTGCATACGAGAGAAGTTTTGTGAATATGCAATCGGATATCTTGTACTGACCCCGAACACGGAAGTCCGCCACCGGCACAAACACGCATCCAAGGCCCGGACATTTAAGCCACTTACCTAGTATCGCTGATACCCGAGGCCGTGTGACCCGTGGCCTTTTTGGCGAACCACGCACAGGTTGCGCACTTCTCTGCTTGTTGAAAATTCCTCGCAGCTCGAGTGACGATGCAAATGTCCCTTAATCTTCTAAGCTCGGCCTTCGGAGATTAAAAGTAGCGGCTGTAGGCCGGCATGCGGAACTAGTAAAATGTCCGGGGCTCTGCAAGTGGAGCAGGGATTGATTCGTTATAGAGCTTGGCCTTCGCGACCAATCTTTTAATTAGTGCACAACGGTCTTCCACTGTGGTGAATAAGGGAGAGGAGATTTGGAAAGCTCCCCTCTATAGGGTCACGAAAGAAGTGTGGTCGCGTAGCATATTTCTTTGTGTGTGTTCTTGTGCCATTGTGCCAATAGCTGAAAACGTGCATCGAAAAGTACGACACCACTATGACACACAGTGTGTGTGTGTGTGCGTGTGCGTGTGCGTGTGCGTGTGTGTGTGTGTGTGTGTGTGTGTGTGTGTGTGTGTGTGTGTGTGTGTGTGTGCGTGCGCGCGCGCGCGTGTGTGTGAGTGCGCGTGCGCGCGCGCGCGTGTGTGTGTGTGTGATTACCGTGTTGTCGAAGCAATGACAAAGAATGCCATATATACATGGTTACACAAGTATCGCAACACGCAATCGCTTGCACAGCTGTATACACGAAACAGTGACTTGCAAAGAAAGAATAGTGGTGTTTCACCTCGTGAACGAGGGTTATGCGTAAATGTGCGGGTTCTATGCACTATTCTCGTTTTTTGCATTGCGGTAGTGTTTTAGAAATATCTTGATTGTGTGCAAGTGTTGTGGTTATTCGGCCTGAAACGTTCTTCGAGAGTCTCCTGAGTGCGCCGAACCAGCGCCTTTTGTTGCCTGTTACATTGTAAGAATGTTACATCCTTTCTGAGCAGTGCCCTAATACAGCATCAGAGCGTCGAAAAAGGCAGGTTGTTTTGCCTATATTACAGCACTGGGTCAATGTTCATGCGTCTTTAACGTTCTGCTTGCGCCTTTTCTATTTGTTTCTATATACTCGGCGATGTTTCCTCGCTTTTATTCACAGCCTTAATTTCGGAATCGGCTTTCATACTGGCGCGGAAACGAAACGTAATTCTTGGATGACAGATTTACCAAGACTGAAATTCCGAGCTTTCCCGCAGCGGTGAGGTTTGCGGGTTAATTGGAGCGTACGTTGAAACAATTTAGAGCGGCAAAATTTGCGACGCGAAAATGGAGCAGACTGTGCGATGATTTAGTTAGAGAGAAACGTGTGCACTGTGCCGGTTTAGTTCAGATAAATGACATATGTGAACAGTGGTGACAGCACCGAGCCATTCATTCCAAAGCCCGCGTGAAGCAGCACCGTACCCTGCAACTCTGTTCTCCCGCATCCCACGAACGTATTCCGATGGCGCTCCATGGGGACAGCACCTTCGACCACGACGCCCTAGAAGATTGTTTTTCGACGTTTGTATACGCTAAAAGAAGAAAAATGGCAAATTTCAGAATTCCGGTGGAACGTTAGTGGCAAAGCCGCACAATGAACTTTTCACTGACATTGACAAACGGAACGGCCCGTGGAATTCTCTTCACCGTCTAATTTTTTGGCAACTTCTGGGAGTGTAAAGCTTTAAAAAGGAACCGAAAAATAATATGTCCAGACTAGTATTTCGATACGAAAATGTGTGCTCATAAAATTTACTTTCAATAAGCAGTGAGCGATCTCATGATTCTTGTACTGACAAACAGCAGTTATGCGAGATCTCTCCTCATTCTATAGATATAAGTCGACCAGTTCCCCATACCTAATGACTGTAGCTTATAACTGCATAGTAAAGAAATGGAAAAAAAAGGGCAACATGAAGAGACTTATTAGAGCAGCAGATTAGGTAAAACACAGCTTAACATAGGACTATCTTGTTACCGAGAATCACATTTCATTCACCGCACACCCTATCACAAGTACGCATTTGTCATCTCGGCTCTGTTGTATACTCTTGTTTCCTCGGTGTTGCCGGTGTCGTACGCTATCAATACACACTGCGTTTAGCGTATGCTCAACCAATAATACGCAACACATTTTTTTTTAATATAGGGATGTCGATAAGCAGAAAAGAGAAGGTTATATGACAATTTGACTACAAGCAATGTTCCATTTTTATTGAACGAGGCTTTGCTAAAAGCCTTCCATTTTGATAGTATTTCAGTGCACACACAAAGAAAAAGAAAGAAGACAGTTACGTGTTAGAATGATATGATTAATAAATGCAAGTGCGAGGCCCAGCAAAGAAGTTGTCAGTAACAAAGCGATTTCGAGAACAAGCCTGCGCAGTTTTAACAAAAATCCGGCTGAAACTCCCGTACTGTGAAATCAGATAGTGCTTAGCATTGTTTACATTTACTTACGAGGGCTATACTGAGCATCTTCATACCAAGGTTACCCTGTTTCTACAAGTAAGCAATTGCAAAAAAAAAAAAACTTCATGTTGATTCCCTGTTAAACTTATATTACCATCGATCTTGTGTTTTGTAGATCAAATACTTTGCATGCGTATTCAGATATGACGTAGTTATGTTTGGGACTTGATTAAGACTACACTTGGTATACATGTAGAGCACGTGTAGTTTTATTAAAGTTCCAAAGATAACTGCGCCCTATCTGAAAATTCCCCGGTAGGGATTTTCTAACCCAGCTCGTTCTCCTTCACGCTAGCCATTGTTGTATTCGAACATTCTTTATTTATTTATTTATTTTTGCTTGCCTGTTATGCCCAGCTTATGAAATATCAAGAGTGCGGACGCGTGTCTAGAACCCCTCGCGTTTCCCTAATGGCATCCGGAATTGGTGCACCGTGAATAAAACGGCAATGGGTGACCTTATTTATTTATTCATTTATTTATTTATTTATTTGCTGATGTTTCGTATCTCGTGAAGGGAAGGATGTATGCATCTTCAGCGTTAATTTTTCTAGCGGCGTCTCTTCGCGGTGCGGCCCAGTCATCATATATGAAGTCACCTTGAGATATGTAGTGGGCTCGTGCCCCAAAATATCGTGATAACAAAAGCAGCTGAAATCCATATTTCGGGCATTGGTGGTGATACGAGTTTTTTTGTCACAGAACACGTACAGATTTTTTTTTTCTTTTGGGGAGACCTAGCCAAAAATTGTTGCGCACTAAAAACAATAGAAACAGGTTCCGTGGTGTATTAGTCGCTCTGATAAGTGCCCACAGCAAATCAAGAGGACCACACGAGACTTGGACCGCGCGAACTGGACTACAACTTTAAATGACCTACGTTAAATGCACATATACCCCATAAAGTGGACGGGGGGGATGGCCGCCGTGGTAGCTCAGTTGGTAGAGCATCGGACGCGTTATTCGAAGGTCGCAGGTTCGCTCCCTGCCCGCGGCAAGTTATCTTTTCGTCCACTTTTCTTTCTTCACATTTACATTACATTTACTACTAATAACATCCCCTATACTTTCCTTGGCTTTATTGTCTGTTAGTTCTCATTAATACTTTGTCAAGACGTTATCTAAGGTTCTAGTTGTCTCAGTTGCTGACTTATGTGCGTGTTATCAATGAATTTCGACGTCGAAATTCGCATGAATGTGGGCAAATCTAGCATCCGCAAGAGCGGTGCGCATCTCCCTCACTCGGAAACCAGCACACGGGTACTGCGTTGTACACAGCTGCTTAATTTTATCGTGTCATTACGATGGCACGCCATCCGCAACAGACACCTCCGTCGAGCTCGGCAACTTTATGGATAATCATCGCATCGAAACTGCAGCCAGGATAGTGTAGGAATATGAAGTGAGAATTACTGCGGAGTTTCAACTAGGTTGCATTGATTACAGGAGACATTTACTGGGGCCGCGGGGATACCTTCGGCATTGTGGTTCAGAATGAGACCATCTTTAATGTTTGCTGCCACAATTTCTATGAGAAGCACGGTATATCATCTTAGCAAAGTTCAATGCACATATTTGTGTAGACGGTATACTTATAAAACTTGTTTTTTCATGTATACCAAGCATTTTTCCCCCTTTTTGTGCGCTTAGCTGTATAGATATATTGGGCCATACACTAAGAACGGCAGCAATAAAAATTCAGTTTCCATACGTCACGCACGCATCACACTGAGTGCACATCTAAAATATTTAGACCTCGAGGTAGAAAGTTGAACATAATCCATGAAAGTGATGGTGTCCTTCTTTCTATAGTCTGCATCGGGATTGCGCTCTTTTTTTTCTTTTTTTCTTTTTACTGTGTTTTACCTACAGACACTAGTTCTCAATATACCGCATTTACGCGAATGTAACGCGAGTTTTTTTTTTTTTTTTCAAAGTTTCTCGGACCCAATTTGTGGGTTTGCGTTTATAAATCGAAACGCCTCAAAATTTGCCTTGGCAGTGTCGTGGCCCAGGCTCTTTCAAATGGCTCCGACAAATCCCGCGATCTTTAAATCTTGTGCTGGAGACACGCTAGCTACATCTAATCCTAACGCAATTCTATTCTTGTTGCGACGTGTTAGTGACTCACTGCGCCCGTATGCCCGTGTTTCGAGCGCTGCTACTGTGTGCTTCCGTGACTTTGGGCGCCGCATGGTACAGCCTTTCGCATGGCATGGTGGTTCGCGCGTTTAAGAAGTGCTCTACATCAAATGACCTGGTTCGCACGGAGGATGACTTCATCTGGGAGGAAGAAAGCGACAAAGAGGACTCGACCACCGGCGACGATGGCGATGAAAGCGACGAGTGAAATTCAGGGGGGAACACTTGATTCAGGGGGGAACACGCGGGTCTGATTCCCGGTCTCGGCGGCCACATTTCGATGAAGGTGACATGCAAAAATAACCGTGTAGTTAGTTTTAGTTTTAGGGGCTCGTTAAAGAACCTCAGCGGCTCAAAATTAATCCGGAGTCCACCACTCCTGCTTGCCTCGTAGATCGTGGTTCTGACACTTATAAACACGTTCAATTCAAGGTGAATTGAAGGGATGGCCTGGGCGTTCTCAGCCCGCACTTTGTTCGTGGTGTATTTTCATAATGACTCAACTACTGCTTCGAAATTATGTGCCGAATATTTCTGCGCCTGTTTCAAGAAGGCCCGTGCCCCCGCCCCTACGAAAAAAATTTTCTCGTTTTTGCCTTAGCACACAGAGCACAAAATGACGCTCGACCACACCTGTCTCCTGCCCGGCCCCCATTTCAGACGAAAGAGGTGCCCCCCCCCCCCCCCTTCCCCAACCCCGAAAAAAATTTCTGCCTTACGCCCCTGATTGAACAGTAATATGATGCAGGGATAGTTGCGGCAGAATTATTTTAATTTTGCTTGATCAGATTGAGCTGATTTGGTGCCGCTATCTTTTGGTTGGTTAGTTGGTTCCTTAGAGAACAAGCTCAACCCGCCATGGGAGGTCGACCATGAATTTGGGGTTACACGTGCTTATAATGTCTAGCATTCTTTGGCAATTACCTCCGCATTTTCGGAGGCACGTCGGGAGTAACACGTATGTGCAATGCACAAGGCATTTACACCTTTCGCATACAAAATACATAGGGTTTCAGCAGGGGTGCAACAGCTGCGCCAATTGCGCCAAATTGATACAATTCCCCGTTTTTGCGCCGAACTGCGCCAAAACCATGAAATTGGCGGAAATTGCGCCACGCTGCGCCAGCTTGTAGGTCTAATTTGAGGGTGGGCCACTTGAAATTTGAGGATGGGCTGTAACACATGTAATTGTTAAAGTAGTGTAATAATAATATTAGATATAAACAACCATTCTGGTGCGGAAAAAGCGGTTTTGGCTGCGTCGTGGTTCAGTTGGTTGGTTTCAAAAGGTTTGTATGTATTTGCGATTTAAACACCGCAATTGTACACGTGGCGTCACATCACGGGCGAAACCGCACTCACGTCATCACTCGCCGCTGCGCACACGTGCGGTCGTGCCACGCATCACGCCGTATATCACGTCGTCGGCCGCTTGGGGCGCCACCTAGGACGACGCACCAGGGCTTATACGCATGCTTTGGCAACTCCTGGGATGTTTCTGATTAATATTTTTTTACGCTTCGTTTATCATCAACGTAAATTATGTAACGTTATTAAATATCTGTTATGTGTTAAAAAAAACTTTCTATACACGCGGAAATACACATCTAGAAAGGTAAAACTGAAAGAAAAAGTTACTGATGTTTAGGTGAAAGTTTCGGATTCAGGAAGATCGCTGTGTCTTCAACTTCTTGAGAGTAATTAAGTATTGACTCTTCGTTTCCGCACACGGCAGCGCATGGAACTTTCTGGAACGAAATCTTGATGCTTTCGTGGCCGTCAGCAGCGCGATCAACAAACTTCATATATGCCCATGAGAAGTTCGTGTTGTACGATAATGAAGAAAAAAAAGACGCAAGCCGCAGCAGGAAGAAGACGCTCTAGTGCGAATTTGTGCTGTCAGTGAGGAATTTCGCTTGGAAGAAGATTGATGCCATTCACTAATCTACATTTTAATGGAATCTCAAGGACAGTGCAGGAAGCGCCAGTAATACCATATTTTTATGCTAAGCCTTGCCGGGCTAGCCACAAACAGGAGGTATGTGCAATAAAAGACATATTTGGAAAAAAATTAATCATAAATGAAACGAAATTCATTTAATACGAAAGCGTGTTTCCGCGTATCATATCGTACATCTAGTGCTCTTTTGAAAACCTGAAAGAGAGAAACCGTTACCGTGTTTTGAATTCCGCTATAATACGATGCATATGCTTAAATGAAAGCACGTACGTCGTGCTCTCTTTTTTTTTAATTTTTTTTTATTCTTCTTAATGCCCCGGAGTGCATACCTTAAGGTTTGGTGTACTCAATTATATATTCGCTGGTACTGTTGTTCAGCACGCAGGGAGCTGATTTGCGTAACTTAATTCATGACGACATCCTTAGATATAAGTAATGAAGCTACGCCTTGTTTCGTACCCGTGCTTTCTTGCATTAAAAGCTTTATGAAGTAGCAACCGTTAAATTGAGCTGCGGGTGAATAAAAAATATTCGCTTCTGGGTATAAAAAAAAGCCGGCAGATCCCACGCACTGTGGGAATCGATGTAATGCGAAGCAGCCAGGAAAGAGCAAATAATGCTTTACATAATTTGCATGTCATGTTTTACATGTTAGGACCCGTCATTTATGTTCGTGACACAGTCATGTCACTCAATACCAAATTTGGTGTTTCTCAAGCTAACGAAACGGCCGCGAGCACGCCATGAGCGTGGCATGACAAGTCATGTCGCTCATGACATGCCATGATTTCCATATTGCCACTTGTCATTTATGATCGTCATACAGTCACGTCATTCAATCCCAAATTTGGTGTATATCAAGCTAACGAAACGAACGTGAGCGCGCCATGAGCGTGGAATGCAAGTCATGTCGCTCATGACATGTCATGATTTCCATATTGCCACTTGTCATTTATGTTCGTCATACAGTCGCGTCACTCAATCTCAAATTTGGTGTATATAACGAAATGGCCGCGAACGCGCCATGAGCGTGGCATGTAAATCATACTTTTCATGACAAGTTAGTCATGATTTTCATGATATGACCAGCCATTTATGGTCGTCATACAGTCATGTTATACCATACCAAATTTGGTATAAATCCCATTAACGATACGGCCAGGAGAGCACAAAGTCGTAGGCGGCTAGATAGATAGATAGATAGATAGATAGATAGATAGATAGATAGATAGATAGATAGATAGATAGATAGATAGATAGATAGATAGATAGATAGATAGATAGATAGATAGATAGATAGATAGATAGATAGATAGATAGATAGATAGATAGATAGATAGATAGATAGATAGATAGATACGCTCAAAGTCGCCGAAGTTCGCTAAGAAATGCTTCGCATTTAAAAAAATTTTACTTGTACTTATACCAGCATGACATACTCATACCAGCGGGCTGGTACTCATACTAGCGTGTCGTACGTACATACCATCATGACATAAACGCATGCCGTGGAAAACATGGTTGCTTGATACCAAGGTGCTTTGTGTTCTTTCCCTGTCCTCCTCGTATGCCGTCTTACAGTTTTGATACTTCAAATTGATACAGATGATTCACACCACGGCTACATAGCGAGGACATCTCTAGCAGTTTAAACTTCTTTCTTTATTTGCACGCGATGTAGAAGCGATAAGTACCCCGCTCGTGTATACCTATAAAATTGTAACGCCTGAGATAGCCATGCTCGTTACCTCTGAATCTATGTTTGTAGAAGACAACAGAAAATGGCTGGAGCATTTCTTTTTTGGCTGTATTATCACTGATGGCAGCATCATGCGGCGCTCAAAACGGGCACTAATTTTTTGAAGAACGTAATTTCTTAATTTATTTTTTTTCTTTTAACAGCGAAGCTGTTTAGCAAATCGTTCCTTGTTCACCTGGTACCAAAAAACAATCATCATCATAAACGGGTATGCGCAACAGAAATTGGGTAAATCCCACTACTCGCCACTGGTCCACTAAAATGAAGAAGGCAACAGTTAGACCAACAATCAGGTATGTGCCACAGAAACTGTCATCATCATAAACGGGTATGTGCCTTGACGGAATGGGTATGTGAGAGCGCCGTGCCGCCTGCTTGGAACCGCAGACAAATGGCGTGCGTGCTACCATAGACACACCACGGTCACGTGATACTTTGTGGTTATAAAAGCTAGTGCACAGCTCGCGCCTAACCATACGCACTCATATGTCGCCCGAAGATAAATCGCACTATCGAGGAAGAAGCCGCGACCTGAGAAGCGAGGCTTGCCGCTGAGCGAGAACGGCAATGGCAGCGTCGATTGGATCCGCCAAGTACAAGCCAAATTCAAGCAAAAGTTCAACAACGCTACAGCCAAGTTCAAGCCAAGTTCAAGCCAAGTTCAAGCCAAGTTAAAGCAGAAGTTCAAGCGAAAGTTCTCTCTAGATACAGCATTGAATAAGCGTGAGACCGATCAGCTTCGCTTTGTATCGGGCATTACGCGGCTTAGTGCAAGCTTTGAGCCTTTTTTTTTTTTTTTTTCCAGAGCGCACCATGCAGCCTTCACCCGCTACATCAGTGCTTGCTGTAGCTTCCGAAGTACAAACATCTATGCCGCCCATTTCAGGGTAACTGTAAATGTTTCCCGATGATATCTGAGTGAGGTTCGTGCGAAAGGATCTGAACTGCCGAACTTGAAAAAAGAAAGTGTGTCAACGTTTCGAAACTATGTGGTGGGTTATGAGGGACACTATATAAACTGGAAGGCCCTGGTATGATTTTTGACCACTTGGGATTGCTTGACCTGCGCCCAAAAGACGGTAAAGGAGCGTGTTTAACCGCCGTGGTCAGATTACGAACCCGCGACCTCGTTCACAGCAGTGCGCTGAAAAAAAAACTTCCCCATCTCCCGCTAAAGGGAACCATGTGTGGATGCGAAGCAGCGGGGAGGCTGGCTTGAGCGGGAGAAACGTCGCCGCTCCCATTTCGCGGCAGCGGCCCGGGCGCTCATCGCGGCGCTGCACAGGAGAGAGAATGAGGCGCGCTCGCTCCGTCATTTTCATACCGCGGAACTACCGTGGCTCCACCAGCGGAGTATGCAGCTGTCGCAACACCTGTCGTGCGCGCCGCTCCGTAGAGTAGAAGGTTCCTAGAGGAGAGGAAGGGGGGGAGCGTAGGAGAGGACAGAGAGGTGGAGGGAACGCGCATGTGCTGTGGGGCCGTCGGGACACGGGCGCCGCTCCATAGAGTACAGGATTCCTAGAGGAGAGGAAGGGGGGAGCGTAGGAGAGGAGAGGGAGGGGACGCGCATGCACTGTGGGACGCGGGACGTGGGCGCCGCTCCGTAGAATAGAGGATTCCTTAGAGGAGCTATGCTCGGGGCTATGTCCGTCCCTCCATCCCACGTCCCGCGTCCGGCGGCACGCGTCCGGCCATTTTCATGAAGTAGGGAAGCACCCACTATGCGAACCAGAACACTTGTAGTACAATAAGGCCGTCCCTCCTCCCGCGTCCCGCGTCCGACACCACCACAGCGCATGCGCGTCACCTCCCCCTCTCTCTCCTCTCCTACGCTCAACCCCTGTCTCTCCTCTAGGAATCCTCTACTCTACGGAGCGGCTCCCGGTCCCACACCCCCCACAACGAATGCGCGTCCCCTCTCTCTCCTCTCCTACGGTCCCCCCCCCCGTTCTCTCCTCTAGGAATCCTCTACTCTACGGAGCGGCGCCCGCGTCCCGCGTCCCCACAGTGCATGCGCGTCCCCTCTCTCCTCTCCTACGCTCCCCCCTTCCTCTCCTCTAGGAATCCTGTACTCTATGGAGCGGCGCCCGCGTCCCACGCCCCCCACAGCACATGCGCGTTCCCTCCCCCCTCTCTCTCCTCTCCTACGCTCCCCCCTTCCTCTCCTCTAGGAACCTTCTACTCTACGGAGCGGCGCGCACGACAGGTGTTGCGACAGCTGCATACTCCGCTGGGGGGCGCCACGGTAGTTCCACGGTATGAAAATGACGGAGCTCGCGCCTCGTTCTCTCTCCTGTGCAGCGCCGCGATGAGTGCCCGGGCCGCCGCCGCGAAAACGAGAGCGGCGACGTTTTTCCCGCTCAAGCTAACCGTCTCCCCGCTGCTTCGCATCCACACATGGTTCCCTTTAGCGGGAGATGGGGTAATTTTTTTCGTCATCGTCTTCTTCAGAACTCTGCTAAGTGGAAAGCAATATGGCGGAAGGTGAAAAAGATGACACTCGCCGCAACCGAACATTTGATGATATCTTTTTTTTCTCATTTGATGTACTGACCCACCCCCGGCCCGCTCCGAAAAAGATTTCTGCACCTAACGTGGTTTTGCCACTGCCTCCAGGATCGACCTCCCTTTGACCAAGCGGTGATGTCATGTGATGACGCCATCATGCGATGCCACGTCATGACGTCACAATTTTAGGGGCGAAGCTCCTTTAGCCGGGGCTCTGTCTGCCGTTGGCGTAGGCCCGATGACGATGACGCTGCCATCACGGCACAGCACATGCAAGGTAACTGCGATTATACGCCAGGACGATGACGATGAAGAAGATGCGAAGCATCTTATGAACGAAGGCCCGTCCCCCCTATCGCCCCATTGTCCGCCGTAGTCAGATGACGATGTTGCTGCCATAACACACAGCACATGCAAGGTAACCATTGTACGCCCGTCCGTCCACAGCCTATGCAAGGTATGCAAGGTACCCGCTATATGCCCACCGTAACTTTCATGAAGTAGGGAGAGAGAGAGATAGAGGAGAGAGCACGCACACACAAAGTCTCACTTCACAGTCATCACAGCCATAAGTCATCTTTAAATCTCCCCCACCCCTTTCCCCATTGTAGGGTAGCATACCGGTCCTACTAGACCGGTTAACATGCCGCCTTTCCTTTACCTCCTCTTTTTTAGATGCGAAGCATCTATTGCTCGGGGCTATGTCCGTCCCGCGTCCCCCCGTCCCGCGTCCCGCGTCCGGCCACTTTCATGAAGTAGGGGAGCACCCATTATGCGAACCAGAACACTGTAGTAATATGAAGACCGTCAACCCTATCACAGTCATCAGAGTCTTGGCCGAGAGCACAGAGAGACTGCTTAGCACTAGCTAGGCAGGTGGTGTCTGTCGCCCAGGTTGACCCCATTCCTTGAGTCATGGCCGAGAGCACAGAGAGGCTGCTTAGCAATGGCTAGGCAGGTGGTGTCTGTCGCCCAGGTTGACCCCATTCTTTGAGTCATGGCCGAGAGCAGAGAGAGGCTGCTTAGCAATGGCTAGGCAGGTGGTGTGTGTCGCCCAGGTTGACCCCATTCCTTAATATTGCTTGCATGTGTTTGGAGGGGACTTAGTCCGTCCCGCGTCTCACAGCCCATGCGCGTACACCCCCTTTCTCTCCTCTAGGAATCCTCTACTCCACGGAGCGGCCACAGCGCATGCGCGTCCTCTCCCCCCTCTCTCCTCTAGGAATCCTCTACTCCACGGAGCGGCCACAGCGCATGCGCGTCCTCTCCCCCTCTCTCCTCTAGGAATCCTCTACTCTACGGAGCGGCTCCGGCGTCCCACAGCGCATGCGCGTCCCCTCCCCTATGCTCTCGTACGCTCACCCCCTTCCTCTCCTCTAGGAATCCTCTACTCTACGGAGCGGCGCCCGCGTCCCACATCCCCATAGCGCATGCGCGTCCTCTCCCCCTCTCTCCTCTAGGAATCCTCTACTATACGGAGCGGCTCCGGCATCCCACATCCCCGCAGCGCATTCGCGTCCTCTCCCCCTCTCTAGGAATCCTCTACTCTATGGAGCGGCTCCCGCGCCCCACACCCACACAGCGCATGCACGTCCCCTGCCCCCTCTCTCTCCTCTCCTATGGTCCCCCCTCTAGGAATCCTCTACGGAGTGGCGCGCACGACAGGTGATGTGACAGCTGCATACTCTGCTTGGGGGCGCCACGGTAGTTCCGCGGTATGAAAATGACGGAGTGCGCGCGCCTCATTCTCTCTCCTGTGCAGTGCCGCGATGAGCGCCCGGACCACTGCCGTGAAATGAGAGCGGCGACGTTCCTCCCGCTCAAGCTAATTATCTCCCTGCTGCTTCGCATCCACACATGGTTCCCTTTAGCGGGAGATGGGGAATTTTCATGAAGCAGGGAAGCACCCATTATGCGAACCAGTACACTGTAGTAATATGAAGGCCGTCACCCCTAGCACAGTCATCAGAGTCATGGCCGAGAGTATCGAGAGGCTGCTTAGCAATGGTTGACCCCAGGTTGACCCCATTCCTTGATCTTGCTTGCATGTGTTTGGAGGGGGGCTTAGTCCGTCCCTCCTTTCCGCGTCCCACACCACCACAGCGCATGCGCGTCCCCTCCCCCCTCTTTCTCCTACGCCCACCCCCCTTTCTCTCCTCTAGGAATCCTCTACTCCACGGAGCGGCCCCTGCGTCCCACACCCCCCACAGCGCATGCGCGTCCCCTCCCCTATCCTCTCCTACGCTCACCCCCCTTTCTCTACTCTAGGAATCATCTACTCTTGGGAGCGGTGCCCGTGTCCCACAGCGCATGCGCGTTCTCTCCCCCCTCTCTCCTCTAGGAATCCTCTACTCTACAGTGCGGCTCCCGCGTCCCACACCCCCCACAGCGCATGCACGTCCCCTCCCCCTCTCTCTCCTCTCCTACGGTCCCCCCGTCCTCTCCTCTAGAAATCCTCTACACTACGGAGCGGCCCCCCGCGTCTTACACCCCCCCACAGTGCATTCGCGTCCCCTCCCCTATGCTCTCCTACGCTCACCCCCCTTCCTCTACTATAGTAATCATCTACTCTACGGAGCTGCTCCCACATCCCCACAGCACATGCGCGTCCTCTCCCCCTCTCTCCTCTAGGAATCCTCTACTCTACGGAGCGGCTCCGGCGTCCCACATCCCCGCAGCGCATGCGCGCCCTCTCTCCTCAAGAATCCTATACTCCACAGAGCGGCTCCCGCGTCCCACACCCCCCACAGCGCATGCACGTCCCCTTCCCATCTCTCGCCTCTCCTACGGTTACCCCCCGTCCTTTCCTCTAGGAATCCTCTACGGAGCGGCACGCATGACAGGTGGTGTGACAGCTGCATACTCCGCTGGGGGGTGCCACGGTAGTTCCGCGGTATGAAAATGACGGAGCGCGCGCGCCTCATTCTCTCTCCTGTGCAGCGCCGCGATGAGCGCCCGGACCACTGCCGTGAAATGAGAGCGGCGACGTTCCATCTCGCTCAAGCCAGCCATCTCCCCGCTGCTTCGCATCCACACATGGTTCCCTTTAGCGGGAGATGGGGAATTTTTTTCCTTTCCTTTCATGAAGTAGGGAAGCACCCACTAAGCGAACCGGAACGCTGTAGTATAATAAGGCCTTCAACCACCACCATAGTCACAAGAGTCATGGACGAGAGCATAGAGTGGCTGCTGGCAGGTGGTGGGTGCAAGCAAAGAATAACACGACGAACGACGAGCGCACGACGAACGTTGAGCAGTACGAGTTGCTCTGGGAGATCATCCACAGGCAGACCACTCTCGCGGCACCTCCGCTGCGCGCTTTGCTAACGGGACCAGCCGGGTGTGGCAAAACATTCGTTCTACACCTGGTGATGGACGTTTACAACCGATACAACAACGGAGGTCCTTACAACCCGTTCGTCATCTGTACGAGCACAGGAAAGGCGGCGGTGGCATTAGGAGAAACCACCGTGCAGTCGGCTTTCAAGCTCTCCCGCAGCAAGACCAGGGACGCCGGGTTAAGCGACAGCGAGCTGAACACCTTCCGCGTGGCCTTTCGTCACGTCAAGCGTATCATCGTGGACGAAGTCAGCACACTGTCCGCCGACAACCTCGACGCCATCGATTGCCGTCTCCGCAAGATTACTGAACAGATCAACGATCCCCTTCGGAGGCCTAGACGTGATCATGTGTGGCGACTTGCGGCAGTTGCCACCCGTCAGGGCGAACGAGGTGTGCAAAAGCTGCAGGGAAGGAGGCAGTGGATCCTACCGCCTCACCATCAAGTGGCAGTACCTGGATTGCTTCCCGCTAATCCGGGTCTTGCGCCAAGCCGATGCTTCCTTCTCTGCTCTGCTTACGAAGATCGGAGACGGGAAACCGCTGGACGAAGAGGAGGTCCAGTTGCTGGAGAGCCGATTCGTAACCGCCGAAGAAGCTTTGTGTCGCGCACCTTCAGCCATTCGCATCTTCTACTCGAACGACAAGGTGAACAAGTTCAACGCGTTCCTTGCCTCTCAGCAAGGAGGAGACGAAGAAGTCGTTCGAGCTCAAAACACGTACATCGGGTGCGCGACCCAAGAAGCCATGCAAAGGTGGCTACAATGTTCGCCAACTTGCCAAGTGAGATTACCATCGTCCATGACAAGCCCTACATGATCACTACCGACATTGACGTCGTCGACGGGCTAGTCAACGGGGCGGTGGTAACTATGAAGCTTTGCGAGCGAGCCATCTTCCCGAGGTGGTTGTGGCTCCAGTTCGACGTCCCCACAACAGGAAAGCTGGCTCGTCTCCGCTCTCGTCGGGTGGTAGCCGAGGCCGTGCGAAACGGCTACGGCGTCGATCCATCGTGGATACGCATCGAACTTCGCGTGGTCGCCCTCACCATCGACAGCAGGATGGGCGTTGCTTGTAGACGATGACAGTTAACCCTCGTTCGAGCCAGTGCAATAACTCTACACAAATCTCAAGCGGGCACTTACTCTTCGGTCGTCTACGAATACGTCAGAAGCACCCGCAGAAATTAGTGCACGCGGCACTCAACTGATGCACCAACGTACACAACCTATACTTGACCAATGCGAAGGGGGGATCATCACTTCCATCACAAGACAAGCATGCTCAACGAGCTTCAATGTCTCGACCGGCACAGGCTAGCTACGCTGATGCAAAGCTACCTCACCACCCTGCGACATGATCCCGTACTGACAGCAGTGGACGTGCTCTTCTTAACGGAAAGTTGGAATAACGCAAGTCCCACACATGATGTCCCGCTACGATCTCTCGTGTAGCTCGTAAGACCACAAGCGTCCCACCTGCATCGACATTGTCTTTGCCAACTTTACACTACATCTCATAATTCAAGATCCCCTCACCATGTACTTCACTGACCACAAAGCTGTAATTTTCAAAGAGAAACGGGTCCCAGAGCTCATTGGGAACAACTCCTTTGTGATCAGTAACGCAAACCAATTGTACATTATCTACATGATTGCATCTACATAATCTTATGTATATAATTGCATCGACGTGTAAATTAACAAACATTATCTATATAAGCGTATATATAATTACTCTATAACTACTTCTCACGTCTTTATATGATGTGTGGAGCGAACGTTTCACGGCTTTACCGATCAGCGTTGGAGCTTCGCCCCACTCATCAGCGTTCACTTCGCGGAGATGGCGTGGATTTTTTTTGCTATCTGTGACGTCGTGATGATGTCAATGGTGACGCCATCACGCGATGAGGATTTTTTGCACCAGTCGTGTTGACGCCGCCGACGCTGACAGTCAATTTTCATGTTTTATGGGGCATCTAAGGCTTTTGCCTTAAGAATACTGGGCTTCCACGAAGGTTAAGTCGCATTTTAGCACAGGGATAGGCAAACACGTTTGCCTGCCAAAAGTGAAGGTGATAACAGATATGCAGTGTGACAGGCGGTACTATACACGCACAAAGTAAGACTGAACACCTTTAAACAAGTCTGTCATCACTCATCCCAAAACTTATGACCTTTGGCAGAATGCCTTATTTTTCACTTATTCACAAGTACGTACAAACAAATTAGACGAAAAAATTGCATACACACTCCACTCACTATGTTTACTTGTTCATAATAATAATTGTTGCACTTTAACGTCCCAAAACCACGGTGTGATTATGAGAGACGCCGTAGTGGAGGGCTCCGGAAATTTCGACCACCAGGGGTTCTTTAACGTGCGCCTAAATCTAAGCTCACGAGCCTCAAGCATTTCCGCCTCCATCGAAAATGCGGCCGCCGCGGCCGGGATTCGATCCCACGACCTGCAGGTCAGCCGTCGAGCACTATAACCACTAGACCACCCTGACGGGTATGGTTCATAATAATGATATCGTGGGTTTTACGTGCTAAAACCATGATATTGTTCCGAGGCACGTCGTAGTGGAGGGCTCCGGAAATTTCGACCACAACGTGTTCTTAAACGTGCACTTACATCGCACAGTACACGGGCCTCTGCCATTTTCCCCTCCATCGTAATGCGATCGCGGCGGATTGGATCGAACCCGCAACCTTCGGGTTAGCAGCCAAGCACCGTAACCACGGTACCACCAACGCGCACCTGTTTACTTGTTCAACGCAACGTTTCGGTCCCATGTCGTTCTTCTTAGCGATGTCCATCCGGCGCGCTGAATTATTGCGGCGCTAGTGAATGTGCATGGATGGATAGAAAAAACTTCATTAATTGTCCGGCAG
Source organism: Rhipicephalus appendiculatus (assembly GCA_030522465.1). NCBI lineage: Eukaryota > Metazoa > Arthropoda > Arachnida > Ixodida > Ixodidae > Rhipicephalus > Rhipicephalus appendiculatus. Next base: position 670,675 of record JALIZH010021668.1, read on the forward strand.
ATTAATGGCCCGGGCTCAGGCTCCCATGTCGGGACGTCACCCACAGTTGACTTTTTTTTAGCTCTCTTTCAGAGTGGAGGCTTGCAGTGAGTTCATTAATTTGTTAACATACGAAAAGTATTTTTTATGAAACAAATAAAACCGAAAAATAAAAACAAGGACGTGTACATGGAAAGAACGCTTAAAAATGATCCGACGTAAGAATGAAATGTATCGTTCATTTTTCGTGTCACGTTCTGCATTGCGTTTAAAAAAAATAAAACTGTTTCGAGGCCAATTAAGCGCGGAACTTAGGCGTGCAAGACGGGCTTATTATGAGCAGCTTTGCTTAACTGCCACACGGCGTAGAGGCCCGTGTACTGTGCGATGTCAGTGCACGTTAAAGAACACCAGATGGTCAAAATTTCCGGAGCCCTCCACTACGGCGTCTCTCATAATCATATCGTGGTTTTGGGACGTAAGACCCCAGATATTATTAACTGCCACACGGCAGTGCCCTCATAAGGTATGGAAAATAATCAATTATATTCTTGGCTGTCGGATCAAATGGAGCGTTCGAGCTGTATACTTTATGATGGTACTGAATTAAAAGCGTACTGAGTCTAATTTTCCAAGGTGAGTTGGCTCTGCCACACAAATCTACTGTATAAGAGACAGCTCTGCGCAAGTTTGAAGCTCAGTAAATGCTGATAAGTTATTTTATTTTGACATTAAAGTCGATTTTAGCATGGCGCACCTACTGACATCGACCCTATCGTGACGTCAGGCTACAGTATCAATTCTGGTGACTTCACGCACCAGTATGGCTTGTTGTGATGACATCAGGTACCAAAACATTCGAAATGGCCACTTGTGCGTCACAAACGGAACTACGGAGCGGAGCGGCCGAGGAACCGCTACGATATCTTGCGCGAGCATGTGACGAGAAGCTCACACCGTGTTGTAACGTCAGGGAGCTGTCGGAACTGAAACTCGTTTTTAAAAGCATACTTTGATTACTTTCTCAGGGTGCACTCGTGCTTACCAGAGCATTTTCTGGGCTCTTGAGAGATTGGCCTTTCACTTGACGCAAACAAACGACAACTGAATATTTTCTTATTAGTACTCCTTCAAAAGGGGACGCCAACAGTGCATCAGTAACGTTGACCTTTTTCCTCTTTCGACACCGCTGTGTTGCTCAATCTCGATAATGCGCCTGAATTTCCCCTCGGGGTAGGATAAGCCTACCTAACTGATAACCTCCTAATTGGACACCTTGAGACCCAGAAAAATAATTTTAAAAGTCAGCTGCTTCGTCTATATAATTATCTAGCTACATGTCATGGAGTGAAGAAATATTCGCTGTTTCTCAGCAATACTCCGACCGAACAACGTAGTGTTAACTGCGTCGAATGATACGCCTTGGTGCTTGACTACGTTTCTTGTTCATTGGCTCCATGGCGTTTTTCTGGTGGCAAAGAACCTGTAGTGATGGCCATCAGACGAAAGGAAGAGCGTCGAAGCCCATACTATCAAAACGACTACAGGGGGCGCGTGTGTAAGCGCTCCGTCGATAGCGCTCAGCCAAAAGGAAATAGAGCTCATCAACGAAGTTAGATGGCGTCGGTAGCTAGGCATCTCTGCACATGCCTGTAGTCTCTGTATATATCTCGTCTTCATTCACCGCATTAAACTGTTGATAGATAGCGCTGGTGTCTTCTGTACGTGTCTTTCTTCGCTTTGTCCAGATATTTTGTAAGTCTGCGCAAGGAAAATTGATCATGTCTATATACACGAAGTTCACACAATTCTCCCACGCGATATTCAAACGAGCTTTTCTTTGCATACCATCCTATACGTTCGTGATTGTGCTGCTGGCTGCTGTCATGCTGCGGAATAACTCCCACGCAGCACAGCTCGCTCGAATCGGCCTCTAGTGTGCAGCCACATCTTATCCACCTCGACAGGTTGTCTTGAGGCTTACTCACTTTTTTTATCTCCACCATTACGCAGTAAAGCAGCAAATGGTGCCTGAAAATCACCGTTTCAACATATACACGTCCTCAAAAGCACAAACCCTCTAATAAGACAAAACTGCTTTCTGGGGGTTTGTGGTATGACGAGTCTGTCTGGTCGCTCTCTCGCCAGAAAAGTGCAGTTTAGTATTGCGTTATACCTTCAGCAACGGCCCACCGCACCGACCTTGAAGACAGTGACATCACAAGCTGCGCCACTACTGGAGACGGTCTTGCCTGCTAGGCAGGCATAATTTCAATGGTGCAAAATACTGGGCAGAATGAATTCACGTGTATAGCATTTCATTACCACCTACCGAAAACCTTCGCTTCTCAGATTCCATTCCAACCTGTGAATTGGACGTGCCGCAATATTCTTAGTGACACAAAGCGCCAGGTGCCAACTCACATCAGCCCAAAGCATTGTTTATAAAACATTGCTTATACTCTACATCGCGGGCCTGCGTCACAATATAGGCCTAAGATCAAAGATAGGTCAAATATAGGTCTGGCTAATGTTATCGCTTGCATTACACTGTAACACGACAATGCCACTGAGCCCACTTGGGTCCCTCATAGAGTACGTCTTTGAAATACTTATCCGTCACTATATGACGCCACATTCGCCTATCGGTGTTTCCTTTGTCGATTCGAGCATTTCGTTAGATTTAACTTGTAGTGTAAGGTAAAAAAATAATCACAAAATAAAATTTACGTGCTGCACGACTATTCCCCTGTTTACTCTACGCCTGTTTTCTTTCGACTATTTTTTTTTTCATCTGTGCCACTTAGTGTCAACTCAGCCCTTTCTTCTGGCGCCATGCAACCAAGTGTTGTTGCAACGGATTATTATTATTTTTTTTTTACTTCTGTAAAAGAAGTACTTATCATGCCTTTCCGTGCCTACTTTTCTTCAGGTTCGAGAACTGTCTCGCACTATCCACAACAGATATGTTTGGTTTGTTCTTGTGAGTCTAGGGCATACGTCGTTAAAACAAACTTTTTCTTTTCTTTTTTCAGAAGCAGACACAATTGATTTTCCAGTCCACTGCTCGGAGATTCCAGGGACTAAAGTTCAGGGAGAAACATTGGGAAATCTTTAAAACACTCCTCAGACATGTCTGAGACAACCTAAAAAAACGGAAGCTCTGGAGATTTCGAGTTTCTTCGTATCATATTATTATTAAGAGATTGAATTGTCAAGCTGGCACTTGTCGACAGTTTAACGCTAGAGCGAGACAAAGATTTCTTTCGTGTCTTCCGTAATCTTTTTCTCAATCCCGGTTGAGTGTTCTCTTTAAAAAGGCAATTCAGTAGGCCATGATTTCGAGAGTCGCTGCACAATTTTCGTCATCATATTTTTCACAAGGACCGAAGGCTTAATGAGTTGCAGAAATCTCTTCCCAGCTTTTGCAATAGATTGTAATCACAGCTGTTGTAATCCCAGTACATATCAATTTAAGATAATTAAGATACCAATTTTCCGAAGGTCCCTTACGCGTGCTTTGTAGCGACATGCAGTCTCATTTATGTTGACTTTCTTGCGCAAGGCATTTGTGCAGTCACTTCAAATATACGGTTATAAGACTTTTTTTTTTATCAGGCAGCTTACGGAGCGGCATTCAACACAGGTCCAACTTCTTCTTTGTCTTTGGTTTAACGCGAATGTTTTTCCGTGGAGATATGCGCATTTATTCAGTCGCTTCAAGGTTGTAAGATTTCTCATTCCAGCAATATTTTACATTTTAACGCGATAGCGTTAAGGAGCTCGTTTCGCAGAAATTCCGGCGTCGGCGTCGGTGTCGGCGGCGGCGTCGTTGGTTGTGAGCGAAAAATCATCATCTTGTCCGTGACCGAAAAATTGAGAAAGGTGCAAATAAAATAAATAATAAGAATTTCCGGGTTCGAGTGAGGATCGAACCCAGGTCATCTGCGTGGCAAACAGGTGTTCTACCACACAGCCATGCTTCTGCTTGGCATTACTTTGAAAAGAACTTCCTCTGCTTGGAAATGCAGTGAAAATAACTTTCATGCTTTACAAACACACGCGTCCTCTATACAGGCGTCACAATACAACATGTAAGAAAGGGAAAAGAGACAACCACCCGTTCGTAGCAGGAAGCCACAAGGAAATCCATATAGATTACTCAGAAAGAAAAGCTTCTTAGTTGCCGAAAAATTCGTCCTAGTCCGGGGTTCGAACCCGGGACCAACGCCTTTCCGGGGCGGTCGCTCTACCAATTGAGCTAACCAGGAAGCTAGCAACTGGCAGCGCGAGGGCGAATTCGTCGACAACTCGAAGCACATGGACACAAGTAGTTATTGCAAATGAGTTCTGCGGAACTGTATTCTGCAATACTTGTGTCCATGTGCTTCGAGTTGTCGACGAATTCGCCCTCGCGCTGCCAGTTGCTAGCTTCCTGGTTAGCTCAATTGGTAGAGCGACCGCCCCGGAAAGGCGTTGGTCCCGGGTTCGCACCCCGGACCAGGACGAATTTTTCGGCAACTAAGAAGCTTTTTCTTTCTGAGAAATCCATATGGATTTCCTTGTGGCTTCATGCTACAAACGGGTGGTTGTATATTTTTCCTTTCTTAACCCTTCCGCCACCTTGCGGGATTCCGCAGAACTCTTTTGCAATACAACATGTAATATCGCAGTAATATTGCGTGGTACAAGCGTACATTGTCATCGCGCGTCAGAACATGTGAATATCATAACGACATCGTGGTTCAAAGCCGGCCACTCATTACAAAAGGGACACACGTTACTGCGCGTATTCCCTTAAGACCACGTAGTGGGTGCATAGCAAGCTCGAAAACATTTCTCGCGCATAATTGCTCGTGGTTTAAAGCATGCTACCCATTACATAGTCTGCACTAAGTGATTGAAGTACGCACTAAGGACAGGATATCGCTATCGAGTTCAGCTCTTAAAAGCGAAGCTTAAGGGTCCCCGAATTTATTTCTTTATTTAAGCTCTAAATTGTGTCTTAGTTTTCGCTATTTCTCACCCGCCGCGGTAGCATGTGTAGTGGTTGCTGGGAGGTTGCGAGTTTATTCCCGGCCACGGGCAGCCGCATTACCATGGTGGAAAAATACCAACACTCGTGTACTTAGACTGAGGTGCACGTTAAAGAACCCCAGGGGATCAAAATTAATCCGGATTCCCGCTTACGGCGTGCCTCATTATAACGTTGTTGTTTCGCCACATAAAGCCTCAGAATATTTTTTTAACGGGAAACAGAGCGGAGGACCGCTAATACGGGGCTGCCCGTCGTCACTGGAGCGCCTTCCAAAATGGGCGCCATTTAATTTGCCCGCCCGACAAGGGTAAAGCGGCAGCCTCATTTATGAAACGCAGTTAGGCGCACTTTCAGCTAAGCGCCGCGCGAATGTTTACGCGTCTTTTTCGCGGCGAATGATAACAGTACCGTAATTTGAGCCAAAGTGCGTTCCATGTCATATCCTCTTAAATCAACAACGAAGCGGAATGCAGTTGACCGGTAATGAAGCGTGTCCATGGCGTAACATTAAGTGTACGAGCACACGCCTGGCTATGCACGCCGCGCCCCACGTGTCAGAGGAACGCGTGAAGCACGACGAACGATACAGAGTGCTAAAGGCGCGGTTCATTCTTTCGCCACGTCTAAGTGTTGCAAGTATACCGTTGACAGTGTGAAGGCCTTAAGTTGTTCATTGGTACTACTATTATTACTAGTAGTACCAATCTAGTTCTATAGCTCTTGTGCTCTAGTACGCCCACTAAAGCAAGTTCTCAGTTCTTGCGTGCCATAACCACAATATGATTATGAGGCATGCCGTGGTGTGGAATTCCGAACTAATTTTGACCACAAGAGATTATTTAACTTTCAGCTAAACCTATATGTCCACGGCCGTTTTCGCATATGGCTCTCATGAAATTGTGACGGCCGTGATTGATCCCGTGACCTCGAGCTCAGCAGCATAACGCTATAGCTAGTGGGGTAATTCAGGGTGTGCGTTAGTAATGGTAGGACTCCCTACTACTACTACTACTACTACTACTACTACTACTACTACTACTACTACTACTACTACTACTACTACTACTACTACTGCTGCTGCTGCTGCTGCTGCTGCTGCTATACGGCACGTGAACAGTATAGCAGCTTATTATTCCTACCTTATTATTACACTTATTATTCCTACCACTAATACTCTTACGAGTATTACTACTGCCACTACTACACTGTTACTGATGATATATGGCTATTAGTTTTGCTACTATTGCTACTACTTTCACTGCTACTGCTGCTATACCGCTAGTACTATTACTGCTACTACCACTACTACTACTACTATGCTACTACTAGTGCTCTTGTCACTACTGCTACAGCTGCTATTCTACTACTGACACTAATATACTTGTACTACCGCTAATGCCATAAGCGCTACTACTACCAGAACTGCTACTACTACCACCAATATGTCGTCGTAATTGTTGTTACTGTTATTCTATAAAAGCAGTAGTATAATTAATACTAAACGCCAAGACCACTTTTACATAATACCGCAGTAAATAGCGTAAGTACTGTGCGCACATAAATGAGAGACAGCGAGAGATTGAGATGAAGCGTACGCGCACGTTTACAGTATACGTGTCTCTGATGTTCGCAGTGACGGCCGTGACGTGCAGCGTCCTCACGCTGTCTGCGATCTCGTGCGACCGGTTCACGGCCATCCTGTACCCGTTTCGTGCACGCATCACCAAGCAGCGCACGGGCGGAGTGCTGGCTGCCGTGTGGCTCCTGTCGGCCACAGTCGCCTCGCCTCTCCTACTTTACACCACGCCCTACAACGTACAGGTGACTGCCTCTACAGCATATACTATACCTTTAAAGTTCATTGTCGCAGCCCTCTACAGCTAGCGTAATCCCATGAACGATAACTTTCAAGCTTGCACTGCGGGGTAGGAGAAAAATCGGGGATGTGTGCCGGTAGTGAGAAACAAAGAGAGGGAGCAGGAGTGTTGGCTAATTACATTGGGTACCTACAGACACTGTTAATGGACGAAGTTGCGCGGCACTCAAGTTACCCCCCGACAACCGAGGAAATGCGCGGTAAAGGCTACGACATAAAATATGGCTGATGAGCTCTGTGGAGTGGCTACGTCTGTAAAAGAGGTCGTTTTAACACATCGCGCTGCCGACGCTCCACTGCAACACTCTATTCTCGTTAAGCATGCATATGCCTAACGCAAAACTTCTGGCGCCCGCAGACTGTACAAAAATATTTCACTGAATTGGCGCCTAAATGTATTAAAGGCAAAAGTTTTCAAGATTTTTTTTCAATAGAACAGTGCTATAATGAATGAAAGTTTAATGAAAGACACGGAGCTAGAATGTTTTAATATGACATTAACTCACAGATTTACGGCTTGCGTGGATAACGCGGAAATCCAATAGAAGGTTTTCTCATGTGTGTTCGGACATTTACCGTCGTGGCTCACTCAGTGACTAAAAAAATTAATTATTTGTAAACTGTTAGTGGTATTAGGGCTAAAATTTACATCAGTTGTTTTAGCTGCATCATCTCCCGCTTATTTGTGCTCTTATGCTGCTCCTGCACATTATTTTTCCCCGAACATTACCATTTGTAGAGATAAAGCATTTAACATAACAGTGCACCTAAGGTCGCACAAAAGTATTTTGAAATTGTATCGAATTATTGATACAGAATACCGGGGCAATAAGTGTCTGAAATATACACATGCAAGACACTAACGGGTCATTCAATGGGTCATTCTATGCTCATCGTATCCATACACACAGTACTTTAATAGTATTAAAGCAGCAATATCACAAAGGGCTCTGCAAGTTTATAGTCGTAGACTAAGGCTTCTTACTTTCTGCCCGAAAAGCTCGTTTTATTGCGATAGCTAATTATATGGACACTCGCGGCGGATTTTCGCCGTCGCCGTCATGTCCCGAATATATATATATATATATATATATATATATATATATATATATATATATATATATATATATATATATATATATATATATATATATATATATATATATAGACGCGTTATTCGAAGGTCGCAGGTTCGGATCCTGCCGGTGGCAAGTTATCTTTTCGTCCTTTCTTCACATTTACATTACAATTACTTCTACTAACGTCCCCTATACTTTCCTTGGCATCACTGTCTGTTAGCTCTCATTAATAATGTGTTTAACAAAGCAAACGAGCCCTTAAGTTCACACTTCTTTCCTATATATATATATATATATATATATATATATATATATATATATATATATATATATTTATACACACATCTGAAGAGCTTGGGCGTCACGCAACGCTCTATCACGCAATGCTCTTACATTTTCTTTCAATTTGAAAACTGCCTTGAGAAGCGCACGACAAAATGGCCCCTTTCTGTACCCACTCGTGATGTGGAACGAAAAAAAAAAGCGCCGGGAACACCTTGGGTTCCGACGCCACCGTGTGGCAGGAGACGCAGAAGGGTCACTCCGCGCGCCGCAGTTTAAAAGAAAAACGAAAAAAAACCGGCAGATCCCACTCACTGTGGGAATCGATGTAATGCGAAGCAGCCAGCAAGGAGCAAATCATGCTGTATATAATATGCACGTCATGATTTACATGTTAGGACCTGTCAATTTATGTTCGTCATACTCATACAGCCACGTCGCACAATACCAATTTTGGTGTATATCAAGCCAACGAAATGGACGCAAGCGCACCATGAGCGTGACATGTAAATGGCATTGTAGATTACATGCATGCCAAGATTTTCATGTTACCACCTGCCACTTATGTTCGCTATACAGTCACGTCCCGCAATAACAAATTTGGTGGATATCAAGCTAGCGAAACGGCCACGATAGTGTCAGGAGCGTGACATGCAAGTCATGTTGCACATGACATGTCATGATTTCCATATTACCACTTGTCATTTATGCTCGTCATACCGTCACGTCACGCAATACCAAATTTGGTGTATATCAAGCTTGCGAAACGGTCGCGAGCGTGCCATGAGCGTGGCATGCAAGTAATGTTGCACATGACTTGTCATGATTTCCATATTGCCACTTGTCATTTATGTTCGTCATACAGTCACGTCACGCAATACCAAATTTGGTGTATATCAAGCTAGCGAAACGGCCACGAGAGTGTCATGAGCGTGGCATGCAAGTCATGTTGGCGCATGACATGTCATGATTTCCATATTACCACTTGTAATTTATGCTCGTCATACAATCACGTCGCTCAATACAAAATTTGGTGCATATCAAGCGAGCGAAACGGCCACCAGAGTGCCATGAGTGTGGCATGCAAGTCATGTTGCACATGACATGTCATGATTTCCATATGACCACTTAGCATTTATATTCGTCATACAGTGACGTCACACATGACCAAATTTGGTGTATATCAAGCTAGCAAAACGGCCGTCAGCGTGCCATGAGCGTGGCATGTAAATCATGTTGTGCATGGACATGCAGGTCATGATTTGCATATTACCACCTGTCATTTATGTTGGTCATGCAGAAATGTCTCATCGTACCAATTTTGGGATATATCAAGTTAAGAAAATGGCCTCAGGAGCAGTATGGCCATGGCGTGTAAATCCATACTCTTCATGAGAAGTTAGTCATGATTTTCATGATATGACCAGTCATTCATGTTCGTCATACAGTCATGTTATGCCATACCAATTTTGGTATGAATCCCATTAGCGATACGGCCAGGAGAGCACAAAGTCGTAGACGGCTAGATAGATAGATAGATAGATAGATAGATAGATAGATAGATAGATAGATAGATAGATAGATAGATAGATAGATAGATAGATAGATAGATAGATAGATAGATAGATAGATAGATAGATAGATAGATAGATAGATAGATAGATAGATAGATAGATAGATAGATAGATAGATAGATAGATAGATAGATAGATACGCTCAAAGTCGCCGAAGTTCGCGAAGAAATGCTTCGCATTTAATATCTAAGAGCGTCGGGTTCTGCACTGTCGACACTTGCAGCGCGTTGCTCAAACCCAAAGACGTAACAATTGTGACAGTTCACGCTTGTCCTGTTTGTACCTGGGCGTTATTGTCGAGCGTCCTTATTCGTGCTTCAGTGGCGCGCTACAAGTATCGAGCTGCTTGTCGCTCTTCGTGTGACATTCCAATTTCTCGCTATCGCAATTCACTTCTTCGCCCTTGAGGCGAAACTGTGACATTTCTTAAAAAATCATGCATTACGATTGATAGAATAATTTTTGTCGCCATTAATTCTATGAAAGTAATATACCCTGAACAGTAAATGAGGTTGGCAGGTACAGGCACGGTGCACTTTCAGCGTTTATTCTATACGATCAGCACAAGTATACCAGGCACGTTTTTGCAGACCATTCTAGAGCATGCCTAAATCGGGCCGGAATTTTGTCTTGTTTCACGTCTATATATTTCAATAATAACGCATCAATATCACCTCAGCAAATGAGCCTAAATGACAATGGCAGGCTGTATTTACACCAATGTGAATGTGCGCCTGCCTCTAAGTGAAAATTTAAGGTTTAGGGCTCATTACTCAGCTACTGGTGGTGGTGTTAAAAAACTCGCACCTTGCGTTCCCTTTGTTTTCTAAGACGAAAAAAAAAAGAACAAGAACAGAAGAAAGCATAGCAGACTATATAATAATCGGTCACGGTTCCCCGGAGATATCGTGAGGATTTTGATTAGCCAGGCTCGGTGGTTAGATTCAAAGAAAAGAAAAAAAGTACTCGAGGAAATCGGATCACAAGCAGTAAAGTTTTCTCCCGACGCCCGCAGTAGGCAATCTTTCTAGACTTGCCACGGCACTCTGCGCTCTCATGAGAGACCTTAGAGTAGGGCGAAAATTTGACGACTACGACTATGCATCCGCAGCTGCGTGGTAAAAAAAGAAAAACTACCGATCATGTTCTTTTTTTTTTTTTGCTCGTATGTCGAACTGTTCATCTAAAGCTAAATGAGCAGGTAGTTATCATGTCGAAGGCCGTCGTGTAATTCTATAAGTAGACCTGCTGTGCAAAACAGTAAAAACATGGAGTCGTAGTACCAATATAAAGACCCTACCTATAGAGTGTAAAGAGGCTCAGAACGTTTAGGAGCGAAGCTCCTTAGGCTCGCACGATGTCCGTTGTCGCCGTCGTCGTGGTAAGTCCCCGTCGGAACAGCTGCGGCGCCGCTCTGAAACCCTCTCTCTCAGCAAGCGTATCGATCAAGGTCATGACGTCGGGCGCAGAACCGTTCGTAGAGCGCACGCAGCGCGCATACCGACCACTCACAGGTGTTGCGCTGCGTCGACGGCGCCGCTCCGAAACCCCTCTCCGAGCAAGCGCACGACGTCATGCGCAGAACCGTTCGCAGAGCGCACGCAGCGCGCATACCGACCGCGCGCAGGGGTTGCGCCTGCGCCGCTCGTGCCTAGAGCGCGCATACAAGCCGTGTACAGCGCGCTGAATTGCTCGCAAGCCGCTCGTACTTAGACCGTGCAGCGCTAGCGCATCGATCAATGGCGCAATACTTTTTTAGTAAAATAAAATGACGTAGACTGGCTTCCATGGAGCTTCGCTCCATCATCAGCATTCCCTTCGTGGATCTGCAGTAATTTTTCTGTAGGGACACTCACCCTGCTAGCTACATTAGTGACGGCAACTATAGACCTTTTCACTGTGTACAAACACAGACCCTGGACGGCTTCCGGTCTTGTCCACCGACGCAGCATACCAGCAGTGGCAGGGCAGAAAAGCCTTGGCGAGAAGCCCGCAGACTTCTGACACTTTTCTCTATGTGTTTAGCATGTCAAATAAATATTCTTGTAAGTTATACACAAGATTATGAGAGGTTTTCTTTAATTCTACGCGCCCTTCTTTAATCCGAAAACGTAAAAGGAGGCTTTCCTTATTCTGGGACAACTTAAAAACATGATTTGCGCTTCGGTGTTAGAGAATGATAAATGAAGTGACCGGAAGTATCTTGGGGGTGCAACGATTGCTGCTTCTATCGCAACCTTGAAAAGGTCTATATTCGTTTAACACGCTTCACCTCTATAACTATTTATGCCGGGTGAAGCACGCTTTACAGGAGCAAATTAAAACGTACGCTGTTGCGTTTTGGGCAGCAGGAAGAGGATGAAGTGATATTTTGATGAGGAAGGTCAGAGCAACTAATAGAATAGCAGGGGTGAGAAGGAAAGGAGGAGGGAACAATGAGGTACTCCCCTTGCTGGACTCAGCGCAAACGTTCTAATTGCCGAAAATACAAGGCCTATGGCCATCACAGATAAATCACAAAGCAACGAAAGGGCTTCAGCGTTTTTTGTTTTTGTTTTTATTACACTAATACTTGTAATGACATTGCAGTGAACTACATTGAAAGTGCGCACTGCGGTTGTATGTGTGCTTTGCTAAAACGAGAACTTTTGAAATTACCAAATGGTGGACTGTATACAGGTATATGCATACTGGCACACTCACTCATGAGTGCACTCAACTCACACTCACTCACACTCATTTGAACGTGGTGAGTTGAGTATGAGTGAGTACTCATGCGTGTGAGTGGACGTGAGTGTGAACGTGAGTGAGAACTCATGAGTGTGAGTGGTCGTGAGTGTGAACGTGAGTGAGTGCGAAGGCTGAAAAAATTGTGGTGAGTGAGTTTGAGTGAGTACTCCCTTAAAGTGCCGACCTATGGGTATATGTGATCATTTTGTTTCTTAATGTTTTTAAATCCTAACAACCGAGTTGAAAGGGGTAGCCGTCGCCAAGAAATGGCGACAACTCCTTTATTTCCTTTTTTGATTTCAATAAAAATGAGGCCAGGACGCCAAATGCAATTTTTGATGCAAAATAATTTAGCTGCATTTTGTGTGGGTTTCCAATCGAAAACATGGCGAAGAGGAAAAAAAAATCACGAACACATCACTAAAGAAGCTTTTCATTTTGCTTAAGTTTCGCAATGCGTAAGCTTGATACAAAAAGGCGTAAAGCTTTCTTTGTCAAAGTGCCACCTTCATCAGAAAGTGCCACCTTCATCACTCTCGAACGCTGTTTCTAGGAGGCAAAGTTAATTAATCTTGGCATTACTAATCATAATGATTGTGGCTCCTTCATCTCCCCTTTACACGTTCCTTTTTTTCTTTTTGAGACCAACAGAGTACTGCAACGGTATCCCGGTAGGAGTTGTTTGGAGAGCTAAGCGAAAAATAAATGATAAAAATAAAACACTACTATCACTCTGCGTAGCACGCTCAGTATAGCTCACCAACGTGTTGCTAGATTGAGCTGCTGCGCCCTTATGGCGAACGCTCCAGTGCTCCTTACCCTCACTTCAATCTGCACGTGGTTTGAAGAACCGAAAATTAGATATAAAACTTTACGCTAGCCACACAAGCAGTTTTTGAATAATGCATGACGCGGTACGTCAGCCAGGAAACGAGAAAGTGTAACGCAGAACGTCTTGGCGAGTTCCCTAGAGCACAACTAACCGGGGGCATTCAGGAAAGATGATTTCGCTTTGGACGCGAAAAACATTCGGCCAAGCAGGGCTAAAGAAACGCCAGATGAAAGAGTCCGCTTACCAGATGGCAGTAGGGGGCGCTAGACAAGCCGAATTTCAACGATGGAAGCTGTTGCACGAGTTCGGTACTCCCACACTTGGAGTGGTTAAGTCAACTCCATGGTTAGTGTACTCTGCATGCGCCAAAAAAGATGAGCAAGCGCAACGAGGATGCGGTGATGTTATTCTGCTCCGGCATGTTCTAAGAAAAGAGGATGAGGTAAGCTGTTTTTTTTTTTCGGCAGTAGAGGGTGAATGGTACTAGCTGCGGCAAGACTTATAGCAATTGCAGAATGCTTCTTGTTATAAGACAGTTTGCTACGTATGTGGCAGTTCAGAACGACTTCAGTTGTTCACAGTATCCGCATCGACGATGTCCGACATGCATAAAAGTATTCGTTTTCCAAGGCACACGTGAAATTGGTAGTAAACGATGTACAGCACGTCGCTTTGTGATTACATTGCAATGACGTGCCAGCTTGTGGTAAATGTAAATGTGCTGTGCCCATACCTGAGCGTGCACATCATCAATGTCATGCTGCTCCGCCTTGACCCTGTGATTATATCTCACCGTGCCTGTCCACGCAACCTATAGCGCAGCTGTGCGCAACGCTCACGTTTGCTTTCACCTTCGAACCACCGACTTGAGGAAATAGATTAATGAGGGCGTATCTAAGAACGAAGACGTATTCGCACATGCATATTCGCAAGGTTCAGGATTAAAATTCGAGCATGGATACGAGCGCGAGTGAGGTTATTTTTAGCGACAGCACTCATTCCTTGGAGCATTAGATGCATTTCCGCTCAACGTGTGCTCCAACTTGCATATAGTTTCTTGGTGGCGTTCGGCGCAAACTTAGTTGAGCGCTGCTCCCTATTTCGGATTTCAAAGTTCACTTATAGGTTGGGTCCGTTTTCATTTGTGAGCTCTATTTATTTCGACACGCGGAGTGCCACTGGGAGCCACTACTAGAATAAATGGTGGTGCGAATGCAGTACGCCATTAATTGCCTACACACCGAAGTAAAGCACTTGAAACCACACACAGGCACCATAAGACCATGTTTTGTAGACTGCAGACGCAACTAATAATTTCGCGAACGCCATTGTATTGGCTGCGATATCAGCTTCTTAAGTCATATTGATGGGAAGCCAAGAGCTTCGAATTCACACGCATTTTCGCTCGCAAGAGGTTTTGGCCGTTTCCGTGTTGTTCTCGCAAAAAGATAACTCGATTGGCTGGAATAATATGAACAGCTCAAGCCTCATAACATTAATTCTTTACGCGTCTTGAGCACCCACTCGGCAACGACTCTCTTGGCCGTGCAGTGGACCGACGTGGAGCTGACGTACTGCGGCGAGAGTTGGCCGCAACGCATCGAGTGGGACCCTGTGGAGCAAGCGTGCGTAGCGCGGTCGCCCTTCAAGCAGCTCTATTACACGGCCGTCACGGTGGCACTGTTCTTCGTGCCCGTGCTCGTGATGAGCTCGGCTTACGCGCTCATCTTGCACGCTCTCTGGAGGGACCGGCACCCGGGCGAGGCCAACGCCAACAATGCACTGCTCCACTCTCGGGCCAAGAGGAAGGTCGGTATATATGCCGGCAGCTCGCTTGTGTGTAATGTAGCGAAAGGGACACGCTAAATAAAGATGTTATATAAGAGAGCTTTTAATGCCGGGGACCCCGAACAACTTGCATACGCACGCTCTCGCGTCCCTTTGTACTCCCAGCCGCACCCAAGAAGAATACAAAGGAACGCAAAGGCTTACGTACGCAAGCTGCGTTGGGGACCCGGCACTAAAACTCTCTATAAGTTGCATTGGTAGATTACACTTTTCGGAGTATCAAATAGCCTCCGGCTTACAGAGGCGGAGGAGAAAGCGGAAACGAATAGGAAGTGAGTGGCGACGCTCGTGAGATTCTGGCACTATTTTTCTGTAACGTCATGCACTTTATTTCTTTCGTGACTTCACACACTTTGTTGTCACTTTTCACACTTATTACGGAATTACGGACGGTCTTTTTTTTTATTGTCATTGTTATTCACGAGCAACCTGCCTATTCCCCGTGTAAATATGACTCTAGAGACGCCAGTACACAAACACATAAAAGATATCACCGGGCGTAATGTACACCACATGACGTGTGCTGCAAAAGCGTACTACACCCAGTACGCAGCAATGAGCCCGTGCGAAGCGAATGTGGCGCTTAAAAATTTTGAAGTACTTTTCAGTCTTTGCCATAAACTAGACGAAATGCGTTAAATACGCCATACTAGTACTCAAGGGACGATGCCCAGCTGCATATCAAGGCGCGTAATCATATTTGTCTCTTGGGTGGAAAAGCCCCCTCTGGCGTAGGATGGGCTAAAGACGCGCAAGATCGCAATCCTTTTTCTTTCTTGTCTCGCATCGTAGCTTCGTGACAAAACACTCCTATTTGGGGGAAAAGTTACGTGAAAATTGCATTCAGTGCGCCACCTGATGCTTTTCTCCTGCATGGCGGTTGTCGGGGACGCGCGAGGTGACCTTCCCCGCGCTGTTTTGTTTCTCCTTCCTTATTCACGGCTGCACAGGTTGTGAAGCTGGTGTGCGTGGTGCTCCTTGTGTTTGTTCTCTGCTGGATGCCCTTCCAAGTCATCGTTCTGTTTTCTCAGTTTCGGGACAACGGGATCCACAGCCAACCGGTAAGGCTTTAAAGAAATAAGATAAGTAGATGAATTAAAGGGTGATTGAAAGAACTTAAAGAACAAAAGCTAGGGCGCGAACGTACGCGCTGAAGGCGGCCCTCAAGTATATGAGACACGAAACGGGCCCACGCGCGTAAAAGGCTTTCCTCTTCAACGCATATCGTTTCAGCTCGCGCGCTCGAGCCGTTATGGTGTATAGCAATCTTTCCAGTTAATTAGTGTAGACATGAATCTGTTAATCCTTATTTTAAATTGATGAAATCTCTCTGCTCATTGTTTTCGTTATACTCAGAATTCATCAGTGGAGGCATATAATGGACGCTTATTAGTCGCGGGCTGCCGCTCTACAGAAACTATAAACTATCTAGCTTTGGAGAGCGTGCTTTCTTCTCGCCTTTACATTTTCCTGAAGCTTGCTGCTTTGTGCTTACCTGAAACATAGATAGAGGGGAAATATGTATGTAGGCTTCTATTGAATGACTAAGTAATATGTTCGCGAATCTGACTCGTCCTTGGCGATAACCAAGTTCATCGTATTTTTCAGTGGGATGTATTAACCTATTCGATTGAGTTCGCTCATAATGAGAAAAGAGACGATAATTTTAAGGTTCCTTGGGTTTTTTATCTCTTTCCATGGTTCAGTTACCTTCGTGGTTCTCGCCGGCGTCATTCTGGTGCACGTACTTGGCGTACGCCAACAGCGCGCTGAATCCCATCATCTACGGCGGCATGACGCCCACGTTCCGCCAGGGCCTGGCCAACGTGTTGCGCTGCGGACACCGACGCCGGACCGACTATCCAAAGCGTAAGCGCCATTGTAGTTAGTACACTTCCGTGGACACAGCCTGCTACGTACGCATTCGACGGAGAGGGTGTAGAGCCGTAAACGCTTACGTGAGGCTATAGCCCTAAATGCACGCGGATAATACTCATCAACTTTGTCCATCATCATTATATATACTCTATACTCATACATGGTGATCGCGCTATATCTACATCCAGACTAACCGCCATAGTATAGTTTACGGTTATGGCGGCGAGCTGATAAGCATGAGGTGTCCCGACTGCGGTGTCCATGTTTAAAAGGGGCGCAATGTAAATATGCGCAACTGCTTAGATAGAGGTGCATGCTAACTAACCCTTTGTGCTCAAAGTTAATCTGGAGTCCTCTAATATACAGGGTCTTTCAGCTAACTTGTACCAAGCATTAAAAGAAAAACATAGGCGCCGCGCATCTCGAATAGGCGCAGTAATGTTCGAAGTCGTATAGAGCAGGGGTCTCAAACACGCGGCCCGCGGGCCACACATGACTGTCTTCGTCCCACATATTTTTTTTAATTCTCTTAATAACTCTGTACGTGTGCTACATAGGCATGACTAGCCTGAAGCATTGTTTTCGTGAGGCCCCTCATGTGGTCGCCATGTGCTGAAGCATAAGCGTGAAACAGAAACTACATTTCCGAATTGACGTCCAGAGTTGAGTCATTTAGGCGACCGCTATGGACATGTTGTTGGAATCCTGGCGCCAAACCTCCTTCAGAAATTACCCGTATTTGAGATATGGGACAGGTTTTTTGTTGTTTTTTTTTTCAATGTAACAATTTGTACAAACTGCCCCCCCTCTCTTCCCCTTTATTACCTCCTTCCCAGCCCCGCCCTTGCGGGACTAAATTGCGTCAGTGTGGCCCGCTGGCTGAGGTGAGTTTGAGACCCCTGATATAGAGCATTTGCGAAGTTAACCAGCCCGAAAGACGATACGAAAGACACATGTACAAAAAGGACCAGGGCTGAACTGCCAACTGGGTTTTATTCGTAAAAGGTGCTTTTTATAGTGTCACTCGTCAATAGTAAATGCACTCCTAAGCCATATAGAGCAGGTCAGGATTTTTTTCCAATCCGAAATGCTCGGTAATAAACAAAGATTGCTTAATGAACTTTTTAAATAGTAACTCCAGCAAAAGGTCCTCAATACAAAAGTGGTAGCGCTTGTTCATAAACATGGGATTTTTTTCGTATATCCTAAAATACCTTCCCTCATTAATTTTTCCAGCCTTTTTATTAAGCGCGCGAATTTTAAAAAAAACACACTTCGTGACCACCGCCTTTATTTCCTTCAAGTGTAGCTTGAACGAATGATCAAAGGCTGCTCCACGGCCAGAGGTGAATTGAACAGGCTATCGGTGACTGTGGCATGGAAGTTAAGTGATGGTAGGGGCGTACCGTTTTAAGAAAACAAATTCTGCAACGAAAAAGCGGCAGACACTGGCAAATGTGTCATACAAGACCGAAGGCAGCATTTAATGCAGCGTAGACTTTTTTTCTTCTTTTTTTTTCGTTTAGCGCCAATAAAATAATAAAAAAAAAAAGCTTGATGCAGGGGCGAGGGTGACACTGTGATGAAGGACGGAGATAAAAGATTCATTCGCACGTGGTGGTCGCTTTTTCATCAATTTTTTTTTTTTAACGTGTTATCATAGTCGCGCCCCTTTCGCATCGCCTTCTCAGTGACTAGCCTAGCTTCGCTTCGTTTTTCGGTGGACACCTCAACCAATCCTGAAGAAAAGGAAGATCTTTGAGAGTCGCATTGGCCGTTTAAAAGAATACTAGAATATCTACTGCAAGTATACAGTTGCAGAGCGCCTACTACATTTTAATTCTTCCTTTTGTGAATTAGCGAAGTACGCAATACGCGTCCGTAAGGAAACATGCGCACATACTCAGCTGCTCACTTTGTTGATGCTTTCGCTGCTGTCTGAGACCTTTGTAATGGGTGGGCCTTTAAACCACCCACTCGTTGCGCAATTCACATGTTTTGACTCCTTGTACGATTCTCCGCTTCTGCCAAGCCGCATACATGCGTTAAGGAGACTCCTCGCACTACGTGAGATTCCTATCGGGTTGTACTCGCTGTTGGGCTAGTTGGTGCGTGTCTGGTATCAAAAGTCAACTTCGCGCCAAAATCACGACCACACAGAAACAAGGAACACATAGATAGGACGCCCTGTCTGTGTTCCTTCATGTTTCTGTGTGGTAGTGATTTTGGCGCGAAGTTGACTTTTGATTCCTATCAGGCTTCTCTTTTTTTTTTTTTTCGGAAACACTTCAGAGCAATAGATTAACTCTATGGTAGAACACCTACTTGTCATGCAGAAGACCTGGGTTTGGTTCCCACTGGAACCAAAGATTATTTTTTATTAACTCGCATTTATGTCTATTTCCCTCACAACAAACGACGATGACAGTGACACCGGAATGTCTGCGAAACGAGCGCTTTAACGCTTAAAACTCTTTCTGCTATCGAGAAATTGTGGGCAAGCGAAGCTTGGCGTGTGTTATGGTGCTCGGCTGCTGACCCGAAGGTCGCGGGTTCGATCCCGGCCGCGGCGGTCGCATTTCGATGGTGGCGAAATACCAGAAGGCCACGTATACTGTGCGACCTCAGTGCACGTTAAAGAACACCAGATGGTAGAAATAACCGGAGCACTCCACTACGGCATCCCTCTTAATCATGTCATGGTTTTGGGACGTTAACCCCATATATTATACAAGCTTGATGTGTGCCTGTCTGACCTCCTACTTTTCTTTCTTTCTATCACGTAGCGCGAATTCTCCCTCCCAACTTTTTCCTTCCTCCGTGCCGGGAATGGGACCTTCACCCATGTGCTCAGCAGCGCAAAGCTTCTGTTGCTACAGGCAACAGCGACGGTCATGCGTGAAACGATGAGATGCAACAATGAAATGCGGCAACGTGAAATCACACGTGTCCTCGATAAAAAGATCAGACTTCCATATCAGAGGCGGCATATCACCGACAAGTCCGCGATCGAGAGAGCATTAGTTACTGGAAAACGGCGCATACTTGAGGGCCTGTTTTTGTACACCCACATTTCTGTACACTCGCCAGCGCCGCTTTTTTTTTTTGCGAATTATGCCACTTCCATTGCCACCGAAATCTGTAACTCATAGAAGCTTCGCTTAATAATAATTGTTGGGGTTTTACGTGCCAGAACCACGATAAGATTATGAAAGACGCCGTAGTGGAGGGACCCTGAAATTTCGACCGCTTGGTGTTCCTCGAACGTGCGCCTAAATCTAAGAACGCGCGCCTCTAGCATTTCCGCCTCTATCGAGATGGAACCCGCGTCTTCCGGGTCAGCCGAGCACCGTAACCACTATATGTCGCGGCGGCTCGTTAACAGAAATATGCTGGAGAATTCGCTAACTGTATAGGTGTAACGGGGACGGCCGCACAAAATTTTAAAATTGTCGTCCGAGACATTTGCGTCACAGTTTAAAACCGTTGCTCTTAGCAGGTATATACCTTTCATTCCAAGCCGCCCACAAAAGCCACACCAGCACTTTACGACTTAGGCTCTACGCGGAACGCGGAAGTATTAAGGGAGTTCGCAAACGCTGCTAAACCGCTGCGCAGGAACGAGAAACATCATCTTCCTTACCATTTTCTTCACATGCTTCTTTCTACCGAACTCTGCCTCGCTGGAGTTTCGAATGTGGTTCTGTAAAAACGCCAAATGTGTCTTTGTTTTATCTGTTCCTCTTTCTTTCTTTCTTTCTTTCTTTCTTTCTTTCTTTCTTTCTTTCTTTCTTTCTTTCTTTCTTTCTTTCTTTCTTTCTTTCTTTCTTTCTTTCTTTCTTTCTTTCTTTTTCTCTCTTTCTTTCTTTCGACATTACGGAAAGAAACCGCCGAAAATGTACACAAATTGGAGTACATGGCATCTGCTGTCGACAGCATAGGCTTTCTTAGGATGCTCTGTAACGACTATATTAGAGCAAAGGGTGAAGCCTCAGCCCCTATTCAACCTCTAATATAGTCTTTACAAGTCACTTCCAAAAGGACTTCTTTTTGGGCGAGTTGGTGCAGTCATCTGTACCTAAGCAAGTCACTTCCAGTTTCCTTTACATTATTACGAAGCATGCTTATAGCGCTGAGGAAGACGAAACGCAAAACACGAAGGCGAGAGGACGGGAGATCGACGTTGGGCACTTCGTCATAGTCGAGCAATTAATACGTATTTCAACCTTGGTACCTCGTGTCGAAAGAAAAACAATATTGATCAGATTTGTAGTAATTCATTTCGATGTACAATATATGCCTTAGTGGTGCAATGAATTTGCTATCAAGAATTTGCCAAGATTGCGTGGCATATCTTTTTTGGACGACCGAGCAGACTACATTGGCGCTCATAGATAAACTCGGGTCGTTAGAGACGATTATAAACAATATTTAGCTGCCGCGCAGGTTTAGTAGTTACGGCGCTGGCCTGTTGACCCGAATGATTTCGTGGGTTTCATGTGCCAAAATCGTGGTATGAGACACGCCGTAGTTGGAGGGCTCCGGAAATTTGGACCAAGCGCCGTAACCACTGTACCACCGCGGCGGTTGGCTGCCGATTCAGAAAGACGCGTGTCCGATCGCGGCCGTGGCGGTCGCACTTCGATGGAGACGAAATGCCAGAGGCCCCTGTGCTGTGCGATGTCAGTGCACGTTAAAGAACCCCAGGTGGTCGAAATTATCCGGACCCCTCCACTGCGGCGTCTCTATTAGTCCGAGTCGCTTTGGGACGTTAAACCTCATAAACCAACCAACGATAAACAGCATTTAAATCAGCAAACGTTGCCTAGAAATTAATCTGTAATGTTGCAACCTCTAGGACATTTTGTAAATAAAGTTCATTGACTGACTGACTGCAACCTCTAATAGTTCAGAAAGAATGGTAAGAGTGGGCATCATAATTTTATAAATAATAATACACTGCAGAAACGCAAGAGTCTGTCAGTCACATGGTGATTTGTCTACAGTAAGAACGCAGCTAGTGACTGTGAGATCTAATAACTTCTAATGTACCGGATGTTAAAATGAGAACAAGTTTACATAAATCCATAAAAAAAAAGTACCCTAAGGAATAGAATAACTCTATGATGTTCACTTATCTGTTTTCTTTTTGTAGGTGGAGGGAGGAGGGAACTCTATATTTCGCAATATCAGCAGTAACGTAACTATGTACAAGGTCGAAGCAATATTTGACTTTGGTCAGGCCAGCGGAAAGGCAGGATTTAGAAAAAGGTATTCAACAATGAATAATATATTCGTCAACAATAGAAAACAGATTACAGGCAAATTTCCGATTGCTTCCTTCAGCCAGGGCCTCGCTCTTTTGATGTCTGAGTGCTAATTAAGGGTTAGGAAACGACACACAATAGATCTTACTGCTCCTATAAAAAAAAACATCTTTCTGTCATCTGTGGTGATAAATGTCTATTTCTGTCATTTGTGTCTATATGCTTATTTTTGCTTTGAGGACGTGTAAATGTTTTCTTAGGTATGCTCTTTTTGTTTTAAAAGCACATTCGTTTACTCGTTTTCGCAAGACACTTGGTGGCATCGGCAGATGCTTCTGCTAATGGTAAATTATATGGCAGAGTGTGACCTAGCAAATGCTGGCACACGTTAGTCGAACCTTTGAGCCTCTCTTGCCACTTATCTTATTGACAATCGTTGAGAATGCCATAACAAGACATTACGAAAAGCCCTCTTAAGTTTCGCAGCAGTGAGGACAAAACTCCATGTTACAATGCGGGCGGGTATTTAAGACAGAAAAACGCCGAATTCATGGAAGCCACAAAAAAAAAAAAGAATTCTGTACGTATCAGTAGGCGTTGCCAGGAACTAACGCAATGCTACATCAGTTTCTTACCGAGAATATAGCATACACGCATTTTTACACGAAAGGGGTCGTCATTGCGAATAGTTTATGGCGTTTATACTTGTGAGCCTACTGTGCTAGAAACGGCGTTTCAAGTGCCTATTTATATACGTCTAAAACCTACACTTTTTTATGCGTAAAAAGCTTTCATCTCGTCATAAAAAATTCGACAGATCCCACGTACCATGGGAATCGATGTCATGCAAAGCATGCGGAGGGAAGGGTGACTGTGGTGTAACTTTTTCGTTGAGCGAAACGTTACGAAATGACGCTAAACATGCGTACAAATGTTATTTGCACAGACATCTATGTTGAACAGTCGCACATGTTTTATATAACCAGTTGTTTACAATAGCGTAACGATGCCAAGAGCAACATGGGTATTATCAACACCAGAAGCAGTAAGCTGAAATGTAGCTTGCGGCGATGGTAGCCCGGGGTAATGCTAGGTAGACCAAGTTTAGTGGATGGCGCTTAACTACAATTGACGCTAACCCAACGTGACGCCTCTATCATTGGAGTACATATGTAGTGTTTGTAAAATTAGATGGGCAGCACTGCAACCACAGTTGACGTTTCACCAAGATTACGCCTGCATAGGGTCTTTTTCCAAAGGAGTTCCGAGACCTCAAGTGGCTCTGTGGTAGAATACTTGATTGCCACAAAGAATGCTTGGGTTCAATTCCTGCTGGGACTATAACGTACATTCTTTGCATTCGATCATGGATTGCAGTGTACTTCATCTAAGACCGTCGAAGGTGTCCCGTACTTTGTGATATTTCGCAGTTTTATGACTTTCTGGGCATACGCGGTACACGCTGCTATGCGTGCAAGCGTATTACTTTCCCTCTCTTCCCTTCTTCTCTTCTCTATTCTTTTCCTCCCCTTTCCCCCCTTCCCCAGTGTAGGGTAGCAAACCGGGTGCAACCTGGTTAACCTCCCTGCCTTTCCTTCGCTTTACTCTCTCTCTCTCTCGGGTCAACGCTGTCGATTTCGGTTTTTCTTAACGCTCTCGCATTTAAATTACCAATGTGTGTTCTCGCCATTCTTCGGTAGATATAAACTGTAAAACACCTGTGGCGTATACGCGCACACCACAGCCGGGGGAATACGGGTATGTGCCGCACGTGTCTGGAGCAAAGGGTTTGACGTCGTACGCGACGAGATTTTCACATTATTCATGTCCTGACCAGACAGTCATAATCGTCAAACTCCCTTACCCTCCCATACTAATTGTGGTCTACCCCAAGTTAAGAAGGTGATCACGAGAGCACCGAAACGTGGGCAGATAGATAGATAGATAGATAGATAGATAGATAGATAGATAGATAGATAGATAGATAGATAGATAGATAGATAGATAGATAGATAGATAGATAGATAGATAGATAGATAGATAGATAGATAGATAGATAGATAGATAGATAGATAGATAGATAGATAGATAGATAGATAGATAGATAGATAGATAGATAGATAGATAGATAGATAGATAGATAGATAGATAGATAGATAGATAGATAGATAGATAGATAGATAGATAGATAGATAGATAGATAGATAGATAGATAGATAGATAGATAGATAGATAGATAGATAGATAGATAGATAGATAGATAGATAGATAGAAACGCTCAAAGTGTCTGCAGTAGCAAAGAAATGCTTCGCATTTAATAAGATAATCGAGACCTCTGCCGAATCTATAAGCAGCCTTTCTACTATATGGCCTTCATAGAGCATGAAAGGGCATTTCAGTCCAGATAGGACTAAGCACGATGTATACGTATACTAATGATCACAAATTGATGCGTAGATGTTGATAATTGTGGAAGTCAAAATAATGCTACATGCATATTGCCAATGTCTGGGACAATGCGCGTGTGTGCCCGACGAGGGGGGACGAAGGGCTGGTATCGCTCACGCTCGGAGCTGAGCTGGTCAGCGCTGCAACAGCTGCGTTAAATATATATGGACAGGCGTCTCGTCGTTCACGTTACAATAAGTAGAAGTAAGAATAGATGGAAAGGCGCCAACTTACGCGTCTCATGTATTGACAGTTTTAACTGTGTCCTTGCGTAAATTGCTTTATCGCAAATCACCTTTCACACAATATTATGCATCGTTGAGGTTCTCTCAGAGAGAGATGTAGGTTTGTCATTCGCCCAGAGGTGGTGAGGGGGTAGTCAAGCCGCAATAACTCTACTTTGAGAGTGAAGTCAAAAAAGATAAGTCTACCATCGTTGTGATAGAGTTATGGAAGTTTATTTGTTGAAGGTTCATTCCGGCATTATGTTACTTGTCTAAAACAAAATGCAGCCGCTACCTGTGGCTGTTGTAACAAGGTGGCCCCGAGGGAGGAAGTTGCGTCATGGTGGGAAAGCGGCGATGAAATTCGCAGCTTCCTCGATGAATGGAGCTTCGCTGAGAGTACTGGGGTACTGAGAAGGCGAAGAGTATTGCGTCAAAGAACACCAGCCTTACAATATTGTATGTCTGTATTTTTGGTGCCATATTGTTTTCCTTGTATGATGACACCAAACGACGATATGATTATGAGGAGACTTGACAGTATTGAAATTAGAGTAATTACATTACATTTGCAGTAATGATTAGTATAATAAATTACTTTTACTGCAGTGAGTAACATAATCAATTACTGGCTGGTAATTTAGTAATGTCATGAATTACTTGAAGCCAGTAATTTCGAGAAGATTATTAACTATTTTTCCAATTACTTTTAACTAAAATATAGCATGTCCGCTTCTCTTATGGCATAACAAATTGACCAAAAAAAGAAAGGAAGATCATAAAGATAAGTTCATCTGAGTGCCAAACCTCAAGCGTGAGAAGTTGAACAAAGATCTCAGAGATTTCAATGTGTATGTGCTGTAAAGAAAGTGTGTATGAGTTTGCGCATGAGTTATGAACTTTTATTGAAGTAATTTCAAAGCAATTTCATTATTTTTCAAAATTAATAGTGATACAATGTCATTATTTCCGGCCAGCTGTAATTTGTAATGTAAATTAATTACGTTTTATAGAGGAAAGTGATTAGTTGATGTAATTTAATTACCTTTTAATAGTAGCCTAATCTTGGCATCTGTGGGATTATGAGCCGGACCGTATCGGGCAACTCCGGATTAATTGACTACCTAGGGCTCCTTAACGTGTACCTAAATCTAAGTACAGAACCGTTTCTCGCATTTCGCCCCCCATCAAATGCGACCGCCGTGGCTGGAATATAACCCTCATCCTCGAGTATAGCAGCGCTAAACCTTAGCCGTTATAAGCTACGGGTGATTTTTCGAATTCAACATGGTGGCACTCAAACAACAAACAAACAAAAAGCTTGCTCGCTTTTAGAAAAGAAAAAAGTTTGAATTTAGACGTATACGATCGCATTTCTTCCGCGTTCCGGAAATGCAATTCCTACTCATTCAGTTTGCACTTCGAGCAGTCGTGTGTAACTGCGGTAAACTTCGTTTGCTTATGCAGCTCGCATTCGCTGGTCTCCGGGGCAATTCATTTAAACCGTACAGCTCGCCGCCTAAGCTGTTAATGAGAGTCGATAAAACCGGGGCTGCGGTCGATCTTCCGTAACTCGCCACGCGTATAGATACATACGGGTAGCGCATTTGCGAGCGAGCTGCAATGCATACGCACTGGCGGATGATTGCCCCGGCGTGTTTGCGTTTCGAATTACCCGGTTTCCCTGCGACAACAAAAGCGTGCCGATCTCGAAGCTGCGCCCGGCGACCTTTCCGGATAACTCCGCCTGACGTTGGCTTCGATCCGCGCAGTGAGACGCTACAAACGTTGACGCCCGGTCACACAATTGAGGCGTTCGCGCTGCCTCCATTCCGTCCGTGGTAGCGTGAAACGTCCCGCTCCCTCCCTCCTTTGCTAAGAAAACATATCAAGCTATAAGTGTTCTATAGAGCTCCGCACAATGTCCCTTACACACACACACACGCACGCACGCACTCACACACGTGCTCTTTCTCTCTCTCTCTCACACGCACGCACACACACACACACACACACACGCACGCACGCACATACACACACACACGCACATACACACACACACACGCACGCACGCACGCACACACACACACACACGCACACACACACACACACACACACACACACACACACACACACACACACACACACACACACTGGAAGTTCGCTGACGCGCTTATAGAGAGCCAGCCAATTACGGCCACCGCCAGACACCCACTCCAAGTGATTCGTGCGAGGACCTCCGTTGTAACTTCGAGCTCTCAGTGACGATAGCACGGAATAAAGAGTAATAACAATAATAAAGAAAGCAGGAAAGAAAGCCGGGTATCGGACGCGTTTTCTTGCTTTTTCATGTAGTATACTAAGTCGGATAACGCCCTCGTTTCGACATGCCCTGCTGCTGAAGTCGTTGTTGTATTGACTGGTGCGCAGCGAGACGGCGTTGCTTCTCCCGTGTCTTACATCAGCTCGCCTCTCTCGAGGCAGCAGCAGTGTAGGTCTTTTCCTTCGCACTCCGCAATTGAGGTAAAGTCGTACAATAGCTTGATCTCGCCGCAAAGATAAATGTGGCTGCTTGTCAAGCACCAAATAATACGTTTGGCAAACAATACGGTTGTACGGCACGGCCGTTCCTTCAACGAATTATAGTGTTAAAAACTGCTGTTTTCTTTCTTCTTTCTTTAGTACTTGCCGAAGACTGCACACTTACGAAACGTGGCCAAAATTGGGCGGTATTGTGGTGGGAAGCATTGCGCCAATCGCTGTATAGCCCAAGAGAATGCGTTTCTACAGCTGGTGCGGCCCTTGCGACGGTGGCAAAATCGTGCAGTACGTAGATGGAGTGGGAGTTGTGGCCGTCGTCTCTCTACTTTCAGCCGATGTTTGGTCGCGTAGGTGGACTGACCTTTACCGGATCGCGGGACGGCGATTCGAGGTGGCCGCAAGAGTGGACCGATCCTGCGGATAATTCAACACTAAACAGCATTTTACTGGCGAAGGATTGACCACGCAGTCCCGCCGAACCGCCAGCCTTGGAAAAGTAGGCATAGATAGGTTTGCATTATTAAAGGGATATTGTGCTCTTAATGACGTACGTATATGTTGCGCTGAAGCTGCAGGTGCCGTTTGTCGTTTTACTTCGTAATTTTGTACAGAACAGAACCAGCGACCACCATACCTGTGGAGGCAGTTCAGAGAAAAATGCATGCTATATAAGCCGATGTGTATTGAGCCGTTACGAATGTGAGGCGACATATGTGCGCTATAGCTTACTCCGTCGCCCGATCGGCACGGGGCTTCTAACCACGGCTGATGTAATCTACGTGCTCAGAGGTCCTGTGCTGAGGGCCCCATATTGAGGTACGGTCACCTGACTTACAGTTTGTTAATGCTTGAGTATAACATATAATGGGTGCTAGTTTCAAAGTCCAGAGTTCGTTTAGTGGTTTTCCCACTTTTAAAGCCACCAACCAGGCTTGTCATTCAATTTTATCTTTGTTACCATAAAAAAATGCAATACATACTCTAATAATTTCAAGCCGTTAACATACATAACATGGCGTACTTTAAGACTGTTCAATAATTTCTCCGGATTTTTACGATACAGAAAAATAGCTTTTAAGAAGCATACTGAATGGGGGACAAGACCTGGTGGGACTTCGCGTGACTTCGCATGACCTGTATCCTGAGTAGGAGTTCCCATGGAATGGTTCACATTGAAAAAAAAATTTACTCTAGAATTGTTTGTATACAAGCAGATTCCAACCAGTAACGACGTCGGGCATACCTCGGTCACAGCGGTCATCCATCGGGAGAGTGCGATACGAAAAACGAGCTCCCTGAATGCTGCTGTATCACAATGTACGAACTTTTCCCGCTCGTAACGCTGTTTACGCGAACCATGAAGCATATGTGGCGGCGCAGGAATGAACAACATCGCTTTCGCCCTACACTTTTCTGGACCTCCACCGCCGGCGATCGGCTAGCTAACGCTCGCAGTAACGTATAGGCGCAGCACTACTCAGAACAATTACGACGAGCGAAAGGGAAAGTATTTGGATGAAAGAGAGAGAGAGGAACCTTAACGAGAGCGGCGTGGATATGCTAGGATGATAAAATGCCTGGCGAGCTACTTCGTAAGATTAGGTTGAAAGATGAAAAACTCCTAAGGGCGCCTTATCGATTGTTAAGGTGCCTTTGACAACGAAAGCCCTTAAGCGTTGACTTCATTTCGTTTGTCATTGTTATCGTCCTTTAAAGGGGCCCTGCAACACTTTTCCAAGTGGCCATGGAATTGATTCACGAAAGGAGCTTATTGCCTCACGAATTCACCGCCGCAAATTTTTTTTTTAGAATCCGTCCAGTACAAGGCGGAGTTACAAAGATTTATCGCACGCTGCAATTGCAATCGCTCTTCTCTCGTCCCGACGAAAGCGCTGGAAGCTAAGCAGGGAGGGATGGCACGGGGAAAGAAAATACGTCACGCTCGCCTCGTGACCTTGAGCACTTTTTCTCTTTTCTTTTCTTCGAACACGCGGTTTTGCAGAGCGATCGCGCGCGCACGCGTGGACAAGTCGCGGCCTCCTTCGGCGGCCCCAGTAACGACCGAGCGCGCCATGCTCAAATCAGCCAATGGCTGATACATTGGCTGTGACGAGTGATTTTTGAGCTTGTAGCGTCATTTGTAGAGAGAAGAGAAAGCAATTTTTAGCTGACTTTGAGAATTTATTGTGAATTCCAGGCCGCGTGCTGCGCTATAATATTTGGCTCGCGTGTTCTCGAGAGCCTCGACTACCGATCGGCAGCGTTTCTTGACCATGCTCAAAAAGTGTTGCAGGGCCCCTTTAATGTGTGCTATATCATTATTAGGTATATCAATCTTATCAGCCGTTAACAGTTCTTATAAGTATTATCTACGTACTCTTGTCTTCGTCTTTATATATATCCACGTGACTATATACCTTTGTATACGTTGATCTACACTTTTGATTCGTAATGAAACCTTATCATTATCTAACCATACAAGCTTCTATCTATCCCTCTCTATCTTTATAACTTTTTGCCTCATTCTAATTCTCCGTATATGTCTCCGTATCCATTGCAAGCCATCATCATCATGGTACGAGCTATAGGCATAGGTCGACGAACTCACTCATGAGTCGACTCACTCGGACTCACTCAGACTCAGATCGGGCCGTGAGTCTGAGTCTGAGTGAGTCCGGGTGAGTAGTATTTTGGTGAGTTTGAGTCCGAGTGAGTCTGGTTGAAGAAAATTTTCGTGAGTGTGAGTCCGAGTGAGTTCGGCTCGGAAAAATTTTGGTGAGCCTAAGTCCGAGTGAGCCCTAAGCACAAAATATCCTTCAATGTAAACATATTCGACAGAGATCTGTCTGGCTGGGTAAGAATTATACGAAAAAAATGAGCTCTCCAGCCACAATTCTTAATCTAAGTTTTTAATAATGAAATTAAAAACTGGCCCAACGTTTCGAGACCCGTTCGGTCTCTTCATCAGGGGATGACTGTGCAGCCGGCTCCGAAGCTAGCGACTTTTCTTAGGGATTGTCCCCCCTCTCCACCTTCGCTCCTCCCGCCGTTCTTGTTGCGGTGCTGCTTTCTCCATTGGTTCCGGAGATCATGCACATACACACTCGGTAGGGTCCCAGTTGATCGGTTGATATTTCCAGGTGTTGTTTGGATATGCCAAGACTCCAAGAACTGCCTTTTGGTGCGGCTACCTTCAGTGTCGATGACCCGGGCGTCGTCGAAGTTGATGCGATGGTCCCTCTTTTCGCTGTGTTTTCAGTGCAGCGTTGAAGCTACGTACGTCATTTCTACCTACGTACGACAACACCCATATGCAGCTTTTCTGGACACATTACAACCAGCGCCCCTGGTGGCCGCGGCGCGAAGCAAGCACGTTTTCAATGGAACGAGCGAGTTTTTCGTAAATAATTAAGCGTAAAGGGCGAATGGTGAAAAACGCAGGCCACAGAGTGCTTCTGGGAACCAAAACGCACGAGAAGAATGCAGCGATCACGTTGTACTAAGCTCAAATTTTGTTCCCGGAGGAGTTAAAGATCGTACAATGGAAGACTATGGAAACGGCGAAAAATGTGGCCTGTTTTTCGAGACAAAAACGCTGACTGTGGTAAAACTAAGCAAGTTATATTAATGGTCAGTAAATCACATGCAGTCCTGACACTCAGCTTTCGATTGAAGCCATTCTTAACTTGCCGCAATTGGAGCAACATTGTTCCCTAACGCGTTTTTTGAAACGCGGTCCTTCAAATGCATGTGGTATATTCACAAACCCTTGCTTATCATAGGCGACAAGGCGTCGTCCGTGGCCGAGTGAGCTGATCGCTCACGTTCGGCGCGCGGCATCATCGCGCCGTCGACGGTTCGATTCCGGGCGTCGAAGCTCTAGTCTTCTTCTTTTTGCAGCCCTTGACTTAGTTCCACAGCATCCCACAAGATGTCACCGCCGAAACAAAAGAAAATAGTTTTCGTTTCGGTTTCGGTTTCTCGCTGTAATCTTGAGCTGTCGTTTCTTTTTCTCTTCAGTTTATGACCTTTTTAGTGCATGTTTAAACACTCCACCCGTATCAGAGTGTTCAGATCTACACTTGTAATTCTTACTTGATTCTTTTAAACATACTAAGGAAAGGAACGACCGATCAAATTATGGTGAACAAAGCACTTTCGTTCTTTCGTACGCGTAATGTGGTGGAAACTTATTTCTCCGTTCTCATGATTTCGTTATGATCTTCTCAGGTCCCTACAATTCAGCGACGTAAAGGAAACGAACTAAGCTTAGAGAAGCGAGGCATAGTAATGTAATGACAAAGTCAGACGTTTTTGCAGTAGCTTCTTACTTTAGGGCTAACGCAAGTGTCTTTCATAACCTTGACCAAAGAAGGGGAATAGTTCGAGGGGTACTTTACCTTCATAGACACAACTAATGAAACCAACAGACAGTTAAGGCAATAAGCAAGGAATAGGAAACATGATATGTTGTTTATTCAACAGCAGTGTTAAGATTTCGCCGTAAATTTAAAGAAATTAAGATGACGAGAAAACACTCCTTCTGTCAATGGGATCTGAACGTACTTTAATAGCTAGGGCTTCGTCAGACAAGCTAAAAAAATTAGCATTCCAGTAAATCTTGAATCTTGTTTTTTATCTCAACCGTGTGTTATTGCGATAGCAGTTATATGGAACATTATCGATAGGTTCTCGCCATTGGCGTCGTCGTCGCCGTCATGTTCCGTATAAAGTCCACATCGACAACATTCCCCTGTGTGTGAAATGATCTACTCGCGGGTAAAAGCCCGCGAGCGGTGGCCACGAACATGGCTGAAGTAGAGATCAAACGTGCCGGCCCATCTCCGTCGATCGGAGGGCGCATGCGATAACATCACTCCGCGTGCAAAACATGCCGTCAAATGCTGATCAAGCAGCGCGGAAACGCGCCGCCCGTCTTGAAGGAGCATGAAAAGACGTTGAGGGGGGGGATGGGGGGTGGAGGGGTGTTCGAGCAGCAACTGCGAACTTTGACTATAAGGTCGCGGTCGCGATCGCTATCACGACAGACATCAGCGGACGGCTCGTATACCCTTCTACGTGCTGCGCTATCAAAGCCAATAAACTATGCGAAATCCCCTTTCCTACCCGGAGCGGCTGTGTTCTGTTACAGCAGCGTTTTGTAGAGTTACGCGAGACTGGCTCTAAAATATTTAGCTGCCAGCCTTACGTCATTTGTTGCTATCACACTCATTCCACCGCCCTTGCGGTGAAACTGGGATTCTTGTTCATCTGTTGTCATATCTATCGTCCTACGTAAACAGAGAAAGGCCAGCATGCATTCTTTCTTTAACATCATAAAACACTGTGCGCTGTATCGGATAGGCTCCGTGTGATATGACGTTTCTGGGTCAAAGCTGTCGGGAAGTCCAGGGACTGATGCTACCAGTTACAAAACGAAAATCCTGTGATTCAGCAGCTTTTCGCACGCACTCGCAGCCGACTTCAACGTACCGTAGTAAGGTGTCATTTTGAGCATCTATAAATAAAAATGTGCGCAGCTTGTACTAGTTGCGCAAGGCTGAAAGCAACAACGGAGCGAGTGTTCGATAGCTTCTTCTAAGTTTTTGCTAGTAATACCGACCTTTTGTTAGAGCCTTAGAGGTGAAAAGTTTTTGCTAGTAATACGAGGATATGGCTAGGCTTGAATATTCTTCTCAGGTTTCGGTGGGTTCCCCACACTACGCACGTGTTACATGGTTCTGGAGGGAAAATGTCACGTCACTAGCAGTTACGTGATGTGATTTTAGCCACGTGAGAGATAAAGTACAGTTTTATTAGAGTGCAGTGCAGACGCCGAGTTTGCCCCGCGCCACCCGGTTGTTCCGACGTTTTTGGCGGAAACATGTCTCGTCAATAGTTATGTGATGTTACGGGATTTTAGTCGCGTGACTAGTTGCGTGAATTGACGTGGTTTTAGTCACGTGACTAGTTACGTGTTGTTACGTGTTGTAGTCACGTGACTAGATGTTGCGTGATGTTATGTGATTTTAGTCATGGGACAATTGCAGGTCTGACATGCAAAAAATTGCAGTCACAGGAAGCCCATCATCGATATCACATATTGATGATAATGAGAAATTTACTTTCGTTGCTCAAAAGAGCAAGCGAAGCTGCACTAATGCACTTTTTTTCATGTTTAAAAGTTTGGCTTCAATGACTTCTTTCTACAATTTTTTGTTGTCTTCATTTGCTGTATTCTTTTTCTTTTCCTGGTGAAAAGCACATATATATTGCTGTAAGCTCGAAAATATCACCAGTGGTAAGTTCAGTGCTGTGCGTGTCTTCCGATGCCGTCCTCGTTCCTTACGTTGTGAAAGATCGATTTATGATCTACAGTGCATTTTCAAAGCAGCTGCTTTCACTTTTGGATTCCGTTCCTGCTTTGGAAGGTGGGGACACATGCAAGGAGTGTCCCCCCCTCCCCAGCCCGAACACAGGGGGTAGGTGCAGGACCTCCTGACCCCCCACCCCCCCTCTCCCCCCATGATTTACGCCACTGCAGACTTCGAGCTGTCCACGGTTGAAAACATGTTAAGGGACAAGATCAGCAACGTTACAGCAGAAGACTGGAAGAAGAATCTTAGGCACGTAATGGACCTTGAAGCTAAGTTCAGGCTTGACACGTCTGAAAGTGATTACATTCAGCCCACCGTTATCCAAGTGGGTGAAGGTTAAACTGGGGAGAGCGACTCCTACTCCGAGCTATCCGCCATTGAGCCCCCCTCAAGAGGACTAATGGCTTTTTATGAATGAGAAAAGCCCTTATCAGTTTTTTCGGGAGCTTTACAGCCGTGTCCGCACTAACGGGAGGTTTGCTGAAAATTTGAGTCTCCCGTGCAAGTCGGAGAGCTGTTGTTGTTGTTGGTGGTTAGAAGAAGAAAGAGACGCCTAATTTCTGCAGCCCAACAGGGAGCACGGCGGAGCGTCTACGGAGAGCTGGCAGATGTGCGCGTTCCCAACAATCGTGCAGGTTGACGTTGCGAGGCCTAGCTCATTCTCTAAGACCATCCCCTTCCTCATTCGGTTCTCGTCCGCCTTTCATAGGGCGTCTGATTGCGAGAACATTGCAGGTAGGGGTGAACAGAGTACAACATCGCTGCCTCGAGCACAGCAGCACACGTCGACACGTCGGGAGTTCAAAAAAAAGAAAAAAAAAAAGCGACGTCAATGGCATCTGTAATCTTACCACAAAAGCACGTAGGTGCATTAGGGCTTCCAAGATTCGCGCGTACAATCTCGGAGAATACCACGCGCTGCTTATGGCCGATCCTGACAAACTGTCAGCGCGGTGCGAATGTCCACGCTTGGGTATTTCGCAGCCGCGCGTAATTGACGTGTCTTCCGCGGCAGCGCAGGCAGCACCTGTTCGAACTTGCACGGTAGCGTAAGTTCGTATCAAACGTCGCGGGGTGAAAAACGGTTCGCAACAACCGTACTCCATCACATTGGACGCTAATGGGCCGAGGCCGGGACCAAAGGAAAATTCGTATCACCCCGAAAATCGTATGAGCCTTGATCGTATCACCTAGGTTCCACTGTATATGGCTGAACTCCTACGCTTTCGTCATTGGCTAGCACTTCCTATCACTCACCCATATTCCTCGGAAATTGCACACTACGTATTGATTATACGGTTCCGTAAGGAATGCAGCCTGAATTTCTTTTTCGGAAAAGCGGAGGGGGGGTGGTGGAGGGTCCGACTCACATGGTCCGACTACACTTTGGTACCCCCTCCCCCCTATACGTACGTTCGTGCCTTTATGTATGTTCGAGCGTGGGCTTGTATGTGCGCGCGTATACGTACACATACAAACTGTAAAAATATCGTGCGGAAGGGGCTTGAATCCTCCACACTACCCCCCCTGGCTACGGCACTGGCCCCTGTTATGACAGCTTTGCCAACAAGACGTGTCATTTTCTCACGAATCCCCAATTTTTTTCATAATCAAAGAATGTCGAGAAATTACGCAGTGCGTGAGTAACCATTGTAATGCGAGATATATCACAGACAGTGCAAGACTTGTAAAAAAAATTCCTTCTAAAGATGTATAAAAGAAAAACTCGCTCTGCACAGCGATGTTTTCGTCAAATTTCGTTCACGACAAAACGAACCAATCATGGAACTTTTCCCATGGTGTCATCAGCGCTCAGGGGAAAACTGGTGTAACGGACATTACATTTTGCTCTATATGTGCCACTGTAGGCGAGAAAGTATGTTGCCGTAGCTGGCACAATAAAAAACGGAAGTTTGTTTGACGACGACGTTTCGGGCGGTAAAATTGGCCGGGCCAGAATAAAGTACCAATACACACAATAGCAATGTTGTATAAGGCCTGCAACTAACTCTGCAGTTGGTCGCCTTTTATTCCCGCATTTATTCTATTCGCGTCATCCCTTTCCTCCCTCTTAGTGTATTTTTTTTTTGTCCTTGATTCCCTTGTCTGCGCATAAAATAACCTGACGCTTGCTTTCGGAAACGTGAGGAGAATCTTCTGAATTTCATTAAACCGCGTTCTATTTCTCTAGCTCTTACGATGATAATTATTTCGACCACATATGCTTGCCAAAAAAGGCAGGCGAATGTCTCTCTTCAAAGACATTGTAAAATGCCGGTGATAGGCTGAAAAAGGAAGTAAACCGATTCACTTATTTACAAGCCATTTTCAACCCGTTGTCCGTTCGACATTGTTAGCGCAAGTGCAGTTTAACAATATTTTGTTTGGTAATGCAAAGCTCTTGCCTTATAGCGAACGTTAAACGATATTTTACAGGAACGATTTATGAATGTACCGACGAATACGGTTATATATACCAACTTAAGCGTCGCAATAGTCCGCCTCGGTGGAACAGTGACAACGGTGCTTGAGGAATAAAAGAATGCGGCTAGGCGGACCATAAACCGGCGCGATTAGAAAAGAGAGCTTAGTACCTTAATACCAGATTAAAGTTTCATCAACGAACGTCTCTTCATTATGCTCACTAAGAATGAGAATGTGCACTCAAAAGAAGGTCCCCGAAAAAAGCGCTCTCGTCACAACATCTTTTCATATAGGAGTTCAGGCTTTCCCTTGAGTACGCGCTGAATACTTGCACTGACCGCCTCGCAAGCTGGGTATAGACTTTTGATGAAAGCAACATGAGAACGCGTTAGTCTTAATTCAAAGTAACCACCGTGCCCTCTTTGAAGTTGCAGGCTACATTAGGGAGACCACGAAAGACCTTTCAACGAAGCTGCGCTCGTTTTGGCTCTGAGGCTGTTCAGTCTGCTACGCTCATTGCAAGCGTTCCGAGGCGTATATGTATAAAGGCTCGCCTGAAGCCGCACATGCGGAAAATGATATGTGTAACCTTAAGAGACAGGAAGAGAGCCGAGTGGGTCAGGGAACAAACGGGGGTTAAGGATATCATAGTTGAAATCAAGAAGAAGAAATGGATATGGGCCGGGCACGTAGCACGTCGGCAGGATAACCGCTGGTCATTAAGGGTAACTGACTGGATTCCAAGAGAGGGCAAACGCGTGAGGGGGAGACAGAAAATTAGGTGGGTAGATGAGATTAAGAAGTTTGCAGGTATAACGTGGCAGCAGAAAGCACAGGACCGGGTTTGATTGGCGAAACATGGGAGAGGCCTTTGCCCTGCAGTGGGCGTAGACAGGCTGATGATGATGATGATGATGATGATGATGAAGCCGCACTTGCGGCGTGCCTGGTGCTTGGTCAACGATACGTATCTGCGCTGAACAATTTCTTTATCGCTATAAATTGCCAGCCCGCTAGTGAACGCGCTCTTTTACCTGGGTTAAGGCAACCGAGTGGTGGTGCAACAAAACGCGTCCTCACGTGATCCTTAGACAAACTCAATCACGCCAGAAAACGACGGAAAGCCGTGTCCGCACTAACGGCGCAAACCTCCCGTTAGTGCGGACACGGCTGTAAAGCTCCCGAAAAACATCCCCCGCACCCCCGCGATAAGACAATAACAAAGGACAGTGGTTCAAAAATTTCTTGGCCTTCATCTATTGTGTGCAAAGCGCTGCTTAGGTCACTTTCGCCGCAGTACTTTGGTATCATGCGGAAAAGCGTACTAAGATTAGGAAGGGGCTGTTAACTGTCTCGGGTCGCAACGGATCTGGTTCCGCGCACGCGCCGTATATTTACGAGTACAAGTATGATCGTTGACGTCTTGAAACTTTACTGGGCACCATTCAGAGCTGTTCATGATGTTGCCGCAACCCTGAGAAACAGTAAGTGAAAATGTACGCTAGCTTTCTTTTGTTGCATACTGATCTTCCATGTTTTCTGGTGATACGAATTTCGGAGGATACGAATATTTTAAATGCGAAGCATTTCTTAGCGAACTTCGGCGACTTTGAGCGTATCTATCTATCTATCTATCTATCTATCTATCTATCTATCTATCTATCTATCTATCTATCTCTCTCTCTCTCTATCTATCTATCTATCTATCTATCTATCTATCTATCTATCTATCTATCTATCTATCTATCTATCTATCTATCTATCTATCTATCTATCTAGCCGCCTACGACTTTGTGCTCTCCTGGCCGTATCGTTAATGGGATTTATACCAAATTTGGTATGGCATAACATGACTGTATGACGAACATAAATGGCTGGTCATATCATGAAAATCATGACTAAGTTGTCATGAAAAGTACGATTTACATGCCACGCTCATGGCGCGCTCGAGGCCGTTTCGTTAGCTTGATATACACCAAATTTGGGATTGAGTGACATGACTGTATGACAAACATAAATGACAAGTGGTAATATGAAAATCATGACTTCATGAGCGAAATGACTTGCATTCCACGCTCATAGCGCGCTCGCGGCCGTTTTGTTAGCTTGATATACACCAAATTTGGTATTGAGTGACATGACTGTATGACGAACATAAGTGGCAGGTGGTAATATGAAAATCATGACTTGTCATGTGCGACATGACTTGCATGTCACGCTCATGGCGCGCTCGCGGCCGTATCGTTAGCATGAGATACACCAAATTTGGTATTAAGTGACATGACTGTATGACGAACATAAATGATAAGTGGCAATATGGAAATCATGACTTCATGAGCGACATGACTTGCATGCCACGCTCATGGCTTGCTCGCGGCCGTTTCGTTAGCTTGAGATACACCAAATTTGGTACTGAGTGGCATGACTGTATGACGAACATAAATGACAAGTGGTAATATGGAAATCATGACATGTCATGAGCGACATGACTTGCATTCCACGCTCATGGCGCGCTCGCGGCCGTTTCGTTAGCTTGATATACACCAAATTTGGTTTTGAGTGTGATGACTCTATAACGAACATAATTGGCAGGTGGTAACATGAAAATCTTGGCATGCATGTCATCTACAATGCCATTTACATGCCACGCTCATGGTGCGCTTGCATCCAGTTCGCCAGCTTGACATACACCAAAATTGGTATATCGCGACGTGACTGTATGACGAACACAAATGACAGGTCGTAACATGTAAAACATGACATGCAAATTATGTAACGCATGATTTGCTCATTCCTGGCTGCTTCGCATTACATCGATTCCCACAGTGCGTGGGATCTGCCGGCTTTTTCCTTACCCCGCGACATTCGTATCAGCGAGGTTTCACTGTAGTAGTTGTGTTGTTTCGTGATCGCCCTTTCCTCGTTTCTCTTTCGTATAGGTGGCGTCATAGGTTGCGCGTTTTTAACCAATGACCCGTTCCTTTCCGATCGCAGGATGGTCGGTACGGTCCCGGCTGACGCTGACCACAGGACCGAACGCCGGCAGCGCCACTCGTCCTCTGCGGTTATGCGCCAAGACTTCCTACTCGGGCACTTCGTCCACCACAATGCTGCTCACTGCGCAGAGAGTGACACCACCCGTGGCGCGGTGCCCCTGCCGCACCGGCCGGGTGTGCGCCGCCACCGACGTCTAGTGGTTCGGAATCTGGCACGCCGCCGCCACTCCTCATTGGTTCCGTACGCCCGGCGCTCGAACTGAAAGACGCGCACCTGGGCACAGAAAGAAAAGCTGTGCATCTTGCGGCAAACGAAAAAAAATGTGGAAAATAATTATGGATGATTGAGCTTGGGGCTAAAGAATGAACGAAATAAATCCGCGACTCGGGGTGCGCACTTATTGGAGCGTCTGGTTATGGGCGCCTTCGGCTGTGATTCATTCTGCTTCTGATGCTTGCTTCACTGTCACAGGGTACACGTGATCGCGAGATGCTGTCAAAATGAAGGAACACACATATTTGTGCAGACAGCGCCTTCAGAATATGTTTATCTTGGGATCCATTAAAAGCTCGTCGCCAATTTTTTTAGGCTTACCTTTCTCAATAAGTTATCCACGACAACCTCGACATTGATGGCCAGAAGTACTTTAAACCTTCCATATACTCTACCCAAGAAGGGATAACAGTGAAAAGAATGAGAGAACTGAGGTGCAGTACTACAGTGTTCCTGTAATTTTTTTTACCACACGCATTTCAGTGGTGTACAATTTGCTTGGTATACTGTTGTTACCGCGTCCAGTGAGTCGTTTGCAGCCTCACTTAAGTGAAATTTGCATGAAATGCAGCCATGATGCAGAGGCGTTAAACTATACGGCCACTCTATACCCCTCTCGTATCATGTCGTTATTTATTTATTATTTTTTACTGACACACGTGGTGCGACTATTGCTAAAAATGATGCCCGATTTCGTTTTATGTTCATACCATTTACTGAGTTATTTTTTGTTCGTTTGTTTGTTTGTTTTGTAATGTACACCTACAGTAATGGTGTCTGGGCGCATGTGGTGATGTTAATAAGTAAATTAACATCCCTTATCGCAAACCGAAATAAGCAATGGCAAGCTATGTGAGCCACTTGAGCACCTCGCCTCCTTCATTTTTTGTAGATATACGGCGCTCAGAGGCAGGAAATCGTGTTTGTTTAAAATTTGTTGAAGGAAAGTTGGCGCTGTTATGTAGCGCCGGTTAGTCCTTTTCACAGAAAATAAAATTAGTTAAAATCACTGACTTGAAAAAATGTCACAGTTTTACCGCAAT
The DNA here is from genome assembly GCA_030522465.1 of Rhipicephalus appendiculatus. Taxonomy (NCBI): domain Eukaryota; kingdom Metazoa; phylum Arthropoda; class Arachnida; order Ixodida; family Ixodidae; genus Rhipicephalus; species Rhipicephalus appendiculatus. The sequence goes on from JALIZH010021668.1 coordinate 711,385, forward strand.
AGCAAAGCAATGAATGCGATATCAACAAATTGGAATGTTTTACGAATGTGTTCGTGGGGTTGAACCCGCTTATGAAAATACATTAAAACCTCCTTACTTCTTTCGAACGTTTCCACATCATAGTGTCTGGTGCAGTTACAATGATAGTACGTGTATTTTCCGCCGCAATGGATATACGGTGCTCGGCTTCTGGCCCGAAAAAGACACGGGTTCGATCCCGCCGGTCGCATTTTGATGGAGATGAAATGCTAGAGGCCGACGTTCTGTGTGATGTCAGCGCACGTTAAAGAACCCCAGGTGGTTGCAAGGTAACTGCGTTACTACTGGGCACTTACGTGTACAATGAGCGTCACATGAAGTCGCAGTTTGGCCTGACAGGGATAGGATCGATTGCAGAGATAAATTCACGATGTGAAAAAAAACAAGTGAAATAAAAATATTCAGGAGAACTTCCTTTATCGGGGAAATGGGGGCAAGCGAAGGTTGTCCTGGGCGTGCCTGACCAACTGCTTTTCTTCCTTTATTTCGTTCTTCTTTCTTTCTTTCTCTCTTTCTTTCTCTATCTCTTTCTTTCTCATTGCCTAATGCTCCCTCGTACGTGAGCGTTCGGTTTTGTTATGGGTAGCGCCCGCCCCGGAACACTGTTTTCGGGCTGAATAGGCATGACGTCTTTCATGTTATTTCCAGTTTATAATCACAGAGAGCTAAGCTAGTTGGTAGGTATTCATGGTATAGAAACGGGGCGTTCAAACACGGACATTGCATTGCATGCGCAGATAAGTTTTCGCGCCTCTTTCTTTTCAGCCGTCGTGTGCCCTTTCAGCTGTTCATCGGCGTTTAGGGTGTCCTGAGTTCACTTTTGCGTCTAGCGTCCGTGTTTTGACACCTTGCCTCTTTATTTCCTGCGTTCGTCAGCCTCTAGAAAGGCCTAACGAAAGGGCCATCACGCGGTAATGGAAACATGGGTTGGAAATTCAGTCGTACACTGCATGTTACTTCGCTATATGTTTCAAGTGTAGCGCCCCCCCCCCCCCCCACTCTTCATGTGAAACCACATGAGGGGTTTACGATACCTCAAAGGCCGGGGCCTTTGAGGTATACCGTAAATCGATAAATCAACTAATAAATCAATGAAGAACGAAAGAAAGAGTGAAAGAAAGGCGATGTCTGAACAGAAGTCACGTACGGCGCTTATCTGAAGGCAGCTGGGAAACTTTCAGATTCCGCGAAAACATAACGAGCGCGAACACGCGTCTACCTTCAACCAATACATGAGTGAATGCCCCTATTAGATAGTTACTGTCGATAAGGTGAAAGGATCATGTTAACGCATGCGGCAGGGTTTGTGATGAATAGGGCGGTAATATGTAACGTGGTGACGGAAGCCGCTCAAACTAAGTAAGAGAACATCTGTCATCTGAGGAGTACCGATACTCGGTGGCTTTAGAGTACTCATCGCGAAAGGTGGCCCCATAAAGACTTGTGAAGGCCTCAAATCCGTTGCAGGAACAAATAAACAAAATGAGAGTAATAGCATGACTGCTCTGCATTTGTAAAATAGAGCTATCGATATCTGTCATCAGATTTCTTTCTCTATTAATTGAAGCATCTGTGTGCTCATGAAGAATTCTGGCTTTTTTTTCGTTTTTTTTTTTTTTTTTTTTTTTTTTTTTTTTTTTTTTTTTTTTTTTGTATCCTGGGTGGTCGAGTTTCATTTCATAACTGCATAAAAGCGACAATATTTCAGCGAAAACACGAAAAAACAACTGGTCTTCTGTACGAATACTGCTGAAAACCATGATGCGTAGCTCCTGGTGTGCTGCTCGTGCCAAGCCGGGCCATACTGAGTTGCTCCAACGCACGCCCATGAGTTGCGTCGTCATCCAAACACTTCTCGCAGTGGCGAAGACCTCAAGAGGCCGCACGAACCATCGTGAACACGGATATCAGCCACAATTACTCGTAGACCAAGCGGCTTGGCCTTTACATGTATACCCATATCACATAAGCATATTGATTTTCAGACCTACTCTTCTACTTTCCGTATCCAGTTCAGTAATCATAAGCTGTAATTCGTCTCCCGCGTTACTCATCAATGCAATGTCATCAGCGAATCGCAGGTTACTGAGATACTCTCCATTAACTCTTATCCCTAACTCTTCCCAATCTAGGGAAGAAATTAATATGCATAAAACTAAAGTAATGTGGAACAATCTTGGCAGAGAACAGCGCTTTGCGATAGGTGGCGAGACACTGGAAGTTGTAAAGGAGTACGTCTACTTAGGACAGGTAGTAACAGCGGAGCCGAACCATGAGAGTGAAATAACTAGAAGAAAAAATTACACCATCTCCCGCTAAAGGGAACCATGTGTAGATGTGAAGCAGCGGGCGCTAACGCTTACACTGGCGGTGGCGTTGACGCTGGCGCTATCGCAGCGTTGCGCAGGAGAGAAAACTGAGGAGGCGCAAAGCACGCAGTGATGGAGCGGTGTTTCCTACTGGAACATGCCAATCGCTGCTAATGGGCAATGAGAGACAGAAGACTCCGACTGGACACAGAGACCCGCAGTCGGCTTTTAGTTAACGCGCACGCTGCGAATTTTTATTGTTCAACAACGCACAGGAGAAATATCCCACCGGCACCACATTGGAGGTCAAGATCCATTGCCATATATACGGGATGGACAATGAACGGTTGTGCAGCGCGAGCAGTCGGTTTTTTCAACCAAGAAACTCGCTAGCAGACGCTGCCTGCGTCGGCGTCTCGAGGCGAGAGAGGGGAGGTAGCGTAGGAGAGGAGAGAGAGGGGGGGGGCGCGCATGCGCAGTGGTGGTGTGGACGCTGTGGGCAGGGATGCCTAGAGGAGAGAGGGGGGGGAGCGTATTAGAGGAGAGAGAGGGGGGGGACGCGCATGCGCAGTGGGGAGCGCGGGGAGGGATACCTAGAGGAGAGAGGGGGGGAGCGTAGGAGGGGAGAGAGGAGGGGAGGCGCATGCGCAGTGAGGGTGTGGTTGCCGCGGGGAGGGATGCCTAGAGGAGAGAGAGGGGGAGAGGAGGTTTTTTTTATTTTTTATTTTTTTTTAAAGGTTTGCGCATGCGCAGTAAGGGTGGTCACGCCGGCACACCACCACCACCACCACCACCACCACCACCACCGGATTAAGCTTCGCCATAAGATGCTTCACATCTAATAAGGATGGGATGGGGCTCATTCGGCAAGCATTATCAAATCATGAATGGTAGTCTACCACTATCCCTCAAGAGGAAGGTATATAACAGCTGCATCTTACCGGTACTTACCTACGGAGCAGAAACCTGGAGACTTACCAAGAGGGTTCAACTTAAACTGAGGACGACGCAGCGAGCGATGGAAAGGAAAATGATAGGTGTAACCTTAAGAGACAGGAAGAGAGCAGAGTGGGTCAGGGAACAAACGGGGGTTAAGGATATCATAGTTGAAATCAAGAAGAAGAAATGTATATGGGCCGGGCACGTAGCACGTCGGCAGGATAACCGCTGGTCATTAAGTGTAACTGACTGGATTACAAGAGATGGCAAACGCGTGAGGGGGGAGACAGAAAATTAGGTGGGTAGATGAGATTAAGAAGTTTGCAGGTATAACGTGGCAGCAGAAAGCACAGGACCGGGTTGATTGGCGAAACATGGGAGAGGCCTTTGCCCTGCAGTGGGCGTAGACAGGCTGATGATGATGATGATGATGATGATGATCACATAAGCGAGCAAGCATGCTCGAGCTGCTTCAAGAGGGACGCGTACGTCCAGCTTTTTCTTTTTCTTTCTCTCTCTCTTTTTTTCTTTTTTGCTGCTGCTTTCCTCAAAGTCTGGTATGAAATACAGGCTACCAGAACACAGTCGGCATTGCATCTTTGGGTTGGCTCTCGCTACGCTCAAAAGGTCAGTCACCTAAACAGTTATCATAAAAGTGCGGCGGCTTAACCGCACAGAGACGCATGCCTGCCGGTGCAGCGCCTCCGGTGTCACTTGGGCGCCCGTAACGTGCGGCTCGGCCACCGATGCAGCATTCTTCTAGGTGTCATCAGTCTGCCCGTGCCACTTCGCGTCGGCCGCAGCACGCCTGTATATGTTAACTGGCCCCGTCCCTATAATACCGGGCGCCCCCACTGTAGTCGGTTCCTTTTGATTTAACTTTGTACTTTCTACCATGCCACCGGCTTTTTCTCTAATGGTTATTAGAGGAATACCCTGGCCAGGCACTCGGTGGTTTATGGGTATTGATTGCGAAAGGTGGTGCCATTAATATATGGGAAGGTATCTCGGCGTATGTATGTACAGGTGTGAGCAAAAGTGTGCAGACCACGGGATCGCGTGGCCGAATGCATCGACGCGCCATCTAGCGACGTGACGCCTGCTGCGGTGCGCATGCGCGTCCCGTCGTATCAGTTGGCCTCTCATGCCGCTCTGTCTGACGCGGTTACGGCGCTCGTAGCCAAAACGACAACTGTGTGTCGCTTTCTTTGCTCCATAGAATCTGCATTGACGTAGCGGCTGCGACGTGGCCGGTTCAAGCGCCGGGCTCCCGTCGTTTTCTACAGCGGTTGATTAGGCGAAGTAAGCATAGCTAGTATCGCATAACCTGATGAAGCCAAGCACACAAAATGTCACACACATTAATCACTAATAATTATAATTAGTGTTAACGCTAATTACATCTAATTTAGCTTAATGAGACTCGACTCGGTCAGGAGTAATGAGTATACTCCTGAGCTCGGATTCTCTGATCTCATGAGAATTGGACTTTAATTACTTTAATTTGGTTTAATGAGATATTGCTTAATTAGACCTAATTATAACTCGATTAGTTTGATGATACCATGATCAACCACACTTAATCAGAGTTATCTATACTTACCTTGACCATGCCTAAGTAGCTTAGTTATGCATAATTAGCGTAATTATGTCACGTAAAACTCCAGTATCTAGGGTGTGTGTGGTTGGATCTCAGGGTAATTAATCATGCATAATTAGTATTCGCCTTAACTAACACTAATTAGACGTAAATGAGTTCAATTAGTTTGGAGTCGATAAGGAGTACTTAGTATCTTCCTGGGCTTGGCTTCTCTGGGCTCATGAGAAAGTCGACTTGGATTAATTGGCCGCGGTTAGGTTTGCCTTACTTAGGCTAACTTCGCTGGGCTAAATTAAGAGATAGCATGATCAATTATGCTTAATTAGATTTGGCTTTACTTACCTCGACTCATCTGGACTCACCTAAGCTTAGCTTCGCGTAACATGAAAACAGCAAGCTGGACTAGGCTTAATTAAACCTACTTACGCCTGACTTTATTAGGTGATACCATGCTCAACTATGTTTCCTTAGTTTCGGTATACTTACGTTGACTTAACTAGGCTCATTTAGTTCAACTTGGCTTAACGCGACAAAGGCTAGCTGGGCTCAGAAAACTTAATTTTGTGTGCTTGGCTTCAGGTTATGCGATGCTAGCTATGCTTAGTTCGGCTAATCAACTGGTGTAAAAAACGACGCGAGCCCGGCGCTTGAACCGGCCACGTCGCAGCCGCTCCGTAAAGGAACGGCGCAGATTCTGTGGAGCAAACAAAGCGACACACAGTTGTCGTTTTGGCTACGAGTGCCGTAACCGTGTCAGACAGAGCGGCATGAGAAGCCAACTGATACGACGGGATGCGCATGCGCACCGCAGCAGGCGTCACGTCGCTAGATGGCGCGGCGATGCATTCGGCCACGCGATCCCGTGGTCTGCACACTTCTGCTCACGCCTGTACGTTAATACACCATAGCCTTAGTGAAATGGTCGAGCACCTGCCGCATCTGTGGGAGGCAGAGAATTGCTGCCGCCGGCTACCCGTAAAATTCGTAGACGCGTGCTTCCGACCAGCTACTCGGCAGAACGAAAATTCCTAGTTGCTTGGGCGGACACCCAGCCAGTGGGAAAGTTGGCAGTATGAAACCACCAGACCTACTAACTAGGGTACCCTCTTTTTTTATTCCTTGACCCGATGCTTCCTATGGGCAGCGCAGTACGTTACTCAAATGCTTTCTCGGGTGAATTACCCACTTCATGGAAAATAGCCAAAGTATTAGCTTTGCACAAATGAGGCGATAAACAACTTCTATCATTACAGGCCAATATATCTTACATCCATTCATGTACTATTTTAGAACCCGTTACTCACCAACATACCTATTATACTGAATCCCTCTACTCCAGTGCCTTCCTAAACCACCTGTTAGCCTTACGATTCCTGGGATTACGAAGAAGTCCCTCGTTTCTTCAATTGGACTCAGACAACTGACCCTGCATCACATTTACACAATGTACGGCAATTCTCTGCACGTGTACACCGATGGTTCTACCACGCTACACACCTCCGCTGCAGCCTTTGTCATCCCACAAATGGATATCGCTCGACGGTTCAAGGCGGACCACAAAACCACATCAACTGCCGCCGAGCTTGTTGCTATCCGGGAGGCAATAAGATTTATTTCTGGTGAGCAACCTCGAGTATGGACGATTTTCTGCGATGCCAAACCCGCTTTACAAACAATTGATTGCATAATGAGGCAAGGTCCATATTATAGTTTGGCTATAGAAATTGCAGAACTTCTTCACGTTGCTTCAACAAATGGCCACCTTGTCAACTTCCAGTAGATTCCTGCGCACTGCGGTGTAATGGGAAACGAAGAGGCAGCCTCTGAAGCTAAAAGCGCCCTCAACAGTGCCCCTGAAGTGCGCATTGCATTTTCACGAGCCGACACGAACGCTCTGCTTCGCTGCGTAATGCGCAACTTCACACTTGAGCACTGGACCAAACCGGAGCGACGACACCGGCGATTACACAAATGAGACCCGGAAATGAGGTTCCGCATGCCTCCTAAATTAAAGCGACACATAGCAAGTATGATCCACCGGATTCGTCTTGGTGTGGCCTACACTAGAGATTACGCACATATCATCGGATGCAGTGACATCGGTCCCAATTGTGAGCACTGTCAAGTACCAGAAACACTGGAGCACATATTTTGTCGCTGCCCGGCATACGCATGTGAACGACAGACACTGATTTCTTGTGCTGAACGATTTCGCAATGGGTCATTAACTGATGAGACTGTGTTGGGCCCTTGGCTTGACACCAACAGTGCAGCTGTGGTAGTAGTAAGAGCGGTCATAGCCTTCTTAAGAGCAACTGGACTAGATGCACGCTATAACATTTTCTCATTTTGACAGGACTGTATATACTCACCTCTCTAACTCATCATCGTCATCCATTACTCTTTTTCTTCCCCTTTCCCCTCCCCCGGTGTAGAGTAGCAGGCTAGAGCATGCTATCGCTCAGGCCGACCTATCTGCCTTTCTCTGAATAAACCCCCCCTCTCTCTCTAAAACATACGGTTTCCGTCAAAGCTACATCACTATAACGCCAATAATTCAATATTAATCATAATATTTCTTGAGATTTTACGTCGTCATACCACGATATGATTATGAGGGACGCCGTAGTGAAGGGCTCCGGAAATTTCGACCTCCTGGTGTTTTTCAACGTGCACCTAAATATGAGCACACGGGCCTCAAGAATTTTCGCCTCCATCGAAACGCAGACGTCCGCCACGGCCGATATTCGATCCCGCGACCTTCGGGTCAGCAGTCGAGCACCATAACCCCTAGACAGCCATGGCGGGTAATTAGTCAATATGTTTCATCATTTCGCATGCAATCTAGGTAATCCACGCGGACTACATCTTTATTGACATGACAGCGTTAAAGAGCTTGTTTCACAGAGATTCCGGTGTCGGCGGCAGGCGTCGTTGGTTGTGACTTGTGAGTGAAAAATCGGCGTTGTCCGTGAGTGGAAAATTCGAGATATGTGCAAAGAAATAGTAGATATATTCGGATCGAGTGAGAATCAAACCAAGGCCTTCTGCGTGGCGATGTCAGTGCACGTTAAAGAACATCAGATGGTCGAAATTTCCGGAGAACTCCACTACGGCGTCTCTCTAAATCATATCGTGGTTTTGGGACGTTAAATCCCAGGTATTTTTATTATTATTCTGCGTGACAGGCAGGTGTTCTACCAGTGTGGTTTCCTGGGCCAGTTGATAAATGCTGTGAAGTGAAGGGTTCCAGCAAGTTTCAAACGCGAGCACACGAAGAAAGGGCGTTACTTTCTTCTTGTGCTCGTGTTTGAAACTTGCTGGAACCCTTCACTTCACAGGTGTGCTACCACGGGGCCACGCGAGTTCTTGAAACTGCTTCGGTAAAAAAAATTAATTAATTAATTAATATCTGGGGTTTTACGTCCCAAAACCACGATATGATTATGAGAGACGCCGTAGTGGAGGGCTCCAGAAATTTCGACCATCTGGTGTTCTTTAACGTGCACTGACATCGCACAGTACACGGGCCTCTACCATTTCGCCTCCATCGAAATGCGACTGCCGCGGCCGGGCTCGAACCCGCGACCTTCGGGTCAGCAGCCGAGCGGTAAAAAAAAAAAAGAAAAAGTCAAAGCCTTCAGCAAATGCCCCCCTCTTCACAAAAAAAACTTCCTGGCTACGGGCCTGGCTGCAGGTGACCTTGTTCGTCGATTGCACGCTTGAGAGCAGCACGATGGCAGTGCGCAAGCTCTCCGTCACGTTTTTTTTTTTTTTTTCATATTTCGCGAGCTTTGTTCGCAACGCGAAAGAAACTGCGTGAGACGTGAGAAAAGGCAGGCAAAGAAGTCCGCTTGCGATCCCTCAAAGCTTGTGATGGAGGGCGGTGTTTCAAAAAAAAAAACGGTATAAGATTATCATGTAAATAGTGGGAATGGTCTCCCATACGCATTCACTATTGCGTGGCGGAATCGTAGAATCGCACCAGGCGTCAAAACATATGAATTGCGCAACGAGTGAGTGGTTTAAAGCTGCCCACCATTACGAAGTGCGCAGCTTCGCAGGAGCGTTTGGCACCTTACGGACACGTAGTGGGTACTTCGCCAATTTGCAAAATGAAGAATTATGGCTTAGTGGGCACTTGGCAACTGTAATTGCAGTAGGGATTTTATGATAGTTTGAAACGACCAATTTTACGTGCGAAAACGTTCCTTTCCTTGCGGCACGTTTGACAACGATGGTTGAAGGCGACGCGCGCAGGGCCCGATTACGCTATCGCGTTCTCCTCTTGAAGACAAAGCTCAAGCGTCCTACAACTTTTATTTATATATGAAAAACATGGGAAGGTAGGCTGCGTTAGAGCCGGATATCCCCTCGTAATAGCAGTATTGAATAAAAAACCTACAAAATAATCAAAACGAGAAAGAAAAAAAATAATAAAAGAAAAATAATCAGAAGTACTTCGTGCACATACGATCTCTGGCGGAGAATACCTATAAGGGCAGAGTCTAAATACACACAGGGTGGTCACACAAGTTTCCGCGGGTAGAGGCCACACGAATACTTTTAAATGCACTTGCATATAACACGCCTATAAAATATGTGCACTAAAACACAATATTATGAAGAGAACTCTCTATTATGAAACAGCTCGTTATACTTGTGGCCATCAAACAGTCACGAAGAGCACTAACTGCGCGTCCTTGTTGTTCAGGGTGCGGCCACGGTTCAAGCACTTTGCTAATTGTGAGTGGTAGTTTAATGAGGCTGTTCAGCCGATCACTCAGTTGAACGCGCTGTTCTTCGCATTACGGGCGTTCTGTATTGACATGCTCCACCGACGCATCGGGATTATCAAAGCGGTCGTAGTGGGGGGGGACGTTCTTCTTCTGATGCGGCACAAGAAGCGAGGCGTGTAATCGTAGACGATGCAGGAGTGTGTCAAACGTGTCCGAATATACACATTTACATGCTATTCTAGCGGAACATCTTTCTAATACAAGTTACATCGAGTAGTGCCACACGTACTCGTATCTTACTTTTATGTGATCGGGCTTCACCCCTTCGACCACGAGGACTGTTGCGCGTGCTGCCACCGCGCCAGGAAACTTCACCAGGAAACTTTAGGTAGCCTGCAGCGTTTTACAGGGCGCCTTATCTGAGCTTTATCGCCTCGGCAGCGCTCGGTCAGCAGCCAGCCGTCATTCCTTATTTGCGCCGTCATTTGACAAAAGCAGCAGGCCCAGACGCAAGCCAACAGCAAAACAGAGCTGCCTCGTCTCCATTACTACATTCACGGTTCAGGCAGGCCCATAGCCGGGGGAGGAAGGGGGGCTGTCCCCCCCTCCCAAATTCTGATGGAGGGCGGTGTTTCATCGAAAATAACAAAGGAAAATAGGTGCTTTTTCTAAAATAGTCAAAGCCTTCAGCAAATGCCCCCCCCCCCCCCCCTCTTCACAAAAAAACTTCCTGGCTACGGGCCTGGCTGCAGGGGACCTTGTTCGTCGATTGCACGCTTGAGAGCAGCACGATGGCAGTGCGCAAGCTCTCCGTCACGTTTTTTTTTTTTTTTTTTTTTTTTTTTTTTTTTTTTTTTTTTTTTTTCATATATATATATTTCGCGAGCTTTCTTCGCAACGCGAAAGAAACTGCGTGAGACGTGAGAAAAGGCAGGGAAAGAAGTCCGCTTGCGAACCCTCGCCGTGGCAAAGCTAGCGCCTGCGTTGACGTTGGCCTTCCAGCGAAATGGCAGGGCAGTTTAATATCTCGCAACTCTTACAATAGTGAACTGATTGGCTAAAAAAGAATCCAGGGTTCAACACACCATACATTCTCTTACGGCAAACAGACACTCGTCGCAAAGAACAAAAAATCGGCTTTTCGTGAACCTTACACGTCCCTTGCTCACACACACGCAAAAAAAAAAAAAAAAAAAAAAAGCTTAGCGCATAATTGATATTTTAAATGGGTCCTGGAACGGCACATTTTAACTAAAATTATCATGTAAAAATCTAATTTTGACACCCGCAACCGTCATCCCCACCTCACAAGCTTGTGTTAGTTGCTTGGAATTAGCCCGCAGGAGCTGAGGACAATACGATCGGACGAAATAATTTGAAGAGGCATGGTATGAGAGAAAGGGCAACAGGCCCTTGCCAGTCAAATTGTAACTGCCCCCGCAGGTGCGTCTGCGCAAGCAGGCGTTTGGTGAGTAGCGACACCACGGACCCGAGCTAACGGGGGGTTTCGACCTCTCCCACGCCTCGCCGTGCGTGGCATTGCCGTGTCCGGGGAAAAGGGGATCCTGGGGGGTTGAGCCGACGCCGGGTGTTTGGACCTTTAAGGCCCCCTGGCAGAGGCAACACACCCCTTTGGCCCCAGCTTCACGTAGACGGCACCCCTGGGCTGACCCAGCCAGGGGAAATCGGCAGTCGCCTTTTTCCTATCTCTCTCTCTCTCTCTACCCACATCCTCGTCTTTCTCTCTCACTTTTGATCTGTCCTGTCTTCTCCTCACTTCTTTTTACTTCAATGTTCCTGGGCGGCAAGGGTTAACCTGGTGTAAATATCCAACCTTGGGTATATATATTAGGTTATAGCGGCCATGTACAGCTGGCGCTTACGTTTCCTCCGCGTCTCGCAGCGTCCCCTCGTTGGGCTCGGAGGTGGGCGGCTGGCATGGCTGCCGAACAAACAATACAACCCATGGGATCCCCTTCTCCTCACCGAACTGATCGCCCCTCAAAGAGGTGGCGCACCGATGCCATTTTTGAACTTCTCCCGACCAAGAAAGAAAACTTCCCGAAATACCATATTATACACTGCGACAACACAGAAAAGAAGGCCAGAAACTTATCACCATTTCTCGTATCAAAGTGTCTAATGGAGACACTAGGCGCGGGCTACAAAGCCAGCAAGACCGCCTGTGGTGACCTCCTACTCGAATTGAAAGACCACATACAATACCGGAGACTAAGTAACCTGACAGCATTTGGTGATCACCCCATCACCATCACACCACACCGAACACTGAACACCGTAAAGGGTGTCGTGTCAGATGGCGACCTGATGGAACTCTCCGACGAGGAACTTTTGGCAGGATGGAAAGACGAGAACGTCATCCAGGTGCAGCGCATCAAAATAAGGAGAGAGAACAAAGAAATTTCAACGAAACACATCATACTTACATTCGGATCTACGACACTTCCCACTGAAATAGCAACAGGTTACCTCAAACTGTCAGTAAGACCATACATTCCCAACCCGCGGCGCTGCTTCAAGTGCCAGCGGTTTGGCCATGGTTCTCAGAGCTGCCGAGGGCAGCTTACATGCTCAAAATGCGGCAGCACAGGACATTCCGCAGACGATAAATGTAATTCACCAGTCCACTGCGCCAACTGTGATGGTAATCATCCCGCATATTCCAGGTCCTGCGTGGCCTGGAAGAGAGAAAAAAGAAATAATTACAACAAAGATCAAGCTAAACATCAGGTTTCCTGAAGCGAGGCAACCTGTTTCCCCGCATTATGCAGGGAACACCTATGCCGAAGTGGTGCGAGGGGGGGTCAGCACCACTACGGCCTCCGGCGATGCCCCGGACCACGCCTGGCGTGCCGAGGCAAACGCCACCCGCCCCCATGGGGGGGAGTAGCCACGGCTGCCCCACCCTCCCCGACCTCGGCCCCACCGAAGGCCCCTGAGAACCCTGGCAGCAGCCAGGGCAGCACACAAGCCAAGGAGGTCCCCTCGACCTCTGGCCCGGTGGGGTCGAAGGCTTCGTCCGCCGTGACGAAGCCTACCCTTCGTAAACCCCGCTCGGTACGCTTGGTAGAGCGACTGTCCGTCGCCTCGGCAGTCGCGATGGACATTTCTAGTCCACCGGCGCAGCCTGCGCCTAAGGAGCGGCGAGAACCTCTCGACCGCTCCAAAAAAGACAAAACACCCATTACAGGGCCTCACAAAGGCTCCGTAAAATAAACCACTTTCCTCTTTTGCAACACACAGCACACACACACATCCAACATGGACAACATATTACAATGGAACGCTAGAGGACTCTTGCACGATCTCGATGATATACAAGAACTCCTTAGCAAATTTCGTCCAAAGGTGCTGTGTGTCCAGGAGACACACCTAAATCCAACACACGCAAATTTCCTCCGTCAGTACGTTGTATTTCGCAAAGACCGCCAAGATGCTCTCGCATCATCTGGCGGCGTTGCAGTTATACTCGACAAAAACGTAGCATGCCAGTACTTTCCGCTCCAAACGGCACTGGAAGCAGTAGCCGTTCGAGCCATAATTACAAATAAACTCATCACTATCTGCTCACTATACATACCCCCACACTACCAGCTACACAAACACGAATTCCAGTCTTTTATTAATGAGTTACCCGAGCCTTACCTCGTTCTCGGCGATTTTAATGCGCACAGCAGCCTGTGGGGCGACTCTCGCACCGACGCGCGAGGCCGCCTCATTGAGAATTTCCTGTTTTCTACGGGTGCGTGTTTACTCAACAAAAAAGAAGCCACGTTTTTTAGCCTCGCAAATAAATCGTATTCATCTATACATCTTAGCATCATTTCTCCATCCATTTTACTTGATTTTAACTGGGAGGTGGTTAAAAACCCTTATGGGAGTGACCACTTCCCAATACTCCTCCAAACACAAAGACAGAACGAATATCCACCCCAGGCTCCTCGATGGAACCTGGACAGAGCTAACTGGGAGGAGTTTCACAACACTTCTAATATCTCGTGGGCGGACATGGCTCCTTTAAGTATTGACGCTGCTGTAGAGTTTTTTACCACTTTTATAGTTAATGCCGCTTCTAAATGTATACCTGAAGTAACCAGGGCGACAGGGAAACGTCGTGTGCCCTGGTGGAACGACGAGTGCCGCGAGGCTCGCAAAAAACAGAATAAAGCGTGGGGGGCTTCTGCGCGATTCTCCGACAGCAGAAAACCTTATTAATTTTAAACAGGTTAAATCGGAAGGCCGGAGAACACGCCGCCAGGCCAGAAGGGAAAGCTTGCAGAAGTTTATTGCTGGCATAAACTCCTATAGAGATGAGAGTAAAGTATGGAATAGTGTACAGAAAGTACAAGGTCAACCAGCTTATTCGGTGCCCTTAGTCGACACCCAAGGAGAAAGCCTGGAAGACCAAGCTGACTCTCTGGGTGCACACTTCGAATTCGTCTCAAGTTCCACACACTATTCTGAAACATTCCAAAGGCATAAAGCGAGAGTGGAGCAAGAGAGGTTGCAAAAGAAATCTAGAAATAATGAACCGTACAATGAACCTTTCCGCTTAGCACAGCTGCAGGCAGCACTGAGCTGCTGTAAGGAATCTGCCCCAGGCTCTGACCGCATTGTATACGAGATGTTAAAATACTTCTCGAACGAAACACAAAAAACACTGCTTTCCCTCTACAATGCAATATGGTTCTCTGGCGAGATCCCTGCTTCCTGGAAGGAGGCTATCGTGGTACCTATTTTGAAACAAGGCAAAGATCCATCCTCCGTCACTAGCTACAGGCCCATCGCGCTAACAAGCTGCCTATGTAAAGTCTTCGAAAAAATGGTAAACTGCCGGTTAATACATTTCCTGGAAGCGAACAAATTACTCGACCAATTCCAGTGCGGGTTTCGAGAACGTAGATCCACCACTGAGGCTGACCACCTGGTACGTATCGAGGCACAGATAAGAGACGCCTTCGTCCACAAACAATTCTTTCTTTCTGTGTTCCTCGATATGGAAAATGCTTACGACACAACATGGCGCTTTGGAATATTAAGGGACCTGTCCCACCTTGGTGTGCGGGGTAGAATGCTGACCGTAATAGAAAGTTACTTGACCCATCGTACATTCCGTGTTCGAGTAGGCAATGTCGTATCTCGAACATTTGTCCAAGAAACAGTTCCGCAAGGTGGTGTACTGAGTTTTACACTTTTTATTATCAAAATGAATTCCTTGCGACTGTTCATCCCGCATAACATGTTCTATTCCACATATGTGGATGATGTCCAAGTTGGCTTTAAATCCTCTAACCTTGCACTGTGCGAGCGGCAGGTTCAGCTTGGTTTAAACAGAATTTCCAAATGGGCCGACGAAAACGGGTTCCGACTGAACCCACAAAAAAGCATGTGCGTCTTATTCTCCAGGAAGAGAGGCATTCATTCCGATCCTGATATTGACCTGAATGGTCAACGTCTCTCTGTAAAGACTGAACACAAATTCTTAGGCCTAATCCTGGACACCAAACTAACCTTCATTCCACACATCAAGTATATAAAGAACAATTGTTCTTTATATAAGCACTTAAGTTCTTTATATAAGCACTTAAGTGCTTAAAAACCATGAATATTCTGAAGGTGTTGTCACGCACTGCGTGGGGTAGTGACAAGAAGTGTCTCATAAATCTCTATAAAAGCCTCATACGCACGCGCCTTGAATACGGGGCGATAATGTATCAGTCTGCGTCACCAAGCGCCTTGAAGATGCTTGACCCTGTCCATCATTTAAGTATTCGCCTTTCTACGGGGGCTTTTCGCATGCACCACCCCCGTAGAAAGCCTCTACGTTGATTCGAACGAGTGGTCGCTCCACTTTCAGAGATCTTACATGGCTTTTGCGTATTTTCTCAAAGTGAATGGTGACGAGGAACTCCCTTCACACTCCGCTGTCAATGATTTGTCCAGTTCTGTCCTGTTTGCCAACCGTCCTTCGTTCAGACAGCCCTACTCACTTCGTGTGAGAGGCTTAGCTGAGGAAATGGGTGTGCCACTATTTGAGCACTGATGGCTCCGGCTGCGCAGCTCCCGCCATGGCAGTGGCAGATAATTGACTGCGATGTATCTTTCGTGGAAGTCACGAAGCACGCGCCTATTGCACACATCCGCACGTACTTCCTGGAACTTCAACACAAATACAATTCTTCTGAATTCTATACAGATGCCTCCAAGTCTCACACTTCTGTGTCGTACGCAGCGGTCGGTTCATCGTTTTCGGATGCCGGCGTTCTGCATCCTGATACAAGCATCTTCACCGCTGAAGCGTATGCGATACTGGCGGCCGTTAAACACATTAAACAAATAAAACTACAAAAGGCAGTAATTTACACGGATTCCCTAAGCGTGGTAAAATCTCTGAAAACTCTTAAAAAACACAAAAATCCCGTCCTCGCCTCGCTTTACTCACTTTTATGCACAATCTACACACTTAAGCAGCATGTCGTAGTGTGCTGGGTGCCAGGGCACCGCGAGATCCAAGGTAACGTGATGGCGGACCACCTAGCCGCATCCGTCCACGAAAGCACTGCCAATACATCCACAACCATCTCTGCGCTTGACCTCAAACCTCTCGTTAAACGACAGCTCAGAGATTACTGGCTGAGCACATGGGATAGTCACACAGAAAATAAACTACACATTATCAAGCCGCACCTTGGTAATTGGCCGCAAGTATCAAAATCACGCCACACAGAAGTTACACTTACAAGGCTAAGAACAGGACATACACACAGTACACATTCATACCTTCTGTCCGGTGGTGATCCACCCCTGTGTGATAAATGTGGTGAACCACTCACTGTCCTGCACATACTTATTCAATGCAGTGAATTAGACTCTATTAGAAAAAAAAAACAATTTCCATTAGCTTACCGAGAACAAATTCCATTGCATCCTCGTATGTTCATCGGCAAAGAACCGATTTTTAAATATGAGTCATTGTTAGCCTTTTTAAAAGACATTGATAGCTTTCACGTCATATATCAAGGAAATCCGTAGCACGACCTCTCAACAGAGGTCGTTGCTGCGGTAGCTACTCCCAGAAGCACCTGCTTCCCAGCCGTTGGCCTCAAAGGCCTTGAGGAGGCATTCGTGCTATTTTCCGATCGCTACTTGTCTATACCATGGTCATTTGTAACTCATTCCACACGCATAGATCACATCGCGTATCACTGCCATAATTTTATACTTTATACACAGCTTTTACGCTTGTTTATAGCGCGTGATTTTAGGCCTCTTTACAGCCGTAATACACCCTGTCATTGCAATCATTGGTCATCGCTTACATCGCATAAAATACATGGCGCTCTTTGGCCACTCATGGCCCTTGCGCCATTAAACTCCACTAATCATCATCATCATCAAATTGTAACTACGTACACATCCAGCCATTGCAACTTTGCGACTGCAGAGCAGCCAAGCGGCCGCTCGTGCCGCAGTTATCACTCGGCGATTGCGGTTCGCTCTCGCTGGTAATAGTCGATATCGTATACTGGTTTCTTCTTTTTTTTTTCTTATTATCCTTTTGTCTGCCGCGCGGCATTCGTCATCGCGCGAATTTCGAACCATTCAGAGTTGCTGTGTATGCTACCTTTAGGTTGCAGAGTTGCGCGTCTGTCTTCCAAACGCCGCTAGTAGCCATGTATTGCGGTGAACCTGACGCTCGGGCTAATATTGCATTTTTCGACGACGCCGCTTGAGTGCACTCGATTGACATCAGTCACCGACAGTCAAGTTAATCGCCGGTCTTCGACACACCAAACATGTCGAATGGTGGCACGGTAGGCATGGAGAAAAGGTGGCACGGTAAGGCATGAAATGGGAGTAACGCTTTTTGAGCACGTGGTTCATAGCACGTGGTTCATGTTTTTGCACAACTGCATAGCCTTTGCTTTTACTTCGTTCAACGAAACGTCTTCTTTTTCATTGAACGCCCCAGAAATTGTGTCATTAGCTTTTTGTAAGAAACATGAACGCGAGAAAACTATATGTGTTCGCTATGTGTTCTGCAGGGAGATAAAGAAGGAGGCTTCGCGGTTTTTTCGCGTTCAAAAAGTTTTTCGGTACGTTGATGACTTTATTATTTTTATTGACAGCTCGTGGGAAAATTTCGAAAGTGAGAGTACCAATGTGTTGAATGTGTTTCGGGATGATCTTAAGTCCCTTGAAGTGATAGTGGAGTGGCCGAGTGACGGACGTATTAGGTTTTTAGATTTAAGACTTGTCTGTTCTGACAACCGGCTATGCTGGTGCTATGAAACGCGTGCTCAAAAAGCGTTACTCCCATTTCATTCGAACCGACGTGCCTCAGCAACGCATTAAACAAGTCATGTGCCCACTTAACGAAGCCAAGCTTCCATAATCAGATCTCACGATTGCAAGAATCTGGTTATCTGGACCATGTTTTAGTTTCTGTTGCAGAAAAAGAATTGAAAAGAATTCGCGGAAGTGCAAGCCAGCCAAACGCTCATGACCACATAAGCGGCAGAAACGAGATGCACAGCCGTAATTCCATATGTTCACCAGCTGTCACATAATCTCAAGAAGGTGGCGATTCGCGACAATATTAGGGTGGTATTTTCAGTGCCTGATAAACTCGGGAAATTGTGCGCCATGACAAATCCATCTCGAGGGGAAAAAGTTTTGTGCACAAAAAGGCATACAAATTTTTTTAGTGCAAGGTGTTTGTTATTTATCGTGTTCCTTTCTCGTGTGGGAAACAATATGTTGGCCAAACCAGTAGGTGTGTGAATGAGCGACTAAAAGAGCACAATTACAAGTCGAATAGACTTCCGCCTGAGCGGTTTCTCGCTCTTCACGTTCATGCATGTGGTTGCCGGCCTTTGTTCGAGGACACTGTCATAGTTGGTCGACATAAAGATGAAACCACTCATCTAATCGTGGAAGCCGAACTTATCGATGCACTTGGCGATTTGCATGCCTTCAATAGCATTGTCACCAAAGGAGTTAGGTTTACTGCGTAAGCGCTGATACAGGGTATTATCTGTTATGATAGAGTGACTTTGTCGCGCATAGATTTGAGTGATCCCACGTGCCGAACTGTCTGCCTGGCGATTATGGTTTAAAAGCAGTCTGATTTTGAAAATAAACATGTTGTTGCTATTAGCGCTGTGTGGTGTTCATATGTGCCTTCGCGTGTCCGTGTGTCGTTTTGCGCTACATCAAAGCTTTTGTCTGTTGCTTTTTTACTGTAATCTGTAGCATCGTGTCTGGTAATTCCGAAACTGAACCGTAAGTGCTCTAACGTATTGTATAATTAATGCTATAGCGTCGTTAATCGCGACCAATTTTGCGTCACTTCGAAACACCCACTTAAAACCACAAGAAACTAGCGCCCCACAGTGGGGGAGTGCACTCAATTAAGCTTAGGTGTCGTTGAAAGCGCAGTTTTCAAATCAGGGCCACGCTCGCGATAACGAATGAAACGGTGGGGGGTGCTTCGGTATGTTAGGCCTGTTAAGTACGTGTCGCCTCAGGAACAAGAAAAAGCATTCCTGGCCTAAGCTGCCGCCACGTGCACGCGCGCGCGATCACATTGAAAGTAAGCCGCGCGTTCGAAGAAAGAAGAAAAGAAAGTGCTCCAGGTCGTGACGTGCGCGTGACGA
The DNA here is from genome assembly GCA_030522465.1 of Rhipicephalus appendiculatus. NCBI lineage: Eukaryota > Metazoa > Arthropoda > Arachnida > Ixodida > Ixodidae > Rhipicephalus > Rhipicephalus appendiculatus. The sequence continues at coordinate 730,691 of JALIZH010021668.1, forward strand.
AACTTCTTTCCCTGTGCCATCCGTCCCTGCTTAAAGGGGCCCTGCGAAACAAATTTAGTCGTTTTCATCGCTTCTTCTCAAACTGTGGAATGCACCGATATCGTTGCGCGAGTGGCAACGCCCAAAACAATGCTGTTATAATTTTATTTCTGCGGAGAAACCATGCTGTTTTCGGACTGGAGCGACATACAGCGGCTATTTTTGTGATCGGAAGTGACGCTTCACCACGTGGGAGTGACGACATAGGCCGTGCGTTTTGATTGGTTCGATGCGACAAGTCGCGCGTAATATTCATACGGTCCAGGATAGACCACACTATTGTGCGCTAAAAATGATCAGATACAAAAGGATTTCTGTTTCTAAATATTAATTTTTTTTTTCATATTTAGAAATGCCCACCGGTGCCCACCGGTGGGCGTAAGCCCTAGAAGCCGGCGGCTTCTAGGTCTTATTTTGCACAGAAATGTTCTTTCGCAGTTAATTTTTCAGAAATGCGTTGGCACAGTAGACCTTTTACTTCTATTTTTCGCCGTAAATTTTTAGGTGACCGTGTGGTACCTTTAATACAAAAGGGAAAAAAGGTGCGTTACGATACCCCGATTTTAAATGGATGAAAGAAAAAAAAAAGTCGGTGGGGTGCTCGAACGTGGTCTGGTAGGTTTTATTATGTTACACGAAGTACCTCGAAGCTCATATATCTCAGAGAACGTTGACTGCATACAAGCGCGTAGGAGAACAGCTTGAAAGCCATTAAAGGGACCCTGCAACATTTTTCCGAGTAATGGTCGAATGACTTCATTGAAAGAGCTTATTACCTCACGAATCGACTGCCTCCGCCAAGTACGAGCGGAGTTACAGGGATTTTGTCGCCCGCTTGAAGCGCTTTCTCTGTCCTTTCGTACTAGCGAGCGTGCTGAATGCTACGCAGTGAGGGGAATGACAAGGGGGAAAGAAGATGCGTCTTTCAGGGTTGCCGTTGGGTGGACATGAAAAGGCGCCAGAACTCCCGCCAAAAGTAGCCAAAGTAGCCATGTCATTTGATATTATCGCCGAATTTCTAGCCAAATAGAACAGAAGCGGTATTATCAACAGAGTCATTACTATTGATGAATAAATAAAACAATTTTGAATAAGTAAAACCACAAGTTTAAAAAAATGCCATGGCGCCAACTGGAAATTTTCGTCGCCAACAGGGTCCAAAAGTAGCCAATTTGGCGCAAAGTAGCCACCAACGGCAACCCTGGCGTCTTTCGTCAGCGCGCGTCATGACCTTGAGCCCTTTTTATTTCTTTCTTTTTTCTTCGAACGTGCGGATTACTTTCAGTGTGATCGCGTGCGCGGGCTCGCGGCGGTATCCCACGGCGGCCACGGTAACTATGCAGCTCGCGATGCTTAAATCAGCCAATGACCGGGGACATTGGGTTTATGGCGTGGTCATTTGGGCTTATGGCATCATTTGTCGAGAGATGAGGAGAATATTTCTAGCTGACTGTGGTAATTAATTTAAATTCCAGGCTGCGCGCTGCGCTATAATGTTTTGCTCTCGTGTTCTCGGGAGTCTCCACTGCCGATCGGCAGCATTTTCTGACCATGCTGAAAAAGTATTGCAGGGCCCCTTTAAAATACGCGGTGGGAAACAAAAAAGTTTCACTGGAAATGAAACATGCAGTTTATGAAAGAGACCTGCTTCTTCTTATCAGGGAAAGGCAGCGGGGAGGGCGAAGTGGGAGACCTTAGGCTACCCCCCCCTCCTCTCCAGTGGCGGATCCAGAGGGGGGGGGGGGTTGTAGGGGCGATCCACCCTCCCCCCCCCCCCCCCCCCAAAGCCTATGTCAGCACCCCCTCCCTCCTCTCTCTTCAGCGCTTGCCGTCCACCTCCTATCACCAGTTAGGACAAATGAGTGGGACCACTGTGAGCACACATTAACAATATTTATGTTATGATGTTTTTTTTTGTGCTAGTAAAAACAAAAGTCATGCCCCCCGCCTCCCTCTCCGGTGTTACTTCAAGCGACCCCCCCCCCTCCTAAAATGAGTGGCTGGATCTGCCCCTGCTCCCCTGCCTTCCTCCCCCCACACTTGTTGGATCGCCTATGCAATATTTCGAAACAGAAAATGCCAGCCAATCCTGGTATTGGATTTATCACTTATCATTGGTGAAACCAGCTGGCCAAAGACAACTATTACTTCCTAAATAAAAACTTTGTGAATTCGATCTCTGTTCATTCTTTATAAGGGTGCGAGTGTCTTTTTCAATTTCGCGCTGCGAATATGAGTCCAGAATCAATCCATCCAGATCCAAAACGACATCCGATCCCAGCCGAGTCCCTTACAGAGTCGCAGCCGGCTCAAGCACGCTCGAGGGCCAAGGAAGCGATCAACAGAAGTTCGGCGAGCGCGCACAGGAGTGAATGTTGCCGTGTTGTTTTCGTTATGTTTCCGGTTTAGTAGTTTCCATGTTCTGTTTATCCTGAAATCTAGTCCTGACTCGTCAAATGTAAATGTGCGTTTAACAGTGTTCAGTAGGTAATCAAACCTAGAGTGTACTGTGGCATAACTTGCCTGGTAAGCGAACGCTCTTGCTTTCTCACGTAAAATAATATGCAGAAACCGCCACATTATTTGATACATTTTTGCAGGTGTAAGATGCCAAACTCAGGAGTTGCAGCTCTGACATGTGCATTTGCATTGTTCCTTATCGTCAACTTTTCTCTGCACAAAATCGACGAAGGTAAGGCGTCGCCGGCTATGGCCCCTTTGACTATGCATGTTGAGTTAATTACGTAATTAAGCTGAATGTAGTGCCTGCAGTCCAGTGTACGCTGACGCGCTTGCCGAGGTTGACAGTTTCTCTTGTCGCTTCTTTCAGGTCATGTTGGGGTTTATTACCGGGTGAGCCAGCTTTCGACTCATTGGCAAATGTGTTGTGTCTCATTATCTAATGAAATCTTGCATTTCTTCACCAGGGAGGCGCACTGCTTAAGCAAACTAGCAATCCAGGGTTTCATATGATGGTCCCATTCATTACCACTTATCGGTCAATTCAGGTAAGTTTGGGAAGCTTTGCGTAGTAATTAATTCGTTTAGACGCAGTCAGTCTCAAGCTCTGCTCTCCCATACTCGTGTGCTCATACAAATGATCCGGCCTAAGTTAAATAGTCGAAAATTAACTTAAATCCCCATTGTAATGATCGCTTAAAATATCTGTGCAACCACCTTGTGAATGAGCATAAGTTTGTTTTTTTTGTTTTTCAGGTAACTCTTCAAACAGATGAAGTAAAAAATGTGCCCTGCGGGACCAGGTACATTTAAAAACCTCGTAATATATGCATGTAAAAAACCTGCCAGGTCTCCTGAAGGTTTCTGTGGAAACATCTGCGACTTTTTGTATCATTGAGCCCATTCATGCTGGGGCGGCGACAATGAGGGCACGGAAGGGCTGCAGCCCCCCCCCTCTCCCCAAATTTTCGCTTGCACCCCCCCCCCCCCCCTCCAAGAGCTAACATAGTCAAAACACAATGCCTAAACTCCTCTGCTCCCAGCCCTCCTGAAGGAACTCGCTTATTGTAGGTGCCCCTCCCCAGTAAAAAATTGCTGGCACCGCCCCTGCAGTCATGGCATTTATTTATTTTTTTTTTTTCATACCAAACATACGATTATTGCATATGCTAAGCTGTGAAATTCTAATTATGAGCAAGCACTACAATGCATGTGGTCTTTACAAGGAGAATCACTGGATAAAAAGAAAAAAATAATCCTAAGTTGATTCACTGCAGGTTATAAAAATGCAGTAACTGCTACAAGCTACTGAAGTGTCGCAAAGGCTCTAGTGCCACGAACATTAAATAAAAAAAAACATCGTTAGGTTCTATCAGGAAAACTGTAGCTATTGTTTTGAACATTGTTTACTGTTGTAGCTTGCCAAAAGGAGCACAGGAATTGCTGTAGGAGTTATGGGATAGCCAAGCCAGAACAGCTGTACCACTAGGTAGTGCCATGCTTCTGTTGTGTGGTCTGTTTGTGGTTGGCTGCTTCTGGTTCTCCCACTTACACATTTAAAGCTTGTATAACAATTGACAAAAGCTAGAAGGCATTTGATTACTTAAGGTCCTGTTTTTGTGTTCAGCTCAACAGAACATTTACGTTTGTAGCTACTCAGGTCCACACTATAAAGCCGGTAAAGCTAAATAAATTTTGCTATAGCGCTTTCAACTTTGTTTCAATGCTTTATAATACAGTGTTAGCAATTGATGTAGCAAGCCTCCTCGTGGGCCTTGTTGATATTACGAGGTGTTCTTTCTTTCTGAAATGTGCTGTTGCTGGGTGGCCTGCGTAAGTGTTTTTTGCTTATGTAATGTTTAATTGCAGTGGTGGGGTCATGATCTACTTCGACAGAATTGAGGTTGTGAACATCTTAAGCCCAGACAGTGGTAAGTGTTTTGAACAACCTATTTTCATTCGCATCCTAACATACTTTTCAGCAGGTGTAGTTACTGTGATCACAGAATGTGTCCTTTATTCTCTCACCATTATTTACACAAACAGGGTGATGCTGGCTGGTTGCTCATTCTTCATTCGATTTCATAGTGCCTTGGAAATAGATGAATCAGAGCAAGTTACTTAAAAAATATACCAACATTACCAAAAATTGCTCTGTCCATTTACTACAGCCACTAGCACTGTCGCTTAAAGGGACACTAAAAAGCAAAATGATTTTTCTTGTGCTGGTAAATTACAATTTCACAATACCAAACGCACCACTCTTACCTTGAGAAGACGCTTGGTAAGGGAGAAAATGCGCAAAAAAGAAAATACAGGTGGCGACGTCACCTTGAATTTCCCGCACCAGCTCACCACGACGTCATATATTTTGATGGTGTATGCTATGGCGTGCATAATCATTTATCAGTAAACATTGTTCGCACTTTGTTCTCAGGGACGTAAAGTCTCAAAATAGCAAGTTTCAGAAAGCTTGGTTGAGCCGATGTGGCCAAACAATGCAAAAAGACTGAAATTCGTGACGTCACACTGACGTTCACGGGCTGAAGTTTCGGTGTGAAATTCAAAATTGAAACTTTGACTTTCACTTCTCCTTCTAATAATTAACCTAACATGGCAAAATTGATTACAATATAGTTCTGAAGGTATAATTTATCTCTCTAAACTGAGTTAATGTTTCACTTTAGTGTCCCTTTAAGCTCATGTAATGTCACAGAGATCCTTGCAGGAAGAAAAACTTCCTTATTCATTTTATAAAAGCATCTCTGCTGATTTAAAAACAGGAAGACCCTTTGACATAATCAACCCTTAACTTCATTTTGTGAGTGTGCTAGAAGTATGTGATATCAGACGTTTTTTTTAGTTGCTACAAACTGTATATTGTGATCGTATGCATATGTAATGCAATATAGTAAAAACAGAATACAGGGACACTTGACTTACTATTGCAAATGATGCACGTGTCCACCTTTGTTCGAAATACAAGATTTCTGAAGCGTTGCCTATTTTGTAGGGATTCCTATGCCGCATGGCCGCACATTTTAAAGTAACTTGAGGTAGTAATTGTAAAAATTAGACTAAATAGCATTTTAGCCAAAAGATTCAGATAACAGATGCTAATGCAAGTCTTAAAGCCTGTCATCCGGAATTTCACAGCCTTTCTAATCTAATAAATTTCAGGTGATTTAATGCGGAAAACCAACTGTGAACTAGTAAAGAGAACTACTGTCATGTTCAGTTCAGTTTATTTTCTTTAAAAATCCCCCCAGTTTGGGTGTCTTTACCTTGAGGGTCGTGTACATAATAGACGACCATCACTGATGTCGTTGTTTATGCCTCGCCGTCATCTGAGCATGAAGTTAGCAGCCTCACTCACTTTATGCCCTGCTGACGGTGAGGCTAATAACCTTGGGTGCTTTTTCTACAAGCATGACAGATGTGCTGTTCAGCAGTTCAGTTTCTGTTTTCTGGAGGAAATTGGATGGAATTCGGCAGACTGCTGAAATTAGCTACGTAAACCTTTTGCTTATTTGAAACTATTTACGGCGCCTTAGCTGACAGGCTTCATGTGTTGCATCAGGGTTGTCCATAAACTTGTTGTATAAAGTTAGTCTAATTTTCATAACTGTCTAATTACTACCTCAAGTCATGTGCACATATTTGCCTGTGTGGTAAAAGCAACACCAAAGAAATTGCTTAATTATCTATTGCACTTTTTCTGTTTTGAGGAATATAACACGCACTTTTTGAAGTGCATCGTAAAACAACCATTTACCTGCTACTGCTAACTAAAGTAAAAGCTCTGCTCATGGTCCGAGTAATATTATAGGATTAGCGTGTTACAGTACTGCATTTTCATTTCTTAATATTACAATATTAGCTGCAGCTTTACTTTTTCGTGTAAAAAACTGAAGTATAATGAAGTGAGTACTGCGAGTTGCTGGGAGATGAAGCGTGACATAAAAATTGATGAGAAGACTGAAACATACATGCGAGTCTGGTTGATGTGACTGTTCATTTTTTGCCACGAGTATAGTGCACACTTAAATTGTTAAGGCTCGGTATTAGTTACCTTGAAACACCCTGTATGACGCAAGACTATGTTCATCATGGTATATTTGCCTTTTCAGATTTTCACAGGACCATATTTTATCTTTTGTGAAGCATTCAAATAATTAAAATAGCCCAAAAATTTCGTTCTAGTGGAGCTGTCTCAAGGTAGCCAGAAATTACGGTCCTCATGGTATTGAGCCTCCTGAGGCAGCCTCACAATACGAAGTTTCTGTTACAGTCTATGACATGGTGAAGAACTACACTGCTGACTACGACAAGACACTGATCTTTAATAAGGTGCATCATGAACTGAATCAGTTCTGCAGTGTTCACAACCTCCAGGAGGTCTACATAAACTTGTTTGGTAAGTTCACGTTTTGGTAAGTTCACGTATGACCACTTGCAGCCCTCTATAGCACTTTTTGTTCAGTCATCCTTGTTGCTTTCACTGTCCTTGTTATTTCATGAGCTCACTTCATTGGTGCTTTTCTAAAACTAGCTGGTTGTCCTTTGTGCTGCCTATTACTGTTCGAGATTCTCATCTCCTTGAAGTCCTTGAGACTGTCTTGAAGAATAAAGTACTCCATACTTACGAAATTTATGTGCTCACTTGCTGTGATGCCATCTTGATTTGCCGGAAACCACGATTAAGCTAAGCAATCCAGGATATGGTGAGATACTGTGATGGTGGTAACACCATTTTCGGCAGAGCAGTAACTAGTGCCATATTGTAGGGAAAAATTAATTTGTGCATATTAGCAAATGCATTAGTTTGCTGACTTGCTGACAAACCAGGGAGAAGTTTCTTGCTTTCTTCAAGGGCATTGAACACCTCTATTAGATTTTTGCTAAGCAGTCGTTTTTTTTTAAGGGAGGCGAAGGGCAAATATCAAACCAGTCCAGGCCTTTTGTATGCTTCTTGAAAACCTCCATAATGTGACATGGCATTTGCAGAGGAAATCGCAGCTGAAGTTGCCTGGCGATAAAATTCTGGAATAAAACTAGCTGTTATGAATCAGCAGGTTATATTTGGTGGACATGTTGTGCCAAGGTATTTTTAAAATCAGCCTGGCATCGCTACCTGTGAGAGCAGCACACCACATTCCTGCTAATAGTGCTGACGTGCCAGTTCAAAAGGAGAACAGAGGACAAATCTGAACGAAATTTGTGGTACTGTACATTCTCCAGGATACATTAATTATGTACGTCTTACTGCATAGTTTTTCTCCTAAATAACTTATTAAAGGCTGCATGCACACTTGCAATCTGTGGTCGCACATGGGCAGTTTCTGCTGTCCACACTGTGCGTGTTCGCTCATCACACGCGCATTGACATTAGTAAAAATGCCTTATAGTGCGGTCCATCACATGTACTTGACCTTTATAACTATTAGGGATGTTTTTTTTTTTTTTCATGTTTATTTCATCAGAAAATCAAACACAGTAAATGCTGTGGAATTCACCTGGAGCCATAGCCATTGGCTAGTTGTGGATCCTTAGAAAAAACTTCCCTATCTCCCGCTAAAGGGAACCATGTGTGGATGCGAAGCAGCGGGGAGATGGTTATCTTGAGCGGGAGAAACGTCACTGCTCTCGTTTCGCGGCAGTGGCCCGGGCGCTCATCGCGGCGCTACACAGGAGAGAGAATGAGGCGCGCTCCGTCATTTTTATACCGCGGGACTACCATGGTGCCCCCTAGCGGAGTATGCAGCTGTTGCACCACCTGTCATGCGCCGCTCCGTAGAGGATTCCTAGAGGAGAGAACGGGGGCAACTGTAGGAGAGGACGTGCATGCGCTGTGGGGATGTCGGACGCCGCTCTGTAGAGTAGAGGATTCCTACAGCAGAGAAAGGGGGGTGAGCTTAGGAGAGAGAGGGGAGAGGACGCGCATGCGCTGTGGGACGCAGGCGCCGCTCCGTAGAGTAGACGATTCCTAGAGTAGGGAAAGGGGGGTGAGTGTAGGAGAGGAGAGAGGATGTGCATCCGCTGTCAAGGTGTGGGACGCGGGGGATGCTCCGTAGAGTAGAGGATTCCTAGAGTAGAGAAAGGGGGGTGAGCTTAGGAGAGGAGGAGGGGACGCGCATGCGCTGTGGGGGGTGTAGGACACGGGCACCGCTCCGCAGAGTAGAGTATTCCTAGAGGAGAGAAAGGGGGGTGAGCACAGGAGAGGAGAGAAAGAGGGGGGAGGGGACGCGCATGCGTTGTGGTGGTGTGGGATGCGGGAAGGAGGGACGGACTAAGCCCCCCCCCCCCAAACACATGCAAGCAAGATCAAGGAATGGAGTCAACCTGGGCGACACACACCACCTGCCTAGCTATTGCTAAGCAGCCTCTCTGCCTCTCTGTGCTCTCGGCCATGACTCTGGTGACTGTAGTGGTGGTTGACGGCCTTATATTGTACTACAGTGTTCTGGTTCGCATAGTGGGTGCTTCCTTACTTCATGAAAGTGGCCGGGCGCGGGACGCGGGAGGGACGGACATAGCCCCGAACATAAGATGCTTCGCATCTAAAATTATACTACACAGTGCAACCACTGGTCGATGAACACCTGATCAAACAAATTTTTAACATGTTTGGCACCAGTGAGTAAGATTAGTCAGCAACCCATAGTTCTTGGGAAGTTTGCTGTCTTCTGGTGAGCTTGCCTTGTGTTTGATTTATAAGAAAAGAGAACAATGACTAATGAAATGAGATGTTTGTGCTACAAAGTATTCTATGCACTAAAAATAGCAGTCCTTAGTGTCACAATCACTACTAAATGGCACAATGTTCACTGCATTGAAAAGTGGGGCAGTCGACATAGTCTGATGTGAGGGGGGTAATTATTTCAAAAGCCCTTTTCTGCTGAATGTTGATTGGCTTATAGTGTAAGGCTTAAGTGAAACCCCATGGGTCATTACTAGGCTTGTGCGAATATTCGAAGCATTCGAATATTCAAACGAATATAACAGTATTCGAATTCGCTTCGATTCGAATATAAATTATTCAAAATTTTGAAGTATTCGAAATGAACGAATAGGTGTATATTGTCCGCATGTAACCCCTGCAAAGGTGGTTTCACTGCAGTGGCGGTGTGCTAAGCCATGAAAGCATTTATTTAGCTAAGTTTGTACAGCGCAACTGAACGCGGACTGAGAAGAACACACACGCACACACAGTGCTATGTGTGTGTGCGCGTGTTCTTCTCTGTCTGCGTTCAGTCGCGCTGTTCAAACTTAGCATGATAAACCAACTAGCCCGCCAATGCAGTTTGACCTATCCAGGTGTATATTAGTCCACACGTAACCCCCCTGTAAAGGTGGTTTCACTGCAGTGAAGTGGTGCTAAGCCGTGAAAACACGTATTCAGGGGAAATCGGCAACTGCCGCGACTTCAAGGTTAACCTCACATCGATTCATTTTTTAAGTTTAAAAGCTTGTTATACCGGCTTATATGCTCCAAGTATAGTAAATTTTAAAACGTAACATATTTTACAGGTTATCACTTGTGCTCTACCGAGAGTCAAATCCTGCTACTATTCAAGGTTGTTTCCACTTCCTTTGAACCAAAAAAAATGGCATTTGCACAGGCCTTGCTTCGATTAAACAAAAAATATTGTGCAGGTTAGTTAGGTCATGACAAATATGCCTATTTTTTTTGATAATATGTGATATATACTATTCGAATTCGATGCGAAATTATTCGACCAAAATCACTATTCGCTTCAAATTCACTTCGAACCTAAAATTCACTATTCGCACAAGCCTAGTCATTACAATATGCCAGGTGGCAATGGAATGGGCTGAAGTGTATAATGTCTACGGTATTATAGTGCTGTGAAGTATTTTTCGTAGGGGTGTACAAATATTGAAACTTTCAAATATTTTTGCTATTCGACTTGATTCGCCCCGGAATTTTACTATTCAAGGTATAGAAACTTCCAGGAAAATGAAATAATGATTTCATTCACTAAAAATCAAATCACAGCGCTTCTAAATGATATTTTAAGGGGGCAGACTCATCTTAGACACCTTTTAATTTATTTCTTCAGTGATCTTGATGAAACTGAACCAGCTTATGTAGTTTTTTCTGCTGATTTCAAATATGTAATTACTTTTCCTGTAACTCATCTTGTTCCTGAGATAACTTAAGTTAACCCCCCTATTGTTTAAGGCCTCGATAGAAAGAAAAGTGCTTAATTAAAAGTGAGATTTAAGATATGGCAACATAGACTAATGATTATAGATTGAAAGTATGCAAGAGTATTTTTGTTTTTTGCCCTTCTCAGTTATTTTACAGCAGAATGAACTTTCCATTCTGAAAAGCAGTTGGCATTGTGTTACCATTTTGATGACTTGTTAATTAAAAAGGCTAGTGCTCTAAATTCTGCTCCCATACTTGCATTCTATACACATGCAGGTTTCTATTGCAAAAAGAATTAATGTTGTACCTGCCCTAGCTGCCGAGATATCGAGGCCTCAACATTGAACAGTTGTAAATTTACATTTTGAGAAAAATGGAAAAAACAAATAACACATAGTTTCTTCAAAACACAACAATCAGGGTGTGCATGTTTTGCGATGCGGATGCCAATAAACACCAAAAATCTAGTGTGACAACCATTTAGCATTGCTGTGGCCCTTATTTAGTGTCAGCTGGACACCCTTGGCTGCGGCATGCTGAAGATTAGGCTCAGCCGCTTGGTGCCTGTCCTTCTCACTCATCCATTTGATGCTTAGGCGGCTGGGTTTTGTATTGAGGTTTGCCAAGATATCTAATGAGGTTCTCAAATTGCCATAATTTAATTTCATTACTGCCTTGGCATCTGCTGTTTCAACTGTAAATAGCGAAGCATGCTGTTCCTTAGATGTCAAAGCCTGAATAGGTGAATAAAGGCTTTCATTTACACCTTTGGCACATTCATAGAAGCTCTTTTTGACAAGGCACTCATAAATTGGTAGCAGAGCTTTGGACACAGGCGCCGGCAAATTATAAAGATGCCTCGAAATAGGCTCCCCATTTTTGCGGGTTTTGCATTCTGGTGGCACCAAGAATCTGGCCAGTTAGAATGACATTACAAAAAAGTTACCACTTCCTGGAGTGTGAAAATTTGCAGAGAGATAGAAAAATTATTGCAGAAACCAAATATGTGATTTTTAAAAAATGGGTTTTTTTCGTCACTTTTTGGTCCCAAAGACCAGTCCGCCCCCTTAAGACTATGGCATGCCTCCATGCTTAGCGATCACATGAAAAAAAAAAAAAAAAGGCAAGCACAATGCACCTTCATGGAAAGTGAAATTTATTCTGCTGGCAGTTCCCATTGCGGGCCACTTCAAGGGCCATTACCTTGATGAGCTCGATCTACACACAGAGCTGTTTGAGAACGTCTGCAAGCTTGTCATCAAGGTCCGAATTTATTCCCATTTTCGGCCTGTAGAAACATTTCCTGATCCATGTGCAGCTGAGGACCTTGTTTCTTAGTTTGCACCACTCACGAACACAGGTTTCTGGCACTGAAAGTAGACAGCACGGTTCTGTTTGGCATCACATAAATGTGTTGTCAGACTGCTGTCTAGTATGGTGGCTAAATTTACCCCTGCAGTTCCAGCTTTCCCGTAAGGTTCCTGTGTAATCCACTGTGCATTTCACGAGTGGCTGTGCGTTCTGTTGACATCGGGCGTTTTAATTAATGGTCCCTGCATGTTGCAAAAGTCTGGGGCCCTTTTTTTCATTGTGTGCACCGTTCTACAATGAACAGATCAGGACTCCGTCATGTCTCAGGAGAAATCCTAGCGCAATGACGCGTTTACTGGGGTAACTGAATGGTGTCGCAGAAGTCCAGACACTGTGTGCACCGTGTTGTAATACATAGGACTCGTGTCTCCAACCTACGGAATACCTCTGTAGCTGTATGTGCCGTGTTGACTATGCACAATGGCGCGTTTACTGGGGAAACTGAATGGCATCACAAAAGGCAGGGCGCTTTCTTTAACAGATCGTGCTCAATCTTGTCTCAGTAGTAGGGAATCTCTGCCATGTCTCTGCCGTGCAGTGGGCGTGCCTTCTCTACCACGCGCGGCAATGGGGACACTAGGGCGCCTGTCTTCGCTGTGTGCAATGTGCAGTGATGTGATAGCTGCGCCAATTGCGCCAAACTGCGCCAAGAGGTGAAGCCTGCTACATCCTGCTACATCTTGGCAAAATTTTCATTATTTGCGCCAATAATGCGCCAAGATGTCGTTTTTGTGTTCTTTCGGTGAGAAACAAGATGACAGGCGCTTGAAATCCATACGTTACCCCTGCAATTTCGAGTGATCATCACAACAGACAGGAAAGTTCTGTGTAGTTCAAGTAGTTATACTCTCTGGGCACAAAGGCCCACGAACCCACTACAAAACTATTTCAACTCGCTCGTACTGCGTTCGTTTTCTATTAACTGGACCTTACTGATTTCAATAAAATCGTTCCTAAACTGTTGTTGTTTCAGTCAGAGAAAAGTAATAATGACCTAGTTGTTCCTGGACGACATTCGTACTTTACTGACTGTATTAAAATACTGTAATTAAGTACGTGCATGTAGATGTGACCGCTTAATTCATTTGTTTTTTAGTTTGTAGTGCTATTTGGTCTAGTTTACTTACAAAATATTTCATGCAGGTTGAATGTTTTAACGCCATAATATGGGCAGACTTTATCAACTATACCACGTGCTGTACAGTGATTGTTACTCTGCTGAGAAAGCATGGTGTCCTCGGCTGGGCTTCTCGACCTCGGTAACTGTACATGTCAAGCAACTTGTTGAATGTAAACACGAACTCCCCCTCCCCCTTCACTGAAGATTTTGTCCAGCACACATTAAATAACGGGAACAAAGGAGCAGTTATTAAACCTTGTTCACTATTAACCGTCCGTCAACAGGACCTTAACGATTTTGTACATAAAGCATGACAGCAGACACTTCTCCACACAATGAAGGTCTAGGTTGTACTAAAAAACAAACGTAATCACACTTTTTCTGTTGAGTGCGGATCACTTTAGGGGGCCTGGGCTGTCGTACGCTGTCATCGTTCCGCGTAACACAGGCAAAACCAGGTATAGCATAGCCATCTGTTGCATAATAAGTACGCAAGCCTTGATGATGATCTTAAGTGCAGAGCACTTTAGGTGCCCAGGCTGTCGCATGCTGTCATCGCTTGGTGTAACGCAGGCGAAACCACGTATAAGAACAGAAAAGAAAGAGAGCGAGTGAGAAATAGACAGAGAGAGAAAGAAATAGGAAGAAAACTAGACATCAGCAGAAATAAAGAGACGAAAAAAAGACACAAAGGACGGAACAAGAGAAAAAGAAAGAGAGGAGGAAAGCGAAAGAAAACAGAAGAGGAACGAAGAAGGCTGCCCAGCTCCGCACTTCCTTCAGGTTTGCCACTACTACTGTGAAGCTGCCTGTCTTTTTGGAAAGTAAATTTAGACTGCTTGTGCATCCAGTATTGTAACTAAAGCATCAAGGAAAGCCAGAGTCACTTACAAATACCAAGTGAATTCCTGGGAAGTATTAGGTGGCTTGAGCTGACTGGACTTGACAAAATTGGGAATGTCTGCAGAATAGTGAAGCGCTGTGAATTCCAAGTGAAAAGTGAATTCCTTTTTTAGGAGTACTGCAAATGAACATGCATGCATGCGTGCATAAATGGATTTCGTTTGACACGTGTTGTAACGGCTCCGGCTTAGATTAAAATATTTGCTTCTGAAAACGTGCGGCAAGTAACTGCTCCAAACGGTTGTTATGCTGCTCCAAAAGAAGGTTTTAGCTGCTCCAGAACCTGCGCCAGGATGTCTTTGGTCAATCACATCACTGAATGTGTGTACTATCGCGCTCAGTATGAGCTACATCGTGGGAGCGCGTGGCCAAGAGCACTGTAAGGTTGTACAGTGGCGCAGATCGTGACTTAACTTGGAGTTATCAGGGGATCGTTTAGCTGTTTCTATGAGTGTGCATCGCCTCGCCTTGCTTTCACACTCGCCCTCGTTTTGCCCTGTCGTGATGTCAGCTTCGAAAATGATAACTGCCACCGTGGCTTGACACACAAACTTGGAATTTTTCTTCAGTAAAGCTAAATAAATGGCAAAACGTTCCTTCAAATAAAGGAGGGCGAGGGTGAAAGCAAGCAATAGTGAGTGATGGGCACTCACAGGAATAGCCAAACTCTCTCCCAATAACTCGAAAATATGGCACGATCAGCGCCACTTTACAGCCTTGCAGAGCGCTGGGTCACGCACTCGCGTGATGTAGCTCATATTGAGCGTGATAGTACAATAAATATCGCTCTGACTTGTGCATCTGAACTAGGAATCGCCGTAGCTAGGCATGGACACTGTGTCGACTATGCAGAACGACGCGTTTGCTAACCGTGAACAACCTAAATTTTAATTAATGCATGCAAGTAATGCATGTGTTGTCTTCGGGCGCCGTTGAAGACACGAGACGTAATAAAAGGATGTGGAATAATTTACTTAAACTCAATAACTCGCATGCCACACAGGCTACACAACGCCACACAGGCGAACAGTGCGTGAGTCTCTCCACTTCAACATCTTCTTCTTCCACTGGCCACACCTAAAGCCCGCGCATTTCACTGAGGCGCTAGCGCCGTTCTAACATTTGGCCATCCTGAAAAGCTTAACGTCCTCGTTAAGGCTGTCACGACAACGTTGCTTAGCTGATTTATGAGACAAATGTTCGGCCATCCTATTTATCTTTTTTCTAAATATGGCCAAAGATAAAAAAAAACAACAACAAACAAAACAAGATTACTAAACCTGAAGCAAGCTTAGAAACACACACAATCAAAAATCTACAAGCAAGCACTATGTCCAAGAACTAACACTGAACTTTTCCTCACAGCACACAGTATTTCTTAGAACTCTCCCGGCCATCTTGACTGGCTTGACGTTGCGGCAAGCCACATAAAAAGAGAAAAGCATTTCGTACAAAAGAAAGCGCTTGTCACTGTAGAACTATCCGCACGCACAGGAAAGCGAAGTCACAACATAGTCTCGTAGTCTGGTTGGTAATATGCGGCCGTGTTGCGGGAGTTGCCGAACTGGGTTTTCCTCTTCGTCTTGGAACTCTTCAGTTGCATTATCGTCCTGGCGCAAAGTTCGAACTGTAGAATACAACTTCGTTAGGTTCGAGATGTGCGTGGTTGTTGCAAATCCGCCTCCCATTTCATAGCATAAGTCAGTGACGCGGTACGTGTCCGCTGGCAAAGGTTGAGTGGTAATGCGAGGTCCACGATATTTTCACCGAAAAGTAGTCGGATTCCCGGTACGTTCTGACGCCTCGCTCGTACATATGATTTCCCCAGCTTCATAAAGCCCTGCTGTATAGTTACGGCGATCGCAAGCCTCTTTGGTGCACTTTTGTCCGTTCCGTAAACGTTGACGCACACGCGGGCTTAATTCCTGAGGTGGTTGCGAACGGATTTCCGTATCGGTAAGCTGCTGAAGTTGCAATCCAGAAAAACTTGACTTGTAGGCATGAAGCATCTTTAATGAATTCTTGTTGGTACTCTTGCTAGGGGCATTGTTCTTGTTGCACTCATCTGGTTTCAATTTGACATCCCAACCAAGCTGCTCAGGATCGTCAACGGTCGCTGTGATTTCTTTTCTTTTCCTCTGAGGAAGCACATCACGTCCACAGTGTCCGCGAAAAATAGTCACAGAGTGATCGCTGGAAGTAGTGATGTAGTTCACAGCGTTCTTTCGAAGTGTACATTCTTCTGGGGTCTTCACGTGCAGCTCAGCCTGCTGCGCCGGTGACGCTAGATGGACAAAGGGACAATCATTTAGGTGGTAGAATTGGAACGTGCTTCCCACCTTGGCATACGTGGACGCTCGGCAATTCGGTGAATGTACGGCCCACCAGTTTGTCAAATCTTTGTGCATCATCCGGGACAATCAGGACAGGGATATTCTCTGCGACAACGCCGTCTATGCTGACCTTTGCCTTGCAGTGACCGAGGCTTCTTGTCACAGGATGATGCTCGCTGCCGAAACCGTATAGATCGGTAGGTTCCTGAACTATCTCAATGCCGCATCGTGCCGCCGCTGATGCACGCAGCAAGCAACCGGAACTGCCTGTGTCAATGAGGCTTACTAAAGTGAAGTCATCGTTGAAGATCACTTCCTTGATCAACACATGACCGGCCCCAGTGCAAGGAAGTGCTTCTGTAACGACGTTAGACTCGTTACTTGAGAAGGCTTGGCAGTTGCGTTGTGTGTGGTCAGTTCCTTGGCAACTCTGACACTTGAGCGGTCGCTTAGGTCTCCGGACCGTCACGTGCTATGTGGTCATAGATGTTACAGTTATAGCAGTTGTGCTCTCCGTGTTGGTTGATGGACGGCAGTGGCTGGCGTCGATCCATTCCATGGTTCGCGTCGACGGTCTGTTCTCTTGTCATGGTAGCGGGCAGGCTGCGCTCCGAAAATGATGGTGCCATGAGGCTTCGGTTACGTGATTCGAAAAGCTCCCGCCGTTCTCGTTCGATGTGCTCGAACTCCAAGATGTCGTGCAGTAGGTCATCGTCGTCATCATGCGTCCTTCCCAAGAGCATGGTGCAGAGTTCGCGAGAGCGTAAACCCGCGAGAACTTGTTCTCGTGTATCGGTAAAGTCGAGGTTTACTTCTTTGCAAAGACGCACCTTGTAGTGGAAATAGGCGGTCATGCTCTCGTTACGCTGCTGCACGCGCTCTTGCATCCTGCACCATCGTTCCGCGACGCGAGTCTGGCTGACGAAGGTCCGTCGGAAACGTACCTCGAATTCTTCCCACGACATGATTTGGGAGCTCCTCGAACGGTACCAGTCCTTGGCAGCTTCAACCAACCGGGCCTTGGCAGTTTCGAGCGTGTAGGCAGCTGGGCACCCGTGAAGATTTGACGTCCGGCGAATGTTATCAATCCACTCACGCGCTGAAGGAGCATCCTCAGAGCCGTCGAAGGGACTGATGTTGTGGCTTAAGTCGGGAATCACCTGGAACGTTGGCGCTGGTTGAGGCTGCTCCTGCGCCAGCCACAGTCAGTCGTTCCAGAAGGGTCGATAGCAATCGGTCCTTTTCTTGGAGGACTTGCAGGAGGTCGCGAGCCGTGATGGTGTCTCCACCGCCAGTCGGGTTGGATGTTCCCTTGGTCGGTTCCATTTAGGGTTAACACACTCCGTGAACTGATCAAACTCACATTCACTCTCGGTGGCGACTGGATGGCTATCCCACTTCTGAATATGTTGTCTTCAGGCGCCGTTGAAGACACGAGACGTAATAAAAGGATGTAGAATAATTTACTTAAACTCAATAACTCGCATGCCACACAGGCTACACAAACGCCACACAGGCGAACAGTGCGTGAGTCTCTCCACTTCAACATCATCTTCTTCCACTGGCCACACCTAAAACCTGCGCATTTCACTGAGGCGCTAGCGCCGTTCTAACACATGCATGTTTATGGTTATTGTGAGTGAAGCCCCTGTTCCAGGACCCTGCAGGACTGGCCTGCTCCCATTCACAGTTCCACGAGTCCCACCTTCCACGAATAGCTCAGACCTGGGAGTGTCATCCAGCAGCTGCAATAAAGCAGCCGCAAGCGTAGCATGAACTGATGTGTGACATGCTTAAACTCTCCGGCCTTGGACATCTGAGATATACCTCCATACGTTTCATATATGCAGTAACATGGTAATTGTCACCTACTTAATAGGATGAACTGCCATCGATTGATGCGATTGGAACTGCGAGCGCATCGAAAGAAAGCCCCCCTTCGTACGAAATGCAAGTCTGATCTATAAGCAAGCGTATAGTCGGGCGACATAGCATGCATGGCTAGCTATGGAGAGATTCCTACTTCAGAGACGCGAGTCCAAGCTGTATGTATTGTACACACACTGCACACAGCGAAGGCAGGCGCCCCAGTGTCTCCATCGTCACGTGTGGCAGATCGTAATCGAGACGAAATGAGCCTCTGCCAACTAACTTTAAAATTCGTTCAATCACCATTTTGTGATGGCGATGTCACTACGTCTGCCACTGGCAGTTGGCTGTTGCTAATGCCATGAAGGCGGTTCCGGTTTCGTACTCGATCAACTCGTTTTGCGAAGCGTGCTTTCCAAATGATGTCTTGGTGCTGCGAAATCAGCCTGCAATATAAAATTCGTTAATGTCGTCCTAAAAATGGTAGAATATATAGTTATCCAGGCTCGTGCCAATACTGCACGTTACGTCACCCACGTCACTCACGACAGTTATCAGCACAGTTTTGTTTTTACTCAGCGGACAGCATGCTGCCACCAGGTATACGAGTTACTGTGCAAAAGTCAGTCCTTCTAAGCACTGTGCAAAAGGAATTGCTTTGTTTATGGCCATGTTTTGATCTACATGTTACTGTGAAAATGTTACTTGGCCAGGTTCGCAAAAGCGCACAGTCATCTGGCATCCGCAAAAGCCGTGTGAGAAAGATACGTGACCACTTCTAGGGTAACCAACGTAGATGCCAACAACTGCCCAAAAAAGCACTCGTAGCCACAGAGTAGGAGAGGGGCTGCGGAAGAGGAACTCTCAACTCAAAGGGCGTGCCCTTGTCAGCCACTTCAGTTGGCCTTCAACATCTGTGGAGGCAGTGTTGCAGCAGCCTGCAACATTGCCTTCGCAGGTATTGCAACGCGTAGCTGCAATCTGATGCCGACACTGTAGGCTTAGCGTCGACCTTGTGACCTATAGTACCCTGACGAGGAAATTTAAGAGGACATGCAAAGTGTTATCGACACCACTTCAGTTTCACCAAATCGTGAATCAACACAATTCGGCCCCTGTGTTTTCTCTTTATAACACTACTCAAGTGCACCACTTTGCTGCACCCCTCTTTAACATCAACCTAAAGAAAGGAAATGCATGTTCCCACCTTACAAGAATATGCTTAGGGATCCTCTGCAACTTTTTTCTGAAATTTCGCTTGGAAGTATTTGAAAAATATTAGAGAAGTATTCAAGAAATATTCAATTCGATTTGCACTCAAACTAAATTCGCGCTTTGCACCCAGTATTTTGCTATTCGCACAGCTCTAATTTTTGGACCTCCATTACCCTGTAGCAACTGAATGATAGTTTATTTATGTCAGAGATATGGGTAGCCCAATTAAGAGCTGTGTGAAGTTTAATGCTAAGATTTTTGTCTGTGCTTACTTACTCAATAAAGGTACCATCAATGGCTACTCAAGATTCTTTATATTGTTGTTTTCTGTTATAGAGGCACATGCAAAACTTAGTGTTTGAGGTGCTTCTTAAGGCAACTTTATTAATGCACACGGTAGGTCCCTATTTGCAACTGCGTCTGCTTCCTCTCAGGTTAAATGCGTGAACTGTGAAATGATGTCATCTGCGTATACAGAACAGCTATCGCAATGAATGAACCTGCTGGCGTACAAAGGTAATTGTATTAATTGAACACACCATCATACACAGGGTTCTCACCATGGTGGGCGGCGATGGTTTTGCCGCCCACCACTGCCAACCTCTTGGGCTTGTACTCTAGCTCCTGAGTACAGTCGACATCCAATTTTTCAGACTCTGTAGTGACCGTTAAATTGCGTGAAAAATCAAGTTGTCCGAAAAAAGAAAAAAAAAAGATAATGCATGCTTTTTTACCTCCACTTTTTGTGAATAAATGTGATCGTAGAATGCATTAACCGGTAGGCACGGTGTACGACAGGCCAGTGCGGTGTAGTGGCTTGTCGTATAACTGCTTCCAAAAGTTGTAAATCACTGTTCAAGTTGCAGGTCAGTTTGCAAAGCACCCGATTAGACAGCTTCCTACTTTCCGTCCGCCGCGGTGGAGGAGTGGTTATGGTGCTCGGCTGCTGACCCGAAGGTCATGGGATCGATCCCGGCTACACCGGTTGTATTTCGATGGAGGCAAAATGCTAGAGGCCCGTGTACTGTGTGTTGTCAGTGCACGTTAAAAGAACACCAGATGGTCGAAATTTTCGGAGCTCTCCACTACGGTGTCTCATAATCATATCGTGGCTTTGGGATGTAAAACCCCAGATATTATTGTTATTATTCCTACTTCTGCTTCTTGCAGATGGCCATAGCGTACAAAAAAATACCATGTGACATGCCTGCTTGCACACTGTAATTGCAGTGTTCCCTACGTTCTGCCTGCGAACTGCTACAGCATTTGGCCACGTGTGCTGCGGCTTAAAAGGCAACAGGACAGCGACGATGGGGGTGGCTGTGCGATGACGTACCTGTTGCTAGGCCGCACAAGCGATAACTGCTGCGTCTGCTTATCACTGTCATGAACCTGAGCAAGGGAAGCATATCACTTGTATGTGGGACATTAGGCAGCACTGCAATATGGTGCGCAAGCAGATGTGCCACATGGTATTCTTCTGTATTTCACAACCGTTTGGAGTAAGCGAAAAAAAAAAAAGAATGCTTAATGCGTAGAAACTCGGAAACTGTCTAATGAGGCATTTTGCAAACTGATTTACAACTTTCTAAATGGAATTTTTCATCCAGCTTTGTTGCTTTAGTAGTTGATTAATCTATCTTACCTAATTAAGCAGAACACAAAAAATACTGTGGCATATCCATGCAATAATGGGCAACATGCATTTGGTCACGTCATCATAGAGTGCATCGGTATATTTTTAAACTCACTGGGGCACCCTGTATAATTGTCCCCTATGACAGTGGCCCCCTTCCAAGTCTTCACTGCGTAGCACTTTTGCATTGTAATGAAATCAACTTCTGGGAACGACTACAGCTGCAAACAGATCGGCACGGGAAAGCGCTGGCTCACGGCTGAAGGATAATTAACATGGCAGCGGTTGTGCTTTTGGATAATACTGTTTCAGACCTACAATCGTAGCAGAAAGTACAGAAAGTTATAAAAAAAATCGGATGCCTAAGAGTTTCAATGTCACCAAAATTTCAGATGTGCTTTATTTAATACATTATACTTCTACGGAGCGTGTCCGCCACATCCCCACCCTGGTTTTCAAATGTCCACCTCTCAAAATTTCCTGTGTAGAACCCTGGTCGTACAGCTTTTGTTTTTGCATTCTTTCTACTTTACTACACCTCGACTTAGGATAAGACCAACCTTTTTGCCAGTCCAAATGTCTAATTCACCAATCTGCCTAGTCTAAACTATGCAGCCTTTTATAGTGTTCGTTTAACATGCACATTAGCGAACATGCTTTACACACGGCATTTGTCAACAGAATCTGGTTCAGTTGATTATGCACTGTCATAGGCACACTTTTTACAGCGAAAGCTGTATATGGCTAGGAGAAACGAAAAACCGTTCGGCATCTGTGTCACGAGCGGTCTCCATTGGCTGTGCTATCAGTTACGTCGTTCTGAGCGTCGTACGTGAGCTTGGGTACGACGCTTGCAAGGTCAAACGCTTGCAGCCACGGCGCGCCCTCTGGCGCGCCGAAGAAACGGCGTTGCGGGCCGTCGACGTGATTGCGGGAGCGCGTTCGCCGGGGCGAACGCCCGCTTTGGGCGAGAGTTTCTCCAGCGGCACTTTGGCTTCGGCTGCGACGTCTGTGACCTGCCTGTGGTTCGACCACAACCTGGCAACGATAACTGTGGAAGGCTTCAGTGCAGCGTCGGGTTGAACCCACTGCTAAACACTGGGGCCGCACATTTCAGCTTCGCTGGTTAACCATTTGTACGGAGTGCTAGGGCGGTGATTTTTTTCTCTCTCTGATTGCAGACCAGATCGACGAGAACTTGAAGACTGCCCTGCAGAGAGACCTGAATGTGATGGCACCTGGCCTATTTGTGCAAGCAGTGCGAGTGACCAAGCCGAAAATTCCCGAAACAATCAGACGTAACTATGAAATGATGTAAGTTACACGATTAAGTTGCTGCTGTAGGGGTATTCAGTATGGTTCTCTCATCTGCAGTAGCTCATTATCATTCAGTGTACCAATTCCTTAAACATATTTTTATCACTGTTGGCACGTTTAAGCTACGCATTGTGTTGGAGATCGCATATCAGGTACTTCATTCAAGTTATTCCACCAAGTAGCAGAGCATTCATTGAAAAATATCATCCACTTTCATCATTATACAGTCAGTTCCCACTACCGTGAAATGGACAAGACACAAGAAATTTTTTATGCTATATATAGCACGGGTCTCAAACATGCGGCCCGCAGACCTTTTGCTAACGGCCCGAGGCTTCCCAAGAAATAAGGTTTTGGGACTTTGCTAAATAGTACTCGCATTATTTTGTCGCCTATTGCAATTATATAATAGCACTTTTTTCGGGTAATCTACAGAGATAGAACTGGTCTCAAGCATTTTTTCCGTGAGGCACCCTATGCGGTTACTATGGGTGGAAGCACAAATTTCGGAATCAGTGTCCGCATTTTAGTCGTGGAAATCAACATCGATATGTTTCTTGAAACCTGATGTCAAATTCCCTTCTGAATTGACCCATACATGGGATATGGGAAAGACGTTCTTTCAAAAGACAACGTTAGGTGATGTTTTGTTCGAACTCTCCCCACCCTTGCTTCCATGATTTTCACTGTCACGGCCCTGGTGGGACCCACTTGGGTGACTGCAGCCTGCCAGCTGAAGTGAGCTTGAGACCCCTGCTATATAGGCAACACGAATTATTACAGTAACGTCACAAGCATGGCAAAAGCTGTTGATTATGAAGAGCAATTCCACCGCACTATGGCATGTTTTCATATCCTAAAGAGCGTGGTAGTGGAACTTCCAGTTACCATCACATTCAGGAGATTCGTGGGACCTGAGCAGAAACGTCGCATATGGTGTCATTGGTAGAGTGACACGTCGACGTTCACTCTGTTTCTGGCAGCATGTAGTGATGCTGACCAAATAGAACCGCGAAGTGGTGCAGTGTAGGTTACTGGCCCCTCAGTGACACGGACCAATCACTGACACTGGCAGAATAGTGATACTTTATGCAACGCCATGCAGAACTTACTCTTTCACTCAAGTTTTACTACTGTGGTATGACAACACACTATGCAACGTTTCTGCTCAGGCCACATGACTCTCCACATGTGACGGTGACCGGAAGTTCTGCTATTGCACTCTTTAGAATATGGAAACACATCGCATTGCGCATGCTAGCATGAAACCTGCCAGCTGAATCTTGTTGTATGGACAGTGTTGTCAGCAAGCTCATATAAGTTAACTTTGTCCTCAAATGAGTTTCATGCTACAGTTGGTTGGATAACAGCTTTCCCTTTCACAACATGAAGAACTGTCTTGTGAGTTTTCTTATTTTTGCACATTTTCGCCAATGTTACAGGGAAGCAGAAAAGACAAAGTTGCTTATAGCAGAACAGAGGCAGAAGGTTGTGGAAAAAGATGCCGAAACTGACAGGAAAAAAGCCATCATTGGTGAGTCCAAAGCCATTAATACCTGTTTAGTGGCTGCATTGTTTCTTGAATGAACGTCATTGTTTATGAAGTTGTCCAAAAGGAAGTGCAAAAGGAACCAAAAGCGTTGCTTTTGGGATGATGCTAGTATGTTGTACTGTCGCTCTGAAGGACATCAAACTCATTCTGTGCCATATTTCTCGGACAATGTCTTGTTACCGTTTCTCTAATACAAAAGTCGTGCTGTTATATTTTAATGGACAGTGGTATTAAATGAATAGAGGTTCGATGCTGTGGTTCATTGATATGGCCCTATCTACAGCCTGTTAGAACATGATTGCGGTGCAAAACATACACACACAATGTGACTACGAGCTAATAGCAGGAGGTGTGCATGCTCTGCTCTGTTAGAAAAATGCACATGCTTAGCATGCACAGACATGATACAGTAGACTGTCATTAAGCGGGACATGAAGGGACTAGGGTAATACGTTTTTAACAGGAGTTTCATTTGCTGAGAAATGAACAGTGGGTGCTGAATTTAAGTACGAAACCAATCACATAAGAGGCATTTGTTTTATTTAAGCAGCAGTCTGTTTAAGAGATTTCCATTTACTGAGACTTGGCTTTACTGTGGAACCTTGTTAATTCGAATTCCTCAGGAACTGGAAGTGCCCGATGACCTAAGGCACATTCATTTCTGAATTCTGCCTTCGCTCTCTTTGTGTTTGCTAGCATTGGCTTATTAAACAGACATGGGCATTTATTTATTATTTCAGTTTGCGTGTTGATGATTCGGGTGAAGTGCATCATACAAAGGGGCAGGTGAGTGAGTGCACGTGGCAGAGAAAGGGGAGGTGGGGTGCAGGAGGGCGCTTGTCTCCTCGTTGACTCCAGTCCGAGGGGAAGAGGTTATTGTTAGACAAAGAATAGGTGAGGCTATCTTCTGCAGTCTTGAGAGATATAGTGCTTTGAGGTTAGGAAAGGTACTATAATTTTTTGAACTGACATACTGAGGTGCGATGCAACATTGTGGTGGGAAGGGGAGTGAAAGATGGAGAGCAGAAAAGAAAGGCCACTCTCTCGAGATGAGTACCTACACCACCAAGTGCCAGGTTGGGGCAACTCTCCCTGCCTGGAGGTGGGTGCTTCACCAGCAGGGTTGCCAGGTACTCAAAGTTCGACCCGCCAAATTCAGGCCCAATAATAGCCCAAAAGGTAGCCAAGTGTAATTCATAAAAATAGCCCAAAATAGCCAAAAAAAATTCACTATAGAAAAGGTTTCTGTTTATTATTTTAATAAAGATAGTTTATAAATTAACAAAACAAAGAAGTGAAGCAAGATCAGCAAATAAAAGCCAAATTAAAACAAGCAATATCTTTTGTAGAGAGTTACCCATATGACATGCATGCCTTCGAGTCTGCTGCTCCTCAATGCAAGAGCGCATATCTGCTGCAGAGAGCAGAAACGGAAGTGAAATGCCGCCTTGCTTGATGGCATTTGTATTTTACTGTAGCGCTTTGTAGGTAGATAATCAACTTTATGAAGGGTCTAGCGAGTTCATTTGTCTTCTTTGAAGTGAGGCCACAATCTCAGGATTGTAGCCAAAGGAAAGGGGAGCCCCATGGAAGAGAAGAATGGCTTGTTTATTACTTAAAGCGAATAACTAAAGCTAAACAATCCCCATCACATTCAACGCTTATGTCGGAACTCATTTCAAGGGAAACAAATGTAAAGTGGCAAATTGTATACTTTAAAACCAACGGTGATGGGTAGAGTTTGGTGACTGCAGGCATAGCGCTTAAAAATCCTTTAAGTCATGCACTTCGCGTGTGCTTTAATTTACACTTTGATTGAAATCCACAAATTTAATTTATCCGCCATGAGAATGAACGACTCAGCAGCCACGCGAGACCGGGAGAGGAAGCTTCGCTTTGAAAGTAAAGGAATTCATTATTACTGACAGCCACAGTTGTCTGATGAAGGCTGCTGATGCCTAAAGAATGCAACAGGACAGGGAAAGTATACACGTAAACACTTGATTCACATTGAGATTCAGGCACAACCAATAAAGAGGAGAAAAAGGCACTGGAAAATGAGCATTTGAAGTGAAGGCAGGTAATAGCCCAAAAGTAGCCAAATAGCCAACGAACGAAAAACCCCGCCAACTCCAGAAAAAAGTAGCCCAATTTGGCTATTTATAGCCCAACCTGGCAACCCTGTTCACCACAGAGGCCACAGGGGAACATGCCTCTCATGGAAGGGAGTGGGGGGAATAAAAGACTGGAAGATAGAGGATACTTGAACCAAGGCAACCTCTATCTACCAAGTGCAGGGGTGGAACAGCTGCGCCACTCATGCCATTGTGGGACAAACTTGTTTACCTGAGCCATCCTGCGCCTAACCACCCCCATTGCGCCAGAATCGTTTATCGGTGCTGTCCGGCACTGCAGCACCCGAATTTAGCTACAAGGGGTGACAGCCATCAAGTCTTTTGCCCGAAAACGTGTCTGAAACATCCTGTCTTCGGTTTCATCTAAATGTTTGTTTTCGATTTCATCAAGGCTGTGATCGGCTATGGAGGTTGGCTCAGCAGGCACTATGAGGCACGGAAGAAAAAAAAAAGGGGGGGGGGGGAATGAGGAGGATACGTTCTGTATAAAACAGAATGAAAAGGACAGCACAAACGTGTGTACATAGCTAAATAAGGCGATTGCACAATTTAGCTTAGTGTTTGCTAAATGCAGTCTTGGACAAATTTTGCTTAATAAGTGCTGTGAAACGATGCTACATCTGCTCTTAGAGGTCTTTCTAACTGCTCCAAACTTGCTTGAAAAGGTCTTTCTGGCTGCTCTAAGCCTGCTCCAAAATCTCTTTCTGGGTGCTCCAAGCCTGCTACAAAACGTCTTTCTAGATGCTCCAAGCCTGCTACTAAAGGAACTTTTGCATGCTCCCATGACTGCTCCCCAAGCCCATTTATCCTGTTCCACCACTGCAAGTGCCAAAGGCTGCATATGCTCAGAACTACTGCCACAGTGCTCTCCTGGCCATAAGTGAATGTGCCATAGTGGAAAGGAGCAGAGAAGAGGGGGATAATATGCAGGGGCTTTGGAAAATGTACAGGGGCCTTGGAAGATATGCACTAGCCAAAGCAGTAGTCAAATGGCTGGAGTGCTGCCTCATATGGGAGGTGCTGCTGGTTTCGATACCCAATGCCAGGGGGGCATCAATGGTTTTTTTAATTAGGAAAGAGGTACCTTGACCTGGAACTCAGTGATGTAGGCTCTCATGTCGAGAAGGAGATTTCTCCTTTCAGTTCTCTGCTATTCCTCACTCCCTTACCCTGCCTTTCCACAATGCTCGTGATCACGGCAGTGTATCTAGAGCATATACAGTCGAACCTGTTTATAACGAACTCGAAAGTGCCGCGAAAAGTGGTCATTATATCAATAGTTCGTTGTATATGGACTCGCCCTCAAAAACGCGTGCTTAGCGAACAATCCGCTATTTTTTTGCTAATTTTTATTGAAAAGTGCTTAAAAATTTCTCCAGTGACAAGTTAAGCCTTTTCTCGTTGTGAAGCAATGCGCGCTACGTCCACGAGTGAATTAAACCGCCTTTGCAATGAACTGACACCGTTTCGTTGAAGCGCGGTACCGCCACGTGGAGCCGATCATGCCTGGCACGCAGCGCGTCGCCTACTCGGCTCGCGCCATCACTGCCGGGCCGCTTGATGTATATGCGCATTTATGCGCTATTTGTGCCCTCTTCACTTCGTACCGTGCACGGGTGCGGCGAGTAGCCTGTTCGATCAACGCGGCGAAGACAAGCATTTTGCAAACAATGCGCACTCTACGTCTCCGCGTTGCTCTGCCGGTCCTGCACGACGAGGCGTGGCGTGCTTGGGATGTCGCCTAATAAAACTCAGTATACGCTCGCTGTCAGTGCATCGGCGTTTCTCAGTGCCTGTGCCGCTCACACAAGCGATCGAGCTATTTTCGCTCTAAAAAGTGACGCGCACTTTATCTCGCACGGCGCGGCGGTGGCGAGCTTGCAAACGGCAGCATCGCGCGCTTGTACTGCGTGTACCGCCGTCAATCCGAACAGTTTACGCCACATGTGCAGCCGAGCAGGTACTATATGTGCAGATGACTGTGATAAGGTTGTCGGCGATAAGCCATAATTTCACGCGTATCGCCGGCCGGCACATAGGCTTAGCTATCTTCTGATGTTTATCCGCGAAGGTCTCGCCGCAATTGCGCGGAAGTCGTTATCAGTGAACGACCGGTCTCTGCCGTAACCGAAAAGACGAAAAAAGTTTTGCGGCACATTGTGCCGTCAATGCAATGAACTTTTATGCGACGAAAAGTTATCGCGGTCATCGCTTATTGCATTTTATGGCTTCTGGCATTCCAAGGCATAGGTTCATCGTAGGCGGTCGTAGATGCAGAGAACGGCGCCAGAAAAGGTTGCCATCAGAAAGCTGCCTGCAAGGCTTCATGCTGCCTCCTATTCTAATAAAATACGTTGCTGGGCGAGTTGGTGCATTGTCACAAATAAAAGTCCTGTCTACTTGTCTTCTTTGTCCAGTCTTTCGCGCTCTACTTTTAATTTGTGCCTCCTATTTCTTTCTTTTTTCATTCCTCACTGCCATTCTGCCACTGAAGAAACCCCTGGAAATTGAGCGACCTCGCTCGCAGCGTCCGAAGTCTGCGTACGGCGCTCGCCGACCTATGGGTATCTTCGCGGCGAGTAAACTAGCGGGGCACGCGCGAGCGTGCCTCTCTTATGTTTTAGAAAGCCCGTTTTAACTTTTTTTTAGCTTTGTATGATCCATATTTTTACCACGACCGTGTCTGAAGTGTCCGTTGTAAAAGTAGAAGGCTTTGAAAAACGTTCGCTATATGTGGACGCAGTTTCAATGGGTAGCATAGGAAAATGGTATGTACACCGGAATATGGTCGTTATAACCGATAGAGCGTTATATCTGGTATCGTTATAAGTGGGCTCGACTGTATTCAGTTTCAGTTGCAGACACCACTCAGTATATTAGCGCGAGATGTCTGTTGTCTTTATGTGGTGGTAAGCAGAAACAACACTTTTAACTAGTGCTTCGAAAGACGCCGATTGGTGGCTTACGTTGTGAATTCTTTGAGTAACACTTCCTTTTTTAGTAGTAGTCCAAACATATTTTTTAAAACTTCGCGTATACAGCTGCTATCAGGCTTAACCAGAACATGTTAAACACTTTTTTTTATCGTTTCTGTTTTTGTTGAATCTGGCATTTTTCTAGCAATCAGCCCGTATTTTTAACTTAAGGGGGGCATGATAGGGTAAACAGGTTATCCTGGTTTCAGCTTTATATCACAGGAACTGTACCATATTTTGTTGTGAAATTTTGCACATTTAATAAGAGTGCTAGTAGTCTTCAGTCTGTTAAATTTGGACTCTGTAACTTTTCTTACTTGCTTCTGGTGGAGTACCAAATTTCAGACTGGTGTACAAAATCAAAAGCCAAAGACTGTATGACCGAGATATTTGCCATGCTTATTCAACATGATATTGGTATTAATCCGAACCTATAAAAACTGGCTCCTGTATTTATCTCACAAGAAAAAAAAATATTGTGACGATGGAACGCGTTTATTTACAGTATGTAAAATGATTGCGAGAGGTACAGCTCAGAGTGAAAAGCAGTTGACCGAGCTGCTCGCGAGCCAGTGCCGCCTCGTTCTCGTCTTCTTCGTCCGCCCACCGACAGTATATGTTGCAATATAGTATATATTGTCTCCACTTGTCACATGCCCTCAGGGAAACTTTCCAATTAATCTTCTTTTTTTTTTTTTTATCATAGACAGTTTTTCAAAGTTTTAGGTTCAGACTATTTAGAAGGGATTTAGGTATAATCTGCGAAAATTTGAGCGCAACTGGTGGGATAGTTTTTCAGAAAAGGTGCATCAAGTTTAGAAAATTTTCGAAAACTGATCGCGAGAAAAACCCGCCTTTATGTTTAAAACACTCACGCAACGTGCTCGCAGTGTACAGCAATAATTGCACTAAAAATGCATTTTGGTGGGAAAATTTGCAATCAAAAAGTATGAAAGTGGTAGGAAGGACATATTCAATCGATCTAGCCATAGTTAATATTTTTTTTTAAAATGCATACACACAGAAACAATGATGGAAAAGTGCCCGCGTATCTGTCAGGAGGCACGGTCTCTGGCGCCATTTTTAAAGGGCTTGGAGCTCTCCAACGCGCTCACCAATGCATGGTTTTGCTCCTCAGTGTGTGTATTATTTTTTAGTAAGGAAATCAAAAAATCGCTTTTTTGGTCGAAATACCTTACCATAACCCCTTAATCCGTGTGCTTCTTAAAACTACCAATGTGCCTTGTCACAGCCTTGCATATCTAGTTAACTTCTCCACAGTCATTAACCTCTCCATAGTCATGGTATGCGTGTTCTTGAATGTGGTCACAGCTGTACTGCCTTTCCTGTACGATGTCAGAAGTGTAAAAATGCAACGCAAGCTTACTCGCCAGCTTATACATAATGTTTTGCCTGTTGCACATGCAGATGTTTATGCATTTAGTCACTTGCTGTTTTATGTCACTGCTCACTGATTGCCTTCTTTTGTTGCAGATGCTGAGAAAGTTGCTCAAGTGGCTAAGATCCAATACACACAGAAGATCTTAGAGCAGGAATCCCTGAAAAAGATGTCTCATATTGAAGGTGAGCTTTGGTGCTGCTAGGTAGGAGTGCCTCTTGGACCTGGTCAGCATTGCAGCCATAAGTTTGCCTTCAGTAGCAATTTATAAGGGGCAAAGTAATGTGGGAATTCAGTTCTAATTGCTCATTATGTATTTTAACAGGGAAAAGCCAGCTTTATTTCATTGGTGTCTGGCTACGAGAAATGCTGTGGCCTTTGCCTCCACGCCTTCGCAGAGATTGCCTGAACGATGCGGTTTTGTTCCGGCTTTGCTGTTTGGCATACGTACATACCTACATACAAATGTCACGTCACCAAAGTTCCGCCACAATAAAATTTTTCGCGTGTTGTGGCTCAAGTTTTAGATTTCTAAGTTGGTTTTAAAAAATTAAGATGTGACGAACGTTGATCCTTCCCATGCTTTGCACTACCTCACCATCTCTCACCAACTTTACTGATAACTTCTTTGCATTGGCACAACGATTAGGCCTGTTTATATTTCGTGCATATACAGCTTACGTTATGTGTAGCCATAGGTCTGCAAAATATGTGGAGCTCACTCAGACTCACTCATCAACTATATCTTGCACTTTGGACTCACTCTGACTCAGACTCATCAAAATTCTGCTGAGCCGGACTCACTAGAACTCACACTCACGAAAATTTTCTTCATCCGGACTCGCTCAGACTCAAACTCACCAAAATATTACTCACCCGGACTCACTCAGACTAAGACTCATGGCTCGATCTGAGTCTGAGTGAGTCCGAGTGAGTCGACTCATGAGTCCGTTAGCCTAGAATTATCTTTTTCGACCATGGTGTCAATGCTCTATAACACCAATATCTCACGTAATCGGTGCTGTTCTTGACGCCGTTTGATATAGTACCTTCGAATATGAGTTATGAGTGCTCGTAAACCAGAAAGGTCATTACGTTTAAATACAAGGAAAGGGGGGCAACTTGGCGCCATCTGCTGTGCACGCCAGCATTGCCGTAACGCGGGTCTTCTCGTTGCCCGTCGTTAGCACGCGGACTTGTTTTGCCCCTCTTGACTCGACAGTCGTATTAGAAGGCATGTCAAAATACATAGGAGTTTGATCCGCGTTTCCTATTTGTCCAAGTACGTATGTACGCGTTGTTGCGCCGCAGCGACATTATGTATTTCTGAAAAGCAATCAGCTTTTGCTCAAAAGCCTCCGGGAGCTTCTGGCACACGCCAGTTCGCCTGCGCAGGGAAAACCCCTTCCGCTTCATGAACCGCGTTATCCAATTTCGGCTCGCCTTAAAATCGCTTCTCGAGAGGCCTCGACTCCTGGCTATTTCGTAGGCCTTTACCTTAAGCACCTCAGTTGTAACAGGCATGTGGTCCACTCGAAGCTGCCTCACGAAGTCGGCAAGCTCATCTTCAAGGCCGGGAAATTTTCCCATCCGTGGTCCGTGGTGGCCTTTGCTTGACGACTTGCCGGCAAAAATTTCTTTTTTCAGCTTTCGCCAATCACGAACACAGGTCTCCGGCACGCCGAAATAACGAGCCGCCTCCCTGTTGTCGTTCTCTTTCGCGCGCACAATAACTTTCCGTTTAAAACCATTATCGTGACGGACACGACGCGTCTTCGAGGATGAAGCATCCATTGGGCCTAGGGACGATGCTGCGCAGGCCGAACTCAAAAAGGCAGCAATAACAAAGGAGGGGAGAAAAAAAAAATACACACACACTTCTGCAATAGTGCCACCACAACTGCGATGCAGGTAACGAGGGAAAGAAAACGTGCTACCATGGTTGCCAGCAACAAGTTGCTTGGTGCTGCTTAATGACGATGACGGTAGGCTGTGATGGGGGAGCCAGTTTCGGTTTGTACCCGATTCCAACGCGCATGCGAATTTTCGACCCATATTTCTCGAAAATAGGTGCGCGTTAGAATTGGGTAAATACGGACCCGGACTCACTCAGACTCAGACTCACGGCTCGATCTGAGTCTGAGTGAGTCCGAGTGAGTCGACTCATGAGTGAGTTCGCCGACCTATGTGTGTAGCACACTTTGGTCGTATGTGGCAGAAGCATACCTTTTTGTGAGGTGCAATTGCTTTGTGCTGTAACCAACAAATTACCAACATTGCATAATCATCTGCCATGCAAAACCAACAGCTGTGTCTGTGTGCCCTTGAAGTTTGTGCTCTTTGAGAGACACTGCTCTCTTGTAGCAACCAGTGGGGGGAAATGCATTTTGTATCGACAAAGCATAGACTCTAGTTTGTAGGAGTGTTGGTGTCTGTTGATACTGCGCATTAAAAACTGTGGCTGATAGACTCTAGTTTGTAGGAGTGTTGGTGTCTGTTGATACTGCGCATTAAAAACTGTGGCTGCAAAATTGTTTCAGTGAATTGCTTTTCAGCTTTTTTTTAGGTGATGTTAACCCTTTGGGGGGTTGGAAATTTTTTGCGAAATGCACTCCCAAATTGTGTACTTTTTTTTATTGCTCTAGTAAGTTCTTCAGACGATTCTATTTAAGCAAAAAATTGTCTAAAATATTTTTTGCATGACCGTAAAGTGACAAAAAAAATCATTTTTGTTGTTTTATACACATGGTTTATTCGTAACATCAAGCAAAATTCTAAGAAAGCACTTACCGAATTTACTCGCATAATTTGCACACTTTTTTTTCGTAATTTTGGAGCTCCGAAAAGGGGGGTGCGCAAATTACACGGAGATTTCGTGAATGCATCCAAAATAATGTGCAAATAGTCCTAACGCGTGCGGTATATGCATTAAAAAAAAAAAAGAAAAGAAATTGGAGCGCAAACGAAGAGTGCTTGTTTATTTAACAGAATTAGCATGCAATTTAACCAGCCAGATCCGGTCCCGCGCGGTCTAGTCGGAATCACTGGTCGCGAGGTCCGATTGGGTATCATCGTCGCAGCCGCTGTCACCGCTCTCCCAAAGCGTCGTCCTCGGTTCCGTCGAGCATGTTCGAATGCTCCATTTTCTTGAAGCTCTTCTTGACAATGCTGGGAGAAACCAGGTGCCACGACACGGCGATACCGGAGGAGCTAAGCTTTCACACATAATTGAAAAGGTCTTCTTCAACGGCCGGAAACTTCAAGCACGCACTCTTCTGCTTTCTCCCGTACCGATCGTCACACGTTGAAGAACGCTGAAGTGCTTGGCGGCGGCACGGTCCCAGTTTTCTTCGGCAAACTTCATAACAGCGAGCTTGAATTTCGCCGTACATATAATTATTGCAGCCCATCGCAAGGGAATAGTAAAAACGCGACGGACGGATGGCGAAACTTTAACTTCCGAAATCAACCAAGCGTGCGCTGCAGCGCCGAGGCCGAGAACGAGGGGAACAGTGGGCGCGACAGCCCCCGCACGCCTCCCGTGACGCCTCCGATGCAGGAAATTGTCCGTGCCGTGACGCGTAGTTCGAGGGAAGTCCTCGGAAGAAGGGATTTCGCACTCACAGCCCGTTTTATTTATGACTGCGCTCGCCTGCTCGGCGAGCCCGGCCGAAGCATCCAAAGGTCCAAAGTCTCTTCATGTGCGCACCGGCGAGCTGTCTCGGGTGGGTCAGGTAGCGCAAAATATGTGAATAAATATTATTTTTTAGTGAGGCTGGCTAAATATTAGGGGTGCGCAAATTATGCGAGGGTGCAAATTACGTGAGTAAATACGGTATACGGTTTTTTTATAAATAAAACTTATGCATTGTATTAAACATAGCTTACAGACATACAAAAATAAGCACAAATAAGAAGGCCGCGACTTGTCCACTCGTGCGCTCGCGATGGCACCGAAAAGCCGGGTATTCGAAGAAGAAAAAAAAAAAAAAAAGAAAAAGTGCTCAAGGTCATGAGGCACGCATGACGTATTTTCTTTCCCCGTGCCACCCCTCCCTGCTTAGCTTCCAGCGCTTTCGTTGGTACGAGAGGAGAGAGAATGCAATTGCAGCGTGCGACAAATCTTTGCAGCTCCGCTCGTACTGGACATATTCTAAAAATTCTTGCGGCAGTGAATTCGTGAGGCGATAAGCTCCTTTAGTGAATCCATTCCATGGCTACTTTGAAAAGTGTTGCAGGGCCCCTTTAATACATGTTGTCCCATTCATATCGAGCTCACATTTCATGTTTCCTGTGTTTAAGAATAGTGTATCTGTTCCACACTTGGACCAGGTTTCTGTTGGAGGGATGTTTTAGAGAGCCACAAATAGGCTTTACTAGGTACAAGCAAGGCCTCCAGTGTGGCTGTGGTAGTGCAGACAGGCTGAGTATTGCCTAATTCGTTCACTGTGTCATCTGCCACATGAAACTCATGAGCATGTTGTGTGTAATGTGGGAACTTGCACAACAACATGTACAGTCAACCACAAAAGTTTACTGACCACGCGAGCTCATGCCAAACTGCCTGTCCGCGCCACCTAGTGGTATGCCATCTACTGTAGACCGCAGCGCTAAGCCGGAAACTGGTCTTGTCGTTATTCACTGGTATATCAATTTTCTACTGCCGCGTAGAATATTGTTAGTTCGTTGTTGTCACGCAAATTGCTTCTCTGCGGTATGAGCGTCACACTTCTACTTTGGTAGCAAAACCAAAGCTACGACAGCATGCTTCGAACGTTGTGCCGTTAAGTAGATATCACTTCGTGAAGATTGCGACTGATAACAGTTATGCTGATAGACTGCTCTCGAGACAGAAGCACGCAGCCACGGCTGCCGAGAAGCACGCCGCGTTAAAGAGTGAAAGGTGGAAAACATCCTTGCCCAGTGGGAAAATAGCCAGGCCATCGATTAAGGGGTGGACGCGTTTTGGGCGTAGCGCTGCTGTCAATTGCCGCTGACATAGCGGAAATGTTGCGAAGAGGCTCTTGGCCACGCGCTCGCGTGGTCCGTAAACTTTTGTGACAGACTGTACATCTGTAGTGTGAAGAGCATAGTTTTATGCCGATGCATAAAACTATGTGTGTGGCATACAGCTTTCAAAAACAATTAATAGCATCAAAATTCATGCTGCTGCTATATCAGTGAGCTTTTTTAAGAAAAAAATGGGAAGTAAGGCCCATGAATGTATTACTCTCATATATTCTAAATCCATGCCATGTAGTTTTAGATATTCATGCTATGTCATATACTTAAAGACTATTGAGTACTTCTAAACTTAGTTTCACTTGTGCCTCATGCCACAATCATCGGTGCAAGGTGGCACCGATGACGTCATTTTATGATGTCATAGAATTTAAGCTTTCCAGTACATTTGGGAGCATTTTTCTGCCATGTTTTTTTAGTGTACTGCAGTTGCTTTGTTTTAACTAATCAACAACAGACTGGTGCTAACTAGGCATCGCTACAATATCTGGCGTTGTACTGTGGACCTTTTTTGGTTATTTGAAAGTAGTGTTAATTAGTATATTAGTACCTCACTCTCACTTTGACATTTCTTCAATTTGGTGTACCTTACCTGTAACACTTGACATGTATGTCCCACTTTGCTATACTAAATGGGTTACTTTGAAAAATTGAGGTTGGTAGTGTTTCTTTTTTAATGTCAAGTTAACAAGCAAAAATTGTTCTGTCTAACACGCTCTTTTTTTTTTATTTTCAGATGAAATGCATTATTCTAGGGAAAAGATGAAGGCAGATGGAGAGTTCTACTCAAAGGAGAGGCTTGCAGAGGCAAATAAGGTTAGCATCAGCATCTTGTACTCCCCCCCCCCCCCCCACTCTTATGTAACTTGTTACAGAAGCTAAATATTTGTAGTGCATGAATTGCCTGGCAGTGTGCGTTTTGTTGCTACCAGCCATTACTTTAAAATCTCTAGGCACGTTATTACAAATTGCATTACATGTCCCGAATGCCCCTTTCTGTGGTGGTTGTAATTATACATGGCTACTCTATTTGTCATCACTGGGATGTTCCGCATAAAATCCAAGTATGATGAGATAGGGCTATCCACACTCTATATGCTACTGGTGCAAAGGCATGTGCATGGGAGTGAGCTGAGACATGGGATGGCTTGATACATGCTGTCTTTCATGTGTTTGCAGAGTCAGTAGTGAAAGGGTTGTACAAATGTGAATGCAAAGTCTGAGTGAGCCGAAATCACTTAGTGTGCACAGTCTCCACATGCCTAATGTTGGAGGTAGCATTATCTATGTCGGCTTCTGCCGTCATATATAAGGCATACCTAGTAATTCTTGAAGCTTTGTCAACATATTTTTCTGACGTCAGACAGGTTGAAGGGCAGGGGTGTTTTGGTAGCAGATGGTGATGTATCAAAGATAGAGGTTGTGGCCATTACCTGTGTTTTTGCTTGTGGTATATTCATGCTTTCAGTGTGTGCACAGCATCAGTCATTACTTGGTAGCATGTTTGAGGAATACATTAATTGTCTCGGCCTAATTGCATTGTACTTTTTCAAATCTTATGCGTTTGCGTTCAGGAAAATTTCACAATACAGTAGCTATCGTCATGGAAAAAAATTATTTGGGTATTTGTAATTTGTAGTAAGGATGTGAAATGTTTTCACTGAATATTTTGTGCATAAAGTGTTAGCTTAAATGTTGGTTAATTAGGTAGTTATTGGTAATTAGTTATCTGACCTCACATTAAAAAATAAAATGCTCTAAGCTACTTGAGAAGACATTGAACAATACATAGTTGGTTGCATTTTCTTCATGCGTACACGCATTTTTAAAAAAATTGGAATGAGTTAGCCAACACATCCTGTATGTAGGTGCACATGCTAGTAAGTGTGGTCGACTTTAAGGTTTCAAGTGCTGTTGAACCGCATTGGCATCTGCATGGTGTGGTTTGTGAAGACCAAGTGATGCAGCCGCTTATTGGCTGCCTTTCTCGACTGTGACATACTAGCTCTTCCAGCAGATACCGCAGTCATTTAGTGAAAGTGCTCCTACTCCACCGTGGTTTCCTATGGAAATAGATTTCACTTAAAAGCATTTATTTGTGCTGTTGCATATGTTGCCTATTATATGCATGTGCATGGAATGCAATTTCATTACTAAAGTGCAGATCTCGGTAAACTAGTGAGTGGCATGAGACCAGAGAACTGAACCATTCATGTTTTGCATGGTTCACTATGATTGGCAATGGTATGTCACATTAGGAAATCCAGCTGCTGGCAGACTGTATGGGTGATGGCAGCAATACATTCGAGCCCACATATATCGAACTCACATATAATGAATTATTGTGTATATTAAACAGTTGTAAACTCTCCTTCAATATATTTTCAATATATAAAATATTTTATATATACCAAGTTACCTGTGTAGAATTTTTTTTAACCTTTCAGATTCGATATATCCGGGTTTGACTGTATTAGCAATGTCAGCAGCATAGTGTGGACTACGACATAAGTGAGTCAGATGAAATTTCTGGAGAGGTATTTGCCCGTCATATGTATGTTGAGAACCATGTGTTGTGCACATCAGCTTTATGGTATAAAGCAGTTCATAGCCTTAATCGCCCTTCCTGCTGTATAGGTGGGCTAAAACTGATGCTGAAGACAACTGCTAAACGAGTATGGACTGGTACACTACTCATTTTTAAAATGTGTTTGCATTTCTGTCACAGAATTTTTTCCATACTAGTCTTTTTGTCTAGTAGTGAACATAAATAAGGGCAAAACTCTTATTTTCAAATTTCACCAGAGGTGTCAGTGACATCATCATCATCAGCCTGACTACGCCCACTGCAGGGCGTGGGCGAACATTGAAGTACATTGAAGTGCACTTTAACTAACTTCAAATGTAGTAACCTGTAACAATCTTAACATGGCAGTGGTGATCCATCTGAATGTACATTGAAGTACATTTTAACTAACTTCAAATGTAGTAACCTGTAACAATCTTAACATGGCAGTGGTGATCCATCCGAATGTGATGCATGCCAGTTTCTGTCAGGTGATCGTTTTCAGCGGCAACAGACAACTGTCTTCATCGATGTTGTTAGTAGATGAAGCCACATTAAAGGGGCCTCACTGTAGCTTTTGGATGTCACGACCAGGAAGGTAAACATGACGAACAGAAAGCTGATATGCACATTACCCGATGAAGTTTAAACTGCATTGATGTTGTGTTTTAAATTTTAAAACACATCATTAATGCTGTGTTTCCTAGAGCTGTCACTTTAAAGGGCACCCTGAAACGGTTTTGACGATTTTGTACAAACACATTGAGCCAGTAGACCAAGTCCTAAGGCTCATTTACAGACTAATTTAAGCTCTCTGCGTACACTGTGTAATTGATTACAACGCTATAAAGCTGCGAATCGCTGCAGATCACTGCGGCTCAGCCCAACGCGTTTTCAACCGCCCCTCCCCAGTATGACACGCAGTCTGCGCACGATCTGATTGGCTGCGGTGTGCGCGCACGAAAAATTGGCTGGTAGGGTGGCGGCACCTGTCGGAGCAGATATCAAGCCCTCCGCGATGTCTCTGTTGCCAGACGGCGTGCGTGCTGCCGGGCGCACTGGGGCTATGGTCTCCGAGATGCACGCAACCTGTCGGCGTGCAGTCTCAGAGGTCATCACCGAGCGAAGCTCAAATCATCGAGTGTGCTCACATGAGCTCTGCGATCGCCAGCGATGCCAGCGTGTATCATGAGTTGAGGAGGCAAGGCAGGGGTAAGAAGGAGGGTATGATATAATTGGCCGTAGCCGCCTTGGTACACGGCGTGCAGCGAAATTTGTGTTGCCAATGGTTCGATGATGCTCTAGCCTAAACGCTGACAAAGCTTCAAATAACCGTTTCAGGGTCCCTTTAATAAAGTGACAGCTCTCGGAATGTATAGCAACCATGAGCATATCTGTGAGGTCTTATTATCCAGTTTAGTGCGTTTAAATACCTTATAAAGACCCCTTAGAGGGATATTGCGTAATGGGTGGTTACATCATAAATGACTTAAAGGGAAACTGAACAAAAACAGGAAAAATGAAGAAAACATCCAAGTTCTACTCGGAAGACACAACTGTTCTGATAAGCAGATTTTATTTCTCATATTTTTGAACAGTTGGCTGTATTTTTGGAGGACTGTTGGCGTGTGGCGGCTGCACGGCAGCGCAAGCCGTGACGTCCAAGCCACCACAGCTGATGCTGGGTGCACGTGTTCCTGTCCTGCTACTTCCCTTTCTCCACCTCTCCTTTACATCCCACACCCCCCTTCCACAAAAGCGCTGAGAGGTGCCCCCTTTAGGGGCTTTATCCCACGTGGCAGCATTGTTCACTACCGGCACCATTAGTAGTGGTTCTAGGAACCATAGGCTACACTGTGTAGGTTCAGAGACATGGGCGATGGCTGGCATTGTTGGCATGCCCAGCACATGTGCATTAAAGCTCACCAAACGTCATCTCCTCTAGTTCACAGTGCAGCTGCTAGATGCGGCTGTTTGCGAAAAACACGCTAAATTAGTTATTTTCCACTAGTTTCTGTGTGAAATGAAGGTTGTGTCTACCAACTTCAGCACCAACTCTTTCAGTTTGGCTGAAAATCTCTGCGGCAAAAGTTTGGTTCAGTACTCCTTTAAAAATAAGTGTACTAGTACAAATGCATAAATACTAAAATGTTGGTTATATGTGGCAGTTAACTTAATAATATAATGCTTTATATTGTACCTGTTGTGCTCATTTCAGGTATTCATGACTAGTTTCCTTTTTTTTTTTTGTATGATCACATTGGAGTCCTGTAACATGAGCCATGTTTTTTTTTTTCCCCCTTTATTCCAGCTGCTATTAACCCCAGAGTATTTGGAACTCAAGCGCTATGAAGCAATTGCTTCTAACAACAAGGTCTATTTTGGCAAGGACATTCCAAGCATGTTCATCAATCATTGCTCACGGCAATCTGAAGTTGATGCTACTACCCTAGATAGCATCACTGCATCTCTGGCAGGCAAAGGAGCCAAGGTAAGTGCTGACCCTTGGGAGCAGGAAAGTCTGCTAGGGTCAGGTCAAAACAATATAGGGGTGGAGAAGTGTTGCCAAGTTGTCCTTGGTCAGGAATTCCTTCACGCAGAGAGGTGTGGCTGGGAGCATTGCTGTAATGCACTTTTCGGGTGCCATGTTCTCCTTCTGTGTTCAGACGACACTTTTTCTCAGTTACTTGAGAAACGGGTAGCTAAGAATGCCTTTAACAGTAATATTCAGTCTCTACCATCCTCACTTTCATTCGTCAATTGGTGCTCAAAAGATTGCGAACACAAGACAGATTTTTGTCACTTTTGTTGATTGATGGCTGTCCAGCGTGGGATTCATCATCCACCTCTGTCTAGCTCTCTTTAAATGACTTCATACACCTGGAAACTTGAGGATATGACAAAGCAAAATCATTGTAGGCTTGCCAAATCATTTGGCAATATCTGGTGAGCTTGGCACAGAATCACATACCATTGATAGACTGTTGACTCCATCATGCAGCGGTCGAGAAAAAATGTTTTTTTTTTTTCATTTTTCTGCTTTAAATAGCAACCTTTACTTAATTCCGCCGTTATATTATCTAAAATGCAACTTTAATGCATACTTTTAGGTTTGTCGTGAATTCGTGACAACCAGCACTTAAAGGGCTAGTAAACAGGCTGCGACTTCTTTTTTACACCCCCCCAAACAAGCTCGCTAATTTGTACAGTGGACCATGGCGATCACGTTTTCCGAATATTACAGCGCTGCGTGCCACGCAGGCCCCCCCATTTCGAAAAACAATTCCCGCACTTCTTTCCTACGCCTGACCAATCCTCCTT
Source organism: Rhipicephalus appendiculatus (assembly GCA_030522465.1). NCBI lineage: Eukaryota > Metazoa > Arthropoda > Arachnida > Ixodida > Ixodidae > Rhipicephalus > Rhipicephalus appendiculatus. Next base: position 772,100 of record JALIZH010021668.1, read on the forward strand.
GTACGCGCAGTGATGCAAAGTCACCGATCGGCGACTTGACATGGCACTGGGCTCGTCGATTGATCCTTTGCCCTACGAAACGGCGCCTTGGCCCTGCGGTGATGCAGTTTTGGCCGCGCAGTCTGCATTTTTATTTACCTGTGCTGCCCTCTGCCATTTTGTAAAGCCCGAGACTACCGGGGGAAGCGGTATTGCCAGAACGAAAGCCTCCGAGATAAAGAGGTGTCTCATTACTTTACCGCCAGGGGAAGAGTGCTCCTCGCACCGCGCACGCCTCCTCCCCGCGCCGCTATGACACTTGCTCATGTGGGGGAAGCCCTGTTTGGCCGTTGGCTGCGCGCCGATGACGTATCCCTGACATCGTGTCACGTTGCCGAAGTGGGCGGAGTCACGACCGCGGGCTACGCCTTCCCCCTCCCTATGGTGGAGAAGGGTGGCGAAGCCGTGCGAAAATTTGAAAACAGCTGAAACGGATGTTCTAACCCCTGTAGCTTCATTATTATAGCACGTATTCACAAAATTCTTGCAGCACCATGTTCACATAGCAAAAGTGCGCATAGTTCTCTTCATTACAATTTTTGGATCTCGGGGTTGTTTACTGGCCCTTTAAGCCAATATGCGGCTCAATACAGAGATGTGTTCAAAGCAACACAACTATGCCATCGCCGCATCAGTAAAGCGCATCTGTTCAGGGCGACGTGACCTGGCGTCTCTGGCAAACATTTATTTCACCGTAACTAAATTCTACAATCAACAATCTACAGCAAAAGATTTTCTACGCAGGAATTGCTATAGCTGACTTCTTGGGATTCGACAGAGTGACTGAATGGGACAGTGCCTAGAAATTGGTCTAGCTCGTCACGAGATTGAGCCAGTCTTTTGTTAGGACTTTTCTGCGTCACCAACAGATAGCTCGGCTCAATGATGTGATTCATGCAGGTGTCACCAAAATGTTCCTTGAAATACAGTCGAACCCCTTTTTAGGAGACACTGATGTAAGAGACAAATGGGTATAAGAGACACTAGTGTGCCTGCATAAAAACAGGGGTTGATAGGAAAATGCATACATGGTACACTGCTTGTAAGAGACACCTCATATAAAAGACAAGAATTGCTCCCCGGTGCATGTCTCTATAATAAAGGGGTTCAACTGTATTCAATAGGAGATCGGACAATGTCACATTGAGGAAGAGCGGTTTTCCAGTGTGGCATTTCCTGTTCTTTTTGACAGTCTGTTTTTTTTTTCCATCGCATTGCGTGTTTTAGAGAGGCACTTAGTTGATCTACCACATCTTCATCCTCACTCCTCGATGAAGACACTCGTGCTTGTGCATAAAAATTGGAATCGATATCATCATCTTCGCTGTCACTGAAACAGCTATCATCACTTTCATCTTCAGATGGCAGGCGCGTGCGAAGCCTTTTTTTTTTTTTTTTTTCATATTATGAGCGGATGTCGATCATCAGTCAATAAATAAACGAATTTGACATACCGGCAGTCACTACCGACTGACTCAAATGCCGGTGTCTTTCGGTATGTCGCGAATTCGCGACATCTGGCAGTAAAGGGTTAAAATTCGCTACTCATTTTTCTTTTTCTTTTTCTCCCTTTCCAGGGTACTGAACAGGCTACAAATGCAAAATCAATGAAGAAACTAGTGTCTGATCAAGGTAATGTATAAATACTGCAGTTTCTACAAAAGATGTCTTGCAGCTTAGCAAAAATACTTAAGTATTGGGTACACGAGGCAGGTACAGAGTAGTATGTATACTGTCGTCCTTTATGAAAGGGAACACGCAAGCGCATGGCCGGCACTGTGCGGCAGCTGCCCGCTGCCCCATCAGCCGACAACTGAAGAAAGCGTGCCCACTTTTGGCATCATCTATTGGCAAACAAAATAACGAGTCATGGGCTTTGGACAAGCACTGCTAGACTACACTCCCGCTCCGCTCTCGCCATGGGCGATGCCGCCCGAAGCGGACGTGCTTTCTTTATCTGCCGGTTGATGGTGCTGTAGGCAGCCGCCGCAGAGCGCTGGGTGTTCCCTTTCATAAAGGACGACAGTGTACATGAAAGTAACATCTCACAATGACAGAGTGACTGTATTGCTTACATCATGAGTTTACGTGATGTTGAACTTCCATAATACCGTATTTACTCGCATAATAGGCGCACTCGCATAATAGGCGCACCCCCAGTTTGGTCGCGAGAAATCAGATTTTTTTTATTTCCGCGCATAATAGGCGCACCCCCAACTTGGCCTCGATCAGTAGTTCTGTACCGTATTTGCACGGTTGCAATTCGACGCCCTCTTACGTTAACTGAAGCGAGGAAAAAGAAAAGACAAAAGACCGCGGCGGCGTTGCGCCAGCTGCGCGGGCCCGGCGAGTGTGCCTGGGCGTCGGAGTAACCTTTGCACCGACGCCGGCGTGACTCCGGCCTTGCCGGCCGTGCGCGCTCCGCATGGAACGTGCGATCGCGTCCTCATCGAGTGCGCTTTGAGTTTCCTGTCAGGAAAAGCGTCGTCGTTATCGCGTTTGCTACCTCGTCCGCAAATTTAAAAGCTTTTCGGCTTTCCGATGCGAGCTTTTGCTTTTGCTGCCACTACGCGGACTTGCACAAGCTCGGCGGACTGTTGTCGCCGTTGATTTCCCGTCCGCGAACCTAAACATCGTATCACGCGCGCTGCTATTGGATCAGTGCTCGAGTGCGATCTTTTCGACGCCCAATCTTCATATTGTCTTGTACAAACTTCCCGCAACATGCCGAACCGGCTAGGCCTAATCAGCGTTGGTTGCTTTTCGGTGGCGGTCGCGGGCGATCAAAGTTGCTGTTTTGTACGGAATCAACGTAATTCTTTGCGGTGGCTCTACTTGAAGGAAAGGGGGCATGGGTGCCGGTTGTAACACTTGAGTGGTGGTTCGCGATTCGATTGCAATGTCTTGGATATGGGTGCGAGCCCGTGAAATCGAACGATCGGTACCGTTCAGCGCACAAAATTCCGGTCGTGATATTCGCATAATCTAGGTGGCCTGAAACGTGATCGGCAAATTTCCGCGTAGTTTCTTTTTCCACGATCCTTTTGTTGACAATGCGGGTCTATCGATGTTAATTTTTGGAAATTTGAATGCTTGTAAGCACACGGCATCGCATGCCTCGATTCTCGGACACGCGAGACTGCATGCAGTCTCGCAACACGTTTTGCGCTAGTGTAGCCTATGAAGAAGGTTGTTTCGGCTGTAGTGCGAATATTCGTGATTTCGGCGACTTTCGTTATCAGCGGTCTATGCTGTAGTCGGAAATAAAATTTCCGGAAGTTTTACCCCGCGTAATAGGCGCACCCCGAACTTGGAGCCGGATTTTCTGGAAAAAAAGTGCGCCTATTATGCGAGTAAATACGGTACGTTCTTCATGGTACCAAAAAAAAAAAAACAAAAAAAAAAACAGTATTCTAGAAACATATAACACAAACATGTCGGTTTAATTGGGCAAAAGTGCTGCTAAGTAATAAAACAGGTGCGTTGCACAACTCTATCTCAAAAGAACTTATTCATTAGTTTAAGGCCTAATTAAATAAGTCCTTGATAGAAGCCTTGCATTTGGTTTCTGCCTCTGCTAGAACCAGACCCTTTTCTAGCTTAGCAAGACACATGTTTGGGCACGTTGCTTCATACTTGGTGCAAAACGAAGGAGCGCTGAGAAAGGGGGGACATAAACAAGAGGCACACAGGCAGGCACATAGGACAGGCGTTTGAGTACCTTCCCTTTGTGTCCCTTGTTGATGTCCCTGTTTCTTAGTGCTCGTTCGTTTCCCCTTTCTAGCACTTGGATGACCTTGTGGCAATCTATATCGCCAAACTCATTGACGTACCTTTTCAGTACACCTAACGCAGTGACAGTTTGCAACATAACAGGCAGGAATGTTGTGGGAACGACGTGTGAAAAGTGGATTATAATGCATGGGTGCCTCTAGACTCTTAGCTGGGACCATATTCCAGAAAAGTTTTATGTGGGAAAACGTTTAAGTGAGGAATGTGTAAGCAGGGTTCTATTGTACTTGCATTGTGCCAGACTTTTTTATCATAAGTATCAATCTCATCAAACCGGAACACATTCTATTGAGATCTCTATATTGTATGTACTGGAAACACTGTATTGAACTGATTTCGTATCATTTTCAAAGTTAGATTTGTTGTGAATCAATTTTCATATAAAGTTGGACTCGTGAATCGCTCTCTTTTGGTTGAAGAAGGGCCATGTCATACTGTGTTGAAAACAAGTGAGGACATCCCCTGAGAATAGATTAATACAGATGATTTTTGGTGGCAGGAGTAAACTTGTGGATGGTAATTATTCTTGTATAGCAAGCTATTTGTTATTTTAATTAGTGTCCAGGTTCCGTCTTGTTCTTTTTGTTCTACACTTCAGAAAGAGTAAAGCACAATTTGAGAGTGAACAAATAATGAATTCTGGGAATTTTCTTGTCCAGAATTTGCAAGTCTGGTTTGCTTGTGTTGCATTGAGGTATCAAAGAAAAGGTAGATATTGAAGTATTAGAACAAATGGCAGGCTAGAGATTTAGCTACACTATTTTTGCGGTTAAAACCTGGGGATTGCTGCTGCTATTCTTTACAGACAGCACTGCTGCAAGGTTCTACGAGCAAGAGGTATCAGGCTACTAATTGCCATTGATTTCTGTTTGTCAGTGCTCAAAGGAGGACCATAATGGAGGCATTGGGATGCTTCGATGGACCTGTGTGTTTACATTGTTTCTATCATGTTAATAAATGATTGCTATATTTGCACTTTGGTAAGTTCCAGTATCTCTGCTCTTCACTGATGCGTCCTGTGGCTTGCATTGGGGGGCAGCGACAGGGTTTTGCTCTTGAGGAGACAGCTACAAAAAGAGAAGGCTCTTCAAGTGGGCAGCACTGCCTCTGTGAAACCTAGTTGTAGGGTCAGCTTTCTGCCCTTTCAGGAGGAGGTAGGGAAGAGGCAACACTGGGCAAAATAAAACTTCTGGGAGGTGGCTCACTGACCTTAATGTTTCTCTGTTGATGAAATGTTGTTGGCTCAACCTGTGGTCTGAGTGGCCACATTTTGATTGGAAAGAATGCAGAATTGCCACTATCTAAAATTAATGGGCATTTTAAAGATCTCTATCTGGTTGTTTATCTTAGCAGCAGCCTTCACCTGTGGCTCCAAGTGCCATTCCAGCTTGAGGATCTGGCATTCCATTAGTTGTAACAACTAATGTTTATCAACGAAACAGGATTTCATAAGTAGTAGCATGCCTGATTGTATGAAATCTGTATGAAAAATCTAGCATGGCATTTGTAGAAAGGGGGGTAACTGAAAATCACCAATTCACTGCAGAAAAGATGAAGTTTACTACCTTGTATGCCTCTTCTTTGCTCAAACTGTATTCTAAGCTGTCACTTAGCCCGTATGCAATAGAAAGATTCGTCAAGATTATGTGCTCAGGTATGAGAACTGTGCTGTCAAATCTACATTATGCCACCAAGACATGCTGCTCCTGGTTCCTCTGTTTTAAATGCGAATGCATTTCTTAGTCGGGCTATGTCAGGCATCCGGCGTTGTCCGCGGCGGTGTCCGCGCGCCGGCAGGTGTTATCTCTCCGCTCTCACTCCCTCTCCCATAGCAACAGCTGCGGGCGCGCGCGCTTATCCTCGCCCCTAGCAACCGGAGCATGTGGTGCGAGAGAGAGTAGGAGAGGATAGGTGCAGTGCTTCGCCGCTCCTTCTCTCGCCGTTCGCTCTCTCTCCTCCCTGCGCCCCACTCTCCCGTCCGCTCGCGCCTCTCTCTCGACCGTTCGCTGGCTGGGCGCCTCTCAAGGCGATGGCAGAAGTCGGTGAAGGCGAAATCTCTCGGCGCAAGAAATGCATTCGCATTTCCTCACGATTCCCTTCGGGGAGGTGGGGGGCATTTTTTTTTTTTTTGCAGTTCATTGTTTCCGTGATTTTTGTGGATGAGTTGTGAGCCATAATATTCCAGCGATGTGATTGATGCGCCAATTGCGCCAAACTGCGCCAAGAGGCAAATCCTGCTACATGCTGCTACAATTCGGTAAAATATGTGCAATCTGCGCCAAGCCTGCGCCAAACCCGAAACTAGAACTTCTCCCTCACCGACAAGGTTGCTTGCGGGCTCGCGGCTCGAAGTTCACTTCGTTCGTTTCGCGCACAACCCTAGATGGCGTGACCGTCTTTGTTGTTTCTCCGAGCGCGTTTAGCCATCCTAGTATGATCCTAGCTCGTCGTCTGGCTCACTTTCTAGCTAGCGTACCGCCGGTACCGCTTCGGCTCGAGTGCTTGCTGAGGAGCGTGTTTAAGCGCACGTGGCGTGGGAGTGCGCACGTTCAGGCGTGCTCTACCTTGGACTAATGTTCAGTGCATCGGTGCTGCGTGGATAACGACACTGCGCGGTGTCAAGACCGAGACTTGACCGCAACAGCCCATTCCCTGGATGAGCGCCACATGCGACACCGACAATGGCGCCATTCATTTCGAAAGGTAAGAGAAACCATTTGCGCTGTGTCATTTCGTTGTGATGTTCAACATAACTGCAACTCCGTTAAACTTGCAAGTTTAACGAAGCGTAAGGTGGTGTGCTTAGCGAAACGAAAGTGTGTGGCGTCAAAGTTCTCGTGTAACATCTTGACAGTTTGAAGTGCGCATTTTCGTCTAACTGAATGAAGCGATTTCACCGCGTTTCTCTCCTTTGTTTCGCTGATAAGCCGCGCGATTTCCTCCAGAACCACTCAGTGAAAATGACGTGCTGTCATCGTGATAGCTATGACAATCAACGTACTTAGTCATGCCTGGCCGGTTTTTGTCTTTGTTTACGAAAGTGCTACCAAATTCCCGCTCTCGCGCGCGACCGTGCCGCAGCGCGCAGTGGCGATGCCAAGGAACATTTCGAAACTATGAGAGTGAACACACACAGCAGTGAAAGTGGTGGCGGAGTGAGCGAACGACTCGTGTGGGTTTTGCCGATGCGCTTGTTGCGCATCATCTGCGCAGTGATCTGCCATGAAGCGATAACTAGTGCTGTTTCATAATCAAAACGTGGTCCCTGCTGCCGTGTGAAGCCTATAGGAGGTATTCACTGAGCTCTTCCCGCCAGGCGGCATAGCGAGTTTGCCGCCATAACCGTGGTCCATCAGCGATCCGGCACATGACAGCGTGATGTTTGGTGGCGCTGCACTTCACTAACACGTTTTCTTAGAAAAATATCGACATAACACGTGCTGTCGGGAACTTTGGTTGCGGTCCGACGATGATGTTCGCGCGCGAGACCACGATTATGGCGACTGCCGCGCTAGCGACCCCTTGCGGATGACGTCACGTGAATACCTCCCTACCTAGTTGCGTGCAGCGCTCTCGGAGCTCTTGTATCGTGCACGTATTCTTCGGGCCCGCTCCACATCGTGTACGGGTGCGTCGAGTGTCTTGTTTAGTGAAAGCAGCGATCGTTCGGTGATTTTTCTGGAAGTAACGCGCTCTTAGCGCTCCGAGGAGGCAGCGGCGTGGTGTTCGGATTGTCGCTGTTAAAAACGTGCGCATTACGCTTGCAACGGAGCTGCGGCACACGCGTTTTGGGCACATGGCTGTCGTACGTAGTGGCGCTTTCATTGGTGGCTGTCATCGCGCTTTTCGTGCTCGGCGTTCTTTGCCGCATTGGCGCCGATGTCGGGATATGCATCACCGGAGGGGCGGAACATCTTTCGCGGCACAGAGCGGCATGGGCCACAACGACCGCGAGTTCAGGGTCGAGAAAACGTGATGTTAGTACGCATTACCGGCCACTCTACGGTAGCGAATATGGACATTCCGTCGGGCATTCGTCGCAATTACAATTTAGCTATGTAGATTTAACACAGGCAAAAAAAATAAAAATAAACGCAGCTTTAGCAGGAAAATAATGCATAGCGATTGCAGGGGCGCAGGCAGAAATGTTTTTCGGGGAAGGGGGGGGGGGGGGGGGGGGCCTTTTTGATTTGAAGAGGGGGGCCGGGCAGGAAAATGTGGTCGAGTGTCATTTTGTGCTCGGTATGTCATGGAAAAAAATATTCAAAGGGGGGGCGGGGGGGGGGGGGGGGGGGGTGGCACGTGCCCGGTGTGCCATCCCTGGCTATGCCACTGAGTGCTTGTAATTTGTAGTTTATTCGAATGTAAAAGTTGATCAACGTATAGGACCCTTATATTAAACATGTACTTTTTCTTGCAGGTCGGTGCACTAAATTCAACAAGGACGTCCTGAATGACACGGACGGAAATGGCGACAGCATCTCTGTGTGGTGTCGTCAAATGTCCGACGACGCTGGCTTTTGCATATTGTGCAACCAAAGCATCAACTGCAAGCAGCATGGGGTCACAGCCATTAAAAGACATGCAGCAGGAAAGCGGCACATTGAATGTGCTAAACAACGTCGGGACAGTTCTGGGCTTCTCAAAAGACCAACGACCACACAGTCAAGTTTGGACTTCTCACCTAAAGGGGTGACATCGCCAAGTGACCGTGCAACTCAAGCAGAGACTCTCTTTGTTCTCGGAATCACTCTGAAGGGGATTCCATACGCTTGGGCAGACACTGCCACGTCACTCTATCCTAAGATGTTTCCAGACTCTGAACTTGCAAAAAATTTTTCTTGCAGGAGAACGAAGGCTTCGTATATTGTTTCAGACGGCCTCGGCCCTCACTTCAAGCAACTCATTACTGATGAGTTGAACAAGCCAGATACATTCTACAGTATTGCTGTTGATGAAACGCCCATACCTGAGCAGCGGTGTCAACAGCTTGATGTTGTGGCGCGCTACTTTTCACCTGTGGCAAAAGAAGTTGTTGTGGAGCATTTGGCGTCAAGCCGATTAGGATCTGCCACAGCGGATATCCTTTTTGAGGAAGTGAAAAAGGCAATCCAGGATCTACCCCAGAACAATATTGTTTGTTTTTTCAGTGACGGGCCGAACGTGATGAAAACGTTGAGGACCAAGATGAAAGAAGTAAGCCCACATATTATGGATGTCGGACACTGTTGCCTTCACAAGGTCCACAATTCCATTGGACGGGGTCTAGATGCCTTCGGATCAGACGTGGAAGCTGCCGTTGTTGACGTATACTACTTCTTCAAGTCTTCTGCAGTCAGAAGTGCTTCACTGAAAGCCAACCAGAAAATGATCGGTTTGCCAGAGAATGTCTTCCTTCGCCACTTAAACTCAAGATGGATCACCCTTGGTCCAGCTGTGAGCCGCCTCATAGAACAGTTCGACGCTGTGAAAAGCATTATTTTGTCGGACTCTGCATGTCGCACGGGAGGGAAAATGCGTGCACGCTTGGCGGAAGCATTTTCAGACAAAACATTTTATGCCAAGCTGCTGTTCATGAGGAATGTTTTCAACCTTTTCAGTGACTTTTTGTTGTTGTTTCAGAAGAGTGAACCGTTAGTACACCGTCTTTTTGATGAAATGGTGGCACTTGTGCACAAGCTTTGTGGACGTTTCATGAAAATGGAGGCCTATAAAACTAAAACTGGAAAGAACGTGCTCTCTGTGCAGCCTCGTTTATCTGCAACCTGGAAAGCAAAAGTGGAGGTTGGTGAGGATACTGAAGCTGCCATTGCCAGCTGGGAGTCGTCAGTAAAACAGACCTTCAGGTTGGGTGCCAGAAGCTTTTATGTTAAATGCACGGAATATCTGCTGTCAAGTCTGCCCTTAGACAATACCAATTTGCAAAGCCTCCGTTGCCTTCACCCAGAAGCGAGAGAGAGAGAGAGTTCTTCGAGTGACCTGAGGCTGCTTGCTAAAAGACTTCCTCAAGTAATCCAGCCCAATAAGGTTTCAGCTTTGATGGATGAGTATACCCTTTTTCAGCTTGAGCCAATGGAAACAGACTTGTCCATGAGTCTTGACAAACACTGGAAGAAAGTTTTTGACCTTTCAAACGCTGACGGAACGACAAAGTTTTCCTTTGCTGTGCAGGGTGGTAAAGGCGCTGATCTGCATTCCGCATGGTAATGCAGACCTTGAAAGAGGCTTTAGTGAGAACCGCCGCATACTTCTTGAAAGAGCGCGCTTGACGATCCAAAATGTTAATGGGATACGACAGGTTCTCTCATATTCGAAACGGTTTGAGGGAGACCAAAGTAGGCTTGTTGTCACGCCTAGCGTCATAAAGGCTGTGCAGGGGTCTTCGAAGAGGTACCGAGAGCGTGTTTCTGCGGAAGAGCTCGCAGCAAAGCGGAGGCATTCCGATTCAGCTGGAACACCTAAAAACGATGACGCTGAAAAGGCTGCAAATGATGCAGTGGAGACGGCAAAAAAAAATGATAATCAATGCCGAACTCCTTATTGGTCGTGGAGTAAAGTCAAAGGACTTTGGCGATATTGAAAGTGGTCACTCACTTTTAGCAGAAGGCAAGTCCAGGCTTAATTCAGCATTGACAAGTCTGGCTTCTGCCAAGAAAAGGGCCAACTAGTCACCAGAGGCATGCAGCAAGTCGAAAAGTTATTCCAGGATGTGCGTCATATCACTATAATGACTGCTACAACAGCTACTGGGTGTGTTCAGATAAGAACGTCGGTGCATGTCCGCCGACCCCTTTTGATTTCGCCGAAAAAAATATATTTTGTTGTCCGAGTCCCCAGGACCACAAAACCACTTTTGGTATCGCGAGAAAAAATTTCACCTTTAAAAAAATTCACAAGTCTCCACTGAGCCGCCACCGCCTCTTTCGAGTTTCGCGAAAATGGGATTTCGATGAGACGCTACAAAAACACTATTGCAGCTGTAGGTCCCAAAAATTTTCTCCGCATACTACGGATAGTTTTTGTTGAGAAAAAATTATTACTTTGCAGTTTTTATGTTGTTCTGTTAAGAAAAAAAATCGCGAAATCGGCACAAAGCTCAATATTGCTCACATTTAAGATTTTTTTTCCTCCGCAAGTATAAACGCCACACTTCTCAAAGTTTTTAAAAACACTTCCATATGTTTGGTGAACAAGTGTGCTGAACGAAATACCTGAGAGTGGCTTGAAACGTTAACCAGAAATGTTCAACTGAGGACATGTCTCTCAAAATGCAATATTTTGAAGATCATTTAAAAAAAAACACCATCTTCGATTTTCTTTAAACTCTCCAGAATTAAAGCCAAACACGTGTTCAAACTTAATCTGTAAAAACATGTTGCATTATTTCTGTGAGGTCGGAACTACGACGCACGAAAAGTGGCCATATTGACGTATAGTGAGTAACCAAAACATTGAGCGAGCATGGAGCAATAGTTGCCATTATCGTTATTTTTAGGTCATGAATGTCATCTGTTGTGCTCGAGGAACAACAGCTTGACAGATAAAACCAAAAAGTTGCCTTAACCCTTTGTCGGTCGTCCTATATTTTTGACATGGTAATATAAAAACCGGCTGTGCTTTATTGATATAAACTAGAAAGAAATAGTATGAAACAAATTTCATCAAAATGAAGCCAGTAGTTTACTGAAAAAAAGTGGGACATATATGTCCCACTGACTCATGAGAGTGTTTTCAAAAAGTGGGAAAACACTGTCCCACTGCCTCATGAAGGCACCATCTCGCGATTGCATCAACGGGAATTTTGGGATGAAACGGCCGAAGCAAGTGGCACAGAGTATCACTTCTAAAGTTGTGAAGAGAAAAGTTGTGTGGACCTCATTTGAGCAGGAGAACGCCGCCTGCAGTTGCGTCTCTTGAGCCTTCAAAGCGCTGTGGTATGTCCCTGTAAAGCTTACTTCACCGCATGCACCAAACACTTTTTTTTGTCCATTTGGCTGTCCTAGCTTTTGCTGTTGAAATTTTCGAGTACAGATGTTATCCCCGAACATGTGGCTACATTTCAAGAGGTATATAATATCCAGAAAAATGTTTCCACGCATTAATATCCGTAATTGCGCTGCGCGATTAGCGGGATAATTTTGAAGGAGATTGTTCTAATGCATTTATTGGCCAAGTTATTTCGCAAATTTACAAAAACACGTGATGACTGGAAGCTAAGATCGTCTCTCTCAAAAACTAGAAAAGGAGGATATTATCCAGCATTTTGATTGGTAGGTTCTATGTATTTCAAAAAAGAGGAAAATTCAGAAGCGATAATAAAAAATTGACCGAAATTCAACGCTATTGTAACACTACATCCGCCCTTCGAAAGCGTGGTAAAACTTTTTTTTTCGAGATTACGATGACTTAGGTAAGATATGAGTGACTTAATGTTGAGCTAATTGCAACGGGTGATATGGGAGAAATTTTTTTCTGTAGACGGAAAAGTGGGACGTATGTGTCCCACTGCCGCACAAAGGGTTAAAGTGCAAATTTGTTCATTTGCGTGCGTGCACGCGTCGCAGTTTTGGTCCTGGCGTAAGAACTAACCGCAAGATTTCTAGAAATGTAGTCAAGTCGAGCTCTCGGAAGGAACTGTTTATTTACCCCTATCGTATATACAGGGAGTCATAGTCACAAGTCATAGTCAGACACGTTAGACAGTCACAAGCGTCACTGAAGCACTTGTGCGTATCTTGCTCCTGGTGAAGCAACCTTGTGCACACAACCCATTTCGGCCTCAAGGAGGAGAACTTCGTGAGCTCGATCCCTGTGTCAGGGTGAGCCGCTGTAGAAGAAATGTTTCCCGAATGGACCTGGTCATCAGTCGTTTTGAAACGTACTCTTTTTGTCCTTTAGAACTAATTGCAATGAAATCTTTCTTGTTTGGACTTTGTTGGATGGAGTTGAGCTCATCGTCAGCATAGTATTTCATTGATGCCAGTGTGTTTTCTGGCTTCAGGTTCGATCTGGTGTAGAGGTTCGGATTCGACCACACCCGGGTGTCTGTATTTTCTGGATTTCCGAATGAGGTGCCGAGTTGCGGATGGAATCATTTCTTGAATCTCTTGATGAGAAAGGTTCACAGGGATAAATGTCAGGAGGCGGCACCATTCATAGTATGATTCGCAGCTATCGAATGTGTGCTTTAGGTTGCGCAGCCACTCGCGACACGTGTTGCAGGTTTCCGCTGAAGGACCAGGTTCCTCTGTAGTGCCGTACGCTATGTAAGGACAGCAGAAATTGTCCTGGAGATAGCGCCTTCGATCTCCGCTTTCTTACGCTTGGAGTAAGACACTCGGCATTGTGCTTTCACTTTCGCCGGAATTTTCAGGGTTGTCACGTCGGTTGTCTTAACGAGTACGTTTAGCTCTTCGACAGCAATTTGTTCGGGAACAAAATTTGCGTCAGACTGAGATGCATCTGGAGACTCTACGGTGATGTTTCAAGCGGTTGAAACAGCTCTGGCACAAAATGTCGGTTTGTCTGATGGATGAGGCTTTTTCTGGCATGCGCTTCCTTAGTAAGGCGACATTCAAATCTTTCACACATCGAAAGTTCTGCTTGTAGGCAATCTTCTTCGTATGCCTCTTTGGGTAGTCAGCGCAAAACGCTCGCTCTGAGCTCCACAACGTAGCCATCAATATCAGGGGAGTGTAATACGCGCACGCGTACTCACGTTCGTCCCCCATCAGAGGACTGCCGGGTTGTCGACGACGAACGGAAGTGAAAGCCGACGTTCTCTTATTACTTCGACCTTTCTTAAGCGAGTTGAGCTGTTTCTTGTTTATGTTCTTTCTTTTTTTTAGGGAGCGGGTGAGCGCAGTCGTGCTGCAGAAGCGCCGCTTGTGCCGACACGCACCGTCTGCGTTATCACATTACCGACGTGCCATGGAAAGCGATAAATACCCAGCGGTGTATCCTCTCCAGCCACCTCCTTTATGAGGCGTACGCAGGCTCACATGCGCGAAAAATTTTGAAAGCGATTCCTGCGAAGAGTGCGACTCATTATCGCGGCATGCTCAGTGGCTGGGACCCGTGTAGAAGTTTTTCGGATTTGCGTAAAAAAATGTAGTAATAATTTCCTCTTCAAAACCAACAGTTCCTGTTTTATTCCTGACAATCCGTCAATCCACAGAAGACATTCGCGACCTAAAAATAACGATAATGGCAACTATTGCTCCATGCTCGCTCAATGTTTTGGTTACTCACTATACGTCAATATGGCCACTTTTCGTGCGTCGTAGTTCCGACCTCACAAAAATAATGCAACATGTTTTTACAGATTAAGTTAGAACACGTGCTTGGCTTTAATTTTGGAGAGTTTAAAGAAAATCGAAGATGGTGTTTTTTTTTAAATGATCTTCAAAATATTGCATTTTGAGAGACATGTCCTCAGTTGAACATTTCTGGTTAACGTTTCAAGCCATTCTCACGTATTTCGTTCAGCACACTTGTTCACCAAACATATGGCAATGTTTTTGAAAACTTTGGGAAGTCTGGCGTTTATACTTGCGGAGAAAAAAAAATCTTTAATGTGAGCATTATTGAGCTTTGTGTCGATTTCGCGATTTTTTTTTCTTGACATAACATCATCAAAACTGCAAAGTAATAATTTTTTCTGAATAAAAACCATCCGTAGTATGCGGAGAAAATTTTTGCGACCTACAGCTGCAATAGTGTTTTTGTAGCGTCTCATCGAAATCCCATTTTCGCGAAATTCGAAAGAGGCGGTGGTGGCTCAGTGGAGACTTGTGAATTTTTTTTAAAGAAGGTGAAATTTTTGCTCGCGAAACCAAAAGTGGTTTTGTGGTCCTGGGGACTCGGAAAACTAAATATATTTTTTTCGGCGAAATTAAAGGGGGTCGGCGGACATGCACCGACGTTCTTATCTGAACACACCCTACTGTGATTATAAGTATGCTCTTATCACGTGCTCATTCTGAAATAAGGGGAAGGTCTATTTTAAATTTCGTGCCATCTTGTGCAGTTTTTGCTTCGTCATTTTTTCCATTCTTGACTAATGCTGTCTTGTTTTCGGTGTATCTAGTCATTTTTTGTAATTTATTAAGTTTCGCCCGCACTGTGGGTTTCTTTGTCATTATATTTGAGTTTTGAAGTTCTCAAATAAACATTTTTATTTGCTTTGCAAGCTGTAGTGATTTATTGTTACACTTCTTGGCACGCGCATGCCTGCTCCAAAAGGGCATTTTCCTGCTACGAAACATCGTTTTGCCTGCTCCAAAGGCTGCTCCAAAGTGCCTTGGGCCGATCACATCTCTGATATTCCCATTCTGTGTGCTGTTTCTTGTACAGCTTGGGACACTTAACTGTTCCTGCAGTGGCCACATTTGGCAAGATTACAGTACGGTGTCTGTAACACAAAGTATAAACTAAAAGGTGCATTAGATTTTATCGTCGTCAACCTATTCTATGTCTACTGCAGTATGAAGACGTCTCCCAATGACGTCCAATTTTCTGTATTCTGCATGAGTTGATTTCATTTTATACCTGCAAAATTCTTAATTTCATCACCCCACCTAACTTGCCATCCTCGGCTCCTCATTTCGCCGCGCAGCGTGCAAGAACGGAATATGATATGCATAACATTAAAGGGGTCCTGCACACTTTTTCAACATGGTCGGAAAACGCTGCCGATCGATGGTCGAGGCTGCCGAGAACACGCGAGCCAAACAGTGCAGCACGCGGCATGGAATTTACAATTATCAGTCAGCTAGAAATCGTTCCCTCTTCTCTCTGCAAATGATGTCATGTACTCAAATGAACGCGACATACATCCAAAATCATGGCCATTGGCTGGTTTGAGCATCGTGAGCTGCATGGCTACCGAGGCCGCCGCAAGAGGGCGCCACGTGCCTGCGCTCGCGATCGCACTAAAGGTAAGCCGTGCGTTCGAAAAAAATTATATGTTGATGTAGATCCTGGGCTTCTGGCTCACACCCACACTGGGGGATTGGCCAAGAATCGGGTAGTTTAAGAAAAAAGATTTAAAAAAGAAAAACTAGAAAAGAGTAATTTCTCGATTCGGCTAAAAAGATTTTTTAAATTATTTTTTGGTTAAAATACAAGAAGTTCGGTCGAATGCACTCTTATCGAAAAATAAATGAATAATATAGATAACAATTTCTGGAGGACAGCAAATTTGCAGTTGTTAAATGTAATCCAATGATGCGCAACGGCGTTTCTAGCAATACCTTTCTTAATGTGGAGTACTTTCGACAATAGATAGATCAGAAAGTGTTATATTGTTTCGTCTTCTCTACAATAAGAACAAAGCGGGGAGGGTGCCAAGCCGGCTCTGTATAAATAAAAATTTAATGATGGGATACGGCAGCGTAACCTAGTAATTATGACTTCAAGACCTCTCTTGTAACATGCGTTACTTTTCCAGGGTGTCGATAGATGATTGAAGTCCGGGGAATTTCTTAGAGAAGGTATATGGAATTCTCGCATCATAATTTGCCTCCGAAATCTAGCCGCTACTATAGACCTTATGCAAAATTGCTGCCATCTGTCGGACGTTTCAGGAAGCTACCGATTCGGCGCCATGTTGGAGGCTTGTGCCCAAATCGTACCGCTGTCGCCGCTATAACCTCTTGCCTGTGTCTGCTTTGATAGTAATATATCGGGGCATAAAAATGTCAGACGAATGTGTAAGGACTCGTACACGTTACCTGCATGTCTGTCACAGAGTAAAGTTGGGAGCTTTGACAGTTATTACGTGTAATGAACAGCCTAACAATGAGAACGAAGTTACAAGTCCGCCACCATCGTTGAGAATGAATCTGCGCTAGGTAATAAATTTTGTATGGTTAGAAGACGGTTGGATGAAGGCTTTAGCTCACGACACGGCTAAGCACAGCGATGGCGGTAAGTAGGTGTTGTTGACCCAGTTCAAAGCGTATTTCATGAGAGACAGCCTACGTCGACCTGATGTTGGTTGGTTGGTTGGTTGGTTCCTTTGTGTGTTGCGCAACCCACCTCGGGGGAGAGGCCATGAATCGGACGGTGTCTTGCTTATTGTGCATCTAATTTTACATAAAACGTTGTCTTCTTTTTTCTATTTCTGAAATAAAAAGTGTTTCGCTGCTGTATAGTCACCGACGTATGTTATGTATAAAATTACCTACGAAAAAAAAGTAAAGATATTCCGCATCTCAGGCACGTGAAAAGTGAACATGAAAAGCGTCCCACCAAAGGCTACCTTGTTAAACCTCACAATCAAAAACAAACAACACCAGTACTGCACTACAGCACAGTTGGTCCGTTCACTGAGAATCGACAATGCGCACGAGCTACATGTCTAACACGTATTGTTATCGCAATGTAATAAGCGATTAATGTCTATAGCAGCGCAGGAACGCGCTAGTAGCCGCGGTGCAGCTTTGAAGCTCGTACACGAAGCCGGTTTGTCTGTGTGAGGCAAGCACACGGGGCGAGAGCACTCTCGTTACGGCATGACACGCAAGAGTGTTCCCTGATGAGTGCCGTTGCTGTCACATACCGCATCTATTAAGAACGGAGAGCGTAAACACGGCGTTGGTCGTAAGCAGTAGCCGGAGCAACGGAACGATCTGCCGCTTCTCGTTGACCGCGAGGAAATCTAATAACATGGAGTAAACCTTTTTTCAGAATTCCAGTTTTCTCAAACTGAGCAACACGGTACACAAAAATATGTCGGCATTTCCGTTCGTATCAGCCGCCACACGTTGATGCGTACGCTCCGTGGAGCGCGCTTGCCTTCAACATGGCGGAAATGCGCGCAGCGGCCGCTAGATGGCAGGAGGTTTTGCATAAGGTCTATAAAAGCTGATGTAGGCCCAGGTGAAAATGTGTAACTGGGAATCCAACTGATTTCAACTGGTATTAACTGGGATCAACTGGTCCCAGTTGGGAACTGGTCCCAGTTGATCCCAGATGCAACTGGTCCCAGTTGGGAACTAACTGGTCCCAGTTGATTCCAGTTGCACTGGTCCCAGTTAGCAGCTGGTCCCAGTTGCAACTGGTTCCAGTTAGCAGCTGGTCCCAGTTACAACTCAACTGGCCACCAACGGGAACCATGACCAGTTGAACTGGAAGCAGCTGGTCCCAGTTGAAACCCTAACGAGTTAAACTGGAAGCCAGCTGTCGCAGTTGCGCCCTAACTGGAAATGCTACCAGTTGTTCTGGTTGTACGATTCTTCACAGTGAAAGAAAAAAAAATGAACTTGAACGTATACGACGTATCTCATTGCTGTACTTGAGCGAATAGGTTTTATCCAAGCGTTTTGTGTGTGTGTGTGTGTGTGTGTGTGTGTGTGTGTGTGTGTGTGTGTGTGTACACACTCAAGGGTACCGGATTACTGGCCTAGTAATATTGTAAGGGGCCGGTATTAAAACAGAGGACAATGAGAAATTAAGAAAACGGCATCTCCTGGTTTGCAAATGAATGATCTTCTCTTGTTAAGACGTCATCCTCGTTGCGTTGTTTTAACCCCACATTATAATAATATCAACAGTCTTACCTGACCTGATATGCATTTTAAAAAAAAATCATAATATCGTGGATTATTCCCTTGCGCAAGTGTGCGAGACAAATGCACTCAAACGTACGCTTGATAGCATCAGTATATTCAACTAATATTAAAGAGCCGCTGTCAATCTTTTTACGTCCGTCGCGGCCCGATTGACGTCGGGGTGTCATTGTCTAGCTAGGAGCATGCCTGCTTGATAGTCTTAAGTGCAGTGCAGCGATTACTTCCGTGCGACAACGAATATGGAGTAGAGCCGAGAGCTACAACAGCTGAGACGGCCCACACTGTCGACATTGCCGACATGCTGCCGACAGAAACACACCCTCTCTACCACGACAGGCGTCACATTAGTTCCGTATCTCACACGCTCAAACATTGAATGAAGCAGTAAAGTAATCAGACACAACGATGATACATAAAATAAACAGAAATTAATTATTTCGTGCCAATTCCGCAATATTTAATGCAAGAAAGAAGCTGAATAACAAATACAGAAAATTTAGAAACACAGTGATGGTAGTTTCGTACAGCACATGTGGCGAGGGCTAGCAGGCTAGCTACCATGGAGGTAGGGTGGCTAATGGAGGCTAGCTACCGAGTGGTGGACGCGCTGCGCCGATTGTGCTGTTTTTGAAAACGAACGTGGAGTCATGGCGTGCGTAAATTAGATTTTGTCGAATTAGTGTTCGACAGTTTCATCTCTGGGAGACTTTATGACTTCAGGCGAACGCCGGACAGGTGTTTTCGCCTGGGACAAGACGGATATATGGATACAATGTGTGCGGAATCCTGCGCTGCCTGCCTTGTCCGCGATGCAGCCGTTTGAAGGTAATTATATCACTTATATGCTTCGAGTGGTAGTTGTTTAGTATTCTAGAGAAGATGTACATATAATGCAACGCAGAGTGTTTTGAGTGTTGACGATGGAACGTCGCATTGTAAATAAATGCTTTCGGCGCTTCTCTGTAATATGTTTGTCTATGGGTTTGTGCGGAGTGCTTGCAAATTTGCTGCCTTTGGTTTTGGAGTATCGCAGAAAACGAGTGCCGTGTAATACTTGTATATTGAACGGCATGCTAAATAACCTTGAATTAGTATACTCGCGCAAAAGTGTAGCTCTGTCCGCGGCAAGGAAAGCGCGAGAGGGCTCGTGTTCACCCTGCAAATGAATATTCCCGAACCTGCAGCATGTGTAGGTACACGAATTCGAGTAGAAATAAAGATGCTTTCGCCTTACTGTCCATGGTCTTTTGTTTTGTTTTGTTTTTGCCGCTGAGGTAGGCGACTTTAACAAAATCGGATTAGATCGGGCATGATCTCTGCAGATAGTGTTCGTAGTGCGAATTTTTAGAAGGCTGGTCTGCGGTGTATATTTATTAAATCGATTTGGCTCTTCTGAGACATGCGCATGTAACATGTTACCTCTTATTTTACAGCAACGCTCTCCTATTGGTCACGGGTGAATGGCACAGATCGATGCATCAGCTGCTGCACGACGCTTGACTGAGAAAATACAGGACTACATAAAAGACGAGGGGAGGAAAGCTTTGCACTGAATGTGCAACCACAGTGCTGATTCAAGTCAGCTATACAGCAGCATTTTGTATTAATAAATCATGATAATCTTTTACACTTAACATGGCATCCTGTGAAGTGTTTGATGTGCTTAGAATGATCATTATTTGCACGTTCAGAATTATTTGAGCTAGCTAGCCCAGATGGCATCTGGAACCAGTAGGCAACTGGAACCAGAAGGCAACTGGAACCAGTAGGCAACTGGGACCATTTGGCAACTGGAACCAGTTAGGTACTGGAAATGTGTTTATTTAGTTGCTTCACAAGTGCTGGGTAACGGGGGGTACATCTGCTCTGAATGTTCTCTCTGACTGCTCCAAACTTGTTCGAAAAGGCCTTTCTGGCTGCTACAAGCCTGCTCCAAAATGTCTTTCTGGATGCTCCAAGCCTGTTACCAAAGGCACTTTTGCCTGCTCCCGGGACTGCTCCCAAACCAGGCCCGTAGCCAGAAATTTTTTTCGGGAGGGGGGGGGGGGGGGAGCCCACCTGTTGAAAACCTTAAAATCCCCCTATTTTCATTATTTTTTCTTCTCGGTAAAACACACCCCCTCAATCCTGAATTTCGAAAGGGGGGGGGGGGGGCTAGCCCCCCTCCCCCCTGGCTACGGGCCTGTCAAACCCATGTACCCTGTGCCACCCCTGTGCAGAAATATCTTGGAAGGAAGCAGGAGGTGTTCACTACATTGACTGGGAAGAAAAAGAAGATGGCTTTCGCCTTTTAGTCGTCTTAAGTGAATGCATAACTGACCCCGTGAGTTTTTTTTTTTTCTTTAAGCAATAAAGGGAAATAAAAAAAGGCAATCGTGATTTCTTTCCCTTCGATTTGCAGAGTGGTACACAACGGTATGACATACGGAGGCATGCGAATGACGTGGTTGTAGCCTGAAATAGAAAATAAAACGCGAATACTATCAAACTCGAATGCAAGTATGGGACCGGCAGCGCGGCCTGGCAGACCGGCTGCGGAATACGGGCAGTGGGCATGGAAAGAAACGCGAACATGCGGCATCTACATTCTTTGCTGTTTCGCATATTCGTATTTTCAAGCAGTTGTAGTCTGAATTATTGGTAAAAAGACAGTCATCCATGATACAATCGAAGACCATATATATAATGTAGCGTCACGTGACTAAAATCTCGTAACATCACCTAAGTAGTCACGTGACATGTTCGCGACAAAACCACGTGACGTGAACATAGTATGGGGAAACGACCGAAACCGGAGAAGATAGCCAAGTCTAGCCACACTTAGTACTACTAGCAAAAACTTAGCATCTCTAGCAAAACCTTGGCATTGCTAGCAAAACTTAGCTAGGTCGGACACTATATAGCCCCGCCGTTGGTTCCAGCCTCGTTCCACCAGCGAAGCTGCGCACTTTTTTATTATTTAGTATTCATATCTATCTCGAAGTTTCACTCACGGACAACGCCGATTCTTCGCTTACAACCAACGCCGCCGCCGACATAGACGCCAACAGCGGATTTTCTGCGAAACGAGCTCTTTAACGCCATCGAGTTGAAATGCAAGTTTATGCGTGTCGCCCGAAACTTTAACAGTTCGCTTATTCACCACTTGAACAACCTTCCATTAGAATCCACCAATACTGTTATAAATATTTAAGTGTTCATATGTAATCTAAATTGGACGGTACCCACTCGATACTTTATTAACCATGCTAACTGTATGCTAGGACAAGTTACATTGTAACTTTTTCGCTGAATCTTTTTTTAGTTAAGCTAATACTTTACAAAACGTTAATACGACCAAGCTTTCATTACGCTGCTTTAGTGTGAAATCCTGTGCACGTAAAACCCATCACTGCCCTGGGACTTGTTCAGAATGATTCGGATCGTTTTATTCTTACTGCAATCGCACCGCTATCATAACAGCCACGAAAGCTAGCCTTTCCCTTCTGTCTCTAACAACGCATCGTAATTTCTGCGCTTGAACTTATTTCATCAAATGTACTACCATGGCGTTCTTCACAGCACATTAATTGTTTTTTTATCACCACAATCGATCACATTGATAATCGCTAAAAGGTAGGTATTCTATTTTTTAAAACCAAGACATCTTAATAATAATATCTGGGGTTTAACGTCCCAAAACCACGATATGATTATGAGAGACGCCGTAGTAGAGGGCTCCGGAAATTTCGACCTTCTGGTGTTCTTTAACGTGCACTGACATCGCACAGTACACGGGCCTCTAGCATTTCGCCTCCATCGAAATGCGACCGCCGCGGCCGGGATCGAACCCGCGACCAAGACATCTTCCGAATATTTTATACCGCGTGCAGGAATTGAGTAGAACCACCTTCCTTCTCTGCAGCCCGTTGAAACAGCACCAGTTGGTGATAGTCAACGTTATCGCGAGGCGCTAACCACCACTGTATGCGTTTTTGTTTTGTTTTTTTTTACTCCTTATTATTGGTTACTTTTTTTGTTTCTGTTTTCAACCACTTCCATCAGTAATGCCCTAGTCCTTGAGGATGAATGAATGAATGAATGAATGAATGAATGAATGAATGAATGAATGAATCGCATATATTCGACTTGGGTACCCGTTGATGTAGTCGGGGGGTCTGTCCATGGGACCGGAGCCAGCCAAGTCGCAGGGAGAAGCCGAGGAGAGTAGCCGGAGCTGACAACAGGAACGTTTTATTTACAGTATTTACATGGTAGAGTGTTTTTACATGATGCAGGAAGATGATGATGGAGCGTCTCGGCGCTCGCGTTTTAAGGCCTTAGCCTTCCCAAGATTCCCCTGCACGGGAAAACAATAAAGTCCAGGATAGTCCAATCGAGACGATGTCTTCAACTCCGCCCCAAAATGGGAAGATCAAACACCGCCTCCTTCCCAACCCTGGAAAGAGGGAAGAGGCACGCCCAGTTCGCCCGTCGGCGAGGGAGAGGAGTGCACAGGACGCAATACGGCCTCGCACTGCACTGCACAATGACCTGGCCGAGGTGACGCACATTCCTGTAAACCAGCCGTGTAGTCGGGTGCAGCGATGACTCCTCGACAGCGGCTGCGACGCAAGTGCCTCCCAGGCGGCTGCCACGAAGGAACCCTCGGAGTGTGGGAAACGTGTCTCCCCAGATCTCGGCTGATTGTTCGGTGCGTCGCGTAGCACGATGAACAAAGCAAGCAGCCTCGCCTGCAAACAGCCCCTCCTAGGCCATACCGTCAAAGTCGGTCAGGTGAGTCGAAAGGGGGTTTGACGAGGTGCGCCGACGGCCCTGGAGGATTCAGAGCAGGATTGCCATGTTGTCGCCGCTACTGGTGCTCTTCGGGGAACGCTGACCCGGGAATAAAGCAGGGCAGACTGGCGAAATAATCCTGCTCGTCCGAGTGGCGCCAAACCAAAAAGTCCGATCATAACACCGTAGCTTGAAGACACAGAAAGAAAATGTTATGCTATATCTGTTTTTGCTGAATCAAAACGATAGCATTTATTATTCAATAACAAAACTCTAATCAAAATACCGCTTCTGTTCTATTTGGCTACAAACTGCCTAATGGCTTATTTTAACTTGAATTCTGGCTCTTTTTCAAATCTGCCCTAGGGCAACCCTGGTCATAGATGCCTTGTCAATACCGGGGAGGGTCTGGGTCTTACTAACTTCAAACACTGATATCTCCCCACTAAAAAAAACCGCTGGGTGCCCGGTAGCACTGCGAATCGAACCAATTCACCTCCGCATTCTAAGCGGACGCTTAAACCACTTGAGCGCCATTGCGGTCGCAAGGAGGCAGAAAGCGCATCTCACGAGTGTCTTGGGAGAGTGCATGCACTGCGCGAGGGCATTAGGAACCAGAGAGACAGCGCGAGCTTCACTTACAACGAGACAGAACGCAAGCAGGACAAAAGCAAACCGGAGCAAATATTCACGAGATGCATGCGTTTGTTTCAAGGAAAATGCTGAAGTTACTCAACACATTTTAATGGAATGTCATGATATTCACCCCACAAGAACCACGGAAAACTCATACGTCTTTCAGAGGCTCTGGGTTTGAAGATGGAAAAGCTTGGCTGATTCGGCCCTAAATGTTCCACACGCGACAATGAAACAATTTTCTGATATCTTAAGGGGCATAACGAGTAGGCTCTTCGATCTATATATAATTCTAATACTTATCGTTGTCTCCCGCGGAGCTGACGAAAGCGCACATGACAGGGAAGGAGGAAATTGTTAGCCGCGGGCAAGTCTGCGTTACGACGTCGCGCGTCCAGAAACTGTCGTGTCTCATGCATACGTCGCTGGCATCATCATGTATATCCCACGCCTCAAAGCACTTGAATTAACCTACCGCTATTCGTTACCTGACTGATGACGTTATCGATGCGTCTTGACTGCGTTAGATTGTCGGGTCGACTTCTGTTTGCAAATAATAAAACTACAAATGTGCTCATCATATCTTGCAAGACAAAATGCAATCTCCACATAGTAGCATTGGAGCCGTATTCGTGATCTTCACTAATAAGACGCCTCAGGCACCGCTTGTAAGCTGGTCGCGTAACCACTACAAATGATACCCATACGCAGCTGATCAGCTCGAGAATATCATTAGGGGAGACATGCATTTGTGACTTTTTTTCTAATAAAGGTTAGGGACGTCTAACTCGTGTTATACGTCACCATACGTCGGTACATTGAAAACACTGTTTCTGTATAGACAGATATGTGAATCGGAGATTTATGGCAGTTGCCAATGCGTTATTCATGGCGATTCATTCTCAGAGCCGTGGTGACGACCTGATACGAAAACGCAGCACCCATAATGGAAGGTGGTATTGAAGGAAGCTTGATTTAAAAAAGAAAAAAAAAAATGTGACATAGCTTGTGATCATGAACACACGTTGTAGACAAGATGGCTACTGGCTCCAAACATAGAATGAACAAATAAAACATTTATTGTCGAAAAAGCAGTCTGCAAACTCGTTCTTGCCGCCTCGAGAGTAGGAAAAAAAATACTGTGCTCGACCGTGTGCTGCAACCTCAGCCGGGATAAGGCAGCGATTCCTTTCCATTGCTTGGCTTTCACGCTTCATCAGTGGTTCGAATGTAGATCAGCCTACGCCATCACTAGTACCGGTAGGTCGTGAGTGGCATATAGAAAGGAATAAAGTCGAGCGAAATGAGTTGCTACGTTATACAGTAAAATACCATTTGAACGAACGTCAGTTAAACGAGCTATTCAGTTGTACGAACTTTTTAAATCCCCCGCGGAAGCACCATTGAATCTAGTGCTAACTCACTCCGGTTTAACGAAATTCAGTGCATAGCCCATTTCAGTACAACGAACATATTTCGTGACACCATCCAATGCCTCGCAAGTCATGTTACTCACTTCAACAAGTACAACCACGCTTTTCGTAGCATAGCTATAATACCATGGCTTTCGCAGTAAGCTTCGCCAGCGGTGCGCCACCGGAGCCAATCGCGGAGGCCACGATGATACGTTCAGAATGGCTCTTGATTACCACGTGACGAAATGTAGGCCCCAATTGACTTTGAACTCGATTGGCTGCCTACATATTTTCGAAGCCAGCCGGAGCCATAGCCGCGTCGACAGCTGCACTATGTTGGCTAGAATCCATAGCTGCACCCTTAACCATGGAGGGAAAAAAAAGCTAGGAGGGAGCGTCACGTGAAAATTTTTGAAGACCGGTCACAAAAAAAATGAAAGAGGAGCATGCTGGCAAGTGAGCGCCGCGTGTGGAGAACGAGGGGGGGAGTGGCGTCCGAGGAGGTTGGCTTGTGGACGCTAGGCGCGCGCGCTCGTCAATTTTTGTTTTTGTTCACGAGCACACCAAAAAAGGAATTGAAACAGGAGCATCATGGGAAATGAGCACGAACGTGAGGAGCAAGCGGCTTCAGAAGTGGTTGGCTTGTGGACGCTAGGCGTGTTCCTTCCTATTAAGGCGAAAGCCTTTTATGTCTCATGCTCACGTCCGTCCGTCGGTCCGTCCGTCCGTCCGTCCGCCCGTGTCCGTCCGTCCGTCCATCCGTCCAACCGTCCGTGTCCGTCCGTCCTTCCCTCCGTCCGAGCCCTGGCACGGTGCCAGGTGGCCGCCGGGGTGCGCAAACGGACGCCGGTCGCGTCGGACTCTACAGCGCTCGCGCTTTGCTTGCGTAGCGTCGCTGTGCCCAGCGTTTCCAATCATGCAAGGAAGGAGACGCGCGCATCGCGTTCCATTCTGACCGACCCTGTCTCAATGGACTCAGGCGTTCCCGGAACTCACTGTGGAATTTACAAAGTGTCCGTCAATTTAAGCGCTGGAACGCGGATGGCGTTCGCACGGTGCGCAAAGCGCGAGAAAATACGAACGAATGCGAACGGAGGCAGATTAGTCTCGCGTCTCGCTGTTTTTTTTTTTCCTCCATGCCCTTAACCCTACAACCGCGTGCTCGATATCATGAGTGCCAAACGGAAGCGCATGTCGCTTGGCGAAAATTGGGGGACCCTTAAGCTTCGCCTTTAAGAGTTGAACGCGATAGCGATATCCTGTCCCGAGTGCGTACTTCAAACACTTATAGTGCATGCTTGCTATGCACCCACTAAGGGGTGTTAAGGGAATACGCGCAGTAAGGTGTGTGCCTTTTTGTAATGGGTGGCCGGCTTTAAACTAGGAAATCGTTATGATAGTCACATGTTATGATAGTCACATGTTCTGACGCCCGATGGCAATGTACGCTTGTACCACGCAATATTACTGGGATATTACATGTTATATTGCGACGCCTATATAAAAGAAGCTTGCGTTTGCGAAGCACGAAAGTTGTTTTCACTGTATTTCCAAGCAGAGGAAGTTATTTTCACTATATCTCCAAGCAGAGCCGTGGATGTGTGGTAGAACACCTGCTTGCCACGCAGACGGCCCGGTTTCGATCCTCACTCGGACGCGGAAATTTTTATTATTTATTTTATTTGCATCTTTCTCGATTTTTCGGTCACGGACAAGATGATGATTTTTCGCTCACAACCAACGACGCCGACGCCGGAATTTCTGCGAAACGAGCTCTTTAACGCTATCGCGAACTGAAACTTTAACTTTAACAAACGACCCCGCCGCGGTGGTTATAGTGGTTATGGTGCTCGACTGCTGACCCGCAGGTCGCGGGATCGAATCCCGACCGCAGTGGCCGCATTTTCGATGGAGGCGAAAATGCTTGAGGCCCGTGTACTTATCTTTAGATGCACGTTAAAGAACCCCAGGTGGTCGAAATTTCGGGAGCCCTCCACTACGGCGTCTCTCATAATCATATGGTGGTTTTGGGACGTTAAACCCCAACAATTATTATTAACTTTAACAAACTTTTTCCTGGGGTTCCTTCAAGTTCATTCAAGTGAAGTTTTACTGTACTTTCTAGGGGTGTGCGAACATTCGAAAATTTCGAATAACGAATCGAATAGCGCATATTCGAAATACCGAATATTTTTCGAATAGTTTTCGAATAACCAGCAACTATAAAAAATGCTCGAAGGAATGAGACGTCGAGACAGCGAGCGGTAATTTTTCTTGTTTCGATCATGGAATTACTCAGATGCATGCAGCCAGTGTACTTACGGCACTATCGATGCCATATTGGTCACAGGACGAAGGCGTTTAGCTTAACACTCCAGTGTCACCGAAGCAACAATGTCAGCAATCAACTATGAAGTTCATGATAATGTTAACTCATGAAAATAGCTTAATATTTAAGTATCAGATTGTTTAAATACTGTTGCAAAGTACCACCTTAAATACTGTAGGCACTGCTACATTTCAGCATGCAGTTACAAAATAGTTCGAAGGCTCTAGTTGCTGCTCAGTTGAGATACTTGTAGTATTTTTTGTCGGTTAAAAGTAATCGTAATTTTCCTTTGTTAAAGCTTGTGAATATTTGCTTCAAATAAAATGTTGTGGAATTTTCGGGCTGTTTTGAAAATTGCCACAATACCAGTCTAGGCCTGCTTTGAAGATTGTTGCCTTACTATTCGAAAACTATTCGAATAGTATTCGGTTATTATTCGTATTCGATTCGGTGTCGTCACTATTCGATTCGTATTCGATTCGGTTCTCAAAGTCACTATTCGCGCACCCCTAGTACTTTCCCACGTTCTCATAAAAAGGGTGATGGTAGTTACTAACTTTAAGGTAGTAACTGTTTCTTACAGTGTTGGATATCTTGTTAGTAAATGGGTGTATGGATACTGTAATGGTAGCGTTATATAACGTTACAAACTAAAAAAAGCGATAGCCATTATACTAATGAAACAAAAAAGTGGTAGCTTTTACTAACGGGCTCATTTTCCCATTGCTAAGCTTTGTGATTGCTGCTCGCACGAGTTGCACTCTTAACAAAAAAAAAAAAAAAAAGAGCAGTTGTAATACATTAATTTTAACGCAGTAAATATTTGTCACGATAGTGATTACCACTCTAAGAAAAAAAAAGAGTCAAAAGAGGATTACGAAGCCATGATTCTCTTCGGGTATTCACTTGACCCCTTTTGGATGGTAGATGCAGAGAAAGAAAGTTGGCAATTCGAGAGGAGTTACAGAACTCTCGTGAAGCGCGTTTCGATTGGCTTCCGTTATGAAGGCGCCGCCGTATACGCCATACATGTCGCGCGTTTGCCGTTCGGCGCCGTTGGGGCTAGCACACACTCTCGCATTGGCGCCAGGGAGCCTGCGCGCCAGGCCAGCCGCGCGGCGCCTCCGCCGCCTCCGCTGCCTCCGCCTTTCCGCCTGCTCTCTCTTTCCTCCGCCTTAGGGAATGCGTTGCGCTGGTCGCGCGTCTTGTAGTTTTGAGTTCGAGCGAACATGCGTATTTGCAGTGGCGGTCACGCCAGGCTCCGTGACGATGTGACGCTTGGAGTGAGGAATATTCTTGGAGTTGCGGACACGGACTACGTGCGCCTCTTAACGGTGAGTGTACTGCTTTCGTAGGTACTAATTACACAGCTTAAGCTGGGCGTCTGCAGCAGCTCTGCGGAAGTAGGCTGCCAGCCATATCCAACAGTAGCCTGCGTCCGCGATGCTGTTGCAGGATGTTCAATTAACACAGTCAACGAGTTGAGACCGCTATGCGCGTTGTTGTGTAAGTGATTGCATGGCTCATAAAATGAGTGATGCAATCACTTATCAAGGGCGATTACTTTCTAATCGCACATTGTGTCTGAACTGCTGAAAGTGCTTGATGTGGTTTTGAGATGCGCTTTAGTCAACGTCATAATAACATTTCCATCGATACTCGAGTGTGCAGCGTGCTTCCACGCGTGGAAACGTGAAAAAAAAAAAGTCTGTGTACAAAGACTCACTGCATATAATGACGTTCGGCTTTACAACAGAATCGAGTGAATATACGTGACAGTGGGAGCTATGTGAGGTAATTCTAACATATGCCATGTCTCATGTCGACGGAGACGGCGTCCGCGCGCGTTGCTGTCGTTCGGGCGCTCGTACAACTTAAGAATGGGTTACATTTGTAGAACACGCTGTCAGTACACGCTGTAGAACACGCTGCCGGAGGATGCGCTTGGTTGTGGCAATATGCCGGCGCAAAGCCGGGCTTATTCTGGAAGCACTTTTTGAAGCGATTTATCAGAAAAGGAGGGCTTTCATTCATGCATAACCAGTGCCTATCGCGAAACGCGGTTCCCGCCTTCTATTACGTGAAAATTTGTTTTCGTTACGAAATTATTTAAAACGAAACACTCGTGTCAGATGTGTGTACAGTAACGGTGTGTTGAACAAAGGGTGGTTTAAATAAAACTAATCAGTCTGTGTGTTTGTGTGTTGGTTCTTCCCAGAATACCGGATCGCTTCTCCAGCCATCTTCACTCCTTTTGACAGCCACACTCGGAGCAACGAAGGTGTCGCTATGGTCTGGCGCTTCACCACTAGTGATAGGAAAATCAACAGCGGCGTTAGTAATGTCAACGAGGCACTCGGCCCTACATTTCCTTTGGTTGGACAAGACGACGTAGGAAAAGAGGTGAGTGGCACCCACGCAAAGGAGCCTAAAACAATTGCCTTTGCTGTTTAAAAAAAAGCTCACATCATCTTGTGCTGCAAGTTTGTCACCAAGTGACATCTTAGAAAAGCTACTATATGAAAGTTGTTTTACACGATAACGACAAAAAACACGGTTCCTTACCAGGCCTCTTTGCATTTCTTGTTTTCTTGTGAGCCTTCATTATGTCTGTGTAAATCACTTATTGTGTAGGTATTGCAAACTCTTACTATGATTCCGTTTTCTCATTATGATATCACGTTCTTCTTTTCAGGTACCATTTTTCATGGCTGCTCACGCTGAAGAGGAGCGACTACATAGCAAGTCACAAGTCTGATTCCTCCAGCCTGCACGACTTTTTGATTCTTAATCATAAGGAATAAATATGGAAACATGATACCTATATCTGCTGTTTATTTTGCACGACATGACACTATGCACATCACAGTCACACATTTTGGTTGGTTATACTCATACAAGCATGTAAATGAGGAATACCTCAACTGCTTCAACTTGACTGGAAATGGTGTGTTTTGAGGAGTTTTATTAAAATAATGCTAAAATTGAACTATCCTTTTTTTGCAGTCGCTGGGCACAATGGCAAGTATTAATGGAGTTGCTTAAAATAAATACTTCACTATTTCCAGCAGTAGTCGCGCAAAATTAGAGCATGGGTCAATTTAGTAGCTTAAAATAGCCGTAGAGTCGCTTGACGCTTCGGTGGGTGTCAATTGACCCGCATAGGAGCGTCACCGGCAAGAGTCGTCTGACTCCCTCAGAAGTGGTAGTGTGATCCTTCGCATAAGAGTCCTCCCACTCTTCTTAAGAGGGTCCGGGGACTCTCCTGAGCGCGCCGACCCTGACCCACCAAGAGAGTCACCGTGTCTCTTCCAAAGAGAGTCGTATACGTGGCAAGTCAGAACTCTCCGAAAAGAGTCAGGCATACTCTTTTTTTTTCTTAGAGTAGGTAAATTCATTAATGGTAGCAGGGGCATAGCCAGAAATTTTTTTCGAAAGGGGGGGGCGGGGGGGGGGGGGGGTGGTGGAGGTTCAACCATGCTTTATGTATGTTCGTGCGTGCATTTGTATTTGTGCTTGTATGTATACACATGGAAAATTGAAAAGTTTAGGGGTGGTTTGAACCCACCAATCCCCCCCCCTCCCCCCCCCGAGGCTACGCTAATCAGCGGAATCAGTTACGGATTGGACGCACAAAAAGTAGTAATCGTTACTAATAACGTTTACTAACGCGCTCGCTTACTAACTAAACACACTGCATTGTAATTCCCAGCTGTATGGAAGAGACATATTTAGTTGAGCATGATTTCAATAGTCGATGCTATTATATTGCAAAATCGCAATAAATGTAAATCTCGCTTATTTTGCCCAACAGGTTTACCATTTTATATACACAGAGGTCAAGTTCGCCAATAGCAAGATTATAGCTTCAGGTTATAATGCAGACAAAATCACTAACGAATGATCAATGAAAACAGCACACATACACAACAGCAAATCACTACTCTACACCTTCATAATAAGCGATTTCAGTAATATTTATAGCCGTACCATGAGAGCGCACAACTGGTATCACTAAACGATTATGTACAAGGATAAATTAGAATAAGTTATGAGCCCATATTTTTATAGTCTGCTCCGATCCTGTGAGCGCGGCGACGTACAACACATGCCTGTTATTAAAAAATAATGAGACAACAACAGGAGGCTGCGTCTGCTTTGAATAAAACTGCCAAAGCTATAGGCATAGTGTTCAACAGCTAAGACGACGTAGTAAACAGGCAGTAAAAAGCTAGTAAAGGTCCATTGGAGGTATATAGTAACTAGCTGTATAGTTACTAACTTTACACTACCTTGGTTTGAGATAGTGCGTTCTAATTACTAGAGATATAGGGAGGCTATTTGGTTTATAAGCGCCGTTTCCATGTCGCAGTGAATGCTCTATGTAAAAGAGCAACAGGGCAAACAAATAAAAACCGTATTTTTGTTTCGTCGCAATAAATTGTCATGGCTCGTAATAGTGAAGCTTGCCAGGCACGATGTCCCCCCGCGGTGGTGTAGCGGTTACGGTGCTCGGCTGCTGACTCGAAGGTCAGGAGTTCGATCCCGGCCGCGGCGGTCGCATTTGGATGGAGGCAAAATGCTTCGAGTCCCGTGTTGCTATGTCAGTGCACGTTAAAGAACACCATGATGGTCGAAATTTCCGGTGCCCTCCACGACGGCGTCCCCCATAATCATATCGTGGTTTTGGGACGTTAAACGCCAGATATTATTATTGCCAGGTATGGTATCGTGGAATTGTCTGCTGTAGTTACGCTTACAAAGTCATGAACTAATGATTGATGACAAAGTAGTAAACCACATTGGGCTTTATACAGGGGCGTAGCCAGAAATTTTTTTCGGGGGGGGGGGGGGGGGGGGCACCTCCTTGATTTCGGGGAGGGCACCTCCTTGAAATGGTCATTTTTCGCTCTGTATGCCATGGCGAAAAAAATTTTCGGGGAGGGGGGGGGGGGAGGGGGGGGCACGTGCCCGGTGTGCCACCCCCTGGCTACGCCACTGGCTTTATAAACGATTTCAGAATTTTTTTTATAGCTGTGCCTTTGGGGGGGCACAGTGAATACTGCTGAAACTGTATTTATTATGATAAATAATGAAAGATATGGATGTAACTTTATATAACGCACTCTCCGCGCGTATGTGACGAAGGCCGATCCTGCCGATAACGTGGCCTATCCAGACCAGAAAGACGACGGAGATGCAAGTACAGCTGTCTCAATTATGGCGGACACCTCGACCCGCATTGAGGCAGACGAAAAGTTGGAAAAAAGGAGAGGGAAAAAACATGGTTGATCCCTCTTATAGGAATCGGTATAACACGAAAGTGAACCGTGTCTTCACAGCAGTATATAGGTGATTGTTTACTGTACATTGATGTATGAGAGCTTGCACAATGTCTATTAGTGTTTGGCAGCTGAAAACACTGTTTCACGTGGATGCACCCACGTTAACGCCTAGTTGCACATCTCCATCCCGATGACTAACGCCAAAGATCATGATTTAAACCCATGTGGTAGCTGAAATAATTAACATACAAGTACACATGAACGCAACATATGCCGAACCCCACGCAAAGATAGGCATCAACAAGCACATAGCATTGGTACTCGATATGCACTCATTAAAAGCGCCTTCATTTGAAGAGAGAAACGCCAAGGTATGTGTTCCCCAGTAAAAGGGTAACCTACGCCTGTGCTCATGCATATACCACACAGCGCTTCAGGAACGCAAGAAGCAGAGTTCAATGCGAGAAGGCGTTGCGCTTTCCGCTGACATGTGTCTCTCTGCACCGAAAGCTGAAACTACCGAAGCGCTCACTGTCAGCGCTTTTTAGTGTCATGATGCAGTATTTCACTTCACCGATTCCAGACGGTGGACACCACCCCACAACAACCAAGGTCACTGTGAAAGGTAGAAGGCGTGAGATATATAAGGCGCGATTGTGAAGCCTCATGCATGAACGTCGGTAGCGCAATGGGTAGAGCGCCCGGCACCTACCGTCGCAGACGGAGAAGTCGTGGATTCGACTCCCAGGTAATCCAAATCAGTGAAGCTTTTAGATGCGAAGCATCTTATGCTCGGGGCTATGTTCGTCCCTCCCGCGTCCCTCCCTCGTCCGTCCCGCGTCCGTCCCGCGTCCGGCCACTTTCATGAAGTAGGGAAGCACCCACTATGCGAACCAGAACACTGTAGTACAATATAAGGCCGTCAACCACTACTACAGTCACCAGAGTCATGGCCGCGAGCACAGAGAGGCTGCTTAGTAATGACTAGGTAGGTGGTGTGTGTCGCCCAGGTTGACTCCATTCCTCGATCTTTCTTGCATGTGTTTGGGGGGCGGCTTAGCCCGTCCCCCCCTTTCCGCGTCCCACAGCGCATGCGCGCCTCCTCCCCTCTATCTCTCCTACGCTCACCCCTTTCTCTCCTCTAGGAATACTTTACGGAGCGGCGCCCGCGTCCCGCGACCTACACCCCGACAGCGGATGCGCGTCCCCTCCCCCTTTTCTCTCCTCTAGGAATCCTCTACTATACGGAGCGTCCCCTCCCCTATCTCTCCTCTCCTACGCTCACCCCCCTTTCTCTACTCTAGGAATCGTCTACTCTACGGAGCGGCGCCCGCGTCCCACAGCGCATGCGCGTCCTCTCCCCCCTCTCTCCTACGCTTACCCCCCCTTTCTCTGCTGTAGGAATCCTCTACTCTACGGAGCGGCGCCCGCGTCCGACATCCCCA
Organism: Rhipicephalus appendiculatus; assembly: GCA_030522465.1. Taxonomy (NCBI): domain Eukaryota; kingdom Metazoa; phylum Arthropoda; class Arachnida; order Ixodida; family Ixodidae; genus Rhipicephalus; species Rhipicephalus appendiculatus. Next base: position 806,393 of record JALIZH010021668.1, read on the forward strand.
CAGCGCATGGGCGTCCTCTCCCCGTCTCTCCTACGCTCAGCCCCTTTCGCGTTCCCTCTCTCTCTCCTCTCCTACGGTTCCCCCCCTAGGGAGCGGCGCGCGACAGGTGGTGCGACAGCTGCGTACTCCGCTGGGGGGCACCACGGTGGTTCCGTGGTATAAAAATGACGGAGCGCGCCTCATTCTCTCTCCTGTGCAGCGCCGCGATGAGCGCCCGGGCCGCTACCGCGAAACGAGAGCGGCGACGTTTCTCCCGCTCAAGCTAACCATCTCCCCACTGCTTCGCATCCACACATGGTTCCCTTTAGCGGGAGATGGGGAAGCTTTTTTCTTCTGGTTTTTCTTGGTCATCTGTATATCACTGACGTATTTCCGTCGCGGAAATACATCCAGTGAAGTCTTGGTGGATCCCGACGTATAACACTTTCGTGTTAAAAGAGAGAGGCGTGGGAGAGAAGTAGAAGAGGTGTGCAGCGCTGCCATTCAAAACCCACATTTCAGCCACTGGACCACGCAGCTCTAAAAGTGTATAGAATCGTTACATATTGACGTACGCTTTTTTTATTTACATGTAACCGACCCGTTGCACGTACATAATATTAGGCGCGCCGCGCCAGAATGTCGAGCATTCTTGATTGTTTTGAACTGTTCTGATAAGCTTGAACGCGCAACGGGAACAGTAGAGTTTATTCTGGAACTAACAGGGTCACCAACGATAAGCCTGGAATTTTCTATGCCACACGTATAAATACCGACGCGCCTTACCGCTGATCAGATTGCTCGAAGGCCGATGACTGTTCTCGCCGCTGAGTGCACAGCGTGTATCGCTTGTATTTTGCGTTTTCATTTTCCGGGCGCAAGTTCGCCCAAATAAGGAGTTCCGTATTTCCCAGTCCTGCTGCAGCCTTCTTCACCCAGAGTTCAAAAGGCCCTGGGACTATGCACATGTCTTGAAAAATGCTAAATTAATCGGGCGCTCAGACACTTCACAAATCTTCGCCAACAAAGCATTTTTGAATGCGTTTCGAATGAGTGCGCAGCTTCGGTAATCCGATGCTGCCGTTTCGACTACGCCGAAACAGTCGTGTGTCCGCGGCCTCGCGAAGTATGCCTGACCATTAAGCTCCGCCTGCGTAACGACAGTGCTCTCTTGACTCACGCGGGCATGCATGTACAGTTACTGCTTTTTCACCCCGCCGTGGTGGTATAGTGATCACGGTGCTCGACTGCTGACCCGCAGGTCGCGGGATCAAATCCCGGCCACGGCGGCCGCATTTTCGATGGAGGCGAAAATGCTTGAGGCCCGCGTACTTAGACTTAGGTGCATGTGAAAGACCTCAGGTGGTCTAAATTTCCGGAGCCCTCCACTACGGCGTCCCTCGTAACCATATCGTGGTTTCGGGACGTCAAACCCCAAAAATTATTATATCAGTGACGGCTTTTGAGATGAGTCATCAATAAACGATCATCAATATCGCTGGTTACGTAGTCGCTAAACTAAATGTATGATAAAGGGCACGGGAAGCTTCGAGGAAGAGAGGAGGAGGAGGAAGGGAAACAAGCGGAAGGACAGGGAGGTTAGCCAGTTCTTGGACCGGCTGGCTACCCTGTGCTGGGGAAGGGGGTAAGGGGAGTAAAAGATGATAGAAAAGAGATGTTACTAGAAAAAAAGAAAGAAAGAAAAAAAGACAGGAAGAGAATGAAAAATAAAGGAAGAAAGAGTCTTAAAGTCTGTCGCTCAGACCAGTTGCACGCAAAAAACGTGTCAATGCTTTCAAAGCTTTCTGGGCTGAGGATGGACTTGACCAGGGACCCAGAATTCTTTCTTCCGACAAAGGGCGATCATCCAGTCTATCTAGTGCTTCTGTAAGTTCTCGTCTTGGCGCATTGAAACGGGTGCACTCACACAGAAGATGGGCGATCGTTTCTTCACAGCTGCAGTTATTGCACGTAGAGGTGCTGGCCATACCAATAAGAAAGGAGTATGCATTTGTGAAGGCCACGCCAAGCCACAGGCGGCACAGAAGAGTCTCTTCAGCTCGAGATATTCCCGACGGAAGACGAAGCTTGAGATCGGGATCCAAGTGATGTAGCCGAGCATTTGTAAACTCCGTAGAGTTCCACTGTGCCAGTGTGAGGTCACGTGCCAGCGAACGAAGCCTTGTGGCTGCATCGGTTCTTGTGAACGGTATGGCTATGGATGTGGATTGGGTAGCATCATGTGCTGATCGAGCGGCCTCGTCTGCGCGGTCGTTGCCATATATACCACAATGACCTGGTATCCACTGGTATGCAATGCTGTGTTGGTTCTCGATTGCATGGTGGTGAAGAAGCCTTATGTCAGCTGCTAACTGCTCATTAGGTCCATGACGAAGGGGTGACATTAGGCATTGAAGAGCTGCCTTGGAGTCCGAAAAGATAGACCACGCTTGAGAAGGTTCTTCTACGATAAACTCTAGCGCTGCACGGATGGCGGCGAGTTCTGCAGCCGTCGATGACGTCAAATGCGATGTCTTGAATTTGATTGTGACAGACTTGGCAGGAATAACTACCGCCCCTGATGAGCTTGCTGATGAAACAGAGCCATCCGTGTAAATGTGAAGGCGCCCGCTGTGCTTCTCCTGCAGGAACAGTAGTGTAGCCTGTTTCAGGGCTAGATGCGATGTCTGCTTCTTCTTTTGGATGCCAGGAATGGTTAGAAGGGCTTTGAGAGGGTGTAGGCACCACAATGGTAACGGCGGCCGTGCTGCATGCGTGAAGTGCGATGGAAGCAGTGCGCGATGCAAAGCTACAGTGCCGCTGAACGCTGAGTGGGGTCTAGAAGTGTGAAGTGAGGCGAGGTGATGCGATGGAATTCGAGCGAAATGCCTAATGTGCATTCTCAAAGCGTCGACGCGGATGTATGTTGTGATTGGATAATCACGCGCGATGACAACTGTCGCTGCTGTAGATGCACATCTCGGAAGGCCGAGGCATATTCGCAGTGCTTGGGCTTGAAGCGACTGGAGGACACGTATGTTTGTTCTTCGGGTCCCGCAAAGCACAGGTAAGCTGTAGCGCATAAAACCGAGGAACAGAACAGTGTAAAGTTACAGCATCGCTCGCACAGATGCACCCCACGATTTTCCAGCAAGAAACTTTAGTACGTGGGTGATCATAGTGAGTTTCGTTTTCATGCAGGCGATGTGAGGGCTCCAGGAGAGGTCGCGATCAATTATGACTCCCAGAAAGCGATGGGTCTTCTCGTAGTTAATCGTGTGTCCGTTGATTTTAATGACATACGGGCTCATCGCCTTATGCGTGAAGGCAACAAGTGAGCACTTCTCTGATGACAGCTCTAGCCCCCGTCCTTGAAGGTACTTTGTCGTCAGTGTAGCCGCTCTCTGAAGCCTGGCACGCACATGGACGCGTGTCACTCCTGACGCCCAGATGCAGATGTCATCTGCATATATTGATAGATGGACTGATCGTGGGAGTGCGTCAACCAGGCCGAGGAGCGCTAGGTTAAAAAGTGTGGGGCTAAGAACTCCACCTTGAGGCACACCCCGACTGATACAATGATGCGTTGTTGTGGCATCCTCAGTCTGTACAAAGAAGGTTCTGCCCCTCAAATAGCTGTCAATCCATTGGTATACACGACCACCCAATCCAACATTTTCTAAGACATCCAGAATGGCTTCATGTGATACGTTGTCGTATGCGCCTTTCACGTCCAAAAACAACGCCGCAGATAGTCGTTTCAGGCTTTTTTGATGTTGCACAGACGAAACCAGGTCAATGACGTTATCTATAGACGACCGCCCACGCCGAAAGCCGGTCATAGCGTCAGGGTATATTCCATAGTGCTCCATGTACCACTCTAGGCGTGTCAATATCATCCTCTCCATCACTTTCCCGAAACAACTGGCAAGTGCGATGGGGCGATAGGAGGTCAGTGTCAGAGGAGATTTACCTGGCTTGAGGACCGGGACAAGGCGGCTGGATTTCCATGAGGGAGGGACCAATCCGCTGCTCCACGATTCGTTGTACACGGATAGAAGGGCCCGTCGAGCAGCTTGACCGAGGTTGCAAAGAGCCATGTACGTGATCCCATCAGGACCAGGTGATGAAGATCGATTGCATGTTGTCAAGGCTGCCTGGAGCTCCTCTAGGGAGAAGAGGTTGTCCATTCTCGAATCTCTTGAGATTGGTGCGTTTCCTATGTGTCGCGTGGTAGACGTGGACCCCTGACCGGCAACTTTCACGCAAAATTCTTCTGCTACTTCAATTTCGGGGTGGCCTTGGTGGAGGGCGAGACACTTGAAGGGGCGAAGTTGATGCGGCGATGTTCGTAAGCCGCGAACAAGCCTCCATATTTGCGTTAAAGGCTTGTGGGGATCAAGCGACTCGCACAAAGATTTCCACCGAAAAGACTGAAGTGATTTGATTCGCCGCTGAATCTTCTTCTGCAGACGTCTTGCCTCCCTCAAGTCGTACACCCTCGAGGGTATGATCAGAGATGCAGCTCAAGAAGCTACTTATAATTTTGAACCAACATCAAAATTTTGCGAGTATGAAGCGGAGTTGGAGCGGCTCAGAGCGATCCGTCGCCGTGCCGAACGACGATATAGGCGTACTAAGTCCATTCGAGGAAGAGAAGCTATACTTGAACTACAGAGGGTTGTTTCCCTCGGCCATATTGGGGCTCGCAGTCGGGACTTCCCCCCCAAGCTTACCTCCTCAACCACTGCACATAAGATAAATGCCCTCAGTACTGTCCCTTCCTGGCGGCCAGCTTGTGGTGTGGGCACATTAGGTGAAATGCCCTCAGTACTGTCCCTTCCTGGCGTCCAGCTTGTGGTGTGGGCACATTAGGTGAAATGCCCTCAGTACTGTCCCTTCCTGGCGTCCAGCTTGTGGTGTGGGCACATTAGGTGAAATGCCCTCAGTACTGTCCCTTCCTGGCGTCCAGCTTGTGGTGTGGGCACATTAGGTGAAATGCCCTCAGTACTGTCCCTTCCTGGCGTCCAGCTTGTGGTGTGGGGAAGGCTTCCGCCCGCGAGAAACGGCCACGAGACAGGCGGAAATAGCAGCTGCCGCAGCCAGTTGGGGTGTTCTAACGAAGACACTCAGCCAAAGGCAAACAGAACTTATAAAGAAATGAAAAGCTATGAAAAATGGGGCCCCTGTGTACTTCATTCCGAGTCTATTTCGCAACACGTACCACAGTCGTACGCTCAGAAAGTGCCACGTATTGAACATGAAAGGTCCGTCCACGGCTCGCTCGACGCCACTTTGTTTTTGTTATATGGGAGAGAAAAAGAGAGAAAAACGAACCGAGACACACGAGTGCACACACAGTGTTGACTGGGGACGGGCAACAAGTGTCGGGCGAACCGACGTTAGCAGGCGCCCTGCCGTATTAGCGCGACTACCTTCTTGACGCCTATCACCGCTGCTTTTACGTAGCTTGCGGCGGCTGCTGAGCCGGATAAATGCCGTCTTTCTTTCTGGCTGTCTCGTGCAACTCTAAGGACTTGAGATTTACTTGGAATTGTGGCTGCAAAGTGTACAGTTGCTGAAAGGTGGGTCGCCCAATTTGTGCCGACTTAACGTGGACGTCGCTTTCGATCATCGATTACAAATGGCAGCAGATCTGGGAAGTTGATCCTATAATAGAATACGGTGAATTAAGAAAGCTTAGCCGAATGAAAGAAAAAAAAACTTGATTTTTCTTGCGAAGGTTTCGCGTGAGCGCACGATAACGAGAATGAAATCGTGAGCTGAAGTGAGTTTAACGAAAGGTCGCTCGGATGAGCTTGCAACGATTGGGCATGAAAAATATAGCAGGAACGCAGTGCCTTTTTGTGGCATTTCAGCTTTCTGTGCTTTGCTAACGCCCAAACCCTGAGCTGGGCTGTCAGGTACTCGTGTAGGCTGCGTGAAGCGTCCCTACTCCATTAATGTCAGCCTGTTTCAAATTCTACAACAAAAACACCGGTCTCCATCAAAGCCCTCGACTTATCTGTGTCCTGTAAGTAAACCGAGCCTGATGTAATCATCCCATCTAATACTGTGTCGCCTTAGGCTGCGTTTCCTCTTCCCGTGGCGTGAGGGACCACCGTTTACCGATTTGGCGCATTAATTAGTAAGCGCCACTGATTTACTTCCTTGCCTACATGAGCTTTAGCTGTGCTCCGTATACGTCAGCCGTGGTCTTATTCTCGCTAAGTCCAGTGATAACCTTTACATAGTGGCGGCATTGCGTCTGCAGACCCGGATACACTCGCTGTCTTTGTTACACTGCAGATTGGTCTACTGCGGAGCAGTAAAGACGGGTTGTGTATTCATAACGATTTCCAGTGAAGTAGTATTTCTCTAGAGTAGAGGAGCAGCGTTCAGCAGCAGCGTGCATTTTCGCCATCTCATGGAGGTCATGGAGTCGCGCGAAGTTTCAGCAAGCGGTTACAAGCGACCGCTACTCACGCTGCTTGGCAGTCGCTGTAGTCTGTATCGTACGTAAATAAGTACGTTTATTAATTTTTTTTCGTGCGTGTACCTTTAAAAGAGATAAGAAGTATCAACTCGGGTTTTACTATGCTTACCAGTGTGCTTATTTGTCGTATACAGACTAGAAATTGAAAACTATTACTGCGAGGCGGAGACGGGCATGAATCCTGTTTATAAATGCCGGCGCGAACAACACTGGAAGCACCTAATGAGCCCTTAAAACATGGCTGCAGGAGTGATAGCAGCAAACCACACAACTTATTCTTCTTCATTGTCTGTAGTTAACCACATTTAGCCTTATTCATTGCGACACAGCCCAGTCGGTCATGGAGCGCCCAGAAAGAGAGACATGGCTTCAATGGAGTAAATCTAACGACATCAGCTCTTGGCTGTGCCGATGATGGGCCTCGCTCACCCGCAGTAATTTCATAAATGACATGAGAAAGCTGTCGTATGATTCGGTAGGGACCAGAATAACGCGACATAATTTTTTTGTTGTTGACAGGCCAGCTCGACGACTTGGCGAGATAGATAGATAGATAGATAGATAGATAGATAGATAGATAGATAGATAGATAGATAGATAGATAGATAGATAGATAGATAGATAGATAGATAGATAGATAGATAGATAGATAGATAGATAGATAGAACTGATGGCAGTGCGCATCGTTACAATTCAGAATTCTTATAAAAACACCCACTCAAATCATTAAAACACGACTTTACTTTCATGGCATTATTCGTCCGGTCACGATATCAGAACCTGCTTGTGCAACAACAACGTGGACTATTTGCGGCGTCTGGCTAGCAATGTCGACTGCCTGAAAACATGGAAAACGTGTTGCCCTCTTCCTGTCTTGCGCCAAGCAAAAGCTGTGACGTCGATCTCATTTCGGCTGGGCTTTCTATTACGCCCTTTCATTATCTTGCCAGCGTTAAGCCGTATCTGTGTCTGCGTCTTTCTTCATCAACTCGCACCACAGCTCCCGAACGCGTTGGCGAATCTGTTACCACGCCTCCGCGCTCCCACGCTCCGTGTCGCGGTAACAAAGCGAAATGTGTTTTCAAAAGCCTAATTCAGTCCGATGAATCGCCAAGCGACAGTAAACAAGAATGCAACTGGCGTGGATGTGTCGTAGTCCTGCATACATATATAGATTCTCTTGCCCTTGAGATGCACTCTTTTCGCTGTGCAGTCGCAATCGTTGCTCGATTTCTGGAGTCTCATTTGAAAGCGACTTCTATTCGGTCAAGCCCGTCATTTGGAGATGCGAGGCGGCTGGTTCCGCATGACGCTCGATTGGATGCTCTTTCGCGCTTGCTCGCAGTGCGCAAGCTATTTGCATGATAATTGAAGGGGCCAATGTCAAGCACCCGCCGAAGTTGCTGCGAGGGCCATACTGAGTCGCAGCTTCCTGTGGCGGCTCCATAAAAGGGGAGTGCGGATCTGGACGCAGGCCCAATTACTTCCGGCCATGGGAGACAGAGCTTTTTATAGAGATGCGTCCTTGCGAACTGGGCCCTCTTGTCATCAAAGAAGCGGCTGCGCCGCTACTTTTCTCTTTTCTTTATCTACTCTCCTTTATTATTTCCAGCTACTGCCTCTCCTTGCATCCTTTATGGGAGGCTGCGCCGCCGCTGATAACTCGTCCTCCGGTCCTTTGTTGCGCGCCTGGGAGCGCACTTGCGGCCACACATTCCTGGAACGACCACCTACGCTCTTCTTGCATCTGTACCACACTTGCAAGTACGCATATAAACCTATCGCTTTATGACTAGCGCGTCAAATCGGAGCGACGCACTGTTATCAGACACTGCGCTAGACGAGTATAGAGCTTATCTATACGGTGCACGAACAACGAGCGAAACATTTTTTTTACCAGCCCTATTTACCTGCCGAGGCCGAGTTCACAAAACCCTTGAATAGTAAATGTTGTTAGCGACTGGCGTTTGTAAGTAATGTCTGACATCGGGATTAGTGGGCAGCGCCTGCTCTAACGGACACTTCTAACGTTAGAGCTGCCAGTGAGTAAGCGGACCCTGCATGGCGTGAAGATTAACAGAGCTTTTCGTTCGTAAGCGCTGTTCGCTATCGGCTGGTCCGCCTTCGTGAATCACAGGTGGCGCATACAGGGGCAATAAAAAGAAATGCGAACCGCGCGCTGCGTTAGTGCTTCGCTCTACGAATTGATTTCATCGCGCGCTCACCTTGGCGGCAATAAAAAAAAAAGGCGCTAGAGTCTTCCTTAAATGGGTCACGGATGACTAGTAATTTTACATGACTAGCAAGGTTACAATCGCTTGAAAATAAATGCGAACATCGGGGAACGTAGGTGCCGCACTGTTCGCACCTCTTTTTATTGCGATAATACACCGTGATTAACACGCATCCGCTATGCCATGCATCCTTTTAAATACACAGATGTATTTATTTGATCGGCGTCTTACCTTGTATACTTTAATTTTTAAGCATGGAGCAATTTCAGCTCTTGCGACAGACGTGTAGCTATTATAGGTTTAAAAAAAATTAAAAAAAAGGCAGGCAGCAAAGTTTGCCTTGTGTTACAAATTAAAATACGTTTTCATTTGTAACACAAATTTGTAACACAAATAAATACTGCCCCAGGGGACTTAATCCGTTCCGCCAATTTTTTCTTCCTTTTTTCATAATCCGTGCAATGTCTCCACATGCATCGAACAGTACAACGAGCAAGATGAAAGTATCGATTCCACTTCGATCTCGCCCGCTTTTCAGCGTATAATAACACTAATGATTTGATGCGCCTTCGTTTCTGCGACGACGAAAAAAAGTGATAATCCAAATTCTTTCATTATTATTATTATTATTATTATTATTATTATTATTATTATTATTATTATTATTATTATTATTATTATTATTATTATTATTATTATTATTATTATTATTATTATTTATGTGACAATATTGGCCCCAGTCCTGTCCAAATGCTCATTTTCCATCCGTCCGTTGTAGGGGCAACACAGGTCTCGTTACTGAGAAAAGCGTCATGCACCAGGTGGTGCGCTGTATATCACGGGGAGTGTGCGTTATTACAGCGTTATCAGCGAGTATTACTGACCTCCTGGTGTTTGTGTTGCAGCGACACTTGGCCCCTATAGAGACGGCAACGAACGGGCCATCGAAAGAGGAGATCGTGGTGTTTTGTGCGCGCTCCTCTGGGCACCTTCTGCGGACTACGAGTTCGTGCGCTATATCTTAGCGGTCGCAGCATTTACCATTTTGTATCGCGTGGTCGTATACGTATAAACAGGTTCGTGTGCTTTAGACATGCCTGTGAGTCAACACACGCATATATTTAATACCGTAGTACATAATATGCTGTTCAATCTATTATGAATTACACACACGCCCTCCCTAAAAATTGGTGGCATGTAAAAGGGTTCCCTGAGGTGAACAGTGTTGTCACGGAGACTTGTTAGATCATCAGTTATGTGGTCCGTATAAACTGGCGTCCTCATATTTTATGAAGCGGTTTGCTTTAAAAGAAACCGCCATTCTCTTCACTCTAAGAAAAAAGAGTCAAAAGAGGGTTACGAGACCATGACTCCCTTCGGGTATTCACTTGACACCTTTTGGAAGGTAGACGCAGAGAAAGAGAGTTGGCAATTCGAGAGGAGTCACAGAACTCTCGTGAAGCGCGTTTAGATTGGCTTCCGTGATGAAGGCGCCGCCATATACACACTAAACAAATTCTGACGCATAAGGGTGCGAAAAAGGGTGCGACACCCTACTGCACACCCTTCGAGCACCCTATTTGGGTCGCAGCACCCTACAAGCGGAACTCAAAGGGTGCATACATCAGAAGGGTGTAAACTAGGGTGCAAGGAGGGTGCTACAACTAATGGGTGCTGAAGAGCACTCATGAGGGTGTACAGTCGCCGACGAAAATTGTGAGTAACGTGGTCAACGAATATAGCCAACAGCTTTAATGGTCGCCTGGTTGGCCACCATGGTCACATTAGATGCCCTACCAAAGTAGTGGTAGGGCTTCTAGTTGGTAGTTGCAGCCGCACACGGCCAAACCGAAGTTCTACATTGGTTCTGGCGCTCGTGCGGTCTCGGCCTCTTCGGCTCACGGCCGGCGCTGACCAGGCGTTGCGCTACAAGCTGACTAGCCATTGGCTGCATACATTGCTTGTGGAGCTACAACAGGATTTTGACTTTCACATATAGAGCTATCGGCCTGGTTTGCGCCTTGTTCTACTCATGCAATCGAGCTGTCGCGATGCCAAGAGCCACTGACATCGCTCACAAAAGAACACTGTCTGGTGCGAGGCCATCTTGTCTTGTTTCTCTCGCACGACCCACGTTGTAACGTATGCATACACAACTAAGACGGCCGTTAGAGCATCAGAAGCATTGTCATTGAAGGGCTAGCAGTTGAATGAATCCACGGCTCATCGTCATACTTGTGGTAAACGCGTAGATAGAATGTTAACAGATGTTAACGCTAAACCACTCAACGAAGTCGATGCGACGAAGGCGACAGAATCTGGTCTGCATGCTGCGCCCTCCCAGAGTACCAATAAAAACTAAAGAAATCAGAGAAAGAAATTTTATCTGTGGCCACTGTCGAGAGATGGCGCAACCTTCAAAATGTCGTCGAAATGGTATGCATTGTTGGTGGTCCTTTTCACGGGAACTTAATGAACCCTGTAATTATCAGGTTCATTATTATGTAGCTTTTGAGTAACTGCTGATCTTGGCTAAGGGATAGCTACGGTATAATTACGTCTGCGTTTCTTGTGATGCAGCCATGGAATGTAAAAGAATTAACCAAAAATTACGTGATACTTGTACCACCACGTCTGTCGTAATTCAGCGACTATATAAGCATCTGCACTTCGTATTGGGGTATGTGTAAACACATCTGTGCGTACGCGGTGGTTGTAATTTGGTCAGAATATGGGCTATATTGTATGCAAATGAATAAATTGTGTATTCAATTCATTGAGTGTGTGTGTACTATGTGTCTCGCAGACCAGCAAACGTGTACTTACTAATATATGTAAATGCGCTGCATCAGCCTTCCGGTATCTTTGCGCAATCCATGAATGGGCCCGACTGTCAACTATCCGCCAAGACGCCATTCTCTAGTATGAACGTGCGTTGCTTAAGGCATAAAGCTGTACTCGCTAAATTGGTGCACATGCGTATTGCTCGCTACGCTAGCCTGGTGTGAGTCATCTTGGTTTTGACGGAGGAGGAACGTTTCTGTGTGTCAAAAGGGACAGACGTTACCCCATTTAAAGAAGAACATTGGGGACATCGCCGTTTCTCCCTAAATGGAGCGTGGGTCACTCCATTTTTTTAAGAGTGTATGTGGCCTGTCACACGGCACTGTCTACAGAGTATAGGGCATTCTACATTTGTGGCCATCTCTAGCATCCATCCTAGGTTTTTGCTCCATTGGTACATCGATGTGGAGCACCTTTCCAGCACCCATTTTAAAGGGTGTTATGACGTGATAGCACCCATTATAAAGGGTGCAACCATTACACCCTTTGAAATTTTATGCTGTGCACCCTTTTGTAAGGGTGCTGCGCTCTGCACCCTTCCTTAGCACCCTTTTTTTCGAACACCCAATAGGGTGCAAAGGGTGTTCGTCTGGCGACAAGCTCATTTACACCCTTATGGGTGAGAATTTGTTTAGTGTGTACGCCATATATATCGCGCGTTTGCCGTTCGGCGCCGTTGTGGCCTCGCACCGGCGCCAGAGAACCGCGCGACCGCTCGGCGCCTCCGCCTTTTCGCCTGCTCTCTCTTCTCCTCCGCCTTTTGGCATGCGTTGCGTTGGTTGCGCTGGTCGCGCTTCTTGTAGTTTTGAGTTCGAGCGAACAAGCGCATCTGCGGCGGCGGTCACGCCAGGCTCCGTGACGATGTGACGCTTGGAGTGAGGAATATTCTTGGAGTTGCGCACACGGACAACGTGCGCCTCTTAACGGTGAGTGTACTGCTTTCGTAGGTACTAATGACACAGCTTAAGCTGGACGTCTGCAGCAGCTCTGCGGAAGTAGGCTGCCAGCCATTTCCAACAGTAGCCTGCGTCCGCGGGGCTGTTGCAGGATGTCCAATTAAAACAGCCACTTAACGAGTTGAGCACCGCTATGCGCGTTGTTGTGTAAGTGATTGCATGGCTCATAAAATGAGTGATGCAATCACTTATCAAGGGCGATTACTTTCTGATCGCACATTGTGTCTGAACTGCTGAAAGTGCTTGATATGGTTTTGAGATGCGCTTTAGTCAACGTCATATTAATTAACATTTCCATCGATACTCGAGTGTGCAGCGTGCTTCCACGCGTGGAAACGTGAAAAAAAAAATCTGTGTACAGAGACGCACTGTATATAATGACGTTCGGCTTTACAACAGAATCGAGTGAATATACGTGATTGTATATATGTGCGGTAATTCTAGCATAAGCCATGTCTCATGTCAACGTAGACGGCGTCCACGCGCGTTGCTGTCGTTAGGGCGCTCGTACAACTACGTTGGTTACGTTTGTCGAACACGCGGAGTATTTAAGGATGGGTTAAGTTTGTAGAACACGTGGTCAGTAACCACTCACGGCGTGCCCCTGACTGCCGTAGGATGCGCTTGGTTGTGCGCAAAGTCGGGCTTATTCTGGAAGCACTTTTTGAAGCGATTTATCAGAAAAGGAGGGCTTTCATTCGTGCATAACCAGCGCCTATCGCGAAACGAGGTTCCCGCCTTCTTTTACGTGGAAAATTTGTTTTCGTTGCGAAATTGTTTAAAACCAAACACTCGTGTCCGATGTGTGTACAGTAACGGTGTGTTGAACAAAGGGTGGTTTAAATAAAACTAATCAGTCTGTGTGTTTGTGTGTTGGTTATTCCCAGAATCCCGCATCTCTTCTCCAGCCTCTTCACTCCACTTGACAGCCACACGCGGGGGAAACGAAGGTGTCGCTGTGGTCTGGCGCTTCACCACTAGTGATGGGAAAATCAACAGCGGCGTTCGCAATGTCAACGAGACAGTCGGCTCTACATTTCCTGTGGTTGGACAAGACGACGTAGGAAAAGGAGGTGAGTGGCACGCAAAGGAGCCTAAACCAATTGCGTTTGTTGTTTTAAAAGAGGCTCACATCATCTTGTGCGGCAATTTTGTCACCAAGTGACATGTTACAAAAACTATTTGAAAGTTGTGTTTTACACGATAACGAGAAAAAACATGGTTCTTTACCATGCCTGTTTGCATTTGTTGTTTTGTTGTGAGCCTTCATTATGTCTGTGTAAATCACTAATTGTGTAGGTTTTGCAAACTCTTACTACGATTCCGTTTTCTCATCATGATATCACGTTTTTCTTTTCAGGTACCATGTTTCATGGCTGCTCACGCTGAACAGGAGCGACAACACTGCAAGTCACAAGCCTGATTCCTCCAGCCTTCACGACTTTTTGATTTATTCATAATCATAAGGAATAAATATGGAAACATGATGCCGATATCTGTAGTTTATTTTGGACGACATGACACTATGGACATCACAGGCGCACATTTTGCTTGGCTGTACTCATACAAGCATCTAAATGAGGAACACCTCAACTGCTTCATTGGAAATCACATACCATCTCTTCGCGCTTTCTGTATTACTGTGCGGGAAAATGGTGTGATGTTTTGACGAGTTTTATTAAAATAATGTTAAAATTGAACGATTCTCTTTTTTTGCAGTCGCTGGGCACAACGGCAAGTATTATTGGAGTTGCTTAAAATGAATAGTTCACTATTTCCAGCAGTAGTCGCGCAAAAGTAGAGCAATGGGTCAACTGAGTAGCTTCAAAATAGCCGCAGAGTCGCTTGACGCTTCGGTGGGTGTCGTTTGACCCACGTAGGAGCGTCACCGGCTAGAGTCGTATGACTCCCTCAGAAGTGGTACTGTGATCCTTCGCAAAATAGTCCTTGAACTCTTCCTAAGAGGGTCCCGGGACTCTCCTAGAGCGCGCCGACTCTGACCCACCAAGAGAGTCACCTGTGTCTCTTCAAAGAGAGGCGTATACGTGGCAAGTCAGAACTCTCCGAAAAGAGTCACACATACTCTTTTTTTTCTTAGAGTGTTGGCATTCTTCATGTGAACGGCGTGGGTAGCATATGAGCAGCTTTTCGGGATATCAGCTCGTGAACAGTGCCATGTGGAATAGGCGTGCGCACGGAGGGGGGGCAGGGGGTGCGACCGCCCCCCATAGTCACCTAAGAGGGGGGGGGGGGGGCGCTGCGACAAACCTTCGCCCCCCCCTCCCCCCTGAAGGGGGAGCCCTGCGCACTCCTATGCCATGTGGCGTATTGACCTCACAGAGTTCAAAAGTCCAGTCTTGACTTACGGAGCGACGCATCAGTAAAGAAAACAGCATAAAAATGTGCTCGCCCTGAGACCATTGCTTCACCTCAGTACGCAGCAAGGAAACCGCTATGTGCCAACGTTGTCTGGACATGCAGAGGCCAGCGCTCTTTGTCACTGCCATCCTGCCTCGTTTCCTAATCTCGAATGCGCTTTAAATACCTCATAAATTGATGCCTTACCATCTCTCCCAAGATTAAAATCTGGCAGGTCTTCATTTTCTTTTATATTGACTTGATTTTTTTACTTCAGCGTGGCTGCACGTGTAGTGTGTAATTTTCGCATCACACTGTTGCTTCGATGAGTGCCGCCAAGAGTTTCGAAAGGCAGGAGCTCTCACCTTTTTTGCAAAATGTCACGGGAGTCCACGTATTCACAAAAAGCACTTTGCACTAGATACGTTCTCAAGGGGAAATTCCAGCCCAGCCTGATGTCAGGCTTACTAGTGATAGCGGGCGGTCAAGGGCAAGGGGCACCTGCAAAGAAAAAGCTCCTTGAATTCAGCCGTTCGTCTCGTACGCAAAAAACCTCTTAGGCCATAAATGCTGGTAAGCGACTGTCTAAAACAGTTCTCATGCATCACATGCCATTAGCAGAGGCCAATGGAAAATAGCACTTACGATCGAACGAATAATTTCGCGAATTCAGACTCTGGTCTTCGCTCTTCGTTGGTTTGGTTACGCTTCGATGACTCAAGTCGAGTCTGGCGGCTGTTTTGGCCAATCGGGTCCTAAGCAGTCTGAGGCAATAATTGTCGCCGACTCGCTACGTGTCTGTGCTAATTTAAACTCCCCTATGTTGTCTCCACTGGGGCTGGACTCGCAAAACTTCCCTTTCGCCCAGCATCAGGGTAGGCCTAAATTTTAAGAGCATTTTCTAGCGTAAACGACTTCTGTGAATACGCGGCCCTCGTGTATACAGATAGGTGGCACTTTCTTAATGTTCTTAAAACGTTTCGAACCCCTTTGGCATCAAGTTCACATTAAGCGAAAATGGAGGTTATGTCGATGGTCACGTATGCGAAAACGTTTGCAGTTTCTTACTTAATTATATGCGTTCCAAAAATAGTTACTCACTACTCATTTTCTCTATATTTTACAAGGCGCTGTACGAAGCCTCCTGAGTGTTTGAAGGTTCACCTCGGGGATATGACAGCCTCATTACATTCGGTCGACTTTTGGCGACACATTACATTACATTTAATGGTTACTCAGAGAAGGCCAAGCATAAGTATACGTGTGTTAGTCACATTTCGTGGCATTAACGCAATGCGACAGGGAGTTTCAGCAGTAAAGCCCAACTCACAAGTTGCACCCGGGTTCTATTTTGTATAGTGTGTATTATAAGTGCAGGTGATTGAAATTTCGAGAGAAGCTATTTGCAAGAAACAATTTCACTGCAAAGAAAGAAAAAGGTCGCATAAGTCCTGCTTTTTTCTTTTTACTTCTTTCGCTGTGTGGTTTTATCTCATTGTATATGTCCAATGTCCCTCCTTGTCGAGTCAATTTTTTTGAATTAGTGAAAAAACAGGGGAATTATTAGCGAAGTTACAGAAATAGAGAGAGAGAGAGAGAGAGAGGGGGGGGGGGGGGCTCAGAATAACATTGCAAGCTGAAACGCTGGAACCTGTCGTATATATAGGCGCAAAAGTGGACGTTCCCCATGAAAGCGGCTCGAATTTTTCGCTATGCAACCCACGAAAATTCGGTCACGAGCACCGCTTAACGGCTTTTCTGGGCAGCAGAATACGCTACCTTCTTCATTTGAAAACATGATTGGGCCTGATTGTGTATTCGTGTGCTGATGACGGTATACGAATACACGATCGCACACATCGTGATTTGCTCCTCTGGTGTATATAGCGTCTTTTGAAAGATGAAATCACAGAAGCATTGATGGAAAGTCACCCTCTAACAGCTTTATAAGGTTTCGCACACCATTGCAGGGAATGATGTGGATAAATAATTGTGACAGACTTGCGGACATCTATGAATTTCATCAGAGGGAACTGTAAACCATTCGTTCTTATATACATGTACGTTTAAAATACTACAGTTTCGTTTTACGAATCTAAGTGTACGATACCTTAGCAAATACGACGTTTTCCTAGGCTAGATTCTATAGTGCCGGTAATTATTCTGCTACATTGGTCCCAGCCTCGGCTACGTTACACGAAGTCCAATACGTATGGCTGTATGTGTACCCGCGGTATATAGTTAAGAAATGTAGCGCTTGCATAACCGATAACTTTAGCTTCACACGGTATCCCCAATACATTTCTATGCATTCGTATTTCGTGCGAAACTGGTGAGGTCTTGCCCCACAAAAGTTATTCACGAGAGACACTGCTGTAAACGCTAAGTTTGAGCATACTACCTTTCTTGCATTCCGCCTCTGCTTAAAATTCCACTGACTGGGCTAGAAATAAAGCCCCACGACCTTGCTATGAGCAGCGTAATACCATGACCACAATGCCTGTGGGTTAGAATAATAGTATTGTAATGACGCTATACTACATAGCAAAAATGTTGCACACTAGCGGGGATCAGTGTAGTAACCAGTGCTTTATAGGCACACTAGTTCAGCGTTGAAAATAACCGTCGACACCTTATTGGTACTAAATAGAACGGTTTTCAGTAACAAAACAGGAAGAGAAAGTGCGCATATACTGCGAAAAGTCTTGCTGTGGACTAGTGGGTTAAACATGCCATGGGTACTTCCTATTTTCATGTGGCTTGCAGTATACCTTTATTGTATTAACGCTTGGTGCGCTGTGTCTGTGCGTACTCGCTCCAGTCGGATTCTTCCATGGTTTTGCGCATTAACCTGGGGATGCTGAAAGCATCCCCCACACCAGACAGACGCAGAAATAGCAGGAACACACGCACCACACGTTGGAGCAGTGGGTGGCGCGACCGTCCAGCTCTGACCCGGCCTGACCAGCAAGCGCTGATCAACCGCGCAGGTTGAACGGGCGGCTAAGGCCAGTGGGGCCCTCGAGTAAGGCTTCCCCCCATAAGAAAGGCTTACATTTCATTGAAGTTTTTTCGGTTCTGTTCTGTTGCGTTCCGCGCATTAACCATAGTGCGCATATCTAGAAAGAGCAAGGAGTTCGACTGGTAGCTGTAGCGGACTGCACTCGGGCCGGGGAACAAGAATAACGAACTATTCCTGAACAGTGTAAGAGCTAGAGAGAAATGTAAGGACGTCGAGGGCGAACAGATTCGACCAGCTGTTGACGTCAGAGGCTATCAAGAGGAAGTGCCAAGTATATCGGAAAGCCGTGCACGCCGAGCGCTGGCAAACACGAATCTTCGCTCGCGTAAACAGAACATATTTTATGCTGGCTCTGTCAGCTTGTGCTTGACAGTTGGTAGCGCAAGCGGATTAAGCTCTTTACTTTGAGAGGGTTGTGCGAAAGAGAGACCGAGGCGAGTACTTTTACAGCTTTCATCGAGTAATTCAGGAGCGCTCTTGCCTCTTTCGAGGTCTCGATCCGAGCCACAGAACCACAAAGCGTCCCCTTTGAGTTTAATTCTTTTGAATGCGTAAGCATATCCATGCCAACTGAACGGGAAAACTGTCCTTCCGCCCGTTCCCCTCCCCTGTCACGTAAGACGATCATCGCCACAAAGAAATAAATGAGAAAGTCATCTGCCCAAGACGACTGGAAGGCGAAATCCGTATTCTTCTCTTTCTTCTCAGTCGATCGTGTTGATACCGCCCGAAAGCTTTCTGCCCCCCAACGTGGTTTTTCCACTGCCTCCGCGGGAACGGAGGAATTGGAAGCGTTCAGCGCCTCGTGTGGTTTTGCAGTGCCTCCGTGATCGGCCCACGTTTGACCAAGTGAAGACGTCATGACGACGTCTTGGGACGTCACGTCATACTCACATTATGATGATTTTTTTTTTCATAACCAGGTTGACGCCGCCGACGTCACTTTTCGCTTTTGATGAGGTATCTAAGGCTTTAATAGAACGGAATAAATGTTCTTGAAAAGACAAGGCTTAAACCAGCACCCCCCCCCCCCTCCCCCCCAACGGTCCGAAGGGCGAGTGTCTTAACCACTGCGCCCCACACAGCCGCACTTATAGAATGTGAATACACCTGAACCATAGAATGCATTTGTATCCACGGCGCAATATGTAAAAAAAGACAACACTTTCTATGAAGGCTTCGTTAAATTTCGTGGCATTGGAATAAAAACCCTCTCTGGGGCAACGTTTAAAGGAGTAGTACTGACACGAATTTTAAATGGTTTTCCGGTTATGGCTCTAAACAAAAGCACGGGTGTCGAGAACTCTAAAAAAGAGTGCCGTAGTGCTTAAGAATGCATTGAATATATTTTTAACACCGCTACCCTAAAACAGCAATATCGGTTTCGGTATCGAAGGCGCGGCTTCACAGTGACGTGTCAACACTTTGACACGTCGCTCTCAAAAGTCTGACGTCACGGGAAGACTCCAACTCGAGACTTGCTAGCAACAACTGCCAGTTTGCTGTCGCACGTGGTTCGCGTGAACGACGACGAGTGAATTGTCGTCCAGAGATTTTGACAGCGATTTCTGCGATTTAGGCTGCATGTAGGGCGCAGATTTCGCAAACCCAGTGAACTGTGTTGACTTGTCGTGATAATGTCCATTGCGGTGGGGCTGGCTTGCAGATGCTGGGCGACGAAAACTTTAAAATCAAAGCAAAATATTTTATATGTGTTGTCTGGCTCCGGTGTGTGGAGAGCGTTGATAGTGCACACCATGAAAACGAAAAAAATTACACCATCTCCCGCTAAAGGGAACCATGTGTAGATGCGAAGCAGTGGGCGCTAACGCTTACACTGGCGGCGGCGTTGACGCTGGCGCTCATCGCGGCGTTGCGCAGGAGAGAAACCTGGGGAGGCGCAAAGCACGCAGTGATGGACCGGTGTTTCCTACTGGAACATGCCAATCGCTGCTAAAGGGCAATGAGAGACAGAAGACTCCGATTGGACACAGAGACCCGCAGTCCGCTTTTAGTTAACGCGCACGATGCGAATTTTTATTGTTCAACAACGCACAGGAGAAATCTCCCACCGGCACTACCTTGCAGGTCAAGATCCAGTGCCTATATATACGGGGTGGCCAGTGAACGGTTGTGCAGCGCGAGCAGTCGGTTTTTAGATGCGAAGCATCTTATGCTCGGGGCTCTGTCCGTCCCTCCCCCCGTCCCGCGTCCCGTGTCCCGCGTCCGGCCACTTTCATGAAGTAGAGAAGCACCCATTATGCGAACCAGAACACTGTAGTAATATGAAGGCCGTCAACCCTACTACAATCATCACAGTCATGGCCGAGAGCACAGAGAGGCTGCTTAGTAAGGGCTAGGCAGGTGGTGTCTGTCGCCCAGGTTGACCCCATTCCTTGAGTCATGGCCGAGAGCACAGAGAGGCTGCTTCGCAATGGCTAGGCAGGTGGTGTCTGTCGCCCAGGTTGACCCCACTCCTTGATCTTGCTTGCATGTGTTTGGAGGGGGCTTAGTCCGTCCCTCCTTCCCGCGTCCCACAGCGCATACGCGTCTCCTCCCCTCTCTCTCCTACGCTCACCCCCTTTCTCTCCTCTAGGAATCCTCTACTCTACGGAGCGGCCCCCCGCGTCCCACACCCCCCACAGCGCATGCGCGTCCCCTCCCCTATCCTCTCCTACGCTCATCCCCTTTCTCTCCTCTAGGAATCCTCTATTCTACGGAGCGGCTCCGGCGTCCCACATCCCGACAGCGCATGTGCGTCCTTTCCCCCTCTCTCCTCTAGGAATCCTCTACTCTACGGAGCGGCCTCCCGCGTCTCCCACCCCCCACAGCGCATGCACGTCCCCTCCTTCTCTCTCCTCTCCTACGGTCCCCCCCGTCCTTTCCTCTAGGAATCCTGTACGGAGCGGCGCGCACGACAGGTGGTGTGACAGCTGCATACTCCGCTGGGGGGCACCACGGTAGTTCCACGGTATGAAAATGACGGAGCGCGCGCGCCTCATTCTCTCTCCTGTGCAGCGCCACGATGAGCGCCCGGACCGCTGCCGTGAAATGAGAGCGGCGACGTTCCTCCCGCTCAAGATAATTATCTCCCCGCTGCTTCACATCCACACATTGTTCCCTTTAGCGGGAGATGGGGAATTTTTTTAAATCAAGAAACTCGCTAGCAGACGCTGCCTGCGTCGGCGTTGCGAGGCGAGAGAGGGGGGAGCGTATTAGAGAAGAGAGAGGGGGGAAGGGACGCGCATGCGCAATGGGGGGTGTAAACGCCGCGGGAGGGATGCCTAGAGGAGAGAGAGAGAGGGGAGGAGGGGAGCGTAGGAGAGGAGAGAGAGAGGGGAGGAGGGGACGCGCATGCGCAGTGGGGGGTGTGGACGCCGCGAGGCAGGGATGCCTAGAGGAGAGAGAGGGGGGGAGCATAGGAGAGGAGTTGTGTGGAGAGGGTTTGCGCATGCGCAGTAAGGGTGGTCAGGACGCACACCACCACCGGATTGGAACTCCGCCATAAGCTGCTTCGTATCTAAAATGTCCCTTTTGGGGTGCCTCAAAATCGTCTCGGTTCTCCTTTCAAGCCGACGTGGAGGATTCTACACATCAGCAAAATTTACAGTTTGCGAAAATTAAATGCCGAACTCGCGTTTCGGTGGGTGCTAGATGCGCCGTCTGACGGTGCCGTTCCAGATGCCGACAAACCACGTAATTAAGACGAAAGGTGCAGTGCGAACGCCACCAGAAAACAGCGTTCTAGGGACGACTGCAACCTGCAATAAAATTGTGACAACTGCCAAAGAAGTTTCTGCGTGGATTCTTTTTTGTTTTTGCAGCTGCTGCCACGCATACGTGCACTTCTGCAGTGAGAATGAGGACAGCCTCCCGGTCTTCACGCTTTGATAAATGCTCTCAAGTATCAAAGGAAGGCAACACCTGTTGCAGCAAGCTACGTCAGCTTCTCGGTAAGTGTGAAACAGCATTCGTACTGAAGACGGACGCGCTTAGAAAAAGGCACCACTTTGCTTTTTTATGCTGTTGTCGGGTCGTCTATCGTGTTTGCCATTGGACGCGAAGTGATGGCAGCCCGGCAGGTGAAAAGCGTTTGCGCATGCATGCACTTGTGACAAAATTTTGCCAAAGGGTTGCATCGTCGCGCTTTTATATCGGTATCTGGCCTACTTCACGCGAATTGTTATCTTCTCTGCGGACAGCGAGATCAAAGGCGTGCGCTTCGATCAAAGCTCTTGGTTAGGTGAAAGATTCCTGCGTTTGGGTCCTCGAAGTTTCGAAACAGCGGGGAATTGAAAAGTCTACAAGGTCGTCGAGACGACTGCATTGGTTACGTGAGAGAAGTTGTGCAGGCTACATTCCGAATGAAGTTGATCTTCAATTTAGAAATCTCGGGTAGTGTCGTCTGCCCTTTATATCTTTATTTTGGTGCCTGTGTACTTGATTTCACAGATGCAGTCTGGTCACTCTGGTGGTGAAAGTGTGCGATTTTTAAATTCGAACTAGAAGCACTGCTGGTTAAGCGGGCCGCATTTTGTTGCCATGCGCCTTCATCGTCTCTATCTGCCAATATTAAAAATTTTCGTGGCACATCATTGATATAATAATGCATTCGTAGTGTGATTTATTATCACTCATTAGGATGAAAGACATACACATTTTCTGGTTTCGTGTAGTACGCGACAGATGCTAGTTACACGATAGATGATAGACAGTGCTAGACAGATCGCATACTTTTTTTTTTTTTTTTGGTTTTGGCTCTGGTGCGCAGCTCGGGCACGGAATAACTTGGAAGCAGCTATGCTTGCTCGAACAAGATGACAGGGGATCACGGGTGCGGTATAGAGAAGCCGTGGAGAGCGTAGGAACAAATTAATATATGAGAAGTATATCAGTATCCTACATAAAGGGGTGTGCAAGAAACTGACACGCACTTTAAGTACTGAGTCGTACAGAGTTGCCGCTGGGAACATTTTAAAAGGAGCCAGAACTGAAGCTTATAGTAGGCCAAAGCAGCCATGTTACTTAATTTTAGCGCCAAATTTTTAGCTCCGAATTCGATATTCTGAAAGATTTGTTTATTGAACAATTATATCATTTTTGATCAGCACAAACTAGACTATAACGAGCAGAATTTTTTCTCTCTTGCCTGGTCTTCAAGCGGCAGGTAAGTTGTAAATAAGATAAGCTCTTTTCAAGTTCAATGCGCTTGCACAAGCTTGTATCGTATACAGTTCTTGCATGCCAAAAAAATTTGGCCATATTATAGCGAATAACTCCGTAGGAACTTTAAAGGTTGAAAATTTTTTTCTTTGAAGAATTATACCGAACTTGATTAGTATAGCCAAAAAAAAAAAAAACATAAAACCAAGGACGATCACTTCCTGCCAGATCTGCGATCTTCTGAGACGATCACTTTTAGAAATGTCGCCATAATGTCGCTTTCAGGGCCCGCTGAGTGGCTACATGGGGAAAGGCGGGCATGCACTCGCTTCAGTCATCGGATACATTTGATTCCACGTCGCGTATAGCGATAATGTCAGCGAAAGTGAATACGACCCCTCACCAGCTTCATTTGCTAGTGAAATCTGGTTTAAGATTAACAGTCCAGCCTCATTTTATTGCGGATCTCTGTTTTCGTCATGTTCACGCAAGCGAAAACGGCGCGCAGCGTCAGCATATATACTAGAGATGGCGAGCAGCGTCAGCAGCTAGCTAGCCACGCATTTGCCCGCATCTTCTTCACTCGCCCTCGGTATCTGCAGCCAGGCCAAGGTAATATGGTCGTGCCGCGCGTAGGGGCGCCTGGAAGCCCACCAGTCCGCTGCCAGAGGGACAACGTGTGCACGAATCGGGCAACACGACAGATAGGCTTAGAAACGATGGGTCGCCTTTATGCTTCATGGCTATCGTATCTACAAATTATTACAAGTCGTTAGTAAATGCGGCAGAGTGGAATTCAGAAGTCCCCAGAAAGTAGCCAACTTGAAATTTCCGTCGCCAGATGGGCTCGATAAATGTAGTAATTTGGCGCAAAGTCGCGACCGGCGGCAACCCTCGTGTCGTACATGCAACGATTAGGAAAACGTGCTTAGCAGAAGCCATTCCTCTCTCTCGGGAAGATTTCTATGCCATTTTCGCAAAAAAACAAAAACAAAAAGAACCATTGAATAAAAAATTATATTGTCACGGCTAAAGCTAATCCAGTTGTATAAATAGTGTTTGTTTGTCAGCTGGAAAAAAAATTATGAAAATTATATTCAGGTAATCGCTAAAATAGCCGGTTGCACAAATCGCTGTTCGCAGTGCTGAAGCTGCCTGTAAACAGTGACGAAGGCGGATATGAAAAGGCTGCCCTATAAAGAAACCCTATCATGACGCGCCATTGTCTGATACGCTGCAGTAGGCTAAAGCTTCTCGATTCTGTTTTCGGAATCCCGGCTGTCCTCTATTGAGAAAAGTAGAAACTGATTGGCTTTGTAGACTGTTCTAGTTGGCTACGCCACGATGACATTGACATAAGAGTCGAAGTTCGTTTATAAGGTAAGTACAACTGGGGCAGCAGCAAAACCCAGGCAGTCCGTAAGTGCAGTAAGGCGCCGTTCTCTACCAGCTTCATGTGGTTGGACAATTGGCGTAGGTTTTTAATACATGAACGACACGAACTCAGAGAAGGACTTAATGATAGAGAGACGCGGAAAAAAGGCAGCATATTTATTGGACATGAGGTTCTTACATCAGGTTCGCTTAAAGAGCGTGCCGAAAAAAATAAAGCCTATTATGTGACGTTGTCTTGGCCTTAGTCTGACTTCGTCGTGCTCGTTTAGGGGTGCTATTCTGGACATTGTCAAATTCCGCATAGCATAGGAGAGGGCGTAGCAGCCAAGAGGGCTGCTACGGCCTCTCCTATTGGCTTAAAATGCCGCCATCACGAAATTTGACAAGATGGTGGAATTTCACAGGGTCCAGGATAGCACCCCAGACCATAAGGTATCCAAGATTATTTACTAGAGGGAACTGTGGTACTTCGATCGTTCAGCCACCATAATGATGGGTAGTACATTGATTTGCTTAGTGTTCGTGATTGCGACTTCGAAAGCACTTGTGGCTTTGTTATTGTTCTGTTTTAACATCGGAGCTGTTTAAGCTTTTTGTTGCGCCGGGTAGTGCGAGCAGAAATTATCATCATCATGAACCGTAACTTGCTCTCTTCGTCCTCTTCTCATTCTACTGCTTCGCACCCACAACACGTGCGCCGATTTGTCCGACGTAGGATGCAATAACTCTTATGGGCGAGAGAACGAGTGCAGAGAGAGAGAAAGAGGGAGAGAGAAATGGAGCGAATGAAATGGAAGAAAGACATCAAAAGATAAAAAGACAAAGAAAGAACTACAGAGAGAGAGAGAGAAAGAGATAGAAAGAAACATACACAAAAAAAAGAGGTAGAAAAAAGAACGTAAAACAGAAAGAGAAAGAAAGATTGATAGAGAAAGAATAAAAGAAAGAGAGAGGAAGAAATGGAGAGAAAGATAGACAGAGAAAGAAATGATGCATACCATAACCACGTATAGTATAGTATAACAAGGAGGCGGGAAAGGGTAGTGAGGATGAGGAGGGGAAGGAGGAGAGGAAATGGTTAATTAAGCCTAGCATAGCCATGTGTAGCAAGAGGTAGTGTATAGTTAAGTATATGAAGGGGTAGGGAAGGAAAGTGAAGGTGAGAAGGAGTGACGTGAGGGTGAGGAGAGAAAAGAGGAAGGAACCAGAAGAACATTGAGGAACCAGTGCAGCTGCTTCCTCAGTCTTCGTACCACTAGCGTATAGCTGCCCCAATTTTTTTTTTGCTTTTGTTTGATATAAAAAAAAAGCGACCCGTTAAGAACCTCGTGAGCTGATTTGAATTGGTCTGCACAAAAAGTAAATAATAATATCTGGTATTTTACGTCCCAAAACCACGATATGATTATGAGAGACGCCGTAGTGGAGGGCTCCGGAAATTTCGACCATCTGGTGTTCTTTAACATGCACTCACATCGCACAATACACGGGTCTCTACCATTTCGCCTCCATCGAAATGTGACCGTCGCGGCCGGGATCGAACCCGTGATCCTCGGGTCAGCAGGCGAGCACCATAACCACTGCTCCACCGAGGCGGACCTGCACAAAAAGGGTCAAGATGATGTAGTGGTATACTGCTGAACTTTTTAATAACAAGTTCTAAAAGCCAAAAAGCCACACGAAGCCTAAAGAACGAAGCTAAAGCAAATACATGCACTGCCCAACATTCCCATGCTGATTTCTCTCTAGTGCATTATTATCAAATTCTATGGCCCAGACAGTTGCAGCTCGCTTTGTGTATCTGTATTCTTTGGCATGTATTATCCTTTAAAAAATCAATTCGTATCATAGGCGCTGTTTAATAAATGGCCCGTATTGAAGTGACCTTAAAATAGCGCAAACTCCTAGCATGCGCGATGTTGCAAGTCGCGAACTTTCACATATGCTGCAATCCTGTGATTCCGTTTCTTCTTTCGTAGTTATTTCTGCCCCGGATTACTTTATTTCAAACTCCCTTTTCTATATTTTGCTGCTCTTGCTCAACCTCGTCATATACCTGCGTTGCGCCTCGCTTACCCCCCACTAGGCTTATTTATTTTGAAGCTAAGATTTCGTGGGCTTTGGCAGGTAACCGCTCTTCAACTGTTGGTTAGAAAAACACGGCCCTGGAGCTCCCTTTCAGAGCCAGGTGTTGTTGACACATTCGCCTATAGAATTCCGAGATTGAATTTTCGGCACTGCACCTAAGAGAGGGGACGTTGTTTTAATGCCTTGCTTTTTAGTGGAGCCAGATGTCGGACAAGGTGCTGCTCTTTTAACACCGTTGGCTGTTTGCGCCTCCGGCTTCACCGCTATTCCAATTCCCCAGGCTGTTCTCTTTCGTTGAAAAATAATAATTAAATAACAATCCGTGGCGAAGTACGAGTCATGCTCTTTTTTTTCCGTTGATACTTTGGTGTGGTGTTGAATCGCTCACCGTTCTTATTTCACGACATTAGTTATTTTGCTTCTTCGAGATCGAATGATGTCTTCGGTTTCGCTCGGCTATCAACTGCCAGATAACTGTTCGTGTTCCGAACACTTATATCATAAAAAGTAAGCGCTCCCCTCCGTTTAACGTTTACTTTTTACCGACGCGCTATCAAACCCTCCACTTTCCATTCTGTGTTCATCTTGCCGGCCGTCTCAAGAACCGTTGCTGGAGAACATAGACCCTGCAAGCGCGCCGACGTGAAGAAAAAGAGCTCTTCTAAAATTTCATGCGCGATACGTTGTTCTGTGCAGCTCCCTCTCATTTGCCAATTGTCACTGTTGCAGTATTTTTTACAGGTACCTGCGTAGCAAATACTCAAGGGTGACTTCTTCGTACAGCGTGGATGTTTAAACGGGTTTCACTGGTCGCGTCGAAATTCGCAGCGCACACGAATGACACGGACACAGTGAAGACGGCAGACAAGCGCTGACGCTCGCAACTCGTCTGCTAAGGGCACAGGGTAAGCCCTGTACGTCCCATGCATTTTTGATCATGTTCAGGAACCGTTTTCTCTGTAACTGAAAGGGATATCCACATAATACATATATAATTTTCTAACAAATTTTGCGCTCTTTTGACTGTATTGATTTACTAAAATCTAACTAATATTACTATTTTGGTGAATTTCTTACCACTAGTTTCTAAATATAGAGTTAATTTGCATCTTTCAAAATTTGTAACACAAAAACTTCGAAGTCAATGAGTTCAGTCGTGGCCATAGGTCGGCAAAACTTGTGGAGCTCACTCCGACGCACTCATGAAATATATTTTGCGCTTAGGGCTCACTCGGACTCAAACTCACCAAAATTTTTCTGAGCCGGACTCACTCGAACTCACAGTCACGAAAACTTTCCTCAACCGGGCTCACTCGGACTCAAACTCAACCAAACATTACTCACCCGGACTCACTCAGACTCAGACTCACGGCTCGACCTGAGTCAGAGTGAGTCCGAGTGAGTCGACTCATGAGTCCGTTAGCCTAGAATTATCTTATTCGACCATGGTAACAATGCTCTATAACACCAATATCTCACGTCATCAGTGCTCTTCTTGGCGCCTTTTGATATAGTACCTTCAAATACGAGTTATGAGTGCTCGTATAATCGAGTTTAAAGTAAAAAAAAAAAAAAACAGCTGGAAAGCGAACATCTTTTGCCACAAACACCGTTAAACTATTTTATTTAGTAGGTACGAGCTTGGTAATCATTGCCAAAGTCATTGTAAGGTCATTTTTCTTGAAAGAGATGACAACAAGATATATTTATCAAAAAACTTCCTTGGAAGAGTTGGCGGGTGTGGGGGGCGGGTGGAGGTCACGGCACTCCCCTACGTAATTCGCGCCTCTGATCAATAAATATTGAAATGGTGTATGAAAGACACTGCTTTGGAATACCTGTGAGTAGACGTGAGTATAAACGTGAATCCAGGTAAGGCTGATTGTAATACTGAAGATAAGTAGCTATGACCATAGGTCGGCAAAAAAAAGTGGAACTCACTCAGACTCCCTCAAGAAAGATATCTTGCGCTTTGGACTCACTCGGACTCAGACTCACCGACATTTTCCTGAGACGAGCTCACCCGGACTCACACTCACGAAAATTTGCTTCACCCGGACTCACTCAGACTCAGACTCACGGCCCGATCTGAGTCTGAGTGAGTCCGAGTGAGTCGACTCATGAGTGATTTCGCCGACATGGACTCGTGGCACAGTCGTCGTATGCGCTTATGAAAGGAAAAATCATCAACTGGTTATCTTGCAATGCACATGAAATAATGATACCTATGTAATAAAAACATCGTTTTGAGATAATCGAGTTTAAAGTAAAAAAAAAAAAACAGCTGGAAAGCGAACATCTTTTGCCGCAAACACCGTTAGACTATTTTATTTAGTAGGTACGAGCTTGGTAATCATTGCCAAAGTCATTTTTCCCTTTAGAGCCTGTCGCCTTACTTGCCTTGCTTGCCTTGCTTCTTTTGGGAGCTGTCGTGCTGCCCTATCCGTAATGTGTCGTCGATTGTGGTCAACTTTCAGCAAATTGACTCTGTTCTGGCCAGGCTTCCATCCTAATGACTTTAGATGATTGGTATCTGTGGCAGTGCCATCATTAAACGAAAGAACAGCATCCAGTGTCGCAGTCCTTGAGACTATGAAGCCTAAACAAAGGCAGCAAAGGCTCTGCCGCACAATTCCGATTAGCTCAACACTTCCACCACACAGTTTACACGCGCAATCTTGCCTAATTGCATCACAAATAACATCCATGTCCATTAAAGCATGCCCGCTGTCAACCTGCATCCAATTCTCCTCAAAGGACGCTGAAGAGGCTGAGAGGTCCGATGATAAAAAGCCTGCTGGTCCAGCGTTCGGCACCACAGTAAGTCGCCGGTATTTATTGGTGTTTACAAGAGAATTGTGTTGGTTGCCGTGAAATACACGCTTGCTGAAGACCTTCTTTACCCTCAGCATATGAACTTAAAGACAGGCATGAGAGACACAAGTTGTAATCAAGCTAGTATTCAAAGTGTTCGAACAAACGCGCTCCGAAGAAGAAATGCGAATAAAAAGGCGCACAACGTTTTCTGGTTGCCTTAGGTGAAAAATCAGGTATGAAAAAGTTACCCGACAATTTCTTCTATACAGCTTACCAAGAAAAGCATTTTGGCTTTCGTACATGAAGTTTGTGTTTTTTTTTTGTTTTTTTTTAAAAAAAGAACCGTAAGCACGGAGCGCATACGGGATGCTTGTCCTTGGGTTGCATGTTCACTCACCACTTGCTGTTGTAAAAACTGGTTTTCAGCCATAAAGACTTTCTATAAGAAAATCACGAATATGGACAATATGCACAAAGGGATAAACTATCCGATTTGCAAAGAATTTTTTTTAAAATTTTGCTGTACTCTGTGCCCTTAACTTCACTGTGTCTGTGCCCTTTGCGCGTGTTGAGATTTGAACCCGAACATATATAGTTGCCAACTCGCCCGGACTTTCAGCTCTACTGTAATATGTTTCGATAGCGTGTAACAAAAAAGCGATCGGGCCCGGGCCGGCCATGCAATTCAGGCGTATCGAGCTGCTGTCTCAACGCCCAAACAGTTTATCGATATAGTCGAACGGCGCCCACAATTCGCTGCAGCAGGTTATTTGATCGGCAGAAACATGCGGACACCCAATTATCGACAGGTCAGATCGCATTGCGTACTACTTGTGCAAGCGTTGGTGCTTGAGAGATAAAGAGACTAGCAAACTTTAGTGTGTATAACTAGCTTTTCCCACGGCATATGTTATCCTGATCCAGGTCTCAAGAAATTCATTCGTTATACACATCTTCTGTCCACGTATTATCACGCATTAAATATACTTTCAAGGTCAAAGTACAGAGCCATGAACAAACTTGTATGCGTATTCTTTTGGAGTCCAATCTGCGACCGGCTATTTGCTCAATCATGACGTTTCTTTTTGCGAACGCGCTTATCTTATACCTGCCCAAAAGCGTTTTACTTTGATTAACTTTGTTCACGTTTTCGGTAGTAATAATAATAATATCTGGTGTTTTACGTCCCAAAACCACGATATGATCATGAGAGACGCCGTAGTGGAGGGCCCCGGAAATTTTGACAATCTGGTGTTCTTTAACGCGCACTGACATCGCACGGTACACGGGCCTCTACCATTTCGCCTCCATCGAAATGCGACCGCCGCGGCCGGGATCGAACCCGCGACCTTCGGGTCAGCAGCCGAGGACCGTAGCCACTGTTCCACCGAGGTGGACGCGTTTTCGGTAGTCTAGTATATAATTAACATAAGCGTCACTGATGTTTAATTCAGGTTGTTGCCGATGATCGCGTGTTAAGGAAGAAAAGAAACATCAACGGTGACAGTGAATAACTTTCTCTGCCAGCTTCACAGTCTAGTAGTGCGCAGAATTAATTTAAGTGATTAATAACCGTGTTATACATCGCTCGAAAGCTCTGCATTTGAAAAATGAAATACATTTTAACGATTATGGTGCACGCAATTTTGATAAAGTTGTCGGCATCACGCAACTATGGAGCTTAACTCCACCTGTTGCGTATAAAACAGTCAGGGAACTAAGCATAAAAATAAATAAAAAGCCTACGAAAAGAATTATTCACTTTCGAGCACATACTCATTCGCTGTAACATGAAAAAAGTCCTCTGCAGGTATCATGAATCACGGCTGTAATGGGAGGAGGGGGGAGGAGGAGGAGGAGGAGGAAAAGAAAACGGAAGGACAGGGAGGTTAGCCGGTTCTCAGATCGGCTGGCTACCCTGTGCTGGTGAAAGGGATAAGGGGAATAAAAGATGATAGAAGAGAGATGTCAAAAAAAAAAAAAAAGAAGAAAAAGGTGAACAATAATACTTTAAACGACACTGCTTACAGTCTGTCTCTGAGACTAGTTGTCTGTAAGAAACGCAACAGCGTTCTCAAAGCTTTCCGTGCCGAGGACGGCTTCGGCCAGTGTCCTTAAGACCTTTTCCTCCGACAATGGGTGATTTTCGAGTCTATCGAACACTTTTGACAGTTCTTTTCTTGGTGCACTGGAAGCGAGGAATGTAGGAATATAGTCGGGAGTCCTCCTAAGAACATTGTCATGAATGGTTTGATATAGCGGAAAACTCGCACATTCACTTATTATTGTACAGCACAGAGCCATTTCCCTACACAGTGTCTACGCACTCTGTCAACTCGAGCCACTATGCGCGCGAGTGTTTTGTATAATTTATACGAAGTGCCCGAGGCACTAAAGTGATACAACGAATCAGTCTAGACTTGTAAATTATTCGTTGAAAAATCTACAGTCATTAATCCCTGATATGCTTATTAAAGAAAAAAAAATGAATGTGCATGACCACTTTCAGAGACATCACACAACACTACAGATTGAACAGATGCAAATATCCACCACCCCACGACAAACTAAACAAGAAACAGGAGGTTGCCTGGAGGCAATTACAGACTCACACGTACCCAAACCCAGCGATCCTGCGCCTCTGTTATCCAGACATTTATACGTCCGACGACTGTAAAGCGTGCGGAACCAGAGCGACGCTGCAGCACATGCTGTGGGAGTGTAACGGTAGCGAGCAGCAGTCCCCTACGAACCGGGTAGACGAGGCAGTCTCGAACCGCGATGGGAGGCGGCTCTGCTCAGCCATGACCTCGCCGACCAACTGTCCGGCACGCCCAGGAAGCCGCCCGTGTCCAAGGACTCGAGGCCGTCATCTAGGCTGGGGTGCTTGTAGCCCCGCCCCGCACAATACCGCCGGGCATCGTCAATAAAGTTTTTACTCACTCACTGTGAAAGTTTCATAATTTTTTTGTTTCGCACTTCAATCTCTGAACACGTGACATAGGTGAGGTCACCGATTTTAAAGTGTCTTTTTTTTCATTTTTGGCATTCAATTGTGCGTGGAATTGGGTTGTGCCACCACATTTTAGTCTGGCTCTGGCTGATTGGCTAAGTTCAAGGTTTTCCAAGTGTATCCTTTACTTGCTATACGTATACTACTCATTAGTTTCGATGATTTCGGCCTAAGCCCGATGATGACCAAAAGTGTTTCCTTCGAAGACTTTCGGACATCATCGACCAACGCTGAAATGAAAGGAGAAAAAATTTGGCAGATCCCACGTACTGTGGGAAACAATGATATGCGAAGCATGCATGAAGAAGATTGTTATGTGGCACTTTTAAAATGAGCATAACGTTACCAGACGGATGTAGTACTCCGTAAACATATGTAGAAATTTTATATGCATTCACGTATCTGGAAAACATGCAAATGTGAGAACTGGTTGTTCATAGCTGCACAACGACGCTACCACTAATTTGCGCACTACCAGCACCAGCTGTGGTTGGCTGAACTGTCGTTCTTGTATTAGTCCGTGACGCCAGTTACGGGAAGCGTAATGCTGAAGCGTACGCTGAATTTTTTAGGGGCGAAGCACCTTAAGGTCTTGGCGTGTCGGCGGGCATCGTGGTCTGCTGTCGTGACGGTCCATTTGCTTGAGCGCAAGAGAGGGCGCCACCGCCTCAGCGCTCGCCGTGTGGCGAGTGAGAGCGAACGGCGCGCGTTGACTATGGAAACGCTCTTTCTGCGATGAACGCTTAACTACCAGCTCGCAAAGAACGAGAACGCGCCCTCGCCCGCGAGAGACAATGCCGACGAAGGCAGCGTCTGCTAGCGAGTTTCTTGATTGAAAAAAAAAAAAATCCGTCTTCTGTCTCTCATTGCCCATTAGCAGCCATTGACATGTTCCAGTAGGAAACACCGGTCCATCACTGCGTGCTTTGCCCCTCCCCAGGTTTCACGTTAGTGGAGCTGTTTTTGTCTATAACGACGCCTCTTCAAAGAATATGTAAGCATGACACGTCCATCTCTGCCGACGAGGTTACATTTTGAAGACTGCACCAAGTAGACGAGGCAAAAGCTGCTCGCGTCAAGTGAACAACCATTCTGGCTTACGGCAGCCCTGCTGTACATGTGAGGCAGCAATATTCGAAGCAAATTCTCGCGTTTCGACGTGCCTAGATGGTAAGCCCGGTGTCTGCTGCAACAAGCCCTTGATCGAAGAATTCCTGCAACTTGTATGAGTAAGAGCGTCAGACTTTGTGCAAGACGTGATGCGCACGTGTGTCGTCACGTAACCGCTTGTCAAAGGCTAAAGGCTCAAAAGTTGAAGTCACGTAGCGCTTTCGCGAAAGTTCTATTTTTTTACTTTGAGACAAGTGCTACGAGGTGGATCGACGTTAAGTGCAGTAGTTGTGTGCACATCGTGGGCTTACCAGCAACGTCCCCTTCTCTGGCGTCTTCGGGTGGCTACACTGGGTAACTTATGGTCTGACATAACGTCAGCACTCACGTTAGAGCACAGACGTCAGTATTATCGAAACGAAGCGTGCTTTATGATGTGATGATGTGAAGATCACACCTAACTTTTGTTACAGTATTTCCCCGGGATCGAGAAACGTTTGAATGTAGCTTGTTGAATCATAGGAAAACAAATGTAATGTTTATTAGACTGCTATAAAATTGGGGTCAACATTGGAACCACGATTGACGTTAACCCGGCATGACGTGTGTGTCATAGGTGTAGATATGCAATGTGTATTGCTTTGTTATAAAATTAGTTAGCCAGCACTGCAACGGACCTTAAGCCTGCATAATGTCTTTTTCCAAAGCAGTTCCAAGACGTGGCATGGCTCTCTGATAGAATGCCTGATTGCCACGCATGAGGCTTGGGTTCGATTCCTGCAGAGATCCTGATTTTTTATCTTGGCATTCGTCAGGTCTACGCTGCCGATGTCAGTTTCTCTTAACGCTCTAACATTTAAGTTACTAATGTTTGTCCTTGCCGTTCCGGGGTAGATATAAACTGAACAATAAACCGCGGCCCGTGGTATACGGGTATGCGCCACACGTGTCCGGAGAAAGGGTTTGACGACGTACGCGACAGGATTTTCACGTTATTCATATCGGCACCAGACAGTCACATTCCTGAAACTCTCTTATCCTGCCATACCAATTTTGGTCTACAACAAACTAATGAGGCAATCACGAGAACACCCAGACGTAGGAGGCTAGATAGATAGATAGATAGATAGATAGATAGATAGATAGATAGATAGATAGATAGATAGATAGATAGATAGATAGATAGATAGATAGATAGATAGATAGATAGATAGATAGATAGGAACGCTCAAAGTTCCTGCAGTTCGCGAAGAAATGCTTCGCATTTAACACTAAAGGAGGAGATTTCTCCCAAAACGCCGCAAGTTAGCGGCGTTTCCTGGCTTTCTACGTTTTGCATTTTCTTAGTGATTTCCCTGCCCTGTGTTTTTCAGTGTGTATACTATATTTATACGATCTCAGTGAAAATGTCATCCGATATAGTCACCGTTGTGCCTGCCTTTCTTGCATCGTATTAATATATTTTTTTTTCGTGCTTCTCACAGCAAGTAGAACTCGAAGGCCACGCTCAGAGCCATGTCGTCTATTAGTGGGGATTCTTTCTATCTCCATTCAAAGTCCATGGAAATTCAGCCAAAGTTTGAAAAAAAAAAGTCACTAGTAAAGGAGGCCATTTCGACCGCATCAGTTTCTTAACCATATGTTTGTTGAAGGGGCTTCAGTGTAACCGCTACCCACCGTTATCAGTTTTTGTGAACCAGTTTTCTTTCAGTGATCAATTAACCATGGTAGCGCGATGGTTGAGAAAATTTTCCACTTAAGATCTTGCCGATATTTACGGTCAGACTGCCCTATTCGAGGAGGCGGAATAGTTTATTTATGATTCAGTATACGATCAAGCCAACACTTTAACAAAGCAGAATACTGGGTGAGTTGGTATGTATTTATCGTTACTGGAGAGCGCGCACTGACTACGGGGACAAAGAGAGAGGAACACGACAACACAAGCGCTCACTTTCAACTAAAGTTTAATGAAGGAAAACGAAAGAAATTCACATAGAGAGTAGGCCGACCACGCATGCGTCACTGCGCAGAAAACATAACTGAACAATATAAGTCACACATTACTTCAAAACCTGACAACATGGCGAGATGAAAAACATATCTGCTGAAACTTGCAAGGCGCTAGGCGATTTTCTTCCGTTTTCCTTCATTAAACTTTAGTTGGAAAGTGAGCGCTTGTGTCGTCGTGTTCTTCTCCCTTTGTCCCCGTAGTCAGTGCGCGCTCTCCAGTAACGATAACTAACACTTTAGTTCAACTTTCTGAGCCTGAGTGGGCAATTTCGGCGATAAAGCGAAGCATTCCTTCATGCCTGCCTACTTTAGATTATAAACATCTGTTTTCCTTCCAGTGCGCGGGGCACTCATCTCTTGGTAGTGTCCTAGTTTATCGCGGGCATGATATTTTACTTACTGGCGATTTCAATTTGCATCGTGTTTCATGGCGTTTAAGGACAGGTTCGTGCGGCAACTGCTTATGTAATTCTTCGTTATATAATTAAACCTTGTGAAAATTCTGGGTCTTCTAGATTAAAAGAGGTCAAATTCGCCCTACAATCTCTATCAAAATCACCTGCCGTAGTCGATTATCTCTGCATATTCGCTATCGACTGGGATTGTGCGGTAACAGTGGTCATTGACTACTACAGTGAAAACTTGATTGACCCAGCGAAACTCGATTTTACGATGTTCTCGATCTAGCGAAGAAATTTCCATTCTCCAACGGCTGTCCATAAGGTTCAATGTTGTCATCAACTTGAATTAAAGAAACTAACGTGGCTTCAAACCCTATTTAGCGAAGTTTTTCCTGAAATAAACGAGTCAGAATATATGATTTTTTTTTCTAATTTTGACACAGGCGGATTTTTTTACGAGCGTGCGCTCTATTGCTGTCGAGTTAAAATGTGTAGCAGCCCTAATCACGAGCCTATAGTTTTATTTTGACAAAGCTTCAAGCCACGCCCATGCGCGAAACAACGGAGTCTACCGTCGGCAGCGCTGTTACGTACCAGATGGTGCTAGGGCTGGCAGTGTTTATGGCCCTGTAATTTCTCCCACAGGAACACAACGGTGGTTGCTTTCGTCATTTCATGGTTTATGCGAATGACGCCATTGCTCGTCTCCTCGCAACTTTCGCGCTTGTCGGCCTGCTCGCGCAATCACTGCAGCCGTTCTCCTTTTCTTCATATGTCGGCAGCCTGGCATTTAGTTTGACGTCACTATCTAGTCTGCATCACCTGGACATGGGATGCTCCATATGTCCGGGCCGCCGTCACGGATTTGTAACACGCGCAAGCGTGGATTAGCGGCAATTGCAATGCCGCGGTAGCTTCTGGGTGTCGCTACATTACAATTTTAGATTTCTAAGAACTGAGAAACCAATTTCCCGATTTTACGAACTTCTAGATTTAGAAAAATCATTCGAGCGTGGTCATCACATCGATAAATCGGATTGCAACTGCATATCCTTTAAAATCGGACGTTTTGTAACATTCATGGTGTCTATGTTCGAAACTTTGTTAGCGCTAACGAAATCTTTTTGTTACTCTAACATTAGTAACTGTAATGAATAATGACCTCGGAGAGATGCTTCCTCGAAGATGACTGACTAAGCCTCCGATTGATAGCGCTGGTGCGCCAGATTGAACGTCAGCCGAGCGGGCAGTTTTCTCTTGTCTTTTCAGACGGCCAATCGGGCGTCGTCAGCAATATCGTTAGAGAGGGCTTTGCTCATTTCCGCGACTGCATTTTCCTGCGGCCTGTCCGCGTTCCGCTGACGCAGGGAATTCAACCGGAGAAAACTCGCCGGGACGCCATCCGCTCCTCAAGGCCCCTTCGCCCGAGTGATGCTATTTCGGCTACTCTGTTGTTGAGAGAGAAATTATACACACGCACACAGACCCTGAGAGAGCGAGAGAGATGCATGTGTGGTCACGGCATGGAGATTAACCGGAATTGAAACTTCCGGTTTGCTACCCTAGAGAAAGGGGGAAATAAAGATAGAAGACCGGAGAGAAAAAGCAGGCGTGCGAAAAAAGAAAGAGATAGGAAGTGAGCAACAGGAGAATCACAAACTCTTTAATAGGCCACTGCTGCGTCAAAAAATCAATAAAGCCTTGACTAACATATGCGACGAAAGTTGAGGTCAGCCTTCTAAGATTCTCTATTCCAAAAAGTCCCTATCGTCAAGACGGGCCAACACGGGCCGCTAGCGACTATCTGTGGGCGCTGCCAGAGGGGACAGTGGCAAAGTACTGTCTAACTGTGCACTTGACCTGTCGTTAATGGTTTCCACCGTTCAAACAAAGATCGAACTGCTGCGGTTCGCTCACATTCTCAACTTTCACGAAGAGCGCGATGAACTGGAAACTTGCCGTATAGTTAGTTTTTTCTCATTTTGCCTCTGTTTGCTTTCTTTGACAAGCCACGGAATGGTGTGTTGTCACAATCTATCATTACTTCAAGACTAGCTGCTACGGAGATCGCAGTCGAACTGCACTCTTCACGCGAGCTTCCTCTACCTGGAACCACACGGCGCAATTTCTTGCGCGATTGACACGCGACAGAAGCGCGCGAGCGTTGCTTTGACGCGCGCGTACAGGACAGTGACGTAGCCGCGTGTTTCTGTCCAAATTCAAACAAAAAGAAAAATTCAGAAGCCCTTCCCAAATGGGTGCAAGCTGAAGCTTGGCATGGGGCGTGCTTGACGTACTACCTTTTTTTCTTTCTTTCTTTCTTTCTTTCTTTCTTTCTTTCTTTCTTTCTTTCTTTCTTTCTTTCTTTCTTTCTTTCTTTCTTTCTT
The DNA here is from genome assembly GCA_030522465.1 of Rhipicephalus appendiculatus. Lineage (NCBI taxonomy): Eukaryota > Metazoa > Arthropoda > Arachnida > Ixodida > Ixodidae > Rhipicephalus > Rhipicephalus appendiculatus. The sequence goes on from JALIZH010021668.1 coordinate 844,669, forward strand.
TCTTTCTCTTTCTTTCTTTCTTTCTTTCTTTCTTTCTTTCTTTCTTTCTTTCTTTCTTTCTTTCTTTCTTTCTTTCTTTCTTTCTTTCTTTCTTTCTTTCTTTCTTTCTTTCTTTCCTTCTTTCTGTCTTTCTTCCGCAATGCGGAATGCTCACTCCTAACGTATGCGTTAAGTTTTATTTAGACAACAACAATAATAATAATTATTGTTGCTGTATGACGTCCCAAAGGTAGCGGCTGTCACCGCAACGTTGCTTTCGGGCTGAATCGGCATGGCGTTTCATGTCCTTTCCAGCCAAACGGCCCTATGAAATGACCATCACGCGATCATGGAAACTGGGGTTAGGAATTCAATGTTCTCAAAGTCAGAATTTTCCCAAAATCTGCAATGCCTGATATCAACCTTACGCGTTGTTCAGCCGATCGCTTTTGGTGCGCCAAGACGAAATATTTCAATGAAGCGGCCCATAGCAAGTGTACAGCTTCCAAATAGTTTTTTGCATCGTCGGCAGAACGTATTTGTATGCTTCGGTTCACTTCGTCTTGGGCAAGCATAGGCACGTCGGCCCGTGGCCTTGTACTCAAGGCACGTGCATTTGGACCGTGGGTATCCGGGTTCAAACCCGAGCCTCAGAATGAAAATAATTTTCTTTATTTATTACGTTTTGTTGCGCTCCAGCTGTGGGCGAGGAGGGTTTTTGGAACACCAGTCAATACAATCTTCTCTTTAATAAAATGAATGCATTGGGTCGCGTCGCCGTGTGCGGGCCCGCCAGTGAGAGTATACACAGCGAGGCTCTCGTGGCTCGAAGTTCGTTCTTTCCAATGCTACCAGATGGTATTGCCTGCGGGCATCTCGGAAGAAACGTAAACAAGTCCGCGATAGAAATAAGTAAAAGGTGGTTCGATGAATGTTGGTGGAAAAGGAGGGAGGAAGTGCAAAAAAAAAAAAAAGATAGTGGGAAAACTAAGGACACTCTACAGTGAGGCGCAGAAAGTTGGGATATGAATTCACGGGCTTTTTTAAAAATTTATTCTTTTAGAAGAAAAAGACCTAATTCAAGTAGACAGGTGTTAGGCCGAATTTAGAAATATACTAACAATAATGAAGTGTTTTTTTTTGTTGTTTTTTTTCGAGCTTGGTGGCGGACAGGTCACCACCCCGTTATAAAGGGGGACGCTCATAGCATCATGCATCCATCGGTGGAAAACCTCGGTGGAGTTTAGGCGGTGATCGCTTTCGAACGAATGTAAGACCGCGCTTTCATCCAAAGCTGCTGGTGGGTGCGCATCGCCTCGCGCTTGAATTTTTTGTTTTTTTTTTCATACGTTTGCTCTCGAGTCGGCGTCGGCGCGAGTACTTGCATGCTGGGCGTCGTGCTTTCGCTCACGAAAAATGCGCCATGCGGTTCTATCACGGCCTTCGCGATCGCCCTGTGAACAATGGAACTCCTCCGCGAGCACTTCGATGGACCACAATGTGGAGGCTTCGCGGGCCAACCTCAACATGCACAGCTTTTATATGTGTGTTTCAATGAGAAGCTTTTTTTGTGAACTTCCCCGGGCTTTTCCGACCGTGGCCGCAGCCGAGTATGTCGCTGATTGATCCCCTACCGGCCGAAGGATCGGTCATTAGAGGATCACCCGTGGGGCGGGAGCTAGAGGGGGGGAAACAGGCATGCACAGGTGTATACGAGGGACATTGTCCATGGGGGGGAGACGGCTGCAACGACACAGAGCCTCGCCGAGGCGGGAGGGGGGGGGGGGGGCACCGGAGAAGGTGGCTCTGTGTCGTACATGTGTTTCTGCTGCTGCCTATAGCCATTGGAAGCCCCGTCGGCGCGCTTTTATGTGTGCACACATGGGGACGCCGGGTATTCGAAACAAATGGCACAGGAACCAAGCTTGCCTCTTCGAATCCCTGCAATGCTAGTTAGGTTCAAAGGTTGCTTTGCAGTCTTAGCCAACATGGGACCTAAATGAAGCTTTATAGAGCGAGAAAAAGTGGATCAAAAGAAGCACCACGTCGAGCGGGAGCGACTTCGATTTGCGGAGAAACGAAGCCAACGGGCCATGTTGGATCCGCTGCCATTTCCTTAGGTGTGCTTGAGGAAGCCGTGTGGCGGCAGCCGACCTAGTTGACATTCTATATTTTTACGTGTACCGTATAGCTTGTACAGGTCATGTACCAAGAAATGACACGTTGAATGTTTTTTTGGCCGGACATTATTGCTTGCTTGTTGCTACAACATGTGGATTCAGCGTACATGAACTCTTTGAGGTCAGTTATTTATAAACATTTGCGGTGCTTTGGCTCTTTATCATGTTATATAAATTCTTGCTCATTTTGAAGTCATCTCCGCGAAAATGATACATTGCTGTGCAGCCATGCAAGTCCTGGCCAGGAAAGACTGTTGGTGTTTCATTTCACGAGTTGCCTGTCGACTAACAACGAAGTGTGCTTAAAATGATAGAAAGATATTTGCAGCTGTAATTAACTCGCCATAAACCATACTCAGACGCGAGTACTCTCTTGGAAGCGCTTATTTTGAAGGATGGCGAGTCCAAAAACAAAACAAAAAGATTGTAATCTGTGAACGTATCCACACTTTTCGAAGACTATCCATCTTACATGGTACGTAAAGCCCATCCGTCGCGTCTAACGCCACTTTTCAAAGCAGCTCAATGCTTTGCGGAGCTGCCGCGGGCTACTTCCGGTGCCGCATCTTCCGGAAGAAAGTTCTTGTGCTACTTCCTTCCGCCGGGGTCTCCCGTGTTGTTTCTGTGCTCGCCGTAAACACACACGAGGGAGCCGGATCCTTACTCCCCCGCGCTTCCCGAAAGCTTTTACGTTTTTTAATCTAAATCAATGTGTCGGTAGGTTGCCACTGAGCTCGCAGCAGCAAATAAGCTCTTCGCTCGATGCTCGGGGAAGTGCGCGGCATAAATGCGGGCAGAAACATCGTAGCCGAACTTCCGGTTCTACAGGTTAGGAAAGGAGAGGAGGAGAACGGGTTGGCGCTCCTTAGGCGGCAGACCTGATCATTACGCAGGCGGTACCAAGCTCCAAAAAGCTCCAAAAAGAACTGAAAGCTAGTTAAGAATTTTTATAGCATAAGCAACGCAATGGACTAGATAGGAGGGACACAACTGGCGGCGCACTGCACAAGCACGAAAGAGGGAAGAAGGAAGAGAGACAGGAAAGAGCGCGCTTCCAACCTGGTTGGAAGTTAGCGCACGTGTCGTGTCCCACTTTTTTCTTCATTGCGTTCCTTACGCGCTAAAAATTTCTTATCATGTGTTACCAACGAGGCCAGATTCCTTCCCGTGTGAAGCAAAAGGTAATGACCTACCGCTGCAAAAGAAAAGGAAAGCCGCTGAGCCGTCATCTTATCGCTTGTCAGGGGACGACGGCGCTTCCTTCTCGTGTACCGCCGTCAAAAATGCTGACGCGCTGTGAATACGATGCCTATGCTCCGCTTCCATACATCAGGTACAAAGCTACGGAAGCTAACGAGACCTCTTGCAGTAGATGCGTTCGCACTAAGATATAGTTAAATAATTTTACCACCCGTTGTGTGATTTTTGTTTTTTTCGTTTTTAGACTGAGTGATAAATGAGGATGCTTCGTGCCTTAGAAATAAACAAACTCCGCTATTTATACGGTTGTCAATAGGTGTGTCTGGATCGCTAAGCGTCTCTTCGTCTTCATATTGTGACCTCCGCGATTAATTCCGGTAGCGCCTAGCCGGAGCCAATCGCGGAGGCCACGTTTACAAACAACGAAATCGAAGCGCGAGGCGCGTGGACTTACACACATTGCTGACCGAACTTCCTGCATAGCTTCCACCGCGCTGCACATAATGTACACAGGGTGTTTCAGCTAAAAAGCACCAAGTTATAAAAAATTAAAAATGAGCGCTACGCTGCTCCAATTAGCGCAGTATTGTTCCGAGCAATATAGAGCACGTCAGAATATTTTTTTCCAATCCGCCAAGCTCGGCAATTAAAAAAAATTGCTTGAATGAACTTTTTAAATGGTGACCCTAGAGAAAAATCTTCAATACAAAACTTGTAGCGCTTACCCAGAAATGATATCAAAATTTTCAATCCATGGCAAGATAACTGCGCTGCTTAATTTTTTTCCAGCGTTTGTTTAAAGTGCGCGAAATTAAAAAAAAAATACCACGTAATTGCCGCCTAACGCGCGGCGCTTTTAGTGCCCTCAAATGTAAGTTCAACGAATTATCAAAGGCTGCTCAGCGCACGAAGGTCGCTTGACCAGGCTATCGGTGACTACGATGGACGTTAAGCGATGGTAGTATGGTACCGGTAAAAAAAAAAAAAAAAAAAAAAAAAAAAAAAAAACTCCGACGAAAAAGTGGCCGCCACGTGCGAATGCGATACGAGATCGGAGGCAGCATCCGACGCAGCGCAGGCATTTTTTTTCGTTTCTTTTCGGGCCAACGATAAACATGATGGAGGGGGGAGAGGGTGACATTGTGATGAAGGAAGGATATAAATAGCACGATGGGAATATGTGGTGCGCAGTTATTTTTTGGGTACGCTCCGACAAGGGAAAATCAGGGTCTGGAACGATGCGCTTTATTAATGAAGAATGTGTGAATATGATTCTCGCCCTCGGCCAAGCAAACGGAAACAGGAGAGAAGCGGCAAGATTAGTTCGCAGCTGACACCCTGGAATTCGGATAAATGAATCGACGTTGGTGCGAAATTACAAAACTCTCAAGAAGACACGCACGTTCAGAAAGCCGCGTCAGCACACAAAGGGTGTGAATGAGTCTCTTAGAACAGACATTCTTGCTTTCATGGCAGCCCATCCCCACGCAAGCGTGCGCGACGTGAATGGTGAGACCGGCGTTTCCAGCAGTAGTGTTTGGCGTGTACTCAAGAGCGGAGGGCTTCACCCTAACCATGTTCACCTGCATCAGCAGTTGGAAGACAGAGATTTTCGAAGGCGTTTTGACTTCTGTAACTGGATATTGATACAGGTAGAAGATAATCCCGGCTTCCTGAATAACATAATCTGGTCCGATGAAGCCCGCTTTTCGCGCAACGCCCAAGTCAACGCTCACAACGGCCATTACTGGAGCGCTATAATTCCCCACTGGCTGTTGCAGTCACAACACCAGGTGCAGTGGTCTTTCAGTGTTTGGTGCGGCATTTACGACGGCAAAATTATAGGCCCGGTATTTTTCGACGGAACACTCACCGCAGAACGCTACGTCAGCGAAATACTAAATGGCCCACTGAGTGACTTCACCTGCAACCTTCCTCTAGCGCAGCTTGGGAATATCTGGTTCCAGCAAGACGGGGATCCTCCACACAGCTGCGGGCGGACTCGAACGTGGCTTGATCGAGAATTTCCTGAGAAATGGATCGGCCGTCTTAGAGCTGTAGATTGGCCCGCTAGGTCCCCAGATTTGACTCCGCTAGATTTCTTTCTATGGGGATACATTACAGACCATGTCTACACCGAAGCGACGACAACGCCCGAAAGACTGAAGTCTAAAATAGCATAATGTGTGCCACTCAGTTACTCCAGGAATGCTGCGAAACGCGACAGAAAATGTGCTGACTCGGTGTAGGTTGTGCATAGGGGCTGATGGAGGGCTGTTTGAGCACGCTATGTAACTGCCCATGACGTCGCAATAAAAGCACTTTGGACTGCAATTAGGCTGATCGCTTTCTAATACCTAGCTTTCCTATTATTCAAGAGCTAGCTATTAGAGCACTGAACGCCTTTTTATTTGTTCTATTTATTTCTACGCATTCCGCTCTAACAGACAGGTACTAAACACGATATTCTAAATGGAGACGAAGTACGAGCAATTAACTTTTGAGCCCACAGCCAGTCATGCCATATTGCTTGCAAGTATCCAGAAGAGCAATCGCACGTAATGCGATGAAAATATAACTAAAAAGCTCCCCTGGAATCATTCCCGTTGCAGTTGTTGTATCCTTCCTTCATCAACTTGTCATCCTCTCCACCTCCATCATGTTTATCATTAGCCCGAAAAGAAAAGAAAAGAAAAAAATGCCTGCGCTGCGTTGAATGCTGCCTCCGGTCTCGTATCGCATTCGCACGTGCGGCCAACTTTTCGTCGAAAATTTTTTTTCTTCTTCTCTTTCTTTATTTTCTTTTTTTTTTTTTAACGGTACCATCCTACCATCCCTTAACGTCCATCGTAGTCACCGATAGGCTGTTCAAGCAACCTTCGTGCGCTGAGCAGCCTTTGATAATTCGTTCAACTTACATTTGAGGGTCACTAAAAGCGCCGCGCGTTAGGCGGCAATCACGTGGTATTTTTTTTGAATTTCGCGATCTTTAAACAAATAATAATTGATGGGGTTTAACGTCCCAAAACCACCATATGATTATGAGAGACGCCGTAGTGGAGGGCTCCGGAAATTTCGACCACCTGGGGTTCTTTAACGTGCATCTAAATCTAAATACATGGGCCTCGAGCATTTTCGCCTCCATCGAAAATGCAGCCGCCGCGGCCGGGATTCGATCGTCTTTAAACAAAGGCTTGAAAAAAATTAAGCAACGCTGTTATCTTACCGTAGATTGAAAATTTTATTTCTGGATAAGAGCTACAAGTTTTGTATTGAAGATTTTTTCTCTAGAGTGACTATTTCAAAAAGTTCATTAAGCAATTTTTGTTAATTGCCGAGCTTGGCGGATCGGAAAAAAATATTCTGACGTGCTCTATACGGCTCAGAACAATACTGCGCTAATTGGCGACGCCTAGCGCTCATGTTAAATTTTTTATTACTCGGTGCTTTTCACCTGAAACACCCTGTATAGCCGCAGCCGCTCATCTCGCCACGGTCCACATGCACGGTTGTCGCTCGAAGCACGGCTGAGGATGCTGCAATATGGTAGCGAATGAGCGAAGTCACGTGGTTTTAAATGTTTTGCGGACTTTCTTTAAACACTGCCGTTGGGTTAGACGGCAGCGTCCCTTTCTAGCTAATTTTTGTCATGGGCGGTGTACGCCGTTTCGTGCTTGTGTGCGGTGAAGATGTTCACTAACGTCCCTGATTTGTGCTACTCCGTGCGCAGCAGATACAGCTCCCGACAGAGAGTAGCAAACTCTAAATGCAGTGGTCGCTATCGTACGGCACAAACGAAAAGAAAGCAGCGGGGAGGTGATGCCACCTATAGGCACCTTCCGCTAAAGCTTTCCACAATTGACAGCAGCGCCATAACAATTAACCCAGTGGATAATGGAAGGGAAAATGAAGTGACGCGATACACATCGAATGTGACACCCCAGATCGCTTAGCACAAGAGAAGAATTTCCAATGGAATGGAATGGAATAACTTTATTAATGTCCTGCAAGGAGCGCACGAGCGCGCTTAGAGCTCCCACGTTGGGACTGAAAGACCTAGCCTAACAGACTCATCGCGGGCTTGCTGGGCGGCCCATTTCTAGTCGGCTAGGCTGGAGCTACGCAAAGCAGCATCTCACCTTACCGACGTAGCATCGGGGTTAGCATCGTCATACATAGTGGCACATTTTCAGAGCATGTGTCTTAGAATGCCTTCAGCTTTCCATGTGTGCGTACACCGCATGACTTGTACGTGTTTATGGTCTAAATAATAGACGTGAACGTCGTAACAAATAATTAAACGATAGATGAAGCATATATGGCATGTGGCATGTCATCTAATTTTCTTTGCTTTCTTAGAGGCCGGCATTGACGATGCAGGCATGATAAATGAAATCGTCGTAGCGCCATCTTGCCGATGTAAGGTGCCTGTACCGACTATCACTGTAGTGCGAATGTTCCAGAGAGAAAGAAAGCTATCGGCCCTTTCTCGGTCACCTCTAACTGGTTTTCCCAGATTTCGATTATTCCGTCGATGTTGCGAGCGACGCAACAGTTCCACGAGTGATATCACATACGTTGAATCAGTCCGGTAGCCTTGAGAAATCGCAGCAGCGCTTTAATTGCTGTCCCCCCACCCCCCTTCCGCAGTGCAGGTAGCCTACCGGGCCTGGCTCTGCTATAATCTCCCTGCCCAGGCCCGTAGCCAGGAAGTTTTTTCGGGGGGGGGGGGGGTGGGGGGGGGGGCACTTGTAGAAAGCCTTGAAAAACACCCATTTTTATTATTTTTTCTCGGTAAAACACCCCCTTCAATCCGTATTTCGGGGGGGGGGGGGGGGGCTAGCCCCCCCCCCCCTGGCTACGGGCCTGTCCCTGCCTTTCTTTTATCCTCCTCCTCCTCGATCATGCCGTTATCGTTTGCGACCACATCAAGTGGGAGACTATATTCGCACCTCAAAAGCTCGGGGTCACGTGATCTTAGCCGAAACGTCACTTATGACGTCGTTGCGAGAGCGGTTTCGACAAGTATCGCTATTTCACCAGTGTCAGTGCTTAGCCAGCTTAGCCCGCTTCGCGGTTCTCACTTTTTTGCCAGCATCACTAGTGCCAGAGCAAGGGTCAGTCGTCGCTGTGGTGTGGTGGTTATGGTGGTTATGGAGCTCTAATGCTGACCCGAACGTCGCGGGATCGAATACCGGCCGCGGCGGCCGCATTTCGACGGTGGCAAAATGCCAGAGGCCGGTTAGCTTAAATTTAGGTGCACGTGAAAGAACACCAAGTGGTCGAAATTTCCGGAGCCCTCCAGTACGGCCTCTCTCATAATCATATCGTGGTTTTGGGCCGTAATACCACAACCCTTATTATTAATGAAGCCAGAGTCGACAGCGACATGCCGCTGACGCCAACGGGATTACTTCAGCAAAGCAACTGACCCAACCTCTCTATCAGTGACGTCATACGTGGCAACCAACTGTTGTGCAAATAAACTGCCCCACATCAAGCACTTGTTCGAAGATGAAGCACTTATTTTTGGGACCAAACGCACAGTCGCTGTCGCGGCATATACAGACGCCTCCATTTTATAAGTAGGCGTGTCTCGACTGGCTGTAATACGCTTCAACCTGGCCGCACCCCTGGATAGGGTATTCTTTAGCGTGTGGTCTCTTGGTAACATTCATGTAATGTCCCACGGTACCGCTGCCTAAAGAAAACATGCAACCTCCATATCAAAAAGGCAGAAACATTGAATTGTCTACTGTGCCGAAGGGAACTACAGACAAAGGAAAGGCAGTGACGTGATTCACGTAAACCAACTCGAAGTAAAAACGCAACGCACGCGTGAACGTGCGCCCCATATAGGTGACCACAGTGCGGGGGGGGATTTCCGCGATTTTACCGTTCGTGTTATGAAGTGAGTGACCCTTCCTCAGGCAGCTGCTTTGAAAAACAACATTACTCTATTTAAAGGGGCAGGGAGATGGTTGGGAAACTTACTGAATAAAGAGCGCGAAAAACAAACAAACAAAAACAAAAAAAAAAAAAACGAGACACGAAAAGAAGAACACGGGACACGTGTCTCGTTTTCTTCGCGCTATCCATAAACTATGCAACCGTACCAATTCACCCAATTTTCCCCTCTAATGATGGCGGAGAAAGCGCTGGCCACATTTTGCGCAGAAGATGCATCACTGGCCTCCATCTGCGAGCAACCAGACACTTACTGTCGTCACCACTGCCGCGCGATACTTTCTTCCTGCCCTTCTCACTCCTCACTTCTATGACCCCCTTTTGCCTATATTTTTACTCTTTATTTCTTTTTAACATTCTCATGCAAGAACTGCACAGTCTTTTTTTTTTTCATAAAACAGCCCTCCACCTTTATTCTTCACGCCAGTCCGCTTTTTCTGTCACAATTTATTGTCACCCTTTTTGCGCCTGCGAGGTCGTTCGCCTGCTCCAGTGAAGGGAAGCCCGTGAAGAAACGCTGTAGCTTTGCGCAGTTCCCAGGTTAGCTTTGAAACGAAGCGTTATATCTTGCGTAACGGCTAGCTAGACCGGCGGCAACGAACGGCAAGGCGAGCCTTAGCTGGACGCGTGATGAAAGAAGGGTTTTCGGCGAAGTGCCTCGAGGAAATCGTTAATCCAAACACGTCTGTGTTATTAAATTAGACTTACTGGCTGCCGCGGGATTACATGTGTCTGTAATTGCAAAATTTTCCAGCGCCATGTAGTGTGCATAGGGCCTTCCAACAAAAACCTAGCTATCCATGTGTCGACTGCGCTTTGGGTCGCTGACCCAAAGCAAAATGTGCAGCATTGTTTGAGTGCATGTGCTTGTGTGCACATTGCGTGACTATGCGTCACTTAATATGCCGCCGTTGTCTTTAGCAATAAATGTGGCGGGCCTATCTGCTCTGGAAGTGTAGGGCTGTTCTAAAGTGGTACGTGAATAAGTGCGGTTCTCGCAATACGTGCGCTTAGTTTTTCATATTTTGCTCATCGTATTTGGCTCACGCAGAACCGCGTCTGCACAGTACAGATGTAAACTTTTACAAAATACAGCAGCTTGGGCTTATACACACAAACTAAACCCATCTTTTTTCAGGGACCGTCTGTGGCTGACGTCGCAGTCACCACAAAATGACCGGTGACCGAACGCCTATTAATGAAAAACTCTTTTGCATCGCTACAGTTTCGCCAGTATGAAAGAGTCGTTCATTACGTTATAGGCGGAGCTTTGGCTAAAGGGCGACGCAATAAAGATTTGTTTAACGATACCTGTCCGCGTGAGTGACCTTATGTGGTATTCTCAAAACATGCAGCCACCTTTCTTGAAAGGCTGCTGAAAAAAGATCAGCTAAGGTAAATGTGTGGTTTTACGTGCCGAAACCACTATCGGCTTGCTTATGAGTTATAGCTTATTATGAAAGAGACTCCGAATTAATTTATACCACTGGTAATTCTTTACCTGGCACATAAATCTAAACACGCGATTCGTTTTGTTTTTCGACCCCATTTAAAACAGTCGTAGCAGCTGCAATCGACCCCGCGACTTCGAGCTCAGCAGCGCAGCGATGCTGCTAAAGCTTCAAAAGAAAGCGCAACACGCGCTATTTGCCTGTGTGCCTGCCGTCGCTCAGAAACGCGGTCGTGACCGTGCGCCTTCACTCAGCTGATTTTAATTCCTTACTGTGCGTGAAATGTGTTCGTGCGGTGATTGTGGAGCGTGAACATGCCACTTCACTGACACTCATCCTTCCAGTATGCGATGAAAAATGCTTGAAACTCCGTGCTCCAAGGATCTTCAATCGCTTCAAAATTCCATCTTCCCCTGAACTTCTGCCCTATTTGGATTTCAGTCCGTCCACTATATTGCACTTGCGCTCTTTTGGTACGTTTATATACCACTCGAGACAGTGACAGTGACAAGAAGTTTTATTAAACGTCCTGAGGAATATGATGAAGGTGAGTAGGAGGTCGAGACACTGGCATATTTAAGTGAAATGGAAAAATTTGGCCAGTTTGTATAAGTGAGCCAGTGTAAATTGACCAGTTGGTATAGGTTGACCGTTGTAGCGCAAGGAAACATTCGCGAGAAGAAAAAAAAATTAAGGTATAGCTTCGCACTAGTGGTGCTAAGCCTGAAGGAAGTGCGGAGCGGGGCGACCCTTCTTTGTTACTCTTTATTTTTCTCTTCCTTTCTTTCTCTCTTTCTTTCTTTTTTTTCCGTTTCTTCTGTTATTTTTTTTCTGTCTTTATCTCTATTTCTTTCTCTCTATATATATTGCCGCGCGTGTTTAGTGCTTTATTTTTTGATGTGTTAGGGTTTCAACCGCAAAGACGATTAGCAACGCTGGGTGCAGAGCGCGCCACAATGTTTGAGAAGTTTCGCTGTTGTTTAAGATTATTCTGTTAAGATTACGCACAGGACGTAAATAGTCTAGTTTATTGGAGAGCTCGCGCGAGCGCCAGCGATAAGGCTCGAACGTTCGAGGCCGCATGTATAAATGCCGATGCACCTCGCCGTAGATCTGATCACTCGACGGCCGGGGCTGTTCTGCCGCTATCAGTGTACAGCTCGAATTGCACCTACTTTGGACCTTTCGTTTTCTGGGCACAAGTTCGCCCAAATAAAAAAGAGTTTCGTCTTGACCACGCCGACTGCTCCCTTCGTCAACGTCACGACCACGTGACATCTGGTGGAGCTGCTGCGTCGTCCATTGTCCAGACACCCCAGCGAAGCGCTGACCCATGCCCAATTTAAAGAGTAACTTACGGATTACAAGAGTGGACACTCCGGCCCAAAATCGCCGAAGCTACGCAGCTTCATGCTGCCCGCTACAGGGCAGCATGCTCCCCATCTCCAAGGAAACGCGCGTGCTAGTTATCTACTGCAGTACATTTTCTAGTGAACTATACATCTACTCATGGAGGAAGGAAAAGTTCATCCATGCATCTACTTGTCTATGTGGCTGTGGACATGGCTTTCACTGGCTCGCAGTGCGACTCTAAATCCTTCTTTATAGTCTGCGATCGAACGGTTCGATATCGTTGATCGGGGATCGGGCATGCATCGGGCGTGTCGTGTCTGAAAAAAGTGCAGCATGGCGTCGACGCGATGCAAACGTTATCACGCTCCGTGTTCACGAACATATAAGGCAATGAAGAAGTACGGACAGCAGCAAATATGTGCGATAACGTGCTCGACGAGTTTCGTGGTCTTCGTTGGGTTCGTACTGTACGTCTACTTGGCTGCTGCTTGGTAAGAACGCCTTCATTATTTTGCAAAGTGTTCTCGCGTTGTGCTGTTCGGCGCAGGGAGCTTTTCTGTATTCTTCACTGCGCGTATGGTGTTCATGGATTGCTTCATATTAAGTAAGAAACAGCTATTTGGAATGCTGCGCAGCACGTTTGCGAAAAAAAAAGATCGTTTCTTCACGCGAGGAAGCGAGTCGCCACTTGCGTCGTTAGGTTTACTTCGTGCATACAATGCCAGTGCACGTAGTTCGAATTCAGTGCATGTGTGTCCAAATGTGTGCAAGAGTGCAGTTATGCTCAGCATCATTATTGGTGGCGTATGCAGACTGCTTGAAGCCTTTGTTACGAGCGCAATTTGAGAGATTTGCGAATTGCGAAGAATGTTTGTTAGCTGTGGCTACGACGTATCCTGCGGTGCCATATGGCACCGAAGGATGCTTTATTTTTCTTTTTGTTTTTTAGCTGCGAGAACTGCACGGGACTGCTTTTTGCGAAAGGGTGATGGGAATTGCGTCGGAGAAAGTTTATGCGAAGGTGGGAGACAAGACATAGCCAACAATTTTTTTTTTTCAGGTCATGCCATTAGTCGAGTACTACGGCAACTATAGACTGCTGCGCTGCGTCGTGCATTGTATCTGTAGCTATGCGTTTGACTGCAGTTTTACTGTTTGGGGGGATGTTTCATAACGTCGCCTATTTGTCTATTCTTTGCGTAAAATTTCTTTCAATTTACGGCAGCTGTATTGCTATATCGCATTGTGTAGTGCACCTATCTTTTTGTGCGCGCGTTCATCAAATGTCGAGAAAAAAAATTCGCCGACGATTACGATACTCCCTAATGCGAATTCTGAGCACAGCTTCGTGTTGGGGCAACGCCAACTGTTTTCGAAGTTCTGGCTATCCGCAGTAGTAGCAATGTAACATTCGTTACATATTGCCACAGAAACTTCCAGCGTTGCAGCGCTATGCACAACACTCTGTGCAGGCATCGCGAACCAAGCGAAACATCGACAGCGCTCGTGTGCTACGCACACCACGCTGCGCACTGCAGGAGTCGCGAACCAAACGAAACGCCGAAAGCCCCCCTTACGACAAGTGAAGCCAGCCGCAGTGCACGTTCCAGCCCTGCATGCGCACGAGCTCCGACCGAGGGGCCAGCGCGAGTGACGGAGCAAGAAAGCGAGGTTAGAGGCCAGTGGCTCGTGATATCGACAGACTTTACGTTCGCTCTCTATCATCCTCTTTCGCTCTATCGGTTATGCCGACGGCGACGCCGCTCAACGCAGGAACAGGCGCCTAAAGGCCTGACCACATGTACGCGTTGCAGAGTATCAGCGCGTAGCTTTTTGACGCGCCGCCGCGCTCTCTCCCTATGGAGAGAGGGCACGTAGCTACACGAAGCTGCGCGCCCTCTCTCTTCATAGGGAGAAGGTGCCACAACCAACTAGTCAACGCTCAGCGATATCAAGAATAATGCGATTCACTAGCAAATACTGACTGGAAAATTTCGACGTACATAGTCTCCAATTCAACGAGAAACACCCTTGAGGCTCACCTACATAGAAGCTGCCGCGTGACGTTTCGGTTACGGGCCAGAAATTAAGCGTATTTGCTTAATTTCTGGCCCGAATAACTTGACGTATATAGTCTCCGATTCAACGAGAAGCACCCTTGAGTCTCACCTTACATAGAAGCTGCCGCGTGACGTTTCGGTTACGGGCCAGAAATTAAGCGTATTTGCTTGGTACAGCACCAATGCTACGTTATACTTCGTCCGCAGGAAAGCGCGCCTTGAAGTTTTCTTAAAGGGGCCCCGAAACACTTTCTCAGCATAGCAGGAAACGCTGCCGATCGATAGTCGAAGCTCCTGAGAACACGCGAGACAAACATTATAGCGCTGCACGCGGCCTGGAATTCGCAATTAAATCTCAAAGTCAGCTAGAAATCGTTTCCTCTTCTTTCTACAAATGATGTCATATACCCGAATGACCGTGCCATATACCCAAATTCATGGCCATTGGCTGATTTGAGCGACGTGCGCTGAAAAGTTACCGTGACCGCCGCGAGATGCCGCCGCGTGCCCACGCTCGCGATCACACTGAAACTGAGACGCGCGTTCGAATGAAAGAAAGAAGAAAGTAAGAAAGAAGTTCCCAAGGTCATGACGCGCATGTAACAACTTCTGGCCCCTGTGTCATCCCTCCCTGCTTAGCTATCAGCGCGCTCGTAGGGGCGAGAGAAGAGAGAAAGCAATTACAGCGTCCGGCAAATCTCTCTAACTCCGCTTGTACTTGACGGCTTCTAAAACTTTTTGCGGCAGTCAATCTGCGGGGCAGTAAACTCCTTTAATGAAGCCATTGGATGGTTACTTGGAAAAGTGCGGCAGGGCCCTTTTAATATTTGTCTACCATCATCGAACCAATTTGTTATTCTTTGACTTTCAGGATAAGCGAATAAATATAATATTTGGTTTTATATATGTATAAAACTTTTCTCTGACCAAACGTTCCATTTTCTCTTACATATCAGCAATATATTCACGGTAAAAGATGCCTAAAAATAAACACGAAGCCGCCTTTTTTATATAATAAAATAACTTGAATACAATGCTATCCTCTAATACGTTACATCGCAATTTCTTTTGTTCATTTCTTAGCGCATTTCTTGACACAATACCTTTTAGTAAGCACAAGTATACAACAATAAAATATGTTGCAACCGCAATGGCTCGTGTTACAAAAGCATGTTTGAGGACGGATGAGCTAGAATTCGAGCATATAAATAAGACAGAGGCTCTTGAGGCACAAAAAATGGAGTTTTTTTTTACACTACACCTTCATCGCCACAAGGAATGGCGTAGGGAAGAGGGATAAAACATAGGCATAAATTAACGCAATTTACATCGTTATAAACATTTTTAAAAACCTGGAACTTCAGTAAAATTATACGATATTGCAACGCGCGTTTCTTATTTTCACTTTGCTCTATTCGGTTCTTCGCCCTCAAAGACTGTCAGCAATGCTCAGCGCAAACCACGCCTGATTGTTCTAGAAGCTTCGCGATTACTGTAGATCGTTTTGTTAAGATTGCGCACAAGACGCGAACACTCGAGCTTATTCCAGAGCTTGTGCGACAACGAGTGATAAGACTGGAATATTCTATGACACACGTATAAATGCCGACGCGCTTCACCGCTTGTCAGTTGATCGACGGCCGACGCTCTGCTCGCCGCTATCAGTGCCAGCGTATATTGCTGTAATCTTACTTTCTGTTTACCGGCCACAAGTTCGGCCTAATGAACAGTTTCATCTTGGACACGTCGACTTGCGGAAATAAATGGATCGTCGTAGCTACCGACTACCTCACCCGCTACGCCGAAAGAAAAGCCCTGCCCAAGGGCAGTGCTGCCGAGGTAGCCAAGTTCTTCGTTGAGAACATCGTCCTTCGACACGGAGCCCCAGAGGTTCTCATCACCGACAGAGGTACGGCGTTTACGGCTGACCTAACTCAGGTGATCTTGGGATACAGCCACACAAGCCACCGCCGGACCACCGCGTACCACCCACAGACCAATGGCCTGACCGAGCGTCTAAATAAGACTATCGCCGACATGCTGGCCATGTACGTCGACGTCGAACACAAGACGTGGGACGCCATCCTTCCGTACGTGACCTTCGCATGCAACACGGCCGTGCAGGAGACGACACAGGTGACGCCATACAAGTTGGTCTACGGAAGGAACCCGGCAACGACGCTCGACGCCATGCTGCCCAACGTCGCAGATGAAGAAAACCTCGACGTCACCGCCTACCTACAGCGCGCCGAAGAAGCCCGACAACTCGCCCGCCAGCGCATCAAGAATCAGCAGACAACCGACAGCCGCCGTTACAATCTTCGACGACGCTTTGTGGAATACCAGCCCGGCGACCGCGTTTGGGTGTGGACGCCGATACGCCGACGCGGACTCAGTGAAAAACTTCTTCGGCGATACTTCGGGCCATACAAGGTGCTTCGACTTCTCGGTGCTCTGGACTACGAGGTCGTTCCGGACGGCATTACTTACTCTCAACGGCGTCGTGCGCGACCTGAAGTCGTCCATGTCGTGCGCCTCAAGCCGTATTACGCGCGTTAGCGGACCTGGGGACTTCACTTATTGCTTTATTGTTGTACTTTCTGTCTTTATTGTTGTGATTTATTGTTGCATGCATTTTTTTCCATGTTCTGTTTTAAGCATCGGGACGATGCTTTTTCAGAGGGGGGGCATTGCCACGCGCGTTTCTTATTTTCACTTTGCTCTATTCAGTTCTTCGCCCTCAAAGACTGTCAGCAATGCTCAGCGCAAACCACGCCTGATTGTTCTAGAAGCTTCGCGATTACTGTAGATCGTTTTGTCAAGATTGCGCACAAGACGCGAACACTCGAGCTTATTCCAGAGCTTGTGCGACAACGAGTGATAAGACTGGAATATTCTATGACGCACGTATAAATGCCGACGCGCTTCACCGCTTGTCAGTTGATCGACGGCCGACGCTCCGCTCGCCGCTATCAGTGCCAGCGTGTATTGCTGTAATCTTACTTTCTGTTTACCGGCCACAAGTTCGGCCTAATAAACAGTTTCATCTTGGACACGTCGCCTGCTGGCCTTCGTCGACGTCACACCCACGTGACAATATGCAAACGTTACGCAGCATTAAGTTCTAAACAAAAAGCACACGCCGGTAAATCTAATTTCGCCCCTGTCGATGTTGTAACATGAGATGAAAAAAAAAAGAGATCATTATCAGATATAGTAACAGTGTGGACTGGAATAGATATATATATATATATATATATATATATATATATATATATATATATATATATATATATGTTGAATGTGATATATTTTCGTGGCATCTTACTTGCCCTTGTGACTGCAACGTGAAATATGGAGAACGTGCAATACAGCGCAAAACTCAACTGGCTGCATTACGCATGAGTGTGTTATACCGAAAATTATGCTCCGAAGGCTCGAAGAAACTCATTGAAACAAGAAACTTGAGCATTTCACCTTAGATGTCACATGTGAATATGATCGCTGACCGGCGGCCACCTTCTCTCTCACCGTACGGGATCCTAACAAAAGTTGCATGATTGGTTAACTTTAATTGACAACTGTGATAAAAACTGGACTTGGGAAGTTGCGTGAAGGTCGGGCAATTTTTTTTGTTTTGTTCCTTTCGTGGACAAAAAAAGGAAAAAAGTAGCCGTTGATGGTTCGGTCACTTCGTACAAAACCTCGAACTGTTATGTACGAAAAAGCAGCACGACACCCACAGGAAACGGTGACGCCTGAGAAAACAACTTGCTGTCTGCAATCTGCGTTATTGCCTCTTGTCCATCGATTTAACAACGATCGAAAGAAAACTGCGTCGATGCGCACTTCTTTTGTAGAGATAGCAGAACTTCACAACAACACGCTTCAGCGGCCGTGACGTGCCACACGATCGGTTGTGAGATGTCACGAGGTGTTCTTTCTCTGCTTCTGCCACAGTTATATAAAGAAATAACTACAAAAGAAAGCTTTCAGAGAAGACGTTTTGTTTGCTTTCCGGTTTCGATTACTGCTGCGAGCATTGCGGGTTGGCGAGAGAGAGGGAGAGGAATATTGTTATTATTGTTATTTGATATGTATACACAAACATACAAGGACACAGAGTTAATAAGGTGGGAGCAGGCTGACAACTGCCACCTAGAGGGGCACCACGCCGGCCTGTACTCTTTCGGAAGGAGGGAATAAACAGAGGAAACGAAGCAAGAGGAAAGAAAAATGAAAAGAAAAGGAAGTAAACAAAATGAAGCCGCGTGCGAAGCGCTGTTTGTTTGGTCGCTCGCTTGTCAACACCGGAACGAATTAGGGGAGCGTAGCATTTACGCCTGAGTCTCGCTTCCTGGGTGCTCTGTGTCGCTTTCACAGTGGCCCATTTCTCGTTGCGAGCGGCAGTGCTCAAACAAGGCTCTATTGGTTACCTAATCCGGGTCCATCATTTTCCAAGGCACCTTTTTATCTTTATTTATTTATTTATTTATTTATTCATTATTATTATTTTTTTTTGTGGGCGCTGATGTACTGAGTCATGGACGGCATGACTATCAATCTGGTTGGACATTAACTAACAAAGAATAACATTGACCTTGTAAAAAAATCTATAGTTGCCGGCGAATCGTCCGACGCTCACCTAATTTACCGCGACAGCTGCAGATCCTCGCAGCAGGCACTGGACATCACTCGATGAACACCTTATTTGAGATGCACGCAACGCCTTGATCTTTTGCTACAATGTTGCCTGTCGTGGCGTCTAAAATACACGCTCGCCGCCATATTCAAAGCATGTCTTTTTTTGTGTTACTACACTTTGCACAAATTACGAAGATTGAATCACCAACGGTAACGCAGTGGCTAGTAAGTGAGTCGCACTCCGGTGTAAGCGCTCCCATGCGGACATAAGTTAGCAATACAGATGTGGTTGTGCAGGGCAATATTTCTTTCTTTCTTTTAAAAAAAAAACTTTTAATGCGAAGCATTTCTTAGTGAACTGCAGGCACTTTGAGCGTTTCTATCTACCTATCTATCTCTCTAGCCACCTACGTCTGGGTATTGTCGTGATCGCCTCCTTAACTTGGGGTAGGCCAAAATTAGTACGGGAGGGTAAGAAGGTTTGACGAATATGTCTGGCTGGTCATGACATGAATAACGTGAAAATCCCGTCGCGTACGTGGTCAAACCCTTTCCTCCAGACACGTGTGGTACATACCTGTATATTACGGGCCGCGGTATGCTGGTACGCACCACAGGTGATTGACAGTTTATATCTACCCAGGAAGGGTGAAAACACACATTGGTAATTTAAATGCGAGAGCGTTAAGAAAACTGGCATCGCTAGCGTTGACGCGACGAATGCGAAGAATAAATATTAGGGTCCCAGCAGGAATCAAACCCATTCATTCTGCGTGGTAATCAAGTATTCTACGACAGGGGCCACGCCAGGTCTCGAAACTGCTTTGGAAAAATACCCTATGCAGGCGTAATGTTGGTGAAACGTCAATTGTGGTTGCAGCGTTCGCTATCTAATTTTATAAACATTACATGCGTACTCCTACGATACAGGCGTCACGTCGGGTTGACATCAGTTGTACACTTGAAGGGTCCATCTGCTGAACTTGGTCTACGTAGCACAAGCTAAGGCTACCATTCTCGTAAGCACAAGCGCTACATATCAGGTTCTGGTGTTGGTAATACCCATGTTGCTGTTGGCATCGTTGCGCAACTGTAAAGAACTGGCTATAAAAAAACATATGCGACTATTCAACGTATGTCTGTGCGTAAAACATTTGTGCATATCTTTAGCGTCATTTGGTAACATTTAACTCTAAAAAAATATTATACCAGAGTCACATTCCCTCCGCATGCTTCGCATAACATCGATTCTCATGGTAATTGGGATCTGCCGAATTTTTTTTTTGTAAAACTGAGCAGTTGTTTTATACTATAATAGAGCCTGCGTGTTGAATAAGAATGTACCCAAAATCCCTATCATAATTTACAACTTCATAACGATGTACCACGTAAGAGAAGCTTCGATAACGACGCTATAGCGGCATCAGAATTTGCGAGAGGCACATTTTTGCCATCGCCGTCAACGTCATGATCCGTATAAAGTCTCAATCGATAACATCACCCAGCGAGTCGCACGTTCTATGCGTGAGTGAATGTGTGCAAGAGAAATGACACCGGTTGCTGCTCAAGCAGAGGTGAAACGCGCCGAAAGTACATGTAAGGAGGGGGGAGGGGGGAGGGGGTGCGTCGCTCCAGCAGAACATGCGAACTTTGATCAAACGGGCTCGGTCGCGCGCGCACGATCTCGTCGGAAATCAGCGAGGGGCTCTTACCTTAGTATGTGCACTGCTTTCAGCTCTCACTTTGCTTGAAGCAATAGACAGCAGGAAGGTCACTTCGCTCGCTGCAGCGGCCGTGTTCCCTTACGTCAGCGTTTTGTCGAGTACTGCCAGATCGGAACCTAAAGGAGTTGGCTGCTAGCCTTACTTCGTATAACATTCCAGTTTGTTGCTATCGCATTTAGTGCTGGGCGCCCTTGCGGTGAAATTGTGACTTTTTAGGCTGGCAAACTTAGCGGCAACTTGTGCATCCCATTGGACACCCCTTCCCCCCACTCTTCACTATTTTATTATTATCATTTTTTGTTTGTTTGTTTGAACGAAGCTTCCTCCTTTTTTTTTCCCATCCCTATACTAAAAAAAGCGTGCCAGGAGAATGCTACACACGCCGGCGGGTCTGTTGCTGGTCTCTCTAAATTTATGGCATCCTCGAAAGTTGACTGCTGGAAATACCCCTTCTGCTGGAAAGCTGTTCAATTTAGCGCCTTATTTCACTGGGTGAGGAGGAGTGGACTGGCAACTCGAGTTTTTCTCCTTTCTGATGTGTGCAAACGGCTCAAAGTGCGCTTGTGGGTGTACGCAAAACTGCTCGGAGTGTGCGTGGCCATGCAAACGCAAGTGTTTGCGCACAGTGGTCTCTAATTCACATGGCGGCACCCACGAGAAAATAGCCTATACGAGGAAATAATATTTATTAAGGCGAAACCCTTAGATGCCTCATCAAACGGGAAATTTGACCGAAGCGACGACCGTCCAGCGGCAGCGGGGACGAGTGATGGAAAAAAATCATCATCAGGTAATGACGTCACCATATAACGTCACCGTGACGTCACAGATCGCAAAAGTTTGTGACGTCATCATGACGTCACAAATTCAGGTTTGACGTCATGTGACGTAACGCCACATAATTCCGTTGTAGCACCCTCCTTTGGGCGGCGAACAGAACCGGAAAGCGCGAGACCTCAAGTGCAGAAAATGAAGACAGCGCTTGGCAGTGGCACGTGAAGCCACGGCTCGTGTTTACGGCTCCCTTATACATGGGCTCAGAAGAGAAATAAGATGGCTTTCGCCTTCGAGTCGCCTTAGGTGAATGCACAAGGGAACCCTGTGAGTTCTTTCATGCTGATTACTGTTATGCGTGTGGTTGCAAACTGGTTTTTATTAAATAAATAAATAAGTTGAGGAGCCTTTGCCCTGTATGGGGGCAAGCGAAGCTTGTGTGCGTGCATGACCTACTATTTTTCTTTCTTTCTTTCTTTCTTTCTTTCTTTCTTTCTTTCTTTCTTTCTTTCTTTCTTTCTTTCTTTCTTTCTTTCTTTCTTTCTTTCTTTCTTTCTTTCTTTCTTTCTTTCTTTCTTTCTTTCTTTCTTTCTTTCTTTCTTTCTTTCTTTCTTTCTTTCTTTCTTTCTTTCTTTCTTTCTCATTGCGCAATGCTCGCTCCTACCTTTTTGCTTCCTCCATGCCGGGAAATGGACCTTGAGCCACGTGCTTAGCTGCGCAAGACTTCTGCGGCTACAGGCAACAACGACGGTCATGCGTTTATATCCGAGCAACACTGAAATACGGCACCATGACGTGTGACTTCGATAAAAGAACAGGTTGCCATACCAGAAACGGCCGATCGCCGACAAGACCACGATCGAGAGAGCATAAGCTATCGGAAAACGGCGAATACAAATACGCATGCGGCCGGCGCACATTTGAGGGCCGCATATCTGTACGTTCGCCGGCTTTGGATTTTTCGCGTACAACGCCGCCGCCGCCGCCACCACCACCACCGAAATCTGTAACTCATTGCCAGCTTCGCTTGACTAAATAAATATGTATATCCGAGACATAAATAGAGACAGAGAGAGAAAGAGAGAGATACTTCTCTTAATGGCTGCTGAATATGTATGTCTGAACCTCGTGAGCCACTTCAGATGAGATTGGGGATGCGCAAAATTATCCGCTCGTACACGGTACACGCACAGCGAGCAGAAGTAATAAGCTCAAGGATCGAGAGGAACAGGCATCTAAAGATTGAAAGTACGTTCATTTGTTCGCAGCCCTGCATGCAGCCACAGGGGTTGATGCCGAATTTCTGCGCAACATGGCATTCTAGATGTAACTGGAAGTATTGAAAGAAAGTAGCAAGGAGACAGAAAAAAAAAGAAAGAAAAACAACGGAAAAAGAAAGGGCGAGAGAGAGAAGGGTAAAAAGAAGGCCTTTACGCGTTGTTGCGTCGTTTTAAGGGGCACAAAATCTAATTTCGCGAATGGAATAGAAGCAGCGCGCCGGCGATGCAACGATGGATGCCGTTTCTCAATAGCGCGCGCAAGGCAACAACGCACTCTCGCAGCTGCTGCGCCTCGGGGAATGAACTTCCAGCTCGGGTCTCTCTTCGTTTCCTTATTTATCAGTCTGTCAAACGCAAAAGCAAGCTGTCATCTTGCTTCGGCGCAGTGTCGTTCCGGGATCTGCTGAAAAGGACTCGCGTTATGAGACGCGGTGTTTACTCGGTTTGGCTCGTCTGGATGGCTCGTCTGGCGCTTCCTACGGAGGAGGTGGCGCGTCCTTCCGCCCACGGGCCTGTACTTTAGAGCGTGCGGCTTGTTGCTTCCTTCCGAGGAGCCCATTTCCAGCCACGTGTTAACGGACACAGAAACGAATAGGCGGGTCGTCGCCGCGACAAAGATTAAAAAGTAATAAAATGAAAGTGAGGCAGCTAATACGGCTGCCGCCGCTGTCGGCGACAGCTCGCCGGCCGCAGTGACAAACGCCCAACCAATGACGGGTGACGCCCTGAGGTGAAGCATCGATCGCGGCGTTAGAAAGGCGGCAGCAAAATAAATAAGGAGAGGGTGAGGTGACATTGTAAGCTTTATACCAAGCGGCAGCGACGACACTGATTGAATTGGGCCTCCTAGCGTGTTCGAGGCAAACAGCCGCGCTTGCATGTGCTTCTCGAGCACCTTGGCCTGCTTGGAAGACCGGAACGGCTTGCTTCCGTGAAACGCTGCCCCAGTGTTGGTCTCCTCCCGGTCCGCCTTCGATCGCAGACGGACCAAGGGTCTCGCGATCCTCCGCGTGGCATTTATGTCTCCGAATGCGTGGGAGCAGAGTATTTCTCTTATACTCGCGAAATGCCTATACTATGGGCCTCGCGACAGCTATGCCAGCCGCTGAAGCGTATGTAATAAAGACCCGTTACAGACTGGACGTGTGTCGGTCTATTTATCGTCCTTTGGAGGACGTATTAGCATTCGTGGAGTCCGTGCGCCCGTGCTTTATATGGTACTGTCGCGTAACAAAACGCCCGATAAGTGAGTGGTAAACCATATAAGCTCAAGCATACCAGTAAGGCGATGATTGGGGCTAGTTGGTTCATGTCGAAGTCTTGGATATGCGCTGTTTTAAAACAATATCGACGAAGACGCAGAGACGAACAGAAGCAGAGGTGATCTCGTCAACTTTTGTTCGTTTCTGCACTTTCTTCGTCGATATTGTTTCAAAACAGCGCATATCTAAGACTTCAAGCATACCGCCTTGAGTTGATACGAAGCTGTGCTGGCGAATATTCTTCGAAATAATTTTAAAAGAAGATGTTGCCGCTTCGAAGATGCGCCGTCTGCTCATCTGCTTCTACTTGCATTAAATAGATAAACACTCTAAATAACAGAACCACATCAACACGAATGTATGAAAGAATTCCCGCGAGTAGCTTCAAAGGTCTTGTCATAATCTACAAGTGCATATCAGCAAGAAAAAAAAAGGAAAAGGAAGGAAAGGAAAGAAGATGTAGCTGTTACTTGAATTCGACAAGTGTCGTTGTATTGTCTACCTTAGATAAAATAAGGCGGAACTGGCGCGGCACTATACTTAATCTCACTAATCTCGCACAATAAACAGTTTATGGTGCAAGGCTGAGCGATTTTTTTTCTTTTTTCGCGGCGGCGGGAAGGGGGGGGGGGGGGAGGCTGAGGTTGAACATCTGTACCGACTTGGCGTATGTTCATGCGTCACGTCAAATTCCGTCAACAATCTTTCTCATTACCCGGCCTTCGGCGTCCTTAACTGGGGCCGTTTACTGCCTTTTCACAAAGAAATATTCGGCCCTTTCGTTTAGAACAGCATGTAACTATAGAGCTTAGCTTTCATGTGCATTGGATCACCAAACTGCTAACGCGGTTCTTGAAGGCGAATGAAACAATAAACAAGCTCTCATTACTTTATCGTTATGTGATAGTTAACCTTCGGGCGTGTGAACTGTGACAGAGACCATGGCTTGCTTGAAGACGTTGAGTGTCATTATAGGAGCCTTCATTGCTGCCCCAAGTAATAAGGCATTCTGAGCATGTTTGTCCGCTGCCTCATTAGCCGCTACGCCACTTCACCGGACAAAGTGGCTGAACAGGCCAGAGGTCTACCTACCTCATCCTTTCGAGACGGGGTCAGCGTGTACTCTGGCATGGCTATACAAAAACGAAGACGCCGCATCGACGTTACGCGCTACTTTCAAGACCGACGGCGATGCGAAAACCATTCGTTTGGATGTAGTACTACACTTCCTACAAATACCCAATTTTTGTTCTAAGCACCTAAGCGGCTACTGGCTGTCTACAGGGTTGAGTGATTGATGTTTTCCGCCTGGACAATGCACATTTAAGAAAAGTTGGATCCACTGCTATTAAAGTTTTTAAGCAATGTATACTGAACGTATATAATTGGTAACAATTGGCCCGCTCATCTTAGGTCATTGTGCCGCAACATGAATGAAGTAAACAAAAGAAGAGAGGCCCGAACGTGCATTTTCGTCGCCGGATGTGCAGCCATTTGGGTAGGCCATTTTTCTTAGCATCCACGATAAACTTGCCTGGGCAGGTGGGCGAGAACGTTGAACTTTTGTCTGTTCGAGCTTCGAACAGTAGTTTGTAATACTGACGCCCGTTAGAACGAACCTACAGAAGTTTTGAAAAAGCTTTAATGAAAGATACACGCCCATGGGTTCAGTCTTCGTAAAGCCGCGATGCGAGTGTCGTTTAAACATTATAACCGACGCTGCTGTAAGAAAGAAAAATGCGACCAACTTGAGCGTTTTCTCCGGCTTTAACCTCATTTACTATGACAGCAGCAGGCTCTCACAGGGGACACCACCATGTTCTCAATATGCAACTTCTTTTGGCACACAAATTTTGTGCGTCCGTGCATGTTCTGTTGAATGTTATTGATGTCTATAGTCTGTGTTAATAAATTTCTCTAAACACACACAGCATACCCACTTGCCTTGGCTCGATTTATAAGCTAAAGCTTCTTAAGTCCAGATCGCATCCCTTTTGCTGCGCGCTATGCAGGTTATCGCAGTAGGATGCTATGCCAGGGGTTCTCGATGTGCTAGTATTGTTCACACAGCCCTTTCACTGAGAACCTGCCTCTTACGCCCGAAACTCTCCTAAGCGTCAGGGTGAGCGTGACGGCTAAATGACAGCTCTTTGTAGCTAGTTCCTTGACGCACCGGAGAGCATACATCATTTCTGGTCGACGAAGTTGCCCGCCTGCCCATGGAAAATATGTGTCTCATTCGCGACAGCGCTGAAAGCCGGTATCGACAAGCGAACAACAGTGCGTCCTTCCTACAGCGGAAGTTCAATCGCAAAGGGGCCGGCCATACCGGCACGGTTCCTGTCAGCTGAACTTCCCTTGTCCCTACTGCCACCAAGGTGATGCCATCTTGAAAGAGCATTTCCATGAAGTGACCTGAAAAAAAGTAGGGATCGGAACTTGACTACACTGACCCCTCCGTTAGAGTGTGCCGTGCGGAAGTCCATTCAGCCGTCAAAGATCAGAACGCCTGCCTCAATCAGCGCCTCCACGCGTTTAAACGCTGTGTGTGCGCAAGAATTTGTTTGTTTGTGTGTGTGTGTCGAAATTATTTCTACACAGTGCTGTACCCCTTACTGAACAGCTGAACTCAGGAGCCTCAAAACAAAACTCCATAAGAACGACTGCTATTATTTTTACAGGTTTCCTTGTCGACGATGTTATAAACAGCTATGTATGTATGTATGTATGTATGTATGTATGTATGTATGTATGTATGTATGTATGTATGTATGTATGTATGTATGTATGTATGTATGTATGTATGTATGTATGTATGTATGTATGTATGTATGTATGTATGTATGTATGTATGTATGCATGCATGTATGTATGTATGTATGTATGTATGTATGTATGTATGTATGTATGTATGTATGTATGTATGTATGTATGTATGTATGTATGTATGTATGTATGTATGTATGTATGTATGTATGTATGTATGTATGTATGTATGTATGTATGTATGTATGTATGTATGTATGTATGTATGTATGTATGTATGTATGTATGTATGTATGTATGTATGTATGTATGTATGTATGTATGTATGTATGTATGTATGTATGTATGTATGTATGTATGTATGTATGTATGTATGTATGTATGTATGTATGTATGTATGTATGTATGTATGTATGTATGTATGTATGTATGTATGTATGTATGTATGTATGTATGTATGTATGTATGTATGTATGTATGTATGTATGTATGTATGTATGTATGTATGTATGTATGTATGTATGTATGTATGTATGTATGCATGCATGCATGCACGTACGTACGCATGCATGCATGCATGCATGTATGTATGTATGTATGTATGTATGTATGTATGTATGCATGCATGCATGCACGCTCATGCATGCATGCATGCATGCATGCATGCATGCATGCATGCATGCATGCATGTATGTATGTATGTATGTATGCATGTATGCATGTATGTATGTATGTATTTTGTTCCCACCCTCCGTAGTGCCTTTTGGCCTTGAGGGGTAAATATATAAATAAATATACAGATAAATAAGTAACAAAGAACCACTTAGAAATCCCTGACGTCACAGTGACATTCATATTCAGAGGTTTCGGTGCGAAATTCAAAAATGAAGTTCTGACTTCAATTTTCTATTTAATTAATGAACCTACATCCGCAGAATTAGCAACTTTAAAGTGCTCCAAGGTTAGTTTATTAGCCTAAACTGATTCATTGTGTCAGTTCAGTGTCCCTTTAAGAGTTTTAACGGTTTCAGAGAGTTCCCTCGCTTTTTTAAAGTTTGATGCTACACTTGTGTATTACACTTCCTTTACAATTCATTGGTTTCGTGACTATTATTTGCGATGTCGACTAACTGGTCAAGCGTTTCACCTAGATTCTAGGTAGTCGCAGGCGATCAAAATCAATACAGAAAGGCTGCGCCTCTACCCTACCCCACGTTCCCTTTTCCATGTGTCTTATAACGGTGTCCTGTTTTTTCGACATGAAAAAGTCTAATTTGATTTTTAACTTGGTCTGACTGCAAATATCAGGGCACATATAATGTTGCCCCTCCTTCTGATGCATAAAAGCGTGATAACGCTTAAAGAGCTTACTGCTACATGACCGGTTCTAGCAAAATAAATAAATAAATAAATAAATAAATAAATAAATAAAAATGGAGGCGACCTTAGCCTTTGACTGAGGTGTCTAGGCGCGTCGGCGTTGGTGTTCTGTAGTATATGCTCGTGTATCGCACTGTCGGAGCTGATCTCAGAGGCTACTTAGAACGAAGTGCGTGGTTGAGACTTGCTTCGCCAGGTGCCACAACAATCGAAGCTGCTCACAAGAAAACCGTCTTCTCTTTCAATGAAGTCATTCAACTAATCTTCATTAATTATCCTGACTGGTAATTGGCACTTATCTTAAAAAACTTTGGACTCCCATATCATATCAAATATTACTCTTGACTTGAACCAGAGCTATCTATTTTGTGCCAGTTTTATTTTGAAAACAAATTTTCTCAATATTCTAAAATCCTTGGAAGAGAAAGAAAATTGAAGGACACTTTGTAAATTCCAAAGTGTGTTCGGCGAACGCCTGTGCCCATTGAGACAAGGTCAGTGAGTATGGAACGCAATGCGCGTCTCCCTCCTTGCATGATTGGACACGCTGGGCACAGCGACGCTACGCAAGCAAAGCGCGAGCGCTGTAGAGTCCGACGCGAGGCGCGAGCGACGCGACTGGCGTCCGTTGGCGCGCCCCGGCGGCCACCTGGCACCGTGCCAGGGCACGGACGGAGGGACGGACGGACGGACGGACGTGGGCATGAGACATTAAAGGCTTTCGCCTTAAAAGTGTGGCTCGTTGCCTGTGCCACTTAAAAATGTATACACAATTTCTGTAAAGCGTGCTCTGCCTCAAGCATTGTAGTTTTGCAAAGAAGACTACCTTCGGGCTCTGTCATTCCTTTGCGATAGCAATTATTATTTGGACAGTCTCGACGGGTTTTTGCCGTCGCCGTCAAAGTCCAAATTGATAAGAACGCCCAAGCGAATCGTACGTTCTACCCGCGGGTAACAGCGCGCGAGCGGGGGCAACGAACGCGGCTGAAGAAGAGGTCAAACGAGCCGGGCCATCTCCGTCGCTTCGAGGGCGCATGCGATGATCCCCCCTGCCTGTTAGAGCGGGCATCGAACGCTCAAGGAGAAAGGAAACGCCCCGCCCGTCTTTACCGAGGTTCACAAGTTGCGAGGGGGGGGGGGGTGCTCGAGCAGAAACTGTGAACTTTGATTTTGCGGGCGCGGTCGCCATCGCTGGCGCGTGCGCTCTCTCGCTATCCCGGCAAGCCATCAGCGGGCGGCTCATATACCATTCTACGTGCTGCGCTCTCAAGGCGAAGAGACTGTGCGAAAAGTGTCCCTGGAGGGGCCGTATTCTCTTACATCAGCGTTTTGTAGAGTTGCGTGAGATCGGATCCAAAAGAGTTAGCTGCCAGCCTCACTTTGTATCACGTTACAATTTGTTGCTATCGCATTCATTGCTTCACCCTTGCGGTAAAACTGTGTCTTATTTAGAGCGCAGCTCTTAGGCGTCCGTTCCTGAGTTCAGTGGCATCGCCGTTGTTGGCTGGCGTCGGCGTAACCGGTAGAGCGAACGAGGACGAAAGAGAGCGAACGCGGGGTCTGCCCTTTAACCTCGCTTTCTTCCTCCGTCACGCGCGCTGGCCCCTCGCCCTGGAGCTCGTGCGCCTGCAGGGCTGGCACGTGCACTGCGGCTGGCTTCGCTTGTCGTTACGGGGCTGTCGGCGTTTCGCTTGGTTCGCGACGCCTGCAATGCACAGAGTGGCGTGCATAGCACTCGAGCGCTGACAGTTTCTGTGGCAATGTGTAACGAATGTTACATGGCTTCAACTGAAGATAGCCAAAACTTCAAACACAGTTGGCGTTGCCCCAACACGAAGCTGCGCTCAGAATTGGCATCAGGCAGTATCGTAATCGTCGGTGAATTTTTCTTTTTCGATATTGCAATGTATACGCTACGCGGCACTGCAGTTGAGGCGTAGAAAGATTTTGCGTGCGCACTCGATTGTAGCTCTTGGTCTCGGACGTCGGAGCCGCGACTTTTTCAATACTGGCGCCGGCTTCTTTTTGAGGCAAGCCTGAAGGGACTCCATTGAACAAAATTGGCAAACCACGACGAGCGCCGCTATTTCATTTAGGCTTTGTATAAATAGCTTGATCCTGCAGGGAACATTCAACAGCAAGCTGTTTAGCTTCCTAGCTGTCGACGCCGCGGTGAGATTCCGTATAAAGGGCGTCCTACTTTCTACGTGAGAGTGAAATCGTGCTAGCGCAGCCGGCTCAAGCAGCGGCTCAAGCGGAGACGAAAAGCGGCGGCCGTCTTCTCCGCGCGAAACTCCCATAGTGGGGGGCGAAATGTTCTGGTGGGGTGGCTGATGGATCCGGCTGGAACTCCGTACTTTGATGAACCGGGCGAGGTCGCGCGTGCTCTTATCTTGACACGAATCAGCTGACAGCTCATGCTTTTGCACGTGCTGTACTCGTCGCTCGGCTTTCGAGGAAGTGATAGACAGGAAGAAGCTCGCTTCGCTCGCTGCAGCGGCCGTGCTTCCTTACGTACGCGTTTTGTTGGGTTACGCCAGGTTGGATGCTAAAGAAATTAGCTGTTAGCCTTACTTCGTATAACATTCCAATTGAACTGCTGTCGCCTTCATTGGTTCGCGCTTGAGGCGAAACTGCGACTTTTTTATTTCTTTAATAATGGCAATGACTTCATGGTAGCTTTTTTGGGGGCCAAGCTAGCTCACCGGTACACCTCCGACTTAAAACCCCCCACGTACGCATAACGTCTATTGCTTTATATATATATATATATAAAGTTCGCTACGTAAATTACGCATTTCTTTGGTATACACGTGATCGTCTCACATTTTATCAAGTGTCTTTTTGTACATCACAGTGTAGCCGTAAGGGTAAGCAAGCTTCACTTTCGTAAGAACTAATTTTGTTGCTTCTGTCTCCATTTAGTTTCTCTGCTTGAATTCTAACTAACTAACTAACTAACTAACTAACTAACTAACTAACTAACTAACTAACTAACTAACTAACTAACTAACTAACTAACTAACTAACTAACTAACTAACTAACTAACTAACTAACTAACTAACTAACTAACTAACTAACTAACTAACTAACTAACTAACTAACTAACTAACTAACTAACTAACTAACTAACTAACTAACTAACTAACTAACTAACTAACTAACTAACTAACTAACTAACTAACTAACTAACTAACTAACTAACTAACTAACTAACTAACTAACTAACTAACTAACTAACTAACTAACTAACTACAAATACTGCAGCGCGTGGCAAGGAGCAGCATATTTAAAAATTATTTAGAACGGAAATGAACTGAAATTATGTGTGGCAGAGCATTTAATGCCACAGCTTGATCGAGCTGGGCTATGCACAGTTGCCGGCATGGCATTTTCATTATTTGGACGAGCTGGTCGCTACATCCCTCTCCTTCCTCCTGTTAACATCATACAAACCAATTGACTCTATAGCGTGCGGACAAGTGCACTCGACACCGGTTATACTCAGTCAGTCAGACATGAGCATGCTCAATTTATTCGAAATATTTCATGATCTACCGATATTGCGGATGGGATAAGTGAGCAGTCTTATTGGACGTCATACACGGTATTCCACTGTCGTCAACTCTTTTCAGCTGCCTATCCCTTCTATGCACTTTGACATTTACTCGTCTGAAAAACAACTCGGGCGTGAAATGCTTCTTCGCAAAAGCTATTTCATTGTGCCCGCTTGTGTTTATCTTGGTTTTGACATCCGCTGAATTTGTTGGACCCAGAATGCTGTGCAGAATTTTTTATATGCTTTTTCCAATCCGACAAGTCTGATCGCATCTCCTAGGATGCTCGGTGCTTCACGAACAAAATGTGTCCGTGTTATTGCTGCTGTTGTGAATGGGCGTGCTGAAGGATTGTATCGATCTGCTTGATTTCTTCAGAAATATATTGGATGACGATTGATAATCAGTAGCTCTTTCGCTCCCATGCTGCCAACTTGAAGTGTAGTGGTCAGTCGGCCTGGCCTGTGGCAAAATACCAAAGCATATACCAATATATAGAAGACAGAACCTCTCTTCACCTGAAGCTCACTTCTCAAAGAATCCGTGTTTTTGTATTTGACGTGGCACCACGACAACCTTTCACTTCAATAATCCCAACAATAATAAAATAGTGTAAAACTTGTGCAGCCGTCGCCATATAAGTATAATGTGATTGAAGACCCAAGGAAGAAGACGTAATACGGCAGTGGCACTTCGCCTAAATATTGGTAAACAAGCGGGATCAAGTCTTGTATAATCCGCGCAAAAAGGTTTTACGCAAGCGTCGTTGCCTAATGCTCGATATTCACTGAAAACATGTTTATACGAGACACAACACGACAGACTGAAACGAAAGTTGTCCTCATTTCAGTACGGGGTCAAACGCTCTACTCAAACGGAGGTCAGATATGTTGGATCGCAAGTGGCCAAACAAAATGGCCACGGGGTCATCGAGCTTGTTTACGGAAGCGCGACGCATCGTCGGCATCTTATCCGCCGCCGGAGTAACATATCTGTGGAGCATAAGCGGGGAACGCGCATACGTTTTTATGTCGCAAGTTCACGACGCCGGATCCATAAACTGCGAAATATATTGCGCGCGTAGAGAATTGTGCCTTCAGTCGAGAGACGTCAACACATAGAGAAGCTAGCCTTACAGCGGAAGAAACCACGACTGGGAGCGCACAGGCGCGGCGACCATGATGTAACAAAAACATAGGACGCCGCGCGAACTGGACTAGCGCCAGCGAGGCATTGCGCGATGAATGCAGGGATTTTAATATGTTCCCCTGAAGCGTGAGCACTCGTTTTCATGCAGGTATACAGATTATGTTACGCAAGCTAGTACGAAGTAAATGGTCGAGCCGGGCTTTTACGTTACATATGAGCCCGATAAAACTTTCACACTTCCTCAATCTCTAAAACGTTTCGAAACACCCATGAGGGGCTTCTGCAAGCATATGGCGACTCTGCTGTATGGTGGATTAATTCGTATATTGAGACGCCGTATAGCAATGTGAACTCTTGCAAGCAAACTGTTCATCACCATGTTTTTTTAGGGGCGAAGCTCCTTAGGGTGTGGGTCTGTCCCTCCTCTGTAGTAGTAGTAGTAGTAGTAGTAGTAGTAGTAGTAGTAGTAGTAGGTGGGTAGCCACGTATAGTGGAATGTACCCACTCCACGTGATAAAGATGACGATGACGCAGTATAGTGGAATGTACCCACTACACGGGATAACGATGAAGTATAAGCGCGTTCCAGTATAGTGGAATGTACCCACTACACGTGATAAAGATGACGATGACGCTGATGACCATGAAGTATAAGCGCGTTCCAGACCACACATTCTCTTTATGCCATGGATGAAAATGATCGAGCTTCGCCCGCTCATCATCATTCACTTCGTGGATATGGCGTGTTTTTTTAAACTTGTTTCAGTGCGCTATATGCTTTTTTTTCTTTAGTTCATTTTTTTATTTTCGATAATTACTCATTTTTTTTCTTTTTCGCTGCAGAACTTATGGAATGTAGTAGGCGAGGTTATGTAAACCTCAACCTCTCTACAGCAAGCCAGTTAAAACAGAAGAGTTCCTAATGTACTTTCTTACAAAAAGAGACGCTGTGTTGTAACAGAGATTAAGGGAAAATATGAGGGTGGCGTCCTTAATACGGCTGTGCTGTCCCTTGCCAGTAACTTCATTTGCTCATTTGCCGAGAGAAAACGAAAAGAAGAAGAGGAAGTCCCTTTTCCATGTTATTTGTACAAGGCAAGATTTTACTGAATTAACACGACAGAGCATCCACAACAGAGCACAGCGGCAAGCAGACTGAAGAAGCGAATGGCCAAACGGTGTCAGTTTTTCTACATCGCTGGCATTAAGACCGCATGAGACTTGCTATAACCGATTGAGAAACACTCAAGTTGACAAAAGGGGGTCATGAAACACCATAAACGAACATAGCTTTCTGTCGAAATTTCGTTATGCCATACACAGTCTTCGTGAACGCACGTGAAAGGTCTATTGTATTCTAATTGTAATCTAAAATAAAAAAAATCGTTTGTTTATTAGCAGAAATTTATACGATACTTGTTTATTTCTCAAGCCGTTTGATACATATTTCCTTCCGAAATACAGTTTTCAGGCTAGTTGAAAAATGAGTGCGCGTTGAAAACAAACCTTGTGTGAGCAGTCACAGCTAGAATGACTCGCCTTAAAAGCCTTAACTCAAATAGAGACAACACTGGCTGGAGCAGAAATACGGGATGTCTTTTGCGTTATAGCGAGTGCAGTATACATTCTGTGGACAGTGCACTCATTAGAGCACGTCGGAATTCTTGCTTTGTTGGTCACTCGCACGCCTAACGCTATACTTTGATCCTGCATTGTTCGGAGCCAAACAAAGAGTGCCATGCTGCTCATATCTTGCCAATTGCTCAGTAGGTCCGAGCCCGGACCAAGGCTTGCAACACAGAGAAAGGAACGATATAACATCATTAGGACAACGCCTCCTACAACAGAACTTTCAAATTTGTTCCTTTTTGCCTCGCAAACGAGTGCCAATCTGAGCTGGTTGGGACCTACTATTGCTAAATTGAGAAAGAGCTCATAGGACAGCACGAACGAAATTAACGGACGCGGCACTGGCTTCCAACCAAATTTCAGTCCGCGTAATACAGTATTTAAATGTGGCGGAAGGTGATATTAGGAGAAAAAATCAATTAAAATACAAAGCATAAAAAAAAAACCCCGGCGCATCAATCAATCGCGCAAAAGAAGCGAGATTTCTTTGGCGCGTAGCGACACCGGCCCACGTCTCGATGCTCCTGTCAATGCAAAAAGCCTCGTGTATTTCTTGTGCACGCTTCTCCCGCTAACGCGTTCGCATTCCGCTTAAATTGAACAATGCCTGACAAACTCGTCGGGAACTATGCGCTGCGTAGTGGCCGCCTCCACTCGGCTCAATTAAATTGGCGCATTCCTAGAGGCGGGTATGCCGACCAGTTTGGCCGATGTCGCAAAAATCACACGAAAATAGGCGTTTCAACCACCGAGCGCGCCCCGACCGTGCCCCGGACCGCGCCGGAGTATGGCCCTGGTATTGCTGCATCATCCAGCGCGTGTGGGTGGCAGTGCCAAAAAGGGGAACGCTGCGCCGCAGTGTCGTCATTCGTCATAATGCCGCGTTTCGAATAGTTTCTGAGGCTGGGACTCTTATTTTATTGAAGAAAAAAAGGAAGATATTTTAGGTCTGGCGGTCCCATGCCGCCCATTTCCCACAAGGTGGGTGCCCTCCCAAGCGACTATTTACTTCGTTCTGCCGAGCACCAGGCCGGAAGTGCACTTGTACCTATTTAACCAATAGGTGCCTGGCGGCAGCAATTCTCTGCCTCCCGCAACAGCGGCGGATGCTCAACTATTTCACCAAGGCGGGTTACGGTACGCCCAGGGGCCTTCGCAGGACCTCATGGGGCTACCTTTCGAGATGAGTACCCAGAAACAACCGAGCGACAGGTCGGTGTACGCATACCCATTGGGAAAAAACCGGTGGGTTCCCGGTCGGCAATGAGAATCGAACCCGGATACCTATCGCACTGGAAGCGGTCGCCCTAATCGTTTAGCCACCGCAGCTGTGAAGCAAAGCTTCAGCGTTCGAGCGCAAAATGTGGAAAAATAAACGAAAGATCAATGAGGGCATGAAACAGGCGAACGAAAAAACCGCCAGGCCTGCGCGGAACGCGCCGCACAGCCACAGCGAAAGCTGGGAGAGCGGCCTTTCTCTAGAGCCTTTTTTAAACACTCTAGGGGCAACTACTACAAGCGCACTTGCATGGTACCCACTACGCCATAAATCATCATAATTTTTGTGTAGTGGGGAAGCGTCTACTATGCCATTATTCGGCATTCTTCGGAAAAGCGCGGTACCCGCTACACTCTTGTAACGCATTATGTGCACTTTGTTTATGCTGTGGCTGACGACGATGAAGAATTATGCCTCAGGCTTTTGTAATGGGTTAGAGCATTGAACGACCCACTCGTTACGCAATTCGCATTGTGTGACGCTTGGTTCTTACTTTACTGCTCTGAAACACTTTACAACACACGTTAACGCGATTCCTTACCCGACATGGAGCCTGCATAGGGTCAGTTTGCACAGCAGTTTCAAGCAGCGGCGTTGTGTACCACATGATGTCCTATTTACCATACTGGAGCATGTTAATGTTGGATCGGTAATTACAGAGGGAGTAGCCCTGGCGTATCAGAGATGTACCACTAGATTAATTATCAACAAAATCCCGGGAGCTCCTGGAAGGCTGGAACGTTCTGTTCGCCAGGGCTGCCTAGCTAGCTCTCTCTTTTCGCTCTGTACATTGAGAGTTTATGTATGGCCATTATACACAATGAGAGCGTTCGCGGTTTTAAGCTACTGGAAGCTGAAGTGAAGGTTTTGACATACGCTGATGACTTAGCAGTATGTTGTACATCGAAAGAAAGTGTAAGAGAGACAATTGACGTTGTCAGGAAATTTGGTCAAATTACCGGAAGTCGAGTGAATTGGGGGGAAGAGTCTGGGGCTATGGCACGGTCAGTGGTTATTAGTCCCAGATACCTTTGCCAACATTCGGTGGCTTACAAGTCCGGCAAAGTACTTAGGCGTACCCCTTCAACACTAAAAAAACAGTGATGAATACTGGAATGAACAAGTACAAGCAAATGAGAGAAAGAACATCCCACTGGAACGCCACTTGTCTCTCAATGTTTGCTAGAGCCGCTGTATGTAATATATTTTTTATGAGCAAGTTATGGTATGTGATGCAAGTGCTGAGTTGTACACGAGTGAATGTGCAAAAGTTTCATAGAATATTCGCTGTTTTTGTGTGGGGATCCACTTGGGAAAGATGCAGTAGAACGAATCTGTTCAGGCGAGTTAAAAAAGGGGGACTTAGCTTGTCACATCTATTTGTGCGTCAGCTAGTGAATCGCTTTCTCTTCTTTGGGGACGTTCAAGATCCTTTTTTGCGAACAGTGTGCCAGTTACGCCTTTGCCGCGCGCTACCGAACCTTGCTGTTAGCACTGCAAACATACCTGGGAGCACGCGAGGCTTTTTCAAGGAAGTTGTGGACAGCGTCTATTTCCTCTCAGTCAGATTTTCAACTGAATATCTCTTTGCAGTGACACGAAAGAAATTATATAAAGACATATGTGACATGATTTTTCCAGTACCTATGTATAGGTCAATAAACAGTGGAGGCGAAGGAAAAGACGTACTGAAAAGAGTTAAGAAAAGTGCAAATTCAGCCAGGGGCAAAAACATTCTTTTTTAAATTACATTCGGGCACTTTATCAGTGCGGACCTTCTTGGAAGAGCGGGGTTTTTATATGCCGTGGGGTTCTGATTGTTTTATCTGTAGAAAACCAGAGACAATAGATCACGTATTTTTGCACTGTTGGGAAGGGGTGTACTTTTGGGATGTTTTACAGAGAACGCTGAAAAAAGAGTTTCCACTGCATCCACTAGGAATCAGGTTTTTACAGATAAAAAAACGAGGACGGGATACCTTTTGACCTAATTATGCTTCTTGGCCTCCACTGTTTATGGCGGGCAAGAATGGCCGGATTTTACTGCGACCCTGACAGGCGACCTGCACCTGTGCTTTTCCGCGAGAGCATTGTTCAGTACGTAGATGTGCTAAAACAACAGGACTACGTTTCCCGACTGGCTGGCCAGGGTTGAACCTCTGGCATACCTTAAGGAATTTTAAGAAAAGCCAGTCCTTTTTTTTTTAGTTTCTTATCTTGAGATTGTCGCAGTTATGTGTATTATTGTAAATGGTGGCTATTGTTGATGTACATGCGACGTTAATGAACCGGTAATAAAGAAAAAAAAAGGCGTAGCTCAGTGGTAGAGTGCTGGGCTGACACGCAGAGGACCCAGGTTCGATTCCCGTTCTGTCGTAGGTGTTGTTTTTTTACTTTTTTTTTCTTATTTGGCACGATATTGGTTACGGACACCGGCGGCGGCGGCGGTGGCGGCGGACAACTACGGCGTGGAAACGACCCTTGTGATCTCATAACAGCTTTCGCTGTAAAAAGCCACTGAGATCCAACGCTCTGTGGGATACGATTGTTGCGCGAAAATTTTTCGAGGTAGCTGGCGGTCCAGCCTCCTTTCAAGCTGCATATAGTAATACCGGATGTCCGTAACGTGCTCTCGTAAGGAGAAGAATTGAGTGTTTGACATGAAAAGGCAGCACTGCTGCACGACGACGACGATGGTAGTGACGGTAGTACGATTGATACAGCGATGACGCTGGCATAATGACTCATTTATTGTACTCGTATATCCGACTATACACTACATCCTGGTCTTAGTAAAACGTTTTGTTGGGTCAGTTGGTTCATGACTTGAGAAGGAAAAACCGAAGCAGAAAAGGAACAAGGAGGAAGCGAGAACACACGATTGGCGCTAATTTTGAGGTGTAGTTATTTACACATCACAAAACCAGCATCGGATATAACCTTAGCGATGATCTAAACCGAAAAGAAAGAGTCGCAAGGAAAGAGTCGCAAGAAAGAGTCGCAAAGGAGAGGCGCTGCGTCAGTAAACTAGGACATCGTAATTAGAAGAAAGTTATTTTCTAGTACAACGGCAGTGTCGTGTTTTGGGTCCCGTGCTAACTCTAAAAAAAATATGTTCCCTAACGTCAGAAGACCGCGATAAGCGGCACGCTACTTGTTTCACAACATGCGCTTCTAAAGTTGTATATAAAATCTCACTGACCTGTCAAAAGCCCTTTTTCAAGTTAATCATCGAATGACCTCCATATCAGAGGTTATTGCCTCACGAATCGATTGCCGCAAAAGAACGAGGGGAGTTACAGGGCTTTGTCGCACGCTTCGAGCATTTTCTCTCTTCCCTCGTCCAAACGAGTGCGCTAGAAGCTACACAGGAAAGGTTGGTACGGGAGAAATAAGTTACGTCAGCGTGCGTAATGAGCTTTAGCGCGCATGATGAAACATGATCGCTCTTTCCCGTTGCGATTCTTGTGAGCGAGCGGGGTTCACTGCGTATACTGTTATCAGACTATGGAGCGCGGCGGCGGCACATGGCGGAACTTCGAGGCAAGAAGCGCATCTGATCCGGCTGTCCAGGTAAAGAGGAACAAAGTTCATGTGGATGTCAGTGGGAAGTGATCAAATAGCAGGGAGCTATGATCGGCGCTCATTTGCAGAATGGGAAGCTGTGGATTTTGCACCCTGCACGCGCAGGAACGTGTCTACAGTGGCAAGGCAGCCATGTGAAAGCCTTGAGTGCAACAGCTTGACGTCATGACTACTGAGATTCCGATTTCAAATATCGCGTCAACAAGCGTGCCCTTAAGAAGTGATAGTAATAATAACATAGTTGTTGGGGTTTAAAGTCCCAAAGCCACGATATGATTATGAGAGACCCCGTAATGGAGGGCTCCGGAAATTTGGCCATCTGGTGTCCTTAAACGTGCGCCTAAATCTAAGCACACGGGCCTCAAGCATTTCAGCCTCCATCGAAAATGCAGCCGCCCTGGCCGGGTTTCGATCTCGTGACCTTCGGGTCAGCAGTGGAGCACCATAACCACTAGACCACAGGGGGCGCGTACAGTGGTAGTTTTACACCCTTTGTTTTGTTGTTGAACGCAGCCAACGTTACATTGGCTCTGTCAAACGATGCTATAAAAGTAGTTGCTTCGCGGCGTAACAACCTGTCTACATGCATAACTGCTAACATCATTGAATTATTAGTTTAGCTTCAATCTCTCCTTAACGGCACACGTGCGCGTTGTTTTATATCATTTGCTTGAATGCGTGTTATTTAACTAATTATTGAATTACTGAACGGTTTGCCGGCGCCGTGCAGAAAAGCTCGAACGACAGTGTGTGCCGGGTGACATGTGCGTGTGCGTTTTTTTTCTGTTGTTTTGTTTTGCTTTTCACTTGATATAAAGTCTAACAGTGAAGGAAGCTTTTAGCGAAACGCACCGTAGCACTTCCGTGCTTTTCTTCGGACTCTCGAGTTAAAAATTCCGTATTCGTGCTCTTTGCAATCGCGGCATGAAAAACACCGGAGTGGAGCGCCCTTCGATCCCGGAAGCGATCGACACTCGAGGCTATTTCCTCATTTTCTTGCTTTGTTCCAGGGCATGAAATTTTTTTTGAGAGGCTCTAGAGGTGCGTCCACTCGCTCATATATATATATATATATATATATATAGTGCGGTGGTGGCGGCAGGCGCTGAGAGAATCTGCCCTATAGAGGACTGGATCGGTGCTTTTGTGAGACCGGTACACCTTCCTAAGTCTCGGACGGAAGGAGCCGACTCAGCGCCCGCGTTCACTCGAGCGAAGTGAGGTGACGAACACCCGAAGCTGTCGCGCTCAAACTTTCAAAGACAGAAATAAGAAAGGAAGAAGGGGGGACAAAGAGGAACGTCTCGCACGCTCGCCCACGTGCGCGCACGTAATTCACTTACACTGCGCTGCGGTGTGACGACGCAGCGCCACTTTCCGCGCCGTTCCATCGAGGCGGTCGCAGTAGGCCTTTATCAAGGGTGGCGGCCAGCTCCGCCAGAGGAAGGGGCGCGTGCGCGGCCGCACTTTGGCGATGCGCGCGAAAAGGTCTGCCTTTTCGCCGCCGAAGAGATGAACGACCGCCGTGGCGGACAAGGGCGAGCGGCAAGAATCGGAGCAGCCTGCCCCCCGAATAGGGGAGCGCCGCACGTGCTCGGGGAGGGACGTAAAAGCAGCGAGAAAGAAAGCTGTGCCAATAATGGACGGTTGCCAAAGGACGGAGTGATGAAAGCACGGCGGTGATTGCGTAGACCCGACCTTCCGTTGGGCGCCATGGGTGGACAGAGCGGAGGTAGAACGATAAGAAGCAGCGAAGACGGCAGCTCCGCGCCATCTGTGT
This sequence comes from Rhipicephalus appendiculatus, assembly GCA_030522465.1. Lineage (NCBI taxonomy): Eukaryota > Metazoa > Arthropoda > Arachnida > Ixodida > Ixodidae > Rhipicephalus > Rhipicephalus appendiculatus. The sequence goes on from JALIZH010021668.1 coordinate 885,669, forward strand.
AAAAAGAGAGAACGAGAAATAAAATGGTTGCGCTGTGTACGGCGGCCGCTCCGCTTTTGTGTATGCACCGTCACCCGCAACTGTCTGAGTGCACTTGTAGAGAAGGAACGTCATGCCGCAGTGGAGATGTGCGCTGGTGAGCGAGGTTATCGATGCAAACTGAAGTGCAGTGCTTGCTTTCACGTTAGAAACCGTGCAGATGAGGAACATCGTTGTCAAGCTGCCAGCATGAGCGGCTTTCGCGGGTATTGGGCAGTGGTAATATCCAGTAATAGTCGAAAGCTGTCGAGTAACAGATAATTAAGGGGTAATAGGCAAACATTTTGATTGCGTTTGCTCTAACAGCCCGATTTCACTGTTACGAAAATTGCGCTCTTAATTATATAGCTCTTTTAAAAATGTGTCCTAGTGACAGTGCTTTTTTTTTTATCAGGGACTACTTTTTTTATCAGCCAGAATAACGCAGCATTGCAAAACCCTGCAAAGAAAAGCAAGGGATAAGTATTTTTTGTGGCACTATATTGCCTTCTTGATATCTAGCAAGAAAGCAAGCAAATAGATTAATACGATCACATTGCGAAGGAACGAGACACGCGTCTAGAATTCAAGCGTACTTTCGAGTGTTTCGATCACAGGAAAGAACGACTGCGCTATATTGAAACGCAGGTATATATAAGAAGGTCATTAACTAATGATAATATAGGATAATTATTCATAATACAACAAATCACTTGAGATGGACAAAGTGTCTCTGAACAATACTGATTTCGACAATTTTAGTGCGAACACTGGCCACATCTTTCAACATACTTGAGATACTCGAAAGTCTTGTGGCAGCAACGACCTCGACTTTGAAAGCTGGTCGAGATAATATAAGTACGTAAGCTAACACACCCACTGGAATAATAATAATAATAATAATAATAATAATAATAATAATAATAATAATAATAATAATAATAATAATAATAATAATATCTGGGGTTTAACGTCCCAAAACCACGATATGATTATGAGAGACGCCGTAGTGGAGGGCTCCGGAAATTTTGACCATCTGGTGTTCTTTAACGTGCACTGACATCGCACAGTACACGGGCCTCTACCATTTCGCCTCCCCGAAATGCGACCACTGGAATCCAGTACTCGGCCTAACATATGATCTGTCTAAAAGGCATCCTGAAGCTGCGAAATAATACCCAGGAGACAAAGCTTGGAAGAAGAGAAATGCAAAGAAAAGTTGCGTTACTCGTTCACGAAGCCACTAAGGCAAAAAAGATCTCCACAAATTAAAATAGAGAAGGAAACAAAAAGAAATGTTTATCTGGACATCTGCGCCGAGAGAGAGAGAGATAAGCAAGAAAAGAAAGTTAATGAGACACATCCCCGGTTTGCTACCCTGTACTGGGGAAAGGGATAAAGGAGTGAAGAGAGAGATATAATAAAAGAGAGGGGATAGACAGAATCAGGTGAACACTTGGGGGGGGGGGGGGGGGTATATGAAACCTACAAGCGGTCGCAAAGACCTGTTAACTTTAGGTATTTCAGTAACGCCTTCGTTGCCTTCTGCGCCATAGAGGCACATGTCCGTGGTCTAAGAATCTTGGCTGCAGAAAATGATCTCGAGTCTATTTGGTTCATAAACATCCGGAGTGGGTATAGCGAGCGTCATAGCGGGCGCAGCAACACTAGACGTGTTCAATTATCTCTTTGGTTCCACGGTTCATGTGTCTGCAGTTATTAAATGCGAATCATTTCTTTGCGTACTGTAAACAGTTTTGCGTTTCTATCTATCTATCTATCTATCTATCTATCTATCTATCTATCTATCTATCTATCTATCTATCTATCTATCTATCTATCTATCTATCTATCTATCTATCTATCTATCTATCCGCCTACGTCTGGGTGCTCTCGTGATCACCTCCCTAACTTGGTGCACACCAAAATTTGTATGGTAGGGTAAGAGGTATTGACGAATATGTCTGGCTGGTCATGACATGAATAACGTGAAAATCCTGTCTCATACGTCGTCAAACCCTTTCCTGCAGACGCGTGTGGCACATACCCGTATACCACGGGCCACGGTATGCGGGTATGCGCCACAGGTGTTTGACAATTTATATCTACCCAGGAACGGCCAGGACAGACATTAGTAATTTAAATGCGAGACCGTTCAGGAAAACTGACGTCAGCAGCGTTGAACCCGACGAATGCGAATAATAAATATCAGGGTCCCAGTAGGAATCGAACCCAAGCAATCTGCGTGGCAATCAAGTATTCTACCACAGAGCCAAGCCAGGTCTCGGAACTGCTTTGGAAAAGGCACCTATGCAGGCGTAATGTTGGTGATATATAAATTGTGGTTGCAGTGCTGGCTATCTAATTTTCCAAACATTACATATGTACTCCTATATGAAGCAGGCGTCATGTCGGGTTAACGTCAGTTGTATACTTAAGCGCCATCCACTGTAGTTGGTCCGCGATGCACTATCTACGGCTACCATCCTCGCAAGCACAAGTGCTACATATCAGCTTACCGCTTCTGATGTTGGTAATACCCATGTTTCTGTTGGCATCGTTACGCAACTGTAAAAAAAAATCACGGCCATATCCACGAAGTGAATGATGATGAGTGGGCAAAGCTCGATGGTTTTCATCCATGGGAGAAAGAGAATGTGTGGTCTGGAACGCGCTTATACTTCATGGTCATCAGCGTCATCGTCATCGTTATCACGTGTAGTGGGTACATTCCACTATACTGGAACACGCTTATACTTCATCTTTATCACGCCTGTAGTGGGTACATTCCACTATACTGGAACGCGCTTATACTTCATCGTTATCACGTGTAGTGGGTACATTGCCACTATATACTGCGTCATCGTCATCTTTATCACGTGGAGTGGGTACATTCCACTACACGTGGCTACCTACCTACCTACCTACCTACCTACCTACTACTACTACTACTACTACTACTACTACTACTACTACTACTACTACTACTACTACTACGACGACGACGACGACGACGACGACGACGAGGAGGGACAGACCCACACCCTAAGGAGCTTCGCCCCTGAAACTGGTTATACAAGACATATGCGACTGTTCAACACATGTCTGTGCGTACAACACTTTGTACATATCTTTAACGTCGTTTCGTAACGTTTCGCTCAATAAAAAAATTACAACCTAGTCACCTTGCCTCCGCATGCTTCGCATAACATCGATTCCCATGGTAGGGATCTGCCAAATTTTTTATGCAAAACGAGTACGCCTTCGTGAATGCAACACCTATCCAAAGGCGGCGTAATAGCGTCGTATTAGAGCTAGAAATTTGCAATTTTAGTTGTAGCTTCAACGAAGAATTAAGGTGCATGAAGATGACACTTTCGAAAGCTAGGAGACGACCAAAGAGTGCATGTAAGATTTCGAGCCAGCAAACAGAGTTCTCTCGCCGAATCTGTCTTTGACAGAGGGATCGCAACGACTCGAGGATTCATGTGCGGATCGGGCTGCGTCGTCTACTGATTACCGGAAATACAGGCGCGTCCTGGTAGCCACTGATATAGTAAATACAGTGTCTTTTTTACTTTAGCTTGGCGGTGACCCTTTTCTTATTTAATGCGCGAATTGCTCGTGAGTCCTCTTACGCAAGGCAAACTGCAAGTTCTGAAGTGCTGCCTTTGGGTCGCTGAATACGACCCCCTGCGTGGTCGTGCTTGCACGATGTTGTGCAGCAGCTCTCATTACAGCAATGTCTACTTCAATATGTGTTGATTGTTACATGATACGCGCTGAGATGTGCATGAAAACCCTACGAGTCCTAGATTTAGCTTATTCCCAGTCTGCTGGAATAAAGTACGTAGAGACGTGCCGAAGTCGTGCGTGGTTGCACACGGGTTGAAAGGACTTGGAAGTCACAGTTTTATCCTACTGAGTATACCGACAAATGCACTGCATTCCCTGACGTCTCATCGTGCGAAACATCGTGCCGTCGTGGAGCAACACGCGCACGCACGCACGCACGCACGCACGCACGCACGCACGCACGCACGCACGCACGCACGCACGCACACACGCACACACACACACACACACACACACACACACACACACACACACACACACTCACACACGCACGCACACACGCACGCACGCACGCACACACACACACACACACACACACACACACACACACACACACACACACACACACACACACACACACACACACACACACACACACACACACACACACACACACACACACACGCGCACGCACGCACACTACTGTAGTTTCCATTTGAGCCTCTCAAATCCATACCTAGCCCAGCGTCGGCGCAATATCATCAGTACTACATGTCACCAGTTCTCTCGTTTCTGTATACGACGATATGCAGATGTTACAACTTCCGCACTGGCTTATACTTATTACGCGCGCTTGCCACCACAAGACGCCGGGTGTGTGACGCTGTCGACATTCCCGTCTATTCTATAGGCCTTGATAGCGCCTTCGATCCCTTGCTGATGTTCCGCTGAATCGAGATGTCCCCTGCTCAGCGTTTTTGTTTCACCCGACTCAGCTCGTTCGCCTTCATAAAAATGTCACTGATATGTTCCTCCCATTTAAACTGTGGATCACAGTTATGTTATATGGCGGTCTATCTGTGCATGTTAGACGCTGAATATAGCCTATTAAGAGAAACGTCGTCTGTAGCTCATCGTAAACGTGCCGGTAATACTAGCCCCTAACTATAAACGTCCACATTTCCTGCCTCACCCTGAGCAATTAGATATTAACAGGGCAGTCATTTTACGGCTTACAAGGAAGGTCAAGGGACAAAGATAGAAAAAAGAGTAAGATATATCAAGGCTAGTAATTATTCGCTTCTAGGCATCGTTGTCGAAGTTCTGCGTTCAGTTTGATAGAGCGCAAGTGTTTTGCCACCGTAACAAGCTGGCAGCGAGAAATAATGGAGGCGCTCTGCATGCAAGAAAATAATGTCATATGCACAATACAGTCTCCATTCTGCGCAGCGTTGCTGCCAGAAATGCAATTACGTTACTGTTGTGAGCAGACGTCTTGGATTATGTCAGCTACAGTCTGGGATAATGTCAGCTACAGAGCGCCTGCTCCGAATAGATGCTATTTAAGTGCTGAGCCGATGCCATTATAGAGAAAGTACGTGCAAGAGCGCGACGAAAGAAGTATTGAGAGCAGCTTGAGACGAAATAATTTGAGCAGGTAAGGGGGGCGTCTGCTCAGTATAGACACTGTAAGTGCTGAGCCGATAGCGTTACTGAGAAAGTATGTGTAGGAACGCGACAAAAGAAGTGTTGAGCCGAAATAATTTGAGCCGGTAATGGGCGGATGGGGATTGGAGGCATATTCAGCTGGTGCACGCGCAAACATCATTAGATAGTGCATTTATTGAAGCTCACAAGCCGTATCTGGTTGACTGAAAGACAGATCGTTTGGTGAAGAAGAATGCACCAAGACCGTGGCCTGGACCGTCGCTTGCGTTGGCAGTAAGTGCACTGCTGCACTTTCTGAAGACAACTAAGTTCTGCGCCGCCTGTGATTGAGCGGTGAACGCTGTTGTGTGTGAGCGCACATCACTCGTTCTCTCTTTCCTTCTCTCGTCGCATTTTCTTTTTCTTCGAAAGTGTAGGGTAGCAAACGAGGTACCACCTGACTGTAACCTCCCTGCTCTTTCCACCTCTTTCTCTTTCTGTCTATTTTAATCTTTCTATTGCCGCTTTTGTTTACTCTCATTGTAGAGTAGCAAACAAGAAGCTCGTATGGTATACCCACCTGCCTTTCCTATTCTTCTTTTCACTCACTGTTACGTTTGCCATACACCCAAAGATTAAAAAGTGTCTGTAGGGTAATTAACAATGTCGCCATGACGGAACAGTTTAATTTTAAACGCGCCTCGGAAAAATAAAAAGCTCGTGGAGACGGAATTACCGGCGGTATCAAGATCAAACTCGGAAAGAATAAAGAGTGCGTTAAAATTAACGTGTCGACGAATTTCAATGTTCTTGCTTTGGGGGAGGCGGCTGAGGGAGAAGAGGAGCGTTGCTAGTTGCAGGCAGGCGAAACCTTGCAAAATCTTGAGGCAATTATATACCACGACAGATTTCAATCACGAGGCACCATGGGAAATTTTAAGAATTGGGCTAACTAAAGTTCTTTTTGATACACGTAGATCCACCCTTGACGCTTAGGAGTACCTGCAAAGTGTACCAAAACAAAATTTCGCAAAATTAGGTCGTGTAATTCCAGTCCTAAAATCAGGAAAGACCTCTCTATGTCTGGAATCATTCCGTCCGGTCTGTCTCACAAGCTGCCTCTGTAAGTTGATGGAGATAATGGTAGACGGGAGACTTCAATGGTGGTGTGAACACACAAAAGTGCTGTCGGATTACATGACCGGTTTTCGGCAAAGGCGATGCACAATGGATGCGGTATTAGACATTGTCACATGCGTTGAGCATGAACTCATGTGTGGAAATGTCACAATCGCAGTATTGCTTGATGTTCAGAGAGCGTTCGACTCTGTTAGTCACATACATGTGCTCGCTGGGATGTCAGATCTTGGTCTATGTGGTCGATCGCTGCGATGGATCCCAAATATTTTGAGTGAAAAGAAAATATTCGTACAAACAACTAAGGGACAAAGTAATTCCCATTCCGTCACACAAGGCGTTCCACAAGCGAGTGTTCTACGTCCACTTCTCTTCAATTGTGTAATGACGGTGTTATCGCGAAAGTTACCATCTGGATTGCGGTATTCACTCTACGCAGATGACATCTGCATATGGGCCTCAGGATCAGATATAAACGAAATTCAAACAGTGCTGCAACAAGGTCTTGACATTATCGACAATTTTTTGAAGGAAAGAGGTATGAGTCTTTCATACGCGAAGACAGCCGTATTACCTTTTCACTACAGGTTTTCCCGCTCACTTTAATCCAAGTGCCAGCTAAAATAATCCGCACGCCATTGAAATAATCTGAATGCCAAACTATTTAATCCATGAGCCAAACATTTAATCCAAGCGCCAACATATTTAATTCAAGCGCCAGCTCAAATAGGCCGCGTGCCAGTGAGTTTAATCCGAGTGCCACCATGTTTAATCCAATTGCCAACAGCTTTAATTCAAGTGCCAGTCAGTTTAATCCATGCTCAAGAAACGGGAATACGGGGCGTGAAAACAGCAGTACAATTGAAGTACAGTACCTACAATATGAAGACAATAGCCGGAAAGTGGAAGACAGCACTAATAAAGTAATATTTATATTCGCTGCTACTATTTGTGAAAAAAAGTATTACTGCAATAGTTTGCTTGAGCCGTGTTTGGAGCGTTTATATATATATATATATATATATATATATATATATATATATATATATATATATATATATATATATATATATATATATATATATCAATTTATTCCATAAATGCAATATCAGCACAGGTGCCAGTAAGTATTTATTAAAAATAGCGCTGTCTCCTAGGGCTTGGAGACGGACGTTCACAAGTCATCTTCACGCAACGATGCAGGCACGAAAGAGAAATTGTGGCGGTCAAAGGCCGCGCAGTCCACGCGCTGTATCTGCTGCATGGAGTGCCGAGCTGCGTCCAGCAGCAAAGAACGCCTGTGCTCCTTTTTCGTCATGCCTTGCGGTGTCGCCAATACTAAATCGCGGCGTTCGCTCAGGTAGGCCTTCACGTGTGACTTGAATTTTGAGAATACTTCTTCTATTGGGTTGAAGAACGGACTGTACGCAGGCAGGCGCTTGATAGAGTGCAGTGAGTTAGCCAAAGCCGCCTGCTCTGCCCGAGTGTGAGCAGGTGCGCCATCGAAAATGAAAACCGCTTCTGTGTTTGGCTCATCACGTTCCACACGGGCCGAAACATCACTGAGGAAATCATTGAAAACAGCCCAATGAACTCTGTCCACCGCAGTCCAGTGAATAACTCCATTTGCGGACATGCATGCTATGATGTTCAAGTTCGCTCCCTTTGTCGTCGTGGTCGTGTGCACAGCTGGTTGCCCTTTAGTTGCCCTGCCGAAGCTTCTGGAACACCAGATATTATAGTTTGTCTCGTCCAAGTAGAAGCGACACACACGCGGTCCATCGGACTGCAGCCACTGGGCGTACAGCTTGCGGCTGTGCTTGACGTCGACACGGTTGCGGTCTGCGGGCCTCTGCGTCACCAGCTTCACTGAGTAGCTGTGGGCATCCAGCAAGCGATCAACTGTGCTTGCACTAATTGTCACTCCTGGCATTTCCTCCTCCAGGGCCTCCTTTATCTGCCTTAGAGTAAAAGTACAGTTTTCGTCGACAATTCGTCTTAAAGTACTCACGACGTCATCTCCAAACTTCCTTTTAGAACCACCACCATGCTTTGATACTTCTCTGTCGGTAGCGGCAATCGATCTTGCTGTTTTTATGTTGATGCCCAGGGCATCGGCCAGTTGCTTTAGGTCACCACCACGCCTGTAGACGTCCACAATCCTCGCCCTGTCGACCACCGATACTCTGCTGTTTTTTCGACGAGGTTGGTCTGGGTCTTTAAAGCGTGGTCCTCGCTTGCGTCCAACCATGAGTTGAAGCAAAGCCCTCTTGTCGTCTGGAAATGTTCCCCTGATAACACGCGTGGTCCAAGTGACCTCGCTTCAGCAACACTAACGTCGTCTGTTACATGAACATGGGCATCTCCCTTGATGCTTTTATAAAAAAAAGGAGAAACGTTATTGCACATAAACCTAAACAGATGCAAAGTTAGTTTTTTTTTAAAAGGTTATTTCTGTTTTCAAGAATGGGTGAATACCGTCTGTCAGTCACCATCGCTCTCACCGGGCTGAGCAGACGACTCCGAATGCTTCTGGCCGTCTGCTAGCAGACGCCATGAGTTTCTGCCATATGCAATCAATTAAGTACCTGATTACCCGGAATAACACAGTAGCGAAGAAGCATAAACTGTCTCGGTGCTTAAACTCTTACCAAGGGCTCTATGAGCAACGACATTTAGTACCCGAGCATGTAATTAAACCACACTGCTTTTTGAATTCTAAGGTATGACACCAAAACGTTTGGGGGAAATACCACTGCACTTCACTGCATAAGCGCTAGCATGCATAGGCAAAAGAAAAATGATTCCTGTCGCCTCATGTTTACATTGTTCCGACATTTAAACTACATAAAATGACAAACCTTCTGTTTATCGTGGATGAATTAAACTGACTGGCACTTGAATTAAAGCTGCTGGCAATTGGATTAAACATGGTGGCACTCGGATTAAACTCACTGGCACGCGGCCTATATGAGCTGGCGCTTGGATTAAATATGTTGGCGCTTGGATTAAACGTTTGACACATGGATTAAATAGTTTGGCGCTCAGATTATTTCAATGGCGTGCGGATTATTTTAGCTGGCACTTGGATTAAAGTGAGCGGGAAAACCTGTAGACGACGCATGAACAATTTTAAACTTACGCTGGAAGGACAAACGTTGATGTTCGTGAAAGAACATAAATTTCTTGGCGTTATCCTTAACAGACAGCTATCATGGGCGTTGCACGTCCGCGCATCAGAAAAGCAGGTCAACGCAATTACAAACGTACTTCGGCGACTCGCTGGCACAACATGGGAAGGATCAGTTTCTTCACCATTACAAGTGCATAACGCACTGATTAAGCAAAAGATTGCTTATTCGGCACCTATCCTGCAGGGGTCATTCCAAACTACCAAGGAGCGACTTCAGAGGTTACTGGCAAGGGGGGCTAAGGGTGTGCCTAGGCAGTGGCGTACCAACCTCGTTCGCGAGTGGGGGGGGGGGGCGCAGCCGTCCTCACTCCGTCAACCATATTATATATATATATATATATATATATATATATATATATATATATATATATATATATATATATATATATATATATATATATATATATATATATACAGATAGATAGAGAGAGAGAACTTCATTCGAACTCACTTTGATGTGATATTCATATACAGAGATAGCATATGGTTTGCATCGTTTAATGAGATTATAGAAAAAGTACAGTCATTTTCACGCAGCATACACAGGGACAACCAAGCGTATCTGTGTGATGTATGTGATAGTATTCCAAGCAACACTTTTTTACATTACCCACGCAAGTTTATGCATGAATACAATACAGCTTCGCACTATGGGTGCCAGAAGGAAGTGTGGAGCTGGGCACCCTTCTTTGTTTCTCTTCGGTTTTCCCTTTCTTTCCTCCTCTCTATTGTTTTTTTTAACACGAAAGTGTTTTATGCCGGGGTCCACCAAGCATATCCGTTACGGATATGACGTTGATATAATTAACGCTACCAAATGAGAAAGAAAAAATTATTATAAAAATGTTCCCCCCGCCGGGAATCGAACCTTTTGACTCTTTCGCCCGCGACGGTGAGCGCCCGACGCTCTACCGACTGAGCTAAAAAAGCAGACGGAGAACATGTTACCAACGCGCGTTATATCTCCCACGCAATCTCTCTCGCTCGGTGCTCTCTGTTGGCGGCGGCGGGCGGTGCCGCCGTCTGTGAGCGATGAAGAGAAGTAATGCGGCAGACACTAGCACCAATAGAAAACGATTCGTCGACGACGCAGTTATATCATGGGGTCCGAGATTGCGTGCCGGCTCGCAATCTCGGAGGTCATGGTGAAAGCGTCTCGATAGCAGCAACAAACGCTGCCCGCGCTAGCATCGGGCAGTCGCCCTAGACGCAGTTATGTGTCACTCTAGCCTTTTGCTTCGTGTTAGCGTGTGACGGCTCGTTGTCGGAGTAGTACGCTTCCACATGCACCAACGGTGTTTCGCAGCCGACTACTTCAAGTGCGATAGCACCGACCAATTAAACTGCTGTAGTAAGCGGTGCAGAAAGGCAATGATGTCGACGGACGAATGTGGTGCCTTGGTGGAGCGAGACAGAGGCCAGCGGGACGCCGAACGCCTGCGCGCGTTCGCGGCTTAAGCTCTGCCTCCCGTGTTGATGAAGCGCAGTGTGGTAGTGCATGCAGGAGCACAGGCGTAGGTTACCGCATCCCCTAGGAGCGCACGCCGTGCCGTTTCTCTCCTTCAGTGACGACGCTTTGAAGAAGTGTACATTACCAGTGTTTATTACGTGCTTGTTGATGTCATCTTTGCGCGCGATTCGTGATACGCTGTGTCCAGGTATAGGTTCAAAAGTTTAGCCATAGGTGATTTACAGCCGATATCAACCCTGAAATAGCGAGAATAGGCTTTGCGAATCTTAAAGCGATAGTGTGAATGAACCCGTGTTGCAGAAAATCGGGTGCCGACATCGACGGCGTTGACGATGAGCGAAAAATCCCGGTGGAAGCAAGGAAAAAAAAAATCACGCCTCGAGCCGAAATCGAGCCGATGCATTGTGTATATTCTACCACAGAGCTGCGCAATAGCTTCTCTCTGCTTAGAAAAAAAAAGCGCCAGGCCTGCGCGGAACGCGCAGCACAGTCACAGCGAAAGCTGGAAGAGCGGCCTTTCTAGAGCCTTTTTAAACTCTCTTGGGGGGCACTCCTACAAGCCCACTTGCATGGTACCCACTACGCCGTAAATCATCATAATGTTTGTGTAGTGGGAAAGCGTCCACTATGCCATTATTCGTCTTTCTTCGGAAAAGCGCGGTACCTGCTACACATTTGTAACACATTATGTGCACTTTGTTGATGCTGTGGCTGACGATGACGAAGAATTATGCCTGAGGCTTTTGTAATGGGTTGGAGCATTGAACAACCCACTCGTTACGCAATTCGCATTGTGTGACGCCTGGTTGTTACTTTACTGTTCTAAAACGCTTTACAACACATGTGAACGTGATTCCTTACGCGACATGAAGCTAGCATAGCGTCAGTTTGCAACGCAGTTTCAAGCACCGGCGTAGCTCACTGGTAGGGTGCTGGGCTGCCACGCAGAGGACCCCGGGTCGATTCCCACTGTGGCATAGGTGTGTTTTATTTATTTAGTCTTTTTTCTTATTTCGTGCGATAGTGGTTACGGACACCGGCGGTGGCAGCGGCGGACAACTACGGCGCAAAAACGGCCCTTGTTGTGATCTCATAAGCTTTCGCTGTAAAAAAAAAAAAAAAAAAAAAAAAAAAAAAAAAAAAAAAAAAAAAAAAAAGACGCTATGAAAGCATCATGTCGGAGCAAAATGAATTTTAGTTGCAGTGTTGGCGATCTGTTTTTATAACAATGTTATAAATGTTGAGTCGGCAAGCTATAGTCAAGCGTTGCTCGATACGCCGAAGACCGTTACTCGGGATGCGTATATCATCAACCCGTAGCGTGCACTTCATTGCCATAAAACTGACATCGTTTAACGTGAATGCCGACGTTACGTCGGACTATGAGCTACTCGTTACACGCCAGTGTAGCCGACGAGCCTGGCAAGTTCACGACATGCACATCCCTACTGAATTTACTTAAAGACGTCGAACCACCTTGTAACGCTTGACTCATAACGAAACATCCGGCGTATGCTGCTACTGACCGACTGCATTGCGTGAAATCTATTCCCACAATGCGTGGGTTCTGCCATTTTTTTTTTTCGCTTCGTATTTCTTTTACGCGGCAAAATGTAGACATTGCGAATGGAAGAAAAGCCATGTAGTTAAAACAAGATGCACATCTTGTTGGCTGTCGGAGGGATTTATGAATGACTGGATGGTATAATGAAAATAAAAGAGAGGCAAGAGAACAGATGGTTCGTGCACAAAGCCTTTCAGGTTTTTCACTGTCCGCTGAGCTAATGTCATTCTAGCGTCCTTAGCTTTCTCTTATCTAAATTTGGTGATATACGAATGAGGTATCGCATTACCGACGCCGTTAAAGGCTACGATGGCTATAGAGTTCGCGCAAACTTGACGATAACTTAAAAAAAAAAGAAAACTTGAGAATCGAATGAATTAAAACAAAAAGAATAAAATAATTCTGAACATAACGAAAGCCAATTATGTTAGAAACAAAAATATATCATAATCTCTGTTACAGTGCCGCATGGATCAGAAAACCACGAAATGGCTGCCATTATCGGTGTCCTATATTTGCGACAACTAACGCTATTATTTTTTTCAATGATACTGAGGGAATACGGAATGAGAGCGTGGAAAGAATCTGCTTAAAGTACACAGGGGCTTTCTGGCAATCTGGTTAGCGATCGGCTGAGAAGCTGCGACGTACTCATCTCTTATTCTTTGTGAAGTGTATAGAAAAAAAAAAACAAAAAAAAAAGATTTGGAGATCGGCGACATCTAAGATCCGGTATCGAAAAATTCGATATCAAAAGCAAGCACTACGGTGACAATGTCAACCTGCAGCAATGTGATAACCATGCCTTAGCCATGACGGTGGGTAACGCCAGGAAGGACGCAGAAGTTTCGCAACGTCATTGCCTCATTCACGTTATGCCTCACTTTTTATTGATTGGCTGAATGGGTTATATTAACGGCTAAGAGAGAGAGAGAGAGAGCTCTTGATTGATATGCAGAGACTTCGAGTTTGTGTATAGTCGCTTTCGTTCTACTGCTTCAAAGAGACGGTGATAATGGATGAAGAAATAATAATAAAAAAGAAAGCCTAAAGGAAGGAGGCTGCAGGAAAATGAATCTTGTAAGACGACTCAATGACTGGATTGCAAGTTAATGAAGACAATGAGGCTGTTATAACAGTGGACACACAACACAAGCCAACATTCGGCACTGCGTGCTGTACGCGAATAAGTACGGTAGTTCAATCAGGTCGCAGACTGGGTATACTTCGACAGATAATGTGGATGTAAAAGGCTGAGGAGGAGACACCGACTTCGTAAAGTGCGAAAAATAGGGACTCGGTACGAACGTTTAAAGTGACATAAACATGCATGGACCTATCATGGTTACGCGAATAATGATGTTCATTGCGTTTCATTTAAAGCAACACTTGGGCTATAGGAGATGCCGTGATGGTGAATCTCGGTTTAAATTTTACTCTTTGGGGCTCCTTAACGTGCCCCTGTGTTTAAGTACACGAACCTTCTATTTTTTCTCCGCATTTCACCCCATGCAATGAGTGAACGCCACGGCTGGGAGTCGAACCCATAATAACACGTTCAAAAGTACACCCCCCTAGCTATATATTACAACGCCAGGGCTATTGCCTGAATGTCTATCATCCTCTGTAATGTCAAAATTCCTTTCTCATCTCATTCTTTACCACACATCTCAATGGCGTCATACCTTGTCTTCGGATGCGCTTAATGGATAACTGTACGATACGTTTTAACCATTATTTTAATTGTTTTTGTTGCAACTTTAAGTGTGGTTTTCTTTGTTTGCGCCCATGCCGTAGTTCGTCAAGCAAATCCACACTTAATTATGTCGACAAACAAGTAATTTTGCTACAGTGAATATTATCTCCGTTGGCAGTATAGAGAGATCCACCGAAAAAGGATTGTGATTTAGCTTACAGGAAGAGTGGAAGGCTAAAATGCCAGACCAGCGGACACTAGCCGTCTATTTAAATTATTTTTGCTGAATAAAATACATTACCAGACCTTCCAACGATTTCGCGCTGCATAACGCAAAAAAAGAAAAAGCGAATAAGAAGCCTATGTTTTGTTGTACGAAAAGCGGGAAACGTATACCAGCGAAACGTATAGGGCTCAAGATGGCGGTGTGCTGGACCAGTTGGTGCAACATATTGCAAATGTATCAGAGAAAAAAAAAACCCATCAGGAACGTACTGTCCTGTCATTTTGTTTTCGTTCTTGCTGTTTTCCGCTCACGTTTACCATACGCAAAGAGCGCGTTGAAGATATACGAGGAATACTAGAGGCTCTGATTGGCGGACACGCTATGAGAAAGTAATGGTACTGATATCAACATTGCGATGCTTCAAGGCCGCCCAAATTGTAACTACTACTAATGCGAGGTCTCGCTCTACAATCGCGAAACCCAGTTTATTCGCACGTATTTCAGAAAGCCCTTCGTAATCTGTCTAAGGCGTTTTTGCTGGGAAGATTAGGCAAGTGTGAAAAGATGAAAAGTGCGCAAGCGTTCTTGGGCCGTTATTTGTTGTGGTATGTCGATAAACTATATGCTAGAGGCAACATAGTCTATTAGTACCAGTGATATCTTAGCGTAGTTCATATGTCCAGATGAAGTTTATTATATTGTACAGTTTAGACATTGATCGCTTCATCTTAAGCGTTGTGAATCAGGTTTTCAAGTCGTTCCTTTGCGGCTCCCTGCCATGTGGCATTTGACGGATGAGGATCGCACTTTTACGAACCTGCACCCACAACCAACTTTGCCTCGAGCCTTTCCGCTGAGCCGATGCGTTGTGAGGCATCGCCGGGAGCCGAGAGACGCGCATTGAGGCCTTGTCGCCGGAAACCTTTGTGCAGAATCATCCAGCGTATCGATTGGCAGACCGGTGGCGTGGGCGAAGCGTCTATACACTGGTCGGCTCAGAGACAACATACTGTTCTGAAAGCGTAGGACCGGGGGCTTTCGGAGATAAGCGAGCGGCAGTATTGGTTTCACCACTGAGCCTGCTGCAGCGCGCCTGCGCGGCGCCAGTTCCTCATCTGCGAGTGTTTGGCAGGTCTTAATTCCCGTGAAGGGTGGCCCGTATGGCAGATAAACAGACCTCTGGAAAGTACTACGCTTTCCGTCTACCGTGGTAGAGTTTCTCGCATGGCGTCGTGAAGGCTGCCGCTAACGCTGAATGACTCGTCCTATCGACGTACAAGTTTACGGGGGGGCTTGCTTTCAGAATAGAACTATAATTTTAGCAGAGATAGAGGTAATCTGTTCTAGATACTGACACCTGGCTAGAGTCCTTATCGGTATGCTTTTAGTGTCGCGAATGTTGTATGAACTACGAAAAAAGTAGTAAAAGTGAAGTTGATGAATATCTAAAATAAATCATCGATTACAATAGAAAGAGTATTAGAAAGCGCAGCTCGCTTTCGCTGATGTGCAACTTAAACTCAAGGCTAGTCTGGCCTTAACATTATTTATTATTATTTTTTTTTGCTAAAAAAGTTGTGAAAGCACCGCAATGATGGTGAGGTCTGTGCATGTATTCGTCAGTCAACAACAGATGATTGCCTAACGTGGACGAAGGCGAGATATTGTTGGTACAAAAAAAAAAGTTGGTGCATAACTTCGAACATAATAACTATTCTTCAAAAAGAGGTCTAATAAGCAGTGTCCCAAGATTAGGAAAATTTGCAAAATGATATTTAATACTCACTACTTGGGCTGCTTAAAAAAGTCACAGTTTCACCGTAAGGGTGAAGCAATGAATGTGATAGCAACCAATTCTAATGTTATTCGAACTGAGGCTGGCAGCTAACTCTTTTGGATCCGATATCACTCAACTCTACAAAATGCTTGTTTAAGAGCATACGGCCGCTCCAGAGAAACTGTTCGTCGCCCGATGTCGGCTGCTGAGATTGCGAGATAACGAGTGCGCCAGCGACGACCGCGCTCGTAAAACCAAAGGTCGCAGTGGCTGCATGAGGGGACCCCCCCCCCCCTCGCGTATTTCCGAGCTTGTTAAAGACGCGCGGGGAGTTTCCTCTCTTCTTGAGCATTCCCCGGCTAGTCGAACAGGCGGGGGGGGATCTTATCGCATACGCCTCGGAGCAACGTAGATGGGCCGGCTCGTTTGATGTCCGCTTCAGCCGCGTTTGCCGCCCCCGCTCCCGCACTGTTACGCGCGGGCAGAGCGTACGATGCGCTGGGGGGTTCTATCAATTTGGACTTTATACGCGAAATGACGGCGACGGTGACGGCAGCGGCGACGGCAAAAACCCGTCGAGACTGTCCATATAATTGCTATCGCAATAAAAACATATATGTGCGTTATCCTGGCGCGCTAAATTGCAGACTTAGTGCCATAAAGAGTTGCGGATAACGCTTTTCGGTGCTCGTGTCCCAGTTATCAATAGTTAGTAAAGAACGAGGAAAAGGCTATAGGAATGAAAGAATTACAGAGACACTTAAGTCTCGTTACGTACACTGAATCTGAAAGCAGCGCGGAGCACACATGAGACGCGGCGTGTCTGGGGACTCCTGTGCTTGTCGACCATATCGACGCCTATACGTCCACGTCACGTGATAGTCACATATGACGTCATCACTTGGTGATGTGATCTTCCGGGTGGGTTTTGAACGTCGGTCAACTCAATTATCGTATTGGGCAGAGGCAACTTCGGTGTTGTCCAAGTAAATTTAGGGAGTAGGGGAGGTTGGTTTCGAACGTGGGTGACATCAGTTTTCGCATTGGCCAATGGTCAATTTTTCCAGTGTGTGTCAGGTCTGTCCTTTATTCACATTTAAACGCGACGCCATCACCCTGTCACGTGGCATTTGTTACCATTGTATGTTAACACCGGAAGGACGGCGGATTTTTCGCTTAATATGGCATATAATGCTTTCTCATTAAAAAACAAGGCTGTGAAGCAATGCCGCTGTTTCACTCACAAAAGTTGCCCAGTCGTCACGGCAGCCCTTTCAAGCCGACGATGGCAGAATGTAGGCAATCCGAATAATTAGCTGCCTGGGAGATTTATGGGGCAAGGTTGATGTCGATTACCTACTTACCAATTGCATATTCCTCCGTCTCATTATTGAGCCATCCTCGTGCCAAGAAAACTGCAACCGCAGCAATTATCAAACATGGATGCAGAAACGTCATGTTCCGAAGGAAACCGACCCCAGTGCACTACTGCTCAACGCCTAAGCGACAAGGAATGTGAAGCGAGGTAAAGCGCAGGTGGCCTCTGGCTCAATCAGCGATTATGTAGCAAGATGCGTTACAGAATCAGGCCTGAATATTTAATGTAATCTTTCCCGGTGGACATCACTTAAATGCACAGGACTGCCCTCATACGAGATAGACCCGTTATTAGTGTGCGAGCAACTATGTGTTAAAATATTTTTAATTTGCAGGAGAGATTAGAAAGCCGCAACCAACACACGCGCACAGAAGCACATTTGTCCTCATGCGCTTACTGGACGAAATAATCTGATCTGATGCCAAGTTAAAGGACTCGAGTGTTGTCTCTCCCCCTTCCCCCCATCCTGTTCACTTTCCCCTTCGACAAGGAACGTGCTGACAACACTTGCTTTGCGAGAGCGAAGGTGACGTAGCGTAGCGGAGATGCCCTCTCCTCTCATGGAACACGTAGCGCAAGTGTTCCCTCTACCCTCCCTCTCAGTGTCGTGGAAGAGCGCACGTGACGTGGCGTCCCAGCCAGTGGGAACTTAGGCACCCTTTTTTCGGGAAAAGGCGCCGGTATTTCTTTTTCTTTAATTTTTTTTTGCTCAATTTGTCATTTGAAGTTTTCGCTTTTATAAATTATTACATCGCGTGCCTGCGGATTCTGTGTTGTGGCCAGCGCTACTTCATCTAACAGAATTGCCATTTCATTATGTTAAAAAACAAACACAATATATCGGTTTCAGTGACACTTTGAGATGTTGCCTGCGAAGCACAAGCTCTGCGCCTCAACCTTACTGCCTGGTACTATAGTGAAGGCTAAATAAATCGGATTGAAAATATATTTCTGTCGCTACAATAAATCGAATGACGTGGAATTAGGAAGCAATGTTCTTCTTATAGCGTCACTGTGGAAAAAGCAAAAATTTAAACGTTACACGCCATGGCAGCTCAGCAGTTAAAGCATCGCTGCTAAGCTCGAGGGCGCGGGTTCGATACCCGGTTAATACGGCGGGCACGTTTCGATGGCGACGAAATGCAACGCACCCTGTGCACTTAGATTTCAGTGCACGTTAAGGAAACCCAGGTGATCAAAATTAAATCGGAGTCCCACACTACGGTGTTCCTCATAATTATATCGTGGGGGTTTGGCACGTAAAACACGAGATATTATTATTATTATTATTATTATTATTATTATTATTATTATTATTATTATTATTATTATTATTATTATTATTAGTGCGTCGCGTTGGTGCGCTCTGCAGCGGCGCAAACAGACGTGAAATAAAGTTCGAGGACCTCCAAATTTGGTTTCTTTTTCAATCGGCTTTTGAATTTCCTTTAGCGTACGCTTGAAAAGCCTGCCCAAGAAAGCCAAGTAAGGATGGAAGAAAAAGCGTTTACCAATTACGTTTCGTTGGTTCCTTCCTGTGCTGAATATTTGCAAGCCTGCCTTGGAACAGTTTGTTCGCTGAACTTCGATGACCATTGAGAAGAGTGTGCCATTACTAAAGTAGCTGCTGGCACAGCACCTTTCATCCGGTCTTTGCACATTTCAGCACCTTTTCATCCAATCGCCGCTTTATACAAGAAAAGAAAGCTTATGCATCGCATTTGCTTCTCAAGCTTTAGCGCCTACCCCAGCTCTGGGCGTGAAGTGGAGATTCGTGAAAGATGGGGCCGTATTCCGCGTCAGTGATTCCATACTTTTATATGCAGGACGGGATACTTAATAGCGATTGCCAAGTAGGTGATGCGTTCAGTTCACCAGGAAGAATAGAGTGATATTGTTCTATAGGAAATAGCTGCTGCTGCAACTCTAAAAGAACTTTGTGTTACCTCAGCGACAGTTCGATGTTATGCCGATATTCTTCAAGACATTTTCGCATTCTAAAATCGCACGCGAATAAAGAGCGCAGAAAAAAAAAAGCATCATAGCCATAGACTGTCGCTAAGAAGGGAGATTGCACTCACCTGCTCGAGCA
Organism: Rhipicephalus appendiculatus; assembly: GCA_030522465.1. NCBI lineage: Eukaryota > Metazoa > Arthropoda > Arachnida > Ixodida > Ixodidae > Rhipicephalus > Rhipicephalus appendiculatus. Next base: position 905,444 of record JALIZH010021668.1, read on the forward strand.
AGACGAAGGCCAAGAAAAAGAAAAGCAAGAAATAATCATTCTGCGCTGCTCACAAAGGCTGATAGTACGCAATAAATTAGACGGACTGAGTCGGACGGGTGACGAAGGTTACCTCCGCTGTGAGAAGGGCACAACAGCGCAAATTGAGCGCACAAGCCCAGTTACCTTTGTCTGAAACTTTGTCTGAAACTGACTTGGCGTATAAAATTGGCATTTGATCACCACAAAACAGCCGTCCCTGGTTGTATGAACCCAGAATGATAGACTGCATTTTCTTGAAAGGATGACGTCTCAATTGATGAAGGGTTTTTGAAGGCGGTCAAAGACCCATGTAGCAGCGATGCATACATTTACCATTAGAAGACTAGCGTCTAACGAAGTGTGATTTTCCTTATATTCATTTTATTAAAAGAAAAGGAAAAGAAAACAGCTGACTAACTATGCAAATCAGCTAATTCACCTTACATTTAATTTCTGCGGCACGTGTGCATGTTTCGCCGGCACGTTCACAAAAGGCAAGATCGGCACAGCTCACTGGGACAGAAGTTGCACCAATGGCGAGCGTTTCGCACGCACATGTGCGGACTATTTGCATTTGACAGCTTTGTTCTTCAAGGAGTTCGACAATGGCCGGTGTCTTTTATTTCTGCTGAACACGCGCGGCTTAATACTCAGCGCGCCATATTCAACGACTTGCCGCTCGTCTATAGCTCAAGAACCACACGTGTGCAGTCGGTCCTTTATCTCGCAATTCGCGATTAACAAGTTCTCTCGGAGACACCGATATTACAGAAGTTATACGTTGAGGACGTTGGTATTTGAAATTCGACGTCAACAAGATTTTAGCAGTATAGGAGTCAGCTCAGTTTCGGGCTTTCTAGCAAAACCTTACTTGGCAGTGGTTGCCTCAATTTTCTCGACTTAGAGAGCATTTTCAGCCCTTGACACCAGTGTAATACGCAGGCAAGTTGGTGGCTACGTTTTCTTGATATATTTTTCTTTATGCATGTTTGCCGTATAACTGATTCAGGCATTGAATAAGACTATTACTTCGTTGGAGGCTCTTCCTATTGAAGGTCAGAGTGCTTTTTTTTCTGAATATTTACTCTTTTGTCGAGGTGAGCCATCTGGCTTTAACTCTATCGGTCAAACAAGGTGCATGAGATGAGACAGCAACAAAAGAGGCTTAGCGCGGCTTTCTGAAGAAAGCGTGCTCCACCGCTGAACAAAATTGGTTCTGAAGCAACCGCTGCAGTACAATTCAGTGGCGGCGGACTTCTACCGCTAAACAAAAAGTTGGGAGCTCGATTCCCGGCTTCGGCGGACACATAACGCTGAGGCTTGCCATAAAATGTTTCTTTGCGCAGTTAGATTTACGAGATGCGCAAAGGGCACCAGATAATTAAGGTAGATAAGGATACCGATTATAAACTGCCTTTTAAACGAACTGTCAGCTTCAACGCTTAAAAACTCCTCAAATCATGGTTTTCCGCGCATTGTTTTAAAAGTATTCGCTACCCTGTAGCTGAGGTTTTGATGTGTCCGGTTCTATGTTCCGGCCTCCTGTACTCTGTCTTAGTGTTTCTTGTTTTTTAGGTAGAATTTGTTCAAGCACGCAAGAAACACGCATAACGCTGGCATATTTAATTTTCAGCACGTATTTCAAGTTTTAGTTTGTATTAAAATTCATCATAATTTTATCAACGATATTTTTGTCAACGATCGTATGCACACGTCATAACTGTGCATGATTTTCGCATTAGTTGCACGGAGAATGCATGGCGACCTCAATCCGCCTAGCAAAGTTCGTCTCAAAATAAAGCCATTCGATTCATCTTCATGAGATATAATTTAATAGATTCGCAACAATTTTAAGATATGCTTCGTTATTTTCACCGTAAAGTTCGGTACGGCATACCATCGTGCTTCCGAGTTATTCATGTTTGCACTGCTAAATTACAGCGCAAACGTTACGAAATTCATGCAATCATCTCAGCCCCGCCTTCACCTTCACCAGTACTGTGGCTTTCAATTCAATAGAATTCAGACGTCGTTTAGCGTGTGCAACGGCCTTTTCCAAGCAAACGTTGGATAAGGGAGTACAATAATATATTATGCGCTCTAACTAATAGGCATCTTCTTGTGACGCAATTCATTATTCTTGTTTTTAAGAAATATGATTAATTTACTAATTAGTTAGCGTTGATGCTAACGTTACATATTTACACACGCGCGTCTCTACGTGAGATAAACTTACGCTCTAGACCCATATTCCATAATTCTTTGCGTTTAATATTGCATTTCTTAATATTTCGTTTACTTTGATGTTACATGATTGCTTCAATTATTTATATTCTGCGTGAGCTGCAAAATGTTCGCACTGTTTTTGCGATTTTCCCAATGTTCATATCCTTCGGGTCGCGTGGACTTCTCTTTTCTATTTTATGCATGGGTGTTACGCTTGCTCGTGATATCTCTTTCGACAACTGTTCACTTCCTTCACTTTATCGGCGCATATGAAACAGCTGACATAACTGCTTGCCTCGAATCATACCTGTTAGCCATAGTAGGGCAAACGGAGACAAACAGCTTCGCACTAGGGGTACCAAGCCTGAAGGAAGTGCGGAGCTGGAGAGCCTTCTTTGTTGCTCTTCGGTTTTCTTTTTCTTTCCTCCTGTCTTTCTTTCTTTTTCTCCTTTTCAGTTTTTTCCCTCTTTTTCTATCTCTTTATTTCTATCTCTTTAATTCTATTTCTTTCTTCCTCTCTCTCTATCTATTTCTCTCTCTTTCTTGCTCTTTTTAATTTTTTTCCTATTTTTCCTTTTCTCTCTGTTTCTATTTCGCGCTTTCTTCCTCTTTTTTTTTTCTATTTCTATGCGTGGTTTTGCCTGCGTTACGCCAAGCGCACTACCTTTTTTTTTTTTTGATAATGATGATAAGTGATCATCATCAAGTCTTTCGAAGAACAAGAGGAAGAAGCCTTCTCCTTGGCGCGAGCGCGCACTCAATATGCTACACATGGAGCGTTACGCCAAGCGACGACGACCGCATACGACAGCCCGGCCCCCTAAAGTGTTGCGCACTTAACAAAGAAGAAATTAAACATAATGTGGAAATGAGTCTAAGGTTGCATATTATCCTTAGTTATGTCGTATTACCGTATGGTAAAGCATGCAAAATCATGACACTGCATATAGAAACACGGCAATAGGTTACATGAGCACGTTTCGTCTTCGTTATTAGGTCGCCCTTAATCATTAGCCGTATTAGTGCCCGGACCGACAGGTTTTTGTCTTTCTGCAAAGAAGCAGTCGTGTTTCTTACAGCCTGACCAACGAGCCTAAGCCGCGACGAGTTGCGAGTTTTGAAACAACTACATACGTGTAAGCCTTCAGGCCCCTGAACTCGCCACTGCACAGCAGGCTACCCGCCGTCGCCGTTGAAGCTGTGAGAGACGGCGAAGCTCACGCATCTCACATTCTTTTCCGGTGACGGTGTACATTTCACTCCTGATCATTTACGTACTGAAATATCGTTATCCACAGATAGCTATTGTCGTCCACGTCATTGCTACAGACCAGATCACGTGCGTCTCTGCGTGAGAAAAACTACGCTCTAGACCATCTATTCCATACAAGATAACTCGCATTATGATTGAGTACAAAGCTAGGTTATATAAGCACAGTTCGATGAGGTGACGTGCACCGAAGAGGAACAGTCATCGTGGTATCAACTTGAAATAGAAAAAAAATTGCGCAGATCCAACGCGCCTGCTGATGTTTCGGTTGGGCAAAGCTTTCACGAAGGAGTTGATGAGACGTGAGAGGCTCTTGATATTTTCATTTTCTGAAACGTGTTTTGAATAATTTGAGTCGCATATTTATTTACGGTCTATCTGGTAAATAAGTAATGCAACAAGGTGACGAGATGGGCTAGGTGGTGAACATTCATGTTTAAAGCAAAAGCCTTTAATTGCACGAAGAACGAAGACAGAAGAACTAAGAATTTGACAGGACAGCGCTGAACTCACCTCTGTTGTGAGTTAAGCGCTGTCCTGTCAAATTCTCGTGCGCTTAAAAAGCTTTTGCTTTAGACATAAATAAGTAAAATGTAGAATCCTTCGCCACGCAGCAGTTGACTACGCCCTGCGGCATCGGCCCATTTTTTCATCACGCCATCTCTAGGTCAGCCCAGTTTAAAGTCACATAATCTCCAGGCCAAGCCCACTTTTCTTGGCGAGAAGCCTACTGAGCGTGTGCATTACCCCCCTCCCCCCCCCCCCCCCCCCCCTCAAAAGAAAAAAAAAAGGAATTGTAAGCTTTCGCTTTAATAACAGAATTCTGGCGCCTTCAACGAGTAAATCTTCGCTGATTTTTTAAGAGCGAGGACATTGAAATACCAAATAGTGTTTCATTTTTGAACTACCCATCGTGGAGTACCACATGCACAATACGAAGTGTTAGACAGAAATCGTCATTCAGCAAGTGCATGGTGCATTCCGATTGACTGGCTGCTACAATCAAAAGTAAATCAAAATAGCTGATGGAATGTAAGGCTGTAAGGCACTATTTCTGTAAGGTTGCGCTCTACGTGAACCCCCCCTCCCCCCTCCTCCCCACGTCGACATTCCTGAGCTGGAGCGGGCAAGACGGCTGCACTCACCCCTCCGCGTCTTCCACGGACGCGCCTTTCCGGTCTTGGCTGGTGTCAATGGCCGCAGGCAACTAGCAGTGATCCAAGGGATAAAAGGAGCGTCGAAGAAAGCTGCGACGTCTTTTTGCTACCAGGAAAGCTTGCCGGCTAGACACCGGCGCTGTACATAGTCCTGTACATAGTCCTGTACATAGTCCTGTACATAAAGTTTGTTGTTATAAAACGTGCAGCGGTGAAGGCGTCTTCCTCTGGAGTCACTTTTCAAAGACGGCGGTGATCTCCGTCGCGAAGCTCGGGCCCGGCCTTGCTTCGCCCACCAAGAACGTGCCCGAACGCTCCCAAGTTCGAACGAAAGTTTACTATTTCATTATAACTTCGGTATATTTTAGGAATGGCTATGAACTGAGATGTGTCATGATTTCATCTGACTTTTTTTTATGCAGAGCGGAGGTGCACTTATCCACCCGGCCTATAAATAATCAGTCAGTATGGATGGCGGTATAAGCCCGTTTTCTAGTACTTGCGTTTAGAGTATACGCTGTAGACTTTATATGTACTCTAAGTATCGAGAAGTGCGTTCAGCGAGAAACGACCCACGCTAAAGATACAAAATAAAGCTTCGTTTTCAGTAGAACAACGGACTAAAGAAAACTATAAGTTAATGACACGAGGAAAGCTCTGCAGTGTAATCAGTCACGTCAATCAATTAGCATTATTCACAAGAAACTAACATGATCGCTGCCCAGAAGAAAATTTCGCGAGGTCTTTACAGCACTTCTTTCTTTTTTTTTAGCTGATATAATTTTTTTAGCTGATAAGGCCGCCTTATTATGACACCTAGACAACCACATAGCGTTTTCCTATAACTTGAGTAAATACAGGACGCTCGGTGAGGGTTTGTTTAACAGAAGCTTCTGGACTATTACAATCTAAGCGGTCCGAGGAATGTTTTTTTACCTAAGGTAGCTGCCGGTGTTGCGCCGTGGGCGTACAAAATAAAATTTGCGAACAGAAGATTAATTTACTATCGGGCGATTGATAAAGGACATGACATCGTGTTTCAATGGCTGCCAAGCCAATGTCGTGTCGTCGGAAATGACCAAGCAGATGCAGCCACTCGATCTTCCCCCAACAATGCCTATTGCGTTGCGATGCCATTCTAAAGGTCAGATGCCGCGCAAAAGCTCCGCATGCTTGCACGTGAGCTTAAATTGACATTTGGCGGACTTCACACCCAGCGTCTTTTTTTCCCAGAGTCCCTAACTAAACCCCTGCTTACCCGCATAGCTTACCACGACAGGAGGCAACTCTCATTTGTTGCCTGCGGCTTAGAGTAGCGTTTATACTTAACTCCTACGCCATCTAAGTGGCGCGAAATCAACGCTGTGAAATATTGGTGTGTAAAGAGACTATTTCGCAACGTCTTTGCGGTCGTCGTCGCTGCAGCGCATAAAGGTTCTGACCGTATAGTACTGCTCAACAGAAATTACAGCCGTGCCATAACAAAAATTAGGATTTTTGGACCATGCTCCCTTACGTATTTGGCCCAAACTGCTCTAAAAGCGGCAGTTTCCTTTTTGTTTTAATAAACAAAAATGATTGAAGAAAAGTATATTACGCGCACGCATTATCCTTTCTCTTCTTTCTTCGTCACCTTTGCTGCGCTTACCCCATTCCCTAGTGCAGATATGCAGAGTAGCCCACAGACTGGCCACCTGGCTAACCTCTCTGCATTTCTTCTCTGGTGTTTTAAATGCGAACCATGTCTGCTTATCTATCTATCCATACATCTAGCCGCCTACGTCTAGGTGCTCTCGTGGTCGTCTTCTTAACTTAGTATGAACCTTAATTAGCGCATGAGGACGTTAGAGCGTTACGAACACGATTAACAGACCATGGGATAAATATCATGACATGGTCGTCGCATACGTCATGAAACCCATTCTCTCAGTCCCGTGTAGCACATACCCGTCTACCACGGCCCGGGGAATTAGGCATGCACCGCACACGATTTACAGTCTATGAACCCATCAACGGCAAGAATAGACTTTCGAAATATTCACACGATAGCGTTAAGGAGCCAGTGTCTCAGGAAAGCTCGATTGAAAATAAAAATAGAAATCGCGGTTCTAGCCGGAATCGAACCCAGCCATTCGGCGTGGCAGTCAAGTATCCACAGAGCCGCACCAGTACATGAAAGTGCTGCAGAAAAAAGACCCTGTGCAGTATATAGTCATCTTGCGGCAACATCTAATGGGGTTGCTGTGCTGGCTAACCGCGTTCAAACAATGTAACAAACGTTGTCTATCTACTCCTATTACGCAGATAACTATAATCCAGCGTTGGTCGACCATGGAGTAATACGCCAACGACCGTTACTCATGATACACACCTCATTGCATTGTAGCGTGCACTTCGTTTCGATAAAACTAAAGTATGTGCTTCAACGTACGCAGCGATCTGACATCGGATCTACCATTTAGGCGCCAGTGCACTCGACGCGCCAGGTAAGCCTTCGATATGCCCTGAACTATTCAATTTACACAAAGACGTCGATATAGCTCGAAATGCATGGCTCAAAAAAAAGGGAAGTGGGGATGTGGCACAGACAGCTACTCGCTGACTGAATTGAATGAAACCGATTACCAAAATGCGAGGGATCTTCTGGAATTTTTTTCTCTCTAGCGTTTTAACTGGAAAAACAATTCAAAATTACACCTGGGTACCCGGATCATGGTGACGCTATTGTTACCATTCGAGTCCCCAGGTTGGTGGCGTCTAAAACATAGTGGTTTTTTTTTGAGCGGTGTGCTTAATTGTCAAAGCTGTAAATTATTAATTAGTAACCTTAGGTATGGTTTGGTTTGGATAGAAATTATTAATTAAAGTCCGAAGGCGTGGGCCCTAACACACGGTGGGCCGCTGCCACGACGGGACAATCAGGCCGAGACCTACCGCCGCATCGTGGGCCCTCTGGACTGCCCAAAGTAGTGATTGTATGCCCGGACTCCTTAGAGCCGCCACATTTGGTATATGAGTTAGTTAATTGAACATCAGGATAAAGCTTGTGGAGAAAGGCAAGGTTAGGCTACTTTTCCGTTTGAAGCAATCTCAATGTCACCGTCTGCGCCCTGTTTAACTTCCTATCCGGAGGAGCAAAAGCTCTCCTACCCATAGCGAAATGCTGAGTGATTTCATTGTAGGTAGTTGGCGGATCACTATTTACCGTTCCTCCTGGTTGACCCAGAGGTGTTCTATGGCTAAGGACAGCTAGCCCTTTCGCCCTGGAGTGGGCCAACTCATTGAGATTGATAGTCCCTTCTCCCATAGATCCCATATGAGTAGGGAACCATGTAAGGGTGTGAGTTGTAAGTGACTTCTCCCCGAGTATGTCTTTGGCCTCCTTTGCACACAGCGCCAACACTGAAAGTCCGAATGGCTGCCCTGGAATCACTAAATATATTTGCATGATTATTATCTAAGAGAGCCAAGCCAATGGCAACTTGCTCGGCGGAATTAGCAGTTTGGGCGCATACCGACGCCGCATTAATGGTAACCCCCCTTGTGGTTGATTGCCACTACCGTAAATCTGCCCCTATTGTTGCCTTATTGGGATGCGTCTACGAACCAGGCACCCTCGTGGAGATCCGCGACCCGGCGGAGATGGGCCTAAGCTCGCGCTCTCCTCCTGCCTAAATTACGTTGGGGATGCATGTTCCGCGGGGCAGGCGAGACGATAATATTCTCTGTATGATCTCTCGTCAACCCTTGGTGCAGAGCATCAACCTGAGCCGGTGGAGTACCCATATCCGCGAGAATCCTCCGTCCTGCTTTTGAGCCAGAGAGCCTAATTACCTGTGCTCTTTTTTGCGCTTCCGCAATTTTCGCTAATGTATTATGAATTCCCAACTGCAGGAGACGATCCGTGTGCGTATAATTGGGGAGTCCCAGGGCACTCTTTACCCCCCCTCCTAATAATCGCATTAAGCTCGTCCCCTTCCGCTCTCTTCCCAGCGTGCATTGTAGCCACATATGTAAAGTTGCGCAACAGAAAAGCACGTATAAGCCTGACCAAGTTATCCTCTGATAATCCTGCCCTTCGATTAGTCACCCTCCTAATTAGCTTAATAACACTATCTGTCTTTTTTCGCTAACCTTTGAATCGTGACGTTATTGGCGCCGGTCGCTTCAAGCGTCATACCTAAGATGCAAATGTGTTTAGAGAAATTTATTATCACAGTTCAACAGAACATTTTCTTGCTAGAGATACGTTAACGAGGATGACGAAACAGACTTCATTCAGATGGACATAAAATATGAAATGACTCGGAAGCAAGATGTAGAATCGATGTTCCACAAGTGCACAGAGTAGACACACAAAAATTTGTCACAAAAAGAGAGGTACACATATGCACATCACATGGTAAACAAAAAGCACATATAAAACATGAATATGTACATATTGCGTATGTACATGGTGTTTCTGCCGACAACAGTTCGGGACATCAGCCTACCAAAACCAGGCTGGCCGAAAGAAAAGTTTCACGCGTCTTTTCGCAGACCAACACAAAAAGGCAAGACCACTGCCGAAGGAATTCCTGTTCACCGAGAAAGAAGAGCTCCTCCGACAAAACAGACAGCAGCACCGAGTACAATCGCTGTAGGATCCGAACGGAAGCGACGTTAAGGATTAACCCTCCACTCTTGGTACGTAGGTGGATATCGGACTCGGTACCCAGTCTCTCGTTCGGCGGCCCTTCCTCACCGAGTGGCTTAAAGAAAATCATTAGTTTGGAGGTTGCCCTTGCATTTAGAAGCTGCGAAAAATGTTAATTAATTAATTAATTAATTAAATTCCGTAAAGATCCTTTTGGCTCTCACGTGAGTACACAAATTAGAAACAATATCCCAAGATCCGCAAAGCCTTTGCCAAAGCTACGCAAAGATATATTTCACATTCGGAGGCTTTCTGAATAAGAAACAGGCACGCGAAAAAAAAAATTATGCAGAACCTCTGTAGAAGTTGCCTAAGTATGCGCAAGCGTTCTAACTTTCTGTGCAATGCGAATGACGAAGCATTAGGCCGATTTAACTGTATCCGACCCTTAAAGGGACCGACAACTGCACAGAACATGAACTGAGATGACTCCACTGATGGAAAGATTGGGCGTCGCACTGACTCAAACCAACCCTGTTTTTTTCGTGAGAGGTGGATTCATATTTTTGTTTCTTCATCGAAAGACGCGAAAAATGACCTTTGGTGCCTCTGGTGGCAAATACATGAACGAATCGATGTACCCTGTCCCGTGACCGTTGATTGCTGTACACGGTTGATGATCTTTTTGTTCGGTACTCAAATATTGTTCGTTTCTTTATATTAAAAAAGATATTACTCCATAAAAATGTACACATAGGCCTGCGTTAGTAGTATGCATTAAAGCGGCGCTGCCCTTCGCGTGACGTAATGATACCATGCTCGTCAGCGCGTCTTGAGCAACTTTTCAGCGTGCTCATACAACCATGCACGTAGTTTGCAGGTCGCTAAAATTTTTGAGCGACATCATTTTTCTACCTACACTTCGTCTCAGAAATGACGCGCACTGCTACTCGGCGCGGCCGCGCATATGCGTGGTGACGTTTTCGGTGACTTGGCTTGGCTCGTGTATCGAGAGAGTAATGACGCCGGGACAAACCACCCATGACACAGGCGCAGGCAACCTTGGGCTCAAGGCGCACACAACGCAGTATAAATACAGGGAAGGTGTATATAATGCCACATCATCTCATTGTAGCAGCTTGTTATTTTCAAAAATAGTTGAAAAGCTCAAAATAAAGGTGGTTAAGCACAGTTACAAGGAACTCCTGAGAAAGCAGAACGACGACAGCTTTCACACATCGCGAGAAGGGCTGGCGGCATCGCTATCAATTCTCAGCGTTGATGGAGGAAAGGTACATGCGTGTTTAAAGATTTTCAGATCGAAAAATACTGCTTGTAAAATAACTACGTGCTTTTGAGATTAACTACTGCAGCTACAAACACTACGAAGGGTGAGCTTTCTGTCGCGCCGTAAAAAAATGGTTCGAGAAAAATCAGTTGTCGGTCCCTTCAACGCTTTGAGGGTTTTCGCCGTACATGTACGGCATTGCCTGTATGTTTAAAACGCGCGCCTTTTTCGATCATTTCTCCTTCTTGGCATGTGCTGGTGGACTTCGGGAATACGTGGAATTTTTTTGTGAGCCGATGTCTCTCTGTTGTATTTTTGTTTTGCTTCCCAAAGCGGCGCGCGGCTATCGCTTGCGCATCCGAGCGCGTTCGCGGTGGGGCTGGTTGAACACGTGCGCCTTTTTCCGACCATTTCTCTTGCTTGGTAGGTGCTGGCCCCACTCGGGAATACGTGGAGTTTTTTTCATGCACTGATGTCACTCCGGCTTTTTTTTTTTTTTTTGCTTTCCAAAGCGGCGCGGTGGCTTTCGCTCGCGCACGCGGTGCCGCTGCTTTCGGTTTCGTCCTTCGGTTGGTTATCGCTTCTCGCGCTCGCAAATCTGATGGATGTCTGGTTTCTAATCTCTTAAAGGGTGATGACTTGTGACTCTTCGTTTCTGGCTCCTCGGAGCGCGATTAGCCTACATCTGTATCGTGCGGCGCTAAATTACACAAACGACGCCGCCGTGGTTGCGTTTCCTGTTTTGGGGACTCGGAAAAACTAACTCCGTCCCTTTGGCGATAAGACGAAGGATTATTATAGCTTTTTCACTCGTTTTGCTTTCGGGACAGGCGTACAACCACACAGTTCTCTTCCGTGTGCTCACTCACGCAGTTTGCCCACGCTACGGAAGTGAGCGCCGGTTGCTTTGGTGCTAGGGAGTCGAGCGGCGATTCTTCCGATGTGGACTTTCCCCAAGTGCCGAATTAGAAACTGATTCCTTGGATTTCACTTCGTCAGACGAGGATTTACTTACGAGTTCAGACTCGGATGATGATGAAGGAGCGACATCTCGAAAGGGTGCGCGGCGAGACGATCCAGATTGGATCAAAGGTGGCTATTCCCCAGTGTTTAGTGTTAGAGTAAAAACATTTTTTACCGGAAAAGTACTCCGATGCACTTATTTTGTATGTCTGTGAGCTATGTGAAATAAAATGCATAATTTTTATTTATAAAACATCGTATAAGTGTTTTCTTTTAGGATTTTGCTTGATGTTACTATGAATGAAGCATGTGTATGTAACAACAAAAAGGATTTTTTTGTCACTTAACGGTCACGCAAAAAAATTTTAGAGAATTTTTTTCTGAAATAGAATCGTCTGAAGAATTTATTGAAGCAATAATTAATTACACATTTTTGGACAGCATTTCGCGAAAATATTCGACCCTGAAAGGGTTGACGAACCTTATCGGAACAGATTGAATGTGATGTGTCGTTCATCGGATCCACTCACAACCCATCCGAGCTCGATCGATCCTCGTCGGACACATTCGCGCCCCTTATCTGTCCTTATCAAACTTGTAAACGTTGTCGGACCTTATGAACGTTTGTGTACTCGATCCGACAGCACACATGTCGATACGTCTCTTCGCTACCTTTTCATCCTCTTCCATCCACTGTTGACCGTAAGTACACCCATATAACGTCTTGTCAATACTTATCATCGTAAATTCTTAAATATATTGTGGGCATTTGTTATGTGCTTATTCTCATCTATACATTATCATAATCATCATCATCCGTTTGTCTCTCAGTCTTCATCGTCACCGGGTGTCATCACCATCGTCATCGTGTTTGTGCGCGCTCTGCCTCAGGCTGCCTGTTCACTGCCGAGTCCTTGGGCCGAATAAACGCCGTCTAAACCAAGACGTCATACGTAGTGGAGGTGCTGGGTATGCACCCACAATATACACATCGATTTGTCATTGCATGTTCTTACATGTCCTTACATTCATTAAATGACATTACACTCTGAATACATGTCACTGTCAAAGTCATTTGCGCGGTTTCTTCTCGGGTGCACAGTTATGACGAGCAGCGTTGCCAGTCATTCCAATACCGAAAGTAGATTCTGTAAAGGCCACAAGCGTATAAAGAGTGGTTACAGCGCTGAGAGCGCACACTACACACTTTCAGCCTTGCGGCACGGACTGCACGATTAACTGGCGTTCGAGGTCAGAGACCTCGTTCAGGCTTCCACATCCTCGCTTTAATAAGTGCCGTCTTTCCGTTAACTGTTCGCTGTTGTGACCCGCCGTGGTGTACCTTAGCACGTATGATGTCGCGCTGCTAAGTTCGAGAGCGCGGGTTCGACTACCAGCCACAGCGGCCGCCTTTCGGTGGGGACGAAAGGCAAAGAACACCTGTATGCCTAGATTTAGGTACGCGTTAAAGAACCCCAGGGGGGGGGGGGGGGGGGGGCAAAACTAATCCGGAGTCCCCCCACTACGGCGTGCCTCATAATCACATCGTGGTTATGGCACGTAAAACCCCAGCAATTATTATTATAACGTTCACTGTTGTGAACATCAGTTGGGTTCCACTAGTGGACTCCGTAAAATAGACTTGATGTAATCAAATTAATTTCACTCGACTGCTGGTATTAGTTTTTTAATTAAGCGCGTTTAGGAAATGTTAGTGCGTTTGTATAGCACCGGATACTCCTTCTCACTGGTAATAGGATTGGGAGAAAATCACATCTACGAAAAAAAAAAAAAAAAGAAACCTACAAACTTTCTATCTAAAGAGAGCTTGATAAGTCATCAAGCCATAAGGAACTCACATCAGCTTCCCGTTTGAACAACTGTATTAGCTGCACCCGCAAAAGCACAAGGTTCCGTGAATACACGCACAGAAAGCTCCCAGTTAACATTTACCTAAGTGGTACTAATGAACCATTCATATTATTTTACAGCTTAAGCGCTAGCCGTACGCGCCTCGTGGCTTTCTTGTTTACTTTGCACTATATAGAAGACGAGAAACAACACACGAAAAAAAAAGTTCGTGTTACAACCGAGAGAATGCATCTCAGTGCTCCCTCATCAATTTCCTCAATGCTTTCGCGGTTGCGTCCACGATGCCTCGTTGCCCGTTTCCTAAGCATGACGCTCCGACCGAGCTGTGGCCCGAGCTAAATTAAGAAACGTCGAAAAACGCGGTAACGTCATTTCCCGACCCCAAATTAATACGCCGGTGAATCTGCATCACGGTGCGTGCACAGCGCAGGATAAGCGATTCGTCACGCCCGTTTCCTCAGCGGTTGCGCCCGCGGGCTCCTATCACTTCCTTTCCACTTAACAACGGCGCTGCTTGCGCGCGCGGGCTCGAAGTGTAGCCATGACGACGTTGATGCTGTAGTAAATAAATATCTATATCCTTTAAAGGCCAAGCCAGCCATGTAGAACACGTGCGCTCGAGGACCAGAAGAAGCTTTCGATTACGAGCTCAGACTCGCACTCGCGCCGCATGCATCGGCTGTAAGCACTCATTAGTGGGTACAAAAGGAGCCTACGGGCGTGCCCCATTTATTTGGCGCCCTTCCTGCGGAATTCACTTCTCACAACTCCCGATCTTCGCCTTCGTCATTCTCTCTCTTTTCTTTCCTCGGTGCCCCTTAAAGACTCCGTAAGGCTTCCGCCTATCGTCTCGGCGAAGTTGCCTACTATATGCGCTTCCTTTGCAGCGCCAGCCTTCCCCCATCCAGCCGGTCTCTCCTCGTCTCGGGCATTCAAATTACATTTCCAGCCGGTCGAGAGAGCGCGTGTACACAGCGGCTCGAAAGCGGCGGGCTGCTAACTCGACAAGCGGCAGCAGTTCGACGCTTTTGCTCTAATCTGTACGCTGCAGCGGCCGGCTCCTTTCGAACCGCGCGGCTCGAACTTGAGTCTATACCCTGTCAAGCTAAGATGATGATGGCCTGTCCTCCAAAGTTCTGTCGTGAAACGGATGAGCTGCCACGAGAAATCAAACATGCTGCTGTGAGGGCGTCGGACACTTTGGGGGGGCGTTTCCTAAGTTATGGTTGCCATCTGCCGGTAACCTTCTTTCTTTGTTCTTTCTGTGCGCCAAGCAAACATACAAACAAAGGAAAATAAGAGATAAAAGTGGAAATGAAGGATCGAGGGTAAGTGCCACGAAGATGGTGATCCAAAAAGGCGACTGTCGTTTGGCATTGGCTATGTTGACGAAAAAGGCGGAGACGAGTGGCCTGGTGCTCGACTTTGACGAGCCGTTTGCTTCGTGTATTATCAGAACGCAGTGGTGAAAAAGTACACACCGTGGGTGCGTTTATATCAATGTCCTTCTTATATTAAGTCAGGCAAACGCGCGCACCGTAATTAAAAGATCAAACGTATAGAGCAACCTCGCGACATTAGTTAGCAGAAATGCTATCAGCAGAGTGATATATGTCGAGGCGCAGAAAAAATGGGCCATGGAAGCGGTCTTTTTATGACTCAGAGCGCACTTTGCTTCATCAAACTACTATTCACTTACTACTACTTGCATATTATATGTGTTCTATGGCCTTGTTTTCGTTAGCCCCTCTCTGTAGTAAACAGGGTGTTTTTTTATACAATACAGATTTTTTATAAACATCTTATGACCATTAAGTTCTCATCGTCATCGCACACGAACTGTACGTCAAGGCTGAAATACTTTGCCGCAGCTAAAGTGATAACAAAATGAAGTATTAACAAAAACTAGTTATTCACCTTTTTAATTATTGACTTGAGGGCTGTTTATATGGGAAGGTTGTGAGGCGTCACAACTTCTGGCATGCCCATTCTTTAAAAAATCGCGGTAGTTGCTCGTAATTAGAGATATTCATTGCCGGATTTTAATGGCGATATCGAAATTGACCCTGGCCGGCGCGCAGGTAATGCGGACGCTTTGTTACGTCAGTCCGTAACTCCCCGTGACAACGTGCCTTGATTTGAATCAAGGCACGTTGAAGAATCCGGTCAGGAAAACCGGCACGTCATCCCAAATACACAAGTACATTGTGTAGCTGGGGGGTTTCACTCCCACCCCTCCCCCCCTCCCGAAAATTTTAAACTTTGCATGTGTGTATATACACACACGCATGCAAACATACACGCGAACATTATGGGAGCCACGCCCATCGGCTGGCTGGCTTGATTGTTCCACCTGCTGCGCAGTGGGGATGCGCAGGAGCCTGTGGCCCCAGGAGTGATAATAATAATTGTTTTGGCTTTGCGTCCCAAAACCACGGTATGATTATGAGTGACGCAGTAAGGGAGTGCTCCGGAAGTTTAGACCACCTGGGCTTCTGTGACGTGCACCTAAATCTAAATACACGGGCCTCAAACATTTTTGCCTCCATCGAAAATGTGGCCGCAATTCGATCTTGCGACCTTCGGGTCGGCAGTCGAGCATCATAACCACTACACCACCGTGGCGGGCGGCCCCAGGAGTCACCGGCGGACCGGTGGAAAGTTGTGTACGAGGTGTGCTCCTCGCTAGGGCCAGGGATCGTGAAATGAAAGTGTTTTGAGTTCCCCTAACCCGTGAAATTTTCGATACGAATAAATGCTCCCTTAATTCACCCAGAAGTCTCCAGCGTTCCATTGGTGCACACGAGAACCCTATACAATGTACGTAAAGAAGGGGGTGAACTAATCCCCCGAAAAAAAAAAATTCTAGTACACCCCTGCCCAAGTAGACCGCTTATTCGTTCCTTGCGATGTGTGGTCCTTATTTGTTTCTTTCTTAAATTATAAGCAGGCACTATAGAATCCCTCGCTTTCCTACAACAGGACGCGCTGCAGGAACTGGTGCTGAGTTTTATGCTGTATACTGAGAAAGAAACTTTGTCCCATAAACGACTTCCCTCGAATAAATAATTAAAAAGTTAATTAACGAGTCCTTCTTAATTGGCGGCTTCAATGTCACTTCAGCTGCGGCAAAGTATTTACGTCTTGATGTTGTGTTTGTGTGCGAAAATGGCGGGAACGTTACTGTCGGGGTATTGTCATAAAAGACCGGTATTGTCTGAGAGAAAAAAAAAAAAAAAACCTTGTATATGACAAATTGAACCTTCATTGCAGGCTTGCACTATTACATTAAGCGTGGACATCCCTCTAAATTTTTACATTTTCCCATGTTCATCTTTAGGCGGCAACTTTCGTGTCCTTTAGTTGAGACGCCGCTTTTATCAATTTTACTTCCGGAAAAAACCATCTTCTTATCATTATCATTATTTTCTTTGCGCCCAGTTGCGAACAATTAAGCATACCTGTTCAGAGATTAACGCATGCCGGTGCATGAGGGAGGATAATAGCTGCTTTGGCGGCTTTATTAATTCTGCGCGAAACTGTAATCGGAGCGCTTACTCAACTGGTAAAGCTTATCGTGTTTATTCGAGACACTGACAAGATCGCACAGCGCAGTGATTTTTCACATGGTCTTTGAAACTCCATTTATCACTTATGACGTACATTTTTACCGATTCGGGCTAATAGGTTCTCATTGCTGCCATAGACCGCTAATCTTCCCCTCTTTAGCGCTCTTTTGGAACGAATCCGCAACGTTCCTTCAAACAAGAGTGTATGGTGGCTCAGAGATGCATAACCAAAGCTTTCCTGGTATTAATTCTTATGAAAACTCTAGATACAGCGAAAGATGAATTTCTCGTTTCTCGAGGGATGATGCAATTCGTAAAGTAAGATCAGCTACTCGACTTGCGGTTTTGGATACCTAGGTCTCTTCGCACCGCATGATTTATATGCTCGCAATAATCGTTGATCGCGAAGAGCGCTACAGAGGCACTTTCCTGTTTGCTGTGCGCCTATCGGTATGCACAATCTTGTTTTTGATTCATAACGGTGTAGTTGTTGTGTAGTGCCGTGTAATGCGTGTGTTCTGTTCGTGTAAGGGTCATGTGCAATGGTGGAGTTTGTAGAGGGCAGTTGACCCCCCCCCCCCCCCCCCCCCATGTTATGCTACCCATCGTGTGGGTCGCGCTCGAATGCGCCGCATGAGCTCGCTGGGAGTCCACCCTGTTTCTTGGAGGTGTGTGAAGGCGGCCAAAGGACCAGCCAAGCATTCTATGGTACCCATCGTGTGGGCGGCGCTCGAGATGCGCCTTGTGGCAAACCAGTTCAGGATCAGGGTTATCGCCATGATCTGGTTGCAATGCATGATGTCCGCTTCAAGCGTCTGCCTTTTATGTCCTTCCTCAGCCGTAGTTTCTGATGGTGTGCTCCCAGTGTGCGCACTGGATATTGCTGGGCCTATTGCTGTCGCTTCTGTGCTCGTGCGAGAGGAGGGCGGGCCTGCGCGTGACGTGCCACATCGGTTTGTTCCAGCAAAATTCAAAAAGAGAAGTAATTAAACGTAATATCATTCAAAATAGCGTGAACACTATCTGTATAACGCATTTTTAACAGCATGGCTCTTTATACCAGCCGTGGTTGTAATCCATCGTAAGAAAATTATCATGATCATGAACCGGCACGCGCTATGCTCGTCCGTTTCTTCCTGATTGTTTTCTTCTTCATCTTCTGCTTCATTCACTGAACACGTACGCCGATTGGTCCAGCGCATGATTCTGATAACTGTTCTGATAACTGTGATGGATGGGAGAACGAGTACTGAGAGATAAATAGAGAGAAAGAGTGAGAGAGACAAAAAGTGATAGGAATAAAAGAGAGAAATGCTTGGCGAAAAAATTTTCTTGATGAGGCAGGGTTCGAACACGCCTACCCATTATCCGAAGGCGAGCATCGTAACCACTCGGCTCTCCAGGCACGCTTGCAGTGCCTAACATTGCCTTGTATGGTATGTAGTATAGCAAACGGATTGGAAAATGAAATGAGAGTGACGAGGGGGGAAAGACGGAGTGGAGAGGGTAAGGCATATCATAGAAAGAAAGAGAGAAATAGAGAGAAACGGAAGACGGAAAGAGGATGGAAAAGAGAAAGAGAGAGGATAAGAGAGAGACAGAAATATATATATATATATATATATATATATATATATATATATATATATATATATATATATATATATATATATATATATATATATATATATATATATATATATATAAAGGAAGCGAAAAATAAAGAAAGAGAAAGAGAGAGATAGGGGGAGAGATAAAGAGAGGGTGAAAGACAAAAAGTATAAAAAGCTAGAAAAATAGAGGAATAAATAGATTAAAGAATAAAGAAAGAGAAAGAAAAAGACGCAAGAAAGAGATAGAAATACAGAGAGAAAGAGAAACACAGGAACAAAGAAACACAAAAACAAACAGCAACAAGGAAGACCGCCAAGTTTGGCTGTTCCTTCGGGTTTGACACCATTAGTGCGAAGCTGCCTGAATTTTCTCTTTTTTTAACAGTGGAGCTGTTAAAGCTCGCCGTCGGTCCGTGCTGCGTTCGGAAAAACTCAGCCTGGCTTTGCATAAATTGGTAGGCAATATATAAGTGATCAATAAGCAATAAATTCTAGAAAATTCTTGGGTGAGCTTAGCCTAGACCAAAAGGCTTGGCAATATCTTGTAATGGCCAATAAACAGCTAATCGATAGTCAGTCAGTGAGCAATAAATTCTAGAAAATATTCGGTTGAGCTCACCCTAACTCAACATGCATGGCCAATAACTTGTAATGGAGAATCGATAGCTAATCAATAGCTAATCGATAATCGATCAACAAACAATAAATTATAGGTAATGCTTGGTTTTGCTTAGCCTAGCCGAATATGCATGGCCAATATTTTGCAATGGCCAATCGATAGCTAATTGATAAATCAATAAGCTGTTAATAAAAAAGCCGGCAGATCCCACGCACTGTGGGAATCAATGTAATGCGAAGCAGCCAGGAAGGAGCAAATCATGCTTTACATAATTTGCATGTCATGTTTTACTTGTTAGGACCTGTCATTTATGTTCATGATACAGTCATGTCACTCAATACCAAATTTGGTGTATCTCAAGCTAACGAAACGGCCGCGAGCACGCCATGAGCGTGGCATGCAAGTCATTAGCACATGACAAGTCATGATTTCCATATTACCACTTGCCATTTATGTTCGTCATACAGTCACGTGACTCAATACCAAGTTTGGTGTATATCAAGCTAACGAAACGGCCGCGAGCGCTCCATGAGCGTGGCATGCAAGTCATGTCCCTCATGACATGTCATGATTTCCATATTGCCACTCGTCATTTATGTTCCTCATACAGTCATGTCACTCAATACCAAATTTGGTGTATCTCAAGCTAACGAAATGGCCGCGAGCGCGCCATGAGCGTGGAATGCAAGTCATATCGCTCATGACATGTCATGATTTCCATATTGCCACTTGTCATTTATGTTCCTCATACAGTCATGTCACTCAATACCAAATTTGGTGTATCTCAAGCTAACGAAACGGCCGCGAGCACGCCATGAGCGTGGCATGCAAGTCATGTCCCTCATGACATGTCATGATTTCCATATTGCTACTTGTCATTTATGTTCGTCATACAGTGACGTCACTGAATCCCAAATTTGGTGTATATCAAGCTAACGAAATGGCCGCGAGCGCGCCATGAGCGTGGCATGCAAGTCATGTCGCTCATGACATGTCATGATTTCCATATTGCCACTTGTCATTTATGTTCGTCATACAGTCATGTCACTCAATACCAAATTTGGTGTATCTCAAGCTAACGAAACGGCCGCGAGCACGCCATGAGCGTGGCATGCAAGTCATGTCCCTCATGACAAGTCATGATTTCCATATTACCACTTGTCATTTATGTTCGTCATACAGTCATGTCACTCAATACCAAATTTGGTGTATCTCAAGCTAACGAAACGGCCGCGAGCACGCCATGAGCGTGGCATGCAAGTCATGACGCACATGACAAGTCATGATTTCCATATTACCACTTGTCATTTATGTTCGTCATACAGTCATGTCACTCAATACCAAATTTGGTGTATCTCAAGCTAACGAAACGGCCGCGAGCTCGCCATGAGCGTGGCATGTAAATCAAATCATGTTGTTCATGACATGCACGTCCTTATTTGCATATTACCATCTGCCATTTATGTTCGTCATACAGTCACGTCACTCAATCCCAAATTTGGTGTATATCAAGCTAACGAAACGGCCGCGAACGCCCCATGAGCGTGGCATGTAAATCATACTTTTCATGACAATTTAGTCATGATTTTCATGATATGACCAGCCATTTATGTTCGTCATACGGTCATGTTATGCCATACCAAATTTGGTATAAATCCCATTAACGATACGGCCAGGAGAGCACAAAGTCGTAGGCGGCTAGATAGATAGATAGATAGATAGATAGATAGATAGATAGATAGATAGATAGATAGATAGATAGATAGATAGATAGATAGATAGATAGATAGATAGATAGATAGATAGTCAGATACGCTCAAACTCGCCGAAGTTCGCTAAGAAATGCTTCGCATTTAAAAAAGTTACAGTTTCGCCGCAAGGGCGAAGCAATGAATGTGATAGCAACAAATTGAAATGTCACGCGAAGAAGGGCAATCAGGATAGAAACGTGCAGCGCGCTGCTCAAGAATAAAGGAAGCACGAAAAGAACACACACAGGATGTGCGCGAACTAACGTTCACAGCTCGACACTTAACGCGCTGTTGAAGCGCAATGGACGCACGAAACGTACGCGCAGGTATACAAAGGACGAGCGCGAACTAACAAGTGTCACAGTTGTTACCTTACTGTGTTTGAACAGCGCGCTCCTTTCGTGAATGGGGCCTATGCAGCCAGCGAAGTGACCTTTGTGTGCTCTGTAACCTAAACGCAACCTTTCCGGCGAAAGCAGACGACGTACAAACTGCCCGCATCAGGAGATAAGCGCGGGCGCGCGCACGCACGGGCGACTACGCCCCGTGGGGCAAATTGCACGTTTGGCACGTTGACGACCGAACGCATCGTAACTAGCGGGGCGCCGAGCGCGCCCTTCGCGCCATCTCGCTGGTAATGCAGAGAACACGCTGAACGTTGATATATCCCCCGAAATCGGCGTATTGCCGGCGGTAAGTGGTGTCTATAAGTAGCTTGCCGTTAGCATGCTGGATGATGTGCGCCTCTGTGGCCGAGCAGTTAGCGCTGCGGAGCGAGAGGTCGCCCGTTCGATTCCGCGCGTCGGAAAATATTATTCTGAATCCTTTTTCTTCGTGGCTCTTGTTTATATACATATGCTTATACGGGTCATGACGGCGACGGCAAAAATCAGCCGAGAGTGTCCATATAATTGCTATCGCAATAATAAATACAATTGCTTGGTTTTCCTTAGCCTAACCGATCAGCTCCGCTGTATCTCTTGTCTTGAACCTGCAGTGCAAGCTACGGTAATTTATTAAACAGCTCTGCTGTTTAGTTTTGGGCCATTCTCAGATTCCCCTTCACCAAAACTATCATCATCATGTGAGCGCGTGCTCTCTGAGTCAGCTTTATCTTCTTCTTCCCTCCCCGAACACGCCTGGTGCGTGCTCTCCCACTGCGTTGATTTCTCCGGCGTGGAATATAACAACTCGGATGGTCGAGAGAACGAGTACAGGAAGAGGGAAAGAAAAAAACAGAGATAGAGGGCATACAGAGAAAAAAAAGGGAAGAAGGAGAATAAAGGATAGACAGACAGAGAAAGAAAGAGAAAGGAACAATGAAAGGAAAGAAAGAGGTAGAGAGAGAGAGTAAGATAGAAAGAAAGAGAAAAATATTCATAGAGAAAAAAAAAACAGATTAAGAAGAGGTGGAAAAATCAGACAGATAGAGACAAACAGAAAGATAGAGTGGAAGAAATAAGGAGAAAAATAAACAAAGAAATAAAAAGAAACAAGGAAGTCCGCCCTGCTCCGCTGTTTGCTCCAGCCTTGCACTACCGGTGCAAGATGTTCGAATATTTTTTTTAAGGGGAAAGCCTTAGATGATTCATCAGACGCGAAAATTAAACAGCGTCTCGTGTCGGCGGCGTCAACACGAGTGACGCAAAAAATCATAACTTAATGACGTCACCATATGACTCCATCAGGACGTGACAGATCACCGAAATTTGTGACGTCGTTATGGCGTAATCGTGACGTCACGTGACGTAATGTCACATGATGACGTCATCTCATGGCCATTGTAGCTTGGGCAAAGGTAGGCCCATCACAGAGGCAGTGCAAAACCAGGTCAGATGCCTCCGGTCCTGGAGGCAGTGTAAAACCACGTTTGGTGCAGAAAGCTTTCGAAGTAGGCGGTGCAGGCTCAACAAACCGACTTAGAATACAAATCAGATGTCTTTCGCCTTCCAGTCGTCTTAGGTGAGTCCATATGGGACCCTGTCGGTTTTATTACGAATTTACAAATATCTTCACTTATTATTGCCATAGCTGTTATATGGACTCTCTCGGCTGATTTTTGCCGTCGCCGTCATGTCCCTTATATGTATATGTATGTATATATATATAAAAAAGGCGCAAAAAATAAATTAGAAGAAAAAAATTCCGAAGCATCCCACCAGGCACTCGAACCAGTGACCCCTTGTTCCGCAGCGCGCCTGCTTACACAACTCTACCACACGCCATGCACGCGCCGGTATAAGAGCGGTGAGCTAATTATATACACCATTTACCACTGGTGGTAGGCAGATCTGGGAGGAGTTTGAGCGAGTTATCTGTTAGGCAACGCTGCTACAATTTCTTTCAATTTGAAAACTGCTCTTGAGACGTGCACAGAAAAGTGGCCTCTTTTGTACCCACTACCGATGTGGAAAGAAAAAAATCACGCCATATCCACGAAGTGAATGATGATGAGTGGGCGAAGCTCGATCGTTTTCATCCATGGCAGAAAGAGAATGTGTGGTCTGGAACGCGCTTATACTTCATGGTCATCAGCGTCATCGTCATCGTTATCACGTGTAGTGGGTACATTCCACTATACTGGAACGCGCTTACACCTCATCGTTATCACGTGCAGTGGGTACATTCCACTATACTGCGTCATCGTCATCTTTATCACATGTAGTAGGTACATTCCACTATACTGGAACGCGCTTATACTTCATCGTTATCACGTGTAGTGGGTACATTCCACTATACTGCGTCATCGTCATCTTTATCACGTGGAGTGGGTACATTCCACTACACGTGGCTACCTACCTACCTACCTACCTACTACAACTACTACTACTACTACAGAGGAGGGACAGACCCACACCCTAAGGAGCTTCGCCCCTAAAAGAAGACCGGCCACACCTTGCGTCAGACGCCACCGGCGTGGAAGGAGAAGCAAGGGCGTCACTTTACACGCCGCAGTTTAAAACAAAAAGAAATATCTAAAGACGTCGGGTTCTGCATAGTTGACACTTGCAGCGCGCTGCTCAAACACAAAGACGTAACAACTGTGACAGTTATTAGTTCGCGCTTGTCCTGTGTATACCTGTGCGTTCTTTTCGAGCGTCCTTCTTTGTGCTTCAGCGGTACGCTGCAAGTTTCGAGCTGCCTGTCGTTCTTCGTGTGACATTACAATTTCTTGCGATACCATTCATTGCTTAGACCTTGTGGCGAAACTGGGAATGTTCGCTTAGCCCAAATAAAGAGTACGTCCACGTCCTTGATGTAAAAAATTGATGCAGATACCACGCATTGCGGGAATCGATATCTTGCCAAGCAGCCAGCGAGGAGCTGCCTACGCCACATTGATTCCTTGAACAAAGCATTACTACGTGGATCGATGTCTATTGGTAAATTCAGTGGGTTGTATAACTGATGTTTGCTAAACACGTCGACTAAACTTTGACGCCCAAAGGATAGCTTATGGCTCGACGTACCCTCGGTGCTCTATAGCTCGTTAGAGCACATACGCCGGTTTTACCGAAAAGCGCTCTACCGTGCTCTGACGTGCATATCATAAACAGAGTTCGCTGGCGTATTCTTAAGGGGCCGAGGAAGGCTAGATGATAGCTTGCTCAATAATAGCAGCACTTATGTAATGTTTATTACATTTTTATGAAAGATAATAATATCTGGGGTTTAACGTCCCAAAACCACGATATGATTATGAGGGACGCCGTACTGGAGGGCTCCGGAAATTTAGACCACCTGGTGTTGTTTAACGTGCACTGACATCGCACCGTACACGGGCCTCTGCCATTTCGCCTCCATCGAAATGCGACCGCCGCGGCCGGGATTGAACCCGCGACCTTCAAGTCAGCAGCCGAGCACCTTAACCACTGATCCATCGCGGCGGACATCTTTATAAAAGAGGATAGCATACACTGCAACCACTATTGACGTTAGAGAAACACCACCACCATAACTGACTTCCGAAAAATATCACCACTACTGCTGACGTAATACATTTATTTACGGCCTGTAACGCGTCGTTGGTTAGTGATGTCGGCATGACAGTCGCCAACTGTAACAAAAATTGTGCGCTCATAAAATTTTGAATGGATATTTCTGGCTATTTTTCAATAGATAGATAGATAGATAGATAGATAGATAGATAGATAGATAGATAGATAGATAGATAGATAGATAGATAGATAGATAGATAGATAGATAGATAGATAGATAGATAGATAGATAGATAGATAGATAGATAGATAGATAGATAGATAGATAGATAGATCCAAAGTTACAGAAGTGCGCTAAGAAATGCTTCGCATTTAATACGTACAATATAGAGTTTCTTGCCTGAATTCCTCCTCACTGATCATATGGTAACAGCTCACGGCAAAAAGTTCAGTGTTCTGCAAAAGCTTGAGCGTCGTCAATTATTTCCATTTGTTACTGCCCGTAATTGCTAGGGGATCTAGTGTTCACGTCCAATATTTCCGGCTGCCCATGATCTTCCTATTGTACATGCTTATTTTGTTTCCACTTGCTTGCTACAAACTAAGTTGCCTATCTGCTATGCTGATTCCATCCTTATTTTGTTCCCCCCCCGCCATCATATCACTGTGTTATCTCTGTTCTTTTATCTCCGCGTTCGTTGTTCTCCCTTTCAGTAGTTTATGTAGGGGACTGCAAATTCACTTTCCGCTTCAGCATCATGATAACGCCTGTGCAAGACTCCTATATAAATTTTTAAAAACTGATTCTTAGAGCGACTTCTACTGATTTTATCATTTTATTCAATATCCGAAGGAAATTTTGTTTTTCTTATATGTCTAAAGCTGCCGCGAATGATGGAAGGGAATTTTTGAGAGCTCTTTCATTTGTTTGACACAACCTTAATGAAAACCAGAAGATAATGAAACCGGGGAAAGTATACGCGACGTTAACTGTACTGTTTTAAGTGCATTGTAGTAATCGTGATATAGATGTGAAGAAAGTGAAGTGGACGAAAACACAACTTGCCGCCGGCAGGCACCGAACCTGAAACCTTCGGATTACGCACCCGATGCTCTTACCAATTGAGCTACGGCGGCGGTCGTCCCCTCGTCCACTTGTCGGGTGTCTATGTGCATGCAAAGCTGGGAGTGCCAGTCAGCGCCGCTCGTAGCCATGATGGTGAGTGTGGTACACTCTGTTATTTGCGAGCTGGTGTCACGTATCACGTGGTCCTTTAACGAGCGGACAGCTGCCCGATAAGCCCTCGCATACTCCCTGTGAAGGCATCATATCTGCCGGAATGACACCCTCCCTATGAATGAATGAAGGAAAGGGAATATTTGAGGGCTGGTTTCTTTTGTTAGACACAAGCTCAATGAAAACCAGGTACAATTAAAACAGCCGCGGTTGCCTAATTAGTGGTTACGGTCCTCGGCTGCAGCTGACCCGAAAGACGCGGGTTCGATCCCGGCCGCGGCGGTCGCATTTCGATGGAGGCGTAATTCCGTGTATCGTGCCACGTCAGTGCCTGCTAAATAACTCCAGGTAGTCAAAATTATCCGGAGCACTCCACTTCGGCGTCTATCATAGCCCGAGTCGCTTCGGGACGTTTAGGCCCATAAGCCAACCAACGTTATTTTGTTTTGTTACGTACAAACGCCAATATACCTGTCAGAGATTAGCGCTAAACGTGTCATCTCTCCGTTTGAAGCATGCCGCCGCATTCGGGAATACGCAACAGCTATGGCGGCTCTATTAGCGGTGCACGAAATAGCCATTCGTACGCTTACTCAACAGGAGCAACACTAACAAGCTGGCGCACAATTTTTTACCCTGTAATTTCACCTGTCACCTGTCAGTTCATCATTTATGATAAACATTTGCACCGATTCCGGCTAATAGGTTGCCTTTGCTCACACACAGACCGCTAATCTTCCCCTTTAGCGCTATTCAGGAGGGGTATCCCCAACGTTCTTTCACGTGAGCATGCATGCATGACGGCTCATGGACACATTACCGGCGCGTTTCCAATAACAATTCATGCGAAAATTCAAGACACAATCTCGTCATATTTCAATCACAACTTGACGTTTCTGGGCCGTATACAATCCTTGAAGTCCCGCTTGTAACTGAACTTACGCCAGTGGATATGAGAGTGTTTTACGATTTGCACAATCTTCTTTTTGATTCGTAACGGTGTAGTTGTTGTGTAGTGTCGTGTTTATGTGTAGTGCGTGTGTTCTGTTCGTGTAAGGGTCATGTGCAATGGTGGAGTGTGTAGAGGGCAGTGGACCCCCCTCAGCAGGTTATGGTACCCATCGTGTGGGTCGCGCTCGAATGCGCCGCATGAGCTCTCTGGGAGTCCACCCTGTTTCTTGGTGGTGTGTGAAGGCGGCCAAAGGACCAGCCAAGCATTGCATGGTACCCATCGTGTGGGCGGCGCTCGAGATGCGCCTTGTGGCAAACCAGTGCAGGATCAGGGTTATCGCCATGATCTGGTTGCAAAGCAATACTACGAAGTTTGTCACCCGGGTAGACAAACTTCGTAGTATTGCGTTACAATGTGCACTACCAGAAGGTAAACTTGATCACTCTGTCTATGACAAAGCTCATATATGTATGTAAGTCTGCTAGACGTAACGCTGCTCTTCGTTATTGTTTTTTTCAATAGTAAGCTGGCAGATTTCGCTTGAGGGCGAGCTTATTCTAACAGTGCGAGGTATAGCGGGTAAAAAAAAGCATGCGTGCACAGCATGGAAAATTGATTCGATCACCGTTTTCAACAGATTTTGATCAGTTAGCTTCTCGAAACTAAGATAATTGTGACGTTTGTAGTGAATTCTGCTCGATCGATTATGTAGATGGATCTCCAAACACGAGCGGAAAAGCAGGAGCATGCAAATGGCCAGCAAAATATAGCTAGGTTCAAATTTAGTGCATTATTTTCTATTATAATTTATATCTTCAGCAGTAAATTTGTGTTTTCTAAATGGCTTCTTCACATGACCCAACTTAAATGATCTAGTGATTGTAACGTAAGTATGCGAACTTTGCCACATAAATTTTTCATATTCCAAAGTGGTAGTAAGATTTATTTCCAATAATCATGCAAAAATACATCACGATTGCGGTACGTGATAGATCCTGGTGGAACTATTCTTCAAGGTGAACAGCTGGAGAGGAAAATTATGAGGGCCTTCTTCTCAGGAAACGTGTGATGCAGCAACGTCATGTCAGTAGAATTAAGCGCGAAATGTAAAGTTTCGGTAGTACTGGAATGCGACTTAAACAACGTGCACTTTTGCGAATGGGTCCCAAAGAATGTACTGCGTTTCCAGAGTTGCATAGACTTTCGTAGTTCACTTGGGCAGCCCTATGCAAAAGACTTTTAATTGTGTCCTCCGCAATGGCAAGCGGGCACGTTTCACCGGACAAGTGCTGTGAACGATTAGAAGTGTAAAAAAAACAAAAACTATGCATTTCATTAGATCACATTTGTTAACAGACTGTGTGCGGTAACAGCGCCATCAATCATGCAACTAAAACAACATTTGTTTAAACATTTAAAATGCCGGAGAAGCAAATACGCATCTCTCTCATTCATATATATATATATATATATATATATATATATATATATATATATATATATATATATATATATATATATATATATATATATATATATATATATATATATATATATAGTGCTGACATGCAAGCCCCCCCCCCCGAACAAAATTCCTTGCTACGCCACTGGTCTCAGCCGATGGTGTTCGGGTATGCGGTGTCAAAACGTGGCATCCAAGGCGCGTTTTGAGCTCCGAAACTTAAATTTGGTGCTTGCATTATACAAAAGTAAGGACTTTTGGATACGTGGCTGGAACTCAGGGGGGTGGGGGGGGAGCTTTGGCGTGGGGGTCTCACCTTACAGACCACCCATTGCTGAACGCGATTTTAAACTGAAATTGGCAGTGAAATGGGAAATCGAAAGCGCTTCGCATCGAGGAGGCTCCGCACCCCAGAGCGCGATATTCGATTAGGATATTCGATTAGAAATTGGATACGCGACGAGCTTCTTCCTTAGAATTAGGTACGGACTGAAACTCGGGAGTATTAAGTGCTCGGATTTCGTCATGACGTGAGAAACGATTGCTAAAATAGACTACAATTTATGCTTCAATCACTGCAACTGTGATTTTGAGCACATTCATGCAGTACTCGTTTTCAGTGCTGCCAAAAGGATGATACTTCAAGTACTTGTAAGAAAAGTCGCGCAAGACATGCGAAGAGAGTGTCATTTCCGTAACAGCACAAGAAACTTCGCAATCCTGCACGAAATCATTGCTAAAGCCAACAACTTACGCGTTCATCTCTGCAATTATGATTCTGAATACTTCTTTCCAGACTAACTTATATTTTTACAAAAGCCCACTTGAATTTAGTAATTTAAATAACGACATCGAAGCTGTTTTCACACACGCGTCGCTACTCTTGGCTACTTTTACTGACCTTGTCACAAGCTGGCTATATTTTGGCTAGTTTTTTTTTCCCCATTTCTCGGCTATTTTTTGTTTTCGACCCAGCAACCCTGACTTCGACGATGATTACAGAATTCTCGATTGATCCAAAGTTCTTCCCCGTCACCATGCCTCTCAAGGCACTGTAAATTTTCGCTTGTACCCATTTCCTCGATTGGGGAAGGGCTCCTGAATTTTTATTTGGTATTTCCATCAACAACCCGTTTAGGCCTCTCACGTGCAGGCTAGCGCTGGTCTCACGCAACCAGAGGAGCGATAGCACGAGGCACAGGCAAATCCAGTGCTCATACTGGGAGCACACCATCAGAAACTTCGGCTGACGAAAGGCATAACAGACAGACGCTTGAAGCGTACATCATGCTTTGCAACCAGATCATGGCGATAACCCTGATCATGGACTGGTTTGCCACAAGGTGCATCTCGAGCGCCGCCCACACGATGGGTACCATGCAATGCTTGGCTTGTCCTTTGGCCGCCTTCACACACCACCAAGAAACAGGGTGGACTCCCAGCGAGCTCATGAAGCGCATTCGAGCGCGACCCACACGATGGGTACCATAACCTGCTGGGGCGGTCCACTGCCCTCTACACACTTCACCTTTGCACATGACCCTTTACACGAACAGAACACACGCATTACACGGCACTACACAACAACTACACCGTTATGAATAAAAAAGTAGAACTTGAGCAAATATCACGTGCCCCGCACTTTGCTTCGCACGTTCACCATCAAGGATTCCAATGAGTGGTTAATTGTGTTTTGTAATGCGTTAACCACAATGGTTAGTACTAGTATTCAGTGTTGTTACCGGGTAACTTGAGTAGGGGGGCTTGTCCAATATTTGTGGCACACACGCGCTAGGAAGTTTTTGCGTACATAGTGCGGACGAATTTTCGTTTCGCCTAGCCATGTAGAGTTTTGTTTTGAAACACCGAAATATTTTCTGTAGTGCGGTGTAGTGTATCTGTAGTGCCGCTACTAAAAAAAGTTTCGTTAGATTTTATAGGACTGCACGGTATTTGTAGGTGACGGTGTATATAGTCGGTTAGAACTCAAGAAAGGATATACGCTCCACCAATAGAAATGCAGTGCGCCCACCCTTCACCTTTACGAGAGAGTCGTGCTGGC
This sequence comes from Rhipicephalus appendiculatus, assembly GCA_030522465.1. Lineage (NCBI taxonomy): Eukaryota > Metazoa > Arthropoda > Arachnida > Ixodida > Ixodidae > Rhipicephalus > Rhipicephalus appendiculatus. The sequence goes on from JALIZH010021668.1 coordinate 936,080, forward strand.
TGGTTTACGTTCCAACCCAAACAGGTTATATTTGCTAAAGTAAATACTAGTCTTACTTGAAAATTAAAGTGTGTCGTTTCGGACTAACATTCGACTGAGTACTGATGTCAGAATCTCTGATAAAATTTGCGAGGACGATGTAGATTAATTCCTACAAACAGAGACGCAAACGTATACCCGAATAATAAAACCAACAATAGGGTCTTTTAGCAAGTTACGGAAATACGGTACGCAAATACGGTAAGGCAGTACGGTCGCGCTCCTCCTTTCCAGTGACAGTGCGTCCCCTGGACGACAGGTTCCCCGTTAACAATGCGTAGGCTGACAGGCCACAAAGGAGGCGTGACAACCCCCACAGTAATTTTTGAAAGGGCTTTTGTGGGGTTGGGGTGCCTTCACTGGTAAAAGATCAACGACCGGGAAAGGAAGAGTATATATATATATATATATATATATATATATATATATATATATATATATATATATATATATATATATATATATATATATATATATATATATATATAATGAGAGAGATGCGTATTTGCTTCTCCTGCATTTTAAATGTTTAAATGTTGTTTTAGTTGCATGATGGCGCTGTTACCGCACACAGTCTGTTAACAAATGTGATCTAATGAAATGCATAATTTTTTGTTTTTTTTACACTTCTAATCGTTCACAGCACTTGTCCGGTGAAACGTGCCCGCTTGCCATTGCGGAGGACACAATTAAAAGTCTTTTGCATAGGGCTGCCCAAGTGAACTACGAAAGTCTATGCAACTCTGGAAACGCAGTACATTCTTTGGGACCCATTCGCAAAAGTGCACGTTGTTTAAGTCGCATTCCAGTACTACCGAAACTTTACATTTCGCGCTTAATTCTACTGACATGACGTTGCTGCATCACACGTTTCCTGAGAAGAAGGCCCTCATAATTTTCCTCTCCAGCTGTTCACCTTGAAAAATAGTTCCACCAGGATCTATCACGTACCGCAATCGTGATGTATTTTTGCATGATTATTGGAAATAAATCTTACTACCACTTTGGAATATGAAAACTTTATGTGGCAAAGTTCGTATACTTACGTTATAATCATTAGATCATTTAAGTTCGGTCATGTGAAGAAGCCATTTAGAAAACACAAATTTACTGCTGAAGGTATAAATTATAATAGAAAATAATGCACTAAATTTAAACCTAGCTATATTTTGCTGTCCATTTGCATGCTCCTGCTTTTCCGCTCGTGTTTGGAGATCCACCTACATAATCGATCGAGCAGAATTCACTACAAACGTCACAATTATCTTAGTTTCGAGAAGCTAATTGATCGAAATCTGTTCAAAAGTGTGATCGAATAACATTTTCATGCTGTTTGCGCATGTTTTTTTACCCGCTCTACTTCGCGCTGTTAGAATAAGCTCGCCCGCGAAATCTGCCAGCTTACTATTGAAGAAAACAATAAAGAAGAGCAGCGTTATGTCTAGCAGACTTACATACATATGTGAGCTTTGTCATAGACACAGTGATCAAGTTTACCTTTTGGTAGTGCACACTGTGACGCAATACTACGTATGTTTGTATACCCACCAGACAGTTTTACCCACCTTTCCACCTGACGTCCCACTAAAAATATACTGCTACGCTTTCTTAGAAACTGCAACTAAAAGCATTTATTTGCATGAAAACTAAGCAAGCGTTCACACTGCTTGCGAAACCTTAATAATGCGTGGTGCATGTATTGCTGAGATGAACTGCCGGTGAGCGAAATTATGACCTGTTTCTCTGACCACAAACGAGTGACTAGAACCAGAAGTGAAATGTAAAATTTCCTTTGGATTATAGGATGCTACCTATAGCTACTTAGACGAGGCGATGTTTTACGAATGAGCCCCTATCATAACTGCTTCGTTTCAAGAGTGGTATAGACGTCCATTCACGTACATTATGACATATTAACTTTTTACACAGGACCTTTCAACACCACTTATCGCAAAACATTACGCTACTGAGTCACGAGACAACGTGGCTCACATAGACAGCTGTGGTTCTATGGAATACAAATTAAATATAGATTTTTGTTGACCTCCTTGTACTCGCATTTATAAAAGACAAAAAATACAAAGCAAACAAAATTTTTAAAGCGCAAGCCACCGCGGTGGTGCAGTATAGTTACGGTGCTCGACTGCTGACGCGAATGATGTGGGTTCCATCCCGGCCGCGGCGGTGGCATTTTTATGGAGACGAAATGATTGAGGCCACTGTAAGTGAGCAGCCTCCTTGATTTAAGTGCTTGTTAAGGAACTCAAACGGTAGAAATTTTCGTAGTCCTCCTCTATGAAGTGCCTGATAACCATACCGTGGTTCTGGGCCCGTCAAACTCCTCAAATTATTATTAGTAGTAGTATTGCAAAATGCCGGGCTAACTGAGCTCGAAATAACAGCGCGGTAGATATGGAACTATTCTAGCCAGATCATACATATCTGGCGCTTTTCTTCTAAAAAAGCCAAGTCCGCTTTAAAGAAACTGAAAAAAAAAAACGCAGTTTTTTGCTGCGGACAAAAGGGGACGGGCCAGCTCCAACATTTTTTTTCGCCAGTGCGCTCATGTCACCAAAATACCTCAAATCTATATTGCGGCTAAAATCTATGTAGCCTATTATCGTCAGTATTCTAGAGTAAAATTTTTATTTGGCTTTTAGAGATTGTAACATATCATTTGGGCTTGATTTAGGCTCGTAAAATAAGTCTAAATCGCAGCAAATGAACGACACAGCAATATTTTGCGACAACATTAACACCATGCTTGTGCTTCTGTCCGTGCCGCCTTTTATTGCATTGGCATAACGACGATAACTAGACTTGTAGAGTGAGTGGTCCAACCAGGGAAAATGCGCACCATTCTGGACTGCCGGCATCGGTTTTGTCGTTCTTGGCATCTTGAGGGCCTTCAGAAAAATGTTTGTTTGTTTGTTTGTTTGTTTGTTTGTAGCCTGAAAACTGTTTCAGTTCTTCTTCATCTTCTTAGCTTATTTGATTTCACGCCGTTTCGGATCGCTTCTTCTTGAAGGAATAAAGCGGTGCCCAATATCTTCATTTCAGTTTTCTTCTTATTTCAAATATACCGTCTCGGAGTGAAAGAACGCCATGACATGCAGCGCAAAGGTTGTCGAATGAAAGCAATATAGGAATGCTACTAGGACCCAAATGAAACAGATTGCACCCTGTCACGTTTGTTGTTTTGGTCGTGTTTGTTGAAGCAGCACTGATTTAATAGATCTGACTCAGTTTGTTCCGAGCAGATAAAGGATTTCGTTGATTTTTTTTAAAATTCAAAACTGCCTTTTTGAGTTCACGTTACGATGAGGAATTGTCCCATTTCGATTGCAATTCGTTTAAAAGAGAAATGTGCTTTGGCACGTTTTACGCTCCCGTGAAATTTAGCCCTTTTCTGATTTGGTTCTTTAAGAAATAAAAAACGCCGCATATACAGCACAAGACAGTCATCATGCTTTGGCCGAAAGAGGGTCTGTTCGAAGCACTATCACCGTTAGAAGGATGTAATTTTGGCAAAGCAGGATTGCTAGTACATTATAGTCTCCTTAGCAGCGTCGTCGATGTGGATTCGCTTCTCGGACAGGGAAAAAAATTTGGGTGTGTTCCAAAGATTGACAACAAAAATGTCAGTTCATGGCAACACTGAATACATCAGAGCAACTTTGAGGTCAGAGTGGTCAGTTAAGGGCTGAATCAAGGGTGCTCTCTCCCCGCCCTTGCTTATCCACTGGAGGGATGCACCCCCCCGCTGATCGGCGTACCCTAGCAGCCCAAGTTAGTAGATGCCTTTTGTTTCAAGAACATAGTGCATTATCGGGACAAAACACGCGGCCCGCGCCTTCAGACAGAGTAGCCTTGCGAGTTTGCTTAATAGTATTCGCATTATTTTCTTGCCTACTACGTATAATGACTGTTTGTTCTGGCAAGCTTTTCGTTCAGGGCACACGCACAAGTGTTTTGTGCGTGTGCCCCATGCGCTCACGATAACTTGCAACATCACTGTGAAACGAAAACTCCATATTTCACAATCAGGCGTCCAGATTGTAGTCATTCTGGAAATCAGTATCCATAAGTTTTCCGAGGCCTGACGTCAAATATCCTTCTGAAATGACCCCTGCAGGAAATTATTTCTTTATCCTTTCAAGACGCAACGTTTGGTGACATTTTGACTCATACCCGCTGCCCCCCTCCCCACCGGAATCCACCATCTTCACTGTCCTTCCTGCAGCGCTTGTGGGACTAAATTTCCGTGACTTCGGCCCACTAGTTGAGGTTTGTTGGAGGCCCCTCCTATATATCTTAATCCAGAGCGTCCTACGTGTCAACAATAGTTACTCCTTCGCGGGGACATGGCTAAAATGGCAATACAAGGCACTACGCCTTCTCTTGCAGAATATATCTCACGGTATCTTGCGCTGCACAGCCAGGATACAGGGCCGCCAGGGATCCGCAATGTTCACATCGAAGTGTCTTTCCGACTGCGAAAAGCAATTTTAGAAACAATCCGGAATGATTTCCCGGCGCAGCTAGTTTTTTTGGTCGGCGATACATCACAATACGAAAAAATTTCGGGGGCGGCTGAAGCCCCATAAGCCCCCCCCCCCCCCCCCTAGCTACGCCCCTGGCTGAGACGTCACAAGGCATCGATAAGATGGCTGAAATAGAGGAAGCCAGGAAGTGCCCCAAAATGGGCCAAATAGCCTAGGCGTTTCGTCCGCCGCCACCGGCCTAAAAAGTAGCCAAATTGGCGCAAAGAAGCCAAACATGATAACTCTAGTTCAAGTGTTGAATCGGATGATGCCCATGATGACATTGACGCTCGGATTGATGCACTGGCCAGAGAGATTGAGAGACTACGCAAACATAAAGAATTGGTAATTCTGCGGCGTCAGAAAGCAGTACTTACACGCAGTGACTCCCTGAGTGCGAATTCCCCAGGTACACCTGCAACCCGCCCGGCACAAGGGGTCAACCAAGCTGTTTGGACAGCCGTATTAGATCAACTTGCTCAATTAACTTTACTTATACAGGATTGCTTGCATCATGGCTAATTCTCTGCAGCAGCTGTCACAGGATGGAATTCTACAGTGGAATTGTCGAGGCTTAAGCTACAAGTTAGGAGAAATTAAAACCAGGCTTCAATACAACAAGCTACATGTATGGGCACTACTTCTTCAAGAGCACAATAAGCTCTGCTCCCTGCATGATTTTAATGGGTATCATTACCCGTCTATTAGAGATAGATGTGCTACGACAATGGCTTCAGCTCCGGGAAAAGCCGCAGTATATGTGTCATCGCATATTGCTCATACGGTGATTAATATGGAACCATGGTGTAGTGACAGTCAAGAAGTTGTCGGTGTCCTGACACGACCATTGAAGACTCCTGTCATTCTAGTGTCTTTCTATGCCAGACCACAGCGCACACGTTTGAACTTGGGATGGATAGCGCATATACGTTCCAAGTACCCGGGGATTCCTATTCTCGTAAGTGGAGATTTCAATGCTCCACATACAGATTGGGGGGTATAAGTACAACTCCCGAAGAGGATGCCAAGTAAAAAGCATAATGACTGATGCCACGTTTACACTGTTGAACCATCACGCTGTGTCTACCTGTTCTGTGAGCACAGTATCTAGAACGCACGCCCCAGATCTCACGTGGTGGTTGGGTCCTGGAACGCCGCAGTGGCGGGTGGAGCCGGATACATGGGGCAGTGATCATATGCCAATCATAATTGGTTTACAAAGAAGATGCATAAAGAAAATTCGACGACGAGTAACAATCACGCATTGGGATAAATTTCGGGAATCATCGATTGATAAAGTACCCACAGAGCCCTCGGACATTCTTCCCGCTTTACAGGAACTGCTCCGCAGAACACAATCGTGACCACCGTTGACGAAGGACAACCTCAACCGGATCTCGCTCTTTTGCAACTTTGGGCAGAAGTGGGCAACGTCAGGCAGAAGTGTATGTGTCGAGGAATCCAGATGTACCAGGTAGCCGTGCACGTGCTAATCATATAGCAGCAAAGGCGCGTCGACACGAAAAGCAGCTTTCGCGACGACGGTGGCATGAGTGGTGTGAAAAACTTGGATCTGGCATGGGAAACAGAGCACTTTGGCGTACGTTCCGGTCGATGGAACGTGGTCCCAAGCAACCTGACCCGGCAGCAAGCGTTAGGTTAGCGATGCAAAGTACGCCACAGGAATTTGGAGAACAGGCTGCAAGAGCATTTTTCCCGAAATATGACAGCGCATCATATATAAACTGCCCCGAAATCGGCGAGTCTGACCATAGTGCCGCTTTGGATATATCCAGTCCTTTCACCATGGCCGAATTAATAGCAGCGATTGAAACTTCGCACAAAAAAACAACACCTGGTTCCGACGGCATTCCTTACGAAGTTTTCAAGAACATGGAAGGTGAAGCTCTTGGCGCACTTCTGCAGGCTATTAATAGAGTATGGGAGACTGGGGACGTCCCGTCTGATTGGAAACATTCACTTGTTGTCCCGATTTTAAAACCAGGAAAGTCTCCAAATAACCTGCAAGCTTTACGCCCAATTTCACTGACTGCGACCGTATGCAAGCTCTCTGAAAAGATGTTGGCTACACGTATTTCCTGGTGGCTTGAACGACAGAATAAATACCATCCGGCTCAAATTGAATTCCGTTCTCATTTGGGGACTGAAGATGGACTTTCTATGTTGTCGGACGACATTTTGCAAGTTTCGCCACACAGCCACGCAGTACGCACGGTTGTAGCAACCGACATAACGAAAGCCTATGACAATATAGACCATGAAGTCATCATTTCGAACCTCATCGAGCTGGGACTTCCGCCGCGGGTCATAAGATTTATTTACTCTTTCCTTCACAACCGCACATTTGCTATAAGAGTAGATGGAAAGCCAGAAGGTTGCTTCACGTCCAACAGAGGTGTCCCACAAGGTTCCGTTTTGGCTCCTCTCTTGTTCAACGTTGCGTTAATACCTCTAGCTTGGCAACTACACCGGATTCCAGACGTGAAGTTTCTAATATATGCTGATGATGTGACTGTGTGGTCTGTGCATAAAAACATCTCAAGACAAGGTCAACAGCTTCAGGAAGCCCTTGATGTACTTGATAACTACACTCGGAACGCAGGGTTGGACATTTCCGCCCAAAAATCAAGCTATGTTATGGTGGCTAACAAGGCAGGACGCAGAATGATCACGCAGTGCCCCTTTACATTTACACTCGCTGCAGTGACAATTCCTGAGGCTTTTTCGAATACTGGGTCTTGACATGCACCGGTCTGGCAGTGGTGCGCACTGGCTCCGCAAAGTCAGGCAGAGTTCCTCAAAAACACTTCATCTGATTCGCCGCATTGCATCAAAAGCAGCTGGAGCTCGAACTGATGTAGCTCGACGGCTCGTACGCACAGTTCTGCATCCAAGAATTATATACCAGGCGCAATTTCAATGGTTAACTTTGGCACAGCTGGCACAGTTGGAGACTATTAACCATGATGCAATGCGCACAATAACAGCGTTACCCCGCATCACTCCGATAACAACTTTGCAGGAGCACGCCCAGCTTAACACAATTGCAGAGCTAATTTCACAAAGAGAAAAAGCGCGTGAAATAAAAAAGAAACTTGTTCCGGTTGTTGCTGCGTTGCATGCTCACTTTCAACGCGGCTCTCGAATTGACAACCAGCCCGATACAATGTCTCCCTGGGAATTCACGACCATCACATCTAATAAAACAACAAAGTTACGGCGCAGCGATACGTCAGGTATTATTGACGAACGCAATATCATCGAAGCACCTTCCGCTAATACCTGCAAAGTCTATACAGATGCTGCTATCCTATAAGACGGCGGGAGGACATCATTCCTAAGTACCACGCATAACTTCATCAGTGGTCACCAGCATTATCTATCTACGGAAGCCACTCCTCTTGTAATAGAACTTCAAGCCATCCATGACGCAGTGCGGGATGTCACCTCTAAGCTGCCCGCAATTAAGCAACTTGACGTATTCACTGATTCTTTAGCGGCTATCCAGGAACTCAAGAAAGTTCACAAGGCCATGGAAATCTGCGAGGCGATACACAAAATCAACCGCAATACAGCCACTTGCGTCAGGGTACACTGGATTCAAGGCCATGCTGCGAACCCTCACAATATTGCTGCCGATCAACAGGCACACTGCCCTCCTAATATAGACCTTCCATCTATACCCCTTCCACCTCAACCCCTAAACTCACTCCGTGCCCGTAAAAATGTTCTCCGGCAGGATACGCGCGCTCTTATCCCACCGTGTGTCTGCTCTCTCCCCCCTTCATCTTACTAGGGCGGAGGAAGTCGTGCTTAGGAGGCTTCGGGCAGGGGTGGCCCTTACACCGGCTCTTATCTCAGCGTGGAACTGGTCGCATTTACCAGTGGGTGATACATGCCCGTACTGTTCTGTTCCGGTGAAGGAAGCAGATGCATACCATCATGATATGGAAGTGCCAAGGGTTACAGTCGGAACGCTCCCGTCATCTCCTGCAAGCCGGCCTTCGCTACAGTGACACAAACAGTTATGACCGATGGATACACGACAACACATTCCACAAGACACTGCTTGACTTCATACACAACACCGGCCTAACGGCGCACATTTAATACAGCAAATATATACAACAAATATTATGCCTTAAGGGCAAGTCTATGTCGCAAATAAAAAAAAAGTGTTCAAGGCAAAATAACCTGATCTCGGTAAGTTAGTCTAGTGGGTCAGGATTCGATGTCATGGGTGTATTCAACTATCTGCATTTGTACATGGTCGAGCAGGTATTTGAGAAGCTCACTCCAGTTGCTGTATTTTGTCCGTGAAATTGAAGCGGTAATATGTGCGCCAAACGCGGTTGCGCTCTGTATGTTCTCGCAATCGCTTAACTTTTCTCACTGCCGCGTAGTGCGTTAGCAGAGAAAGTGTAATACGACTGAACGCATTGGCAGTGAGTTTTGATAATAATTTCTGGGGTTTTACGCCCCAGAACCACGAAATGATTATGAGGGACGCCGTAGTGGAGGGCTCCGGAAATTTCGACCATCTGGTGTTCTTTAACGTGCACTGACATCACACAGTATACGGGCCTCTAACATTTCGCCTCCATCGAAATGCGACCGCCGTGGCCGGGATCGAAACCGCGAGCTTTGGGTCAGCAGCCGAGCGCCGTAACCGCTACACCACCGCGGCGGACCGGCAGTGAGTTTTGCTGTGCCGCGTTATTCTACGTTCGCTTGCAGTGAAACTTAACAAATAGCTTTAAATATGAGCTGTTGTATTGCTATGTAGAGGGCTGATTTCGCACGTTATCTTTCACCCGCGCTTGAAGTTGAACAGTTCGGAGTGCAGAAAACGAACTTTACTTCGCATCATCGTGTGGCGAGCGCAGCAAATTTGCTACGCAGCTTTCCAACCGTTTGCGCAATGAAGACATTTGCTTTAGCATCATAAGGCATCCTTCGATCACAGATTTATTTATGACGGGAGTGTCATTTAATGTCATCAGATTTACCAAGTAAAGACTATACAACAAGTCTTCATATCGTGCTTGGTTGTGCACTGCACAAAATATTTGAGCAGCCCATCAAAAATAATTAGGTGCACAAAATATTCTACACATCGAATGTATACATTAGAATTTCTTTGCAAATTAGTTTTGCTGAAATTCTATATGTATTTCACTGAAGCCTTTAGTGCGGTGCATGTGTCTCATCTGATATTTTACTTCAGCGTTCTGAAGTACCGTTGTTTGATATATCGCATTTGCTGTAATGCATATTTACTGTGCCCAATACCACGGTTCTGAAGGGCATACAGTTTCGATCTGTTAGCGCATTTTCGTACATATATGTGAGCCCTTAAGTGTGGCTTTAGAGGGGCATGGAATTTAGTCATACCATTACATCTTGAACTTTTACAGCAGTGCTGTTATGGTCGAGGTTCGCCGTGTGTCGTAGAAAGAAAATGATCATCATCATCAGCCGGCGCTCGCTCAGTGACCGCCCAAGCATTATGTACACATGGTTCAACAAGAGAAGCTGAAACGTGCCCGCCAGCTCTGCTGCGACCCAGCCTAGCGCGACTTTGTGCAAGCTGCGCTAATTTTTCTAATTCATATAATTACAAAACAACGTGACCTGCTATTTTAGTATCTTATGTCTTAATCGGGTCCTAATTTATATGGAATAATATCTGATTTTCGCATTGTCAAAGTAAGATTTTATGGTCGGGCATTGTTTTATGTGATAAAGATGCGTCTAGCAGCACGCTTGACTTTACTGCAGTCGTGCTTCATCTTAGGTCGTTGTATTCGTGTTGGTGTTTACCTTGCATTCGATATTTTTGAATAAGGTATTTTTCTTTCGCGCTAAATTTCTTCTCGTGAATATTCAAAGGTGTGTTATGCAAAGTTGTGATGATTACTTCGTATAGGAAATAATGAGCATGTTACTTGGATAGTACGCGCACTCAGAGATAGCACGCGCACAGTCTGACGTGCATCACGGCAAATCAATTTTGTTGCGACAGCCATTACCGAGATACCGCAGCCGGATATTCGAAGTCAGTGTCGTTCTGAGATTCCATGTAGGATCCAAGAGCGTGGTATACGCTGTGGGGGCGAGATATGTTGTGAGGTGCTTCTGAGGCCTTCGAACAGCGGCACATATATCGTCCAGGGCCGGGGTCTCAAACTCACCTCAGCCAGCGGGCCGCATCATGCACTTTAGACCCACAAGAGCCGGGAGAGGGAAGAAAGTAAAAACGGAAGAGGGCGGGGGGGGGGGGGGGAGGGTAGTTGGTACAAGTTATCAGCAAACGTTACCATCTGAAAAAAAAAAAAAGCCTTTCCCATATTTTATATCCCTTTTACGGCCGAGTGTCGCGAATTCGCGACATACCGAAAAACTCCGAGCCAGTGAGTCACGAAACGCGTGTGCCGCCTTTAATGCCGGCTGTCAAGTACTCACGGGGAATGTAGCTTTCAGAATGAAAAAAATCTTGCGCCGTCTTGTGTAAGGTATTCTATGCTAGAACCAACTGTTTTGTCGCTGATGGCGGTGAGCACGAAGCACGTGCGACAGCTCTCTCTTCTTCGTTCTTTCTCGCCTGAGTTACGTAGCTTCAATGTTGAATATTTTTGTTTATTTGGTGTGTACGCACCCAAGAGGAGGCACACAACATGTTACATAGTTCTGAAGTACGTTTTTTTTCCCGCAAGATCCTCGTTTCTGTGGCATATCGCGAATTTCACGACATACCAAATAGTATGCATTAAAGTTACATTTTAGATAATTTAGCTGCAGAATCGATTAAAGGTTGCTATTTAAAGCTGGAAAATGAAAACAGTTTTTATTTTGTTCGGCGATTTCATAATTCAGGCATTACAGGGATATACGGGTCACTTCTGAAGGAGACTTGGCGCCAGGATTCTTACCACATGTCGATACCGATCGCCAAAATGACTACATTCTGAACGCCGATTCTGAAATATAGTTTTTGTTTCCCGACTATATTTGAACACATGGTCACCACATGAGGTGCCTCACGAACGCAATGCTTTAGACCAGTCAGGCAGCTCACGAACATATACTCATTAACAAAATGAAAATATGTGTTGGACGAATAGAATCATGTGCGGTCCGCGGGCCAAAAGCGAGAGGTCCGCGGGCCGAAAGCGAGAGGTCCGCGGGCCGCTTGTTTCAGACCCCTGGTCTAGAAAGTTTCTGTCGAGGCAGCAAGCAGTATAATACTGGCAGGAAGGTCGACCGATGTAAGAGCTGAAACGTAAGGATATTCGGTCTGCATACGATCTAGTTGGACGATTTTCGCATGCATGCTCGATCTGCTTTATGGAGCCTACGAGATCATGAGTGTACGCTCTAAAAAGTTATACGTCTGTTAGTGTACTTCTTGGTCTCGCGTGTCACACTCTTAACTCCACGGCTTCATAAAAAAAAAAAAAAGCATGACTGCACGCGACAGCGAGTTCTATCTATACATGCGCGTAGAGAAAAGGTGTGGTTGAAAATTAAGTAATGATTCTGATCACCTGATTGGTGGCGCACTAGAATATGTGACATGAAATATCGGCTAAAGTTTTGTTAATGCACTTTTCGTGTCATCTGTCAAGATCAATATTATTTTTTTTCCCTGTTTGCCACAAGAAGTCGGAAAACAAAAAAAAAATCGTGGCTAACTTAGCTTTCAGGACGTATTGCGTGCTACAATTTGTGTCACGCAGTCATTGCACCATAGGACTTTCCACGTGGGCGCGGGTTTGATTACCAGCCACGGCGGTGGCATTTTGATGGGGGGCGAATTCCGAAACTGCTGTACACGGCCGTGCCGCGGGCGTGCTTCATAACCGTACGATAGTTCAGCCAAATAAACCCCCCATAATTTACATTACTAACACTAGCAGACCTGCGAATGATTAAATATTTAAATAGTTAGAATTATTAGCGGTATTTTCTCACCGGTGTTGTACCACTGAAGGAAGGAAGGAAGAGGATAAGGAAGGAAAGGCAGGTAGGTCAACCAGACGCGCTTACGGTTTGCAATCCCACACTAGGGGACTGGGGAATGAGGGATTAAAAGATAGGGAGATAGAAAGAAAAGAGCGTACAAAAAACACTCCTGCGTTGCATAGTACTGAAAGCAGGATCTCGGGCGCATCACGTGGTACACATGCGCCTAGGACGGAATTTCGGACTAGGCAACCTTTGATGCGTTTGACGTCGTTAATGTCGTAGATGTAGGGAAATTACTCATTACTTAATGTCAAAGTTACAAAAAAAAAGGCGTTACATTGTAATAAGACGAAGTTTGACTTTTAGTCCACGCTCCCCTAAAATATGCCTGTACTGTAATTAGTAAACTCACAAATCAGAATAATACCTTCGTATATCGACTTCATATTTGTTTCATTTGCACAATTTCATACATTAGCCTACTCTTCATTTGAAAGGTCTTTAAGCACGGAATGGATAAGAAATGGGTGAATCACGATGGATAATAACTTTGAATGACCTTGATAAACAAATTTTGTTTTATTTGTGGAATAAATGATTCAAATTTCAAATTTTATTTCTCCCCACCAAATATTATATTTCATCCCTTAAATGGAAAGGCTCTATAGCCGTGGAACAACCAAGCACCCGTCAAGCACATTTAAAGTTGTCAGTATGACAACATAGTGCTCTAAACCTATCATCATCAAAATGTTTTGCCGATCGGGCTTTCATTATAGCACTGTTTTTTTTTTTCAAGTCATCAATGCTATACCACCAAATGCGCAGATCTAAAGGTTTTACGTGTGTGAGACGTTCTTATAAGCTTACCGACAGTACTTTCCATTTAAATATATATAATTAACTTATCTTCTGCGCCGCACGGCACGAGGACCCCACTACGTACGCCCGAGGTTTCCCATTGACCGTCGTGCTTTCTTTATCATGAAACGGTTCCAGAGAGCCCAGATTTGTTCGCGCAGTTGCAAACCACGCCGAAAAGGCTCGTAGATCGGCCGTGGCGTATGACACACATTACACGCATCGCCACTTAGTCGTTGGAGAATATCCGCCCGTAGAGTGCGCCATTGAAGTTGCCGGCTTGCTTCAGTGTTTGGCGCAGCGTGGCTTTGATTATCGCCTTTGCTTTCCCGTCACTTCTCCGCCCATATACTTTCGGCTGCAAGCCATTCCTCCCCCTCCGTCTACTTCCTGTCGTTGGAAGCAGCTTGTCAACCGCGGTGCTCTTTTCTTTCTCTTTTTTTTTCTTTTCTTGTCGTATGCGCATTTTGCCGCCTCTCCGCGTCTTATTCAAGCCCTGATGTTTGACAGCACCCCCTTCAGTGAACTCGCGCATGCTTCGTCCACGCAACCTTGCGCGGCGCCATCGAATAGCGAACTGAAGTTCATCGCTCACCATAGGCTGTCTGTGAATTTACAGCCTCGCATTATTAATAGAATGATTTTAGATGTGAAGCATCTTATGGCGAAGCTTAATCCGGTGGTGGTGGTGGTGGTGGTGGTGGTGGTGGTGTGCCGCGTGCCCACCCTTACTGCGCATGCGCAAACAGTTAAAAAAAAATAAAAATAAAAAACCTCCTCTCCCCCTCTCTCTCCTCTAGGCATCCCTCCCCGCGGCAACCACACCCACACTGCGCATGCGCCTCCATTCCTCTCTCCCCTCTTACACTCCCCCCCTCTCTCCATCCCTGCCCGCGGCGTCTAACTCCCCCTGCGCATGCGCGTCCCCCCCTCTCTCTCCTCTCCTACGCTCCCCCCCTCTCTCCTCTACGCATCCCTGCCCACGGCGTTCACACTCCCACTGCGCATGCGTGTCACCCCCTCTCTCTCCTCTCCTACGCTCCTCCCTCTCTCGCCTCGCGACGCCGACGCAGGCAGCGTCTGCTAGCGAGTTTCTTGGTTGAAAAAACCGACTGCTCGCGCTGCACAACCGTTCACTGGCCATCCCGTATTTATAGCAATGGATCTTGACCTCCAAGGTGGTGCCGGTGGGAGATTTCTCCTGTGCGTTGTTGAACAATAAAAATTCGCAGCGTGCGCGTTAACTAAAAGCGGAGTGCGGGTCTCTGTGTCCAGTCGGAGTCTTCTGTCTCTCATTGCCCATTAGCAGCGATTGGCATGTTCTAGTAGGAAAAACTGCTCCATCACTGCCTGCTTTGCGCCTCCCCAGTTTTCTCTCCTGCGCAACGCTGCGATGAGCGCCAGCCAGTGTAAGCGTTAGCGCCCGGTGCTTCACATCTACACATGGTTCCCTTTAGCGGGAGATGGTCTATTTCTTTTGGATACTTAAGGGTTGTGTAAAAATGGATGAGAGAAGGAAAAAACAAATATAGGCAGTCAAAAATTACAACGACATTTCTAGGATGCATGATTTATAGGACGCGTTAAATTAAGTTACACAAATGGCACTGAGCTACCTTATGTGTGATCCAGAGACGCCATGAATATGTAATGTCCTCGTTTCCACGCTTCTTATTGCTCACGATCGAACAAGCTATTTGACGAAAACTGGCTGCACACATGACGGAAATATAATATTGAGACTCTACTTTTGGGACCCAATGTTTTTTGAAGGTTCGGCTCTCGAAATTCGCGCCCTAGTGAGTGCAAACGCGACACAGCTCTTTCGTGCAACGCGTTGCGCGCTGCAGAGAAGAAAAAAAAAAAAAAAGCGCTCTTCACTTTGAGTAATGCAACAGCATTCCAGACCCAATTTTCTTGGTCTATAAAAGCTGCCAGTACTACGAACGTCTCTTCCGTTTCTATTTCTGTATTCCTAAACCGCCTCTCCACGCCATGTTTTTTCCATCTGAGCAAGATGAGAAGCCGCCCGGTTCTTTATCTAGTTTTCATGTCTTTCAGCAGCACTTCCGTGCTTCCCCATTTTGCGTTTCCTGTCGTTATCTTTCCGGCGGAAGTCATTCCGAACTGCTTTTCTCCCACGTGTCGTATATATATCTGGGGAGTCCAGCATTTCGCCGATCGTGTGTGTGCCGATGCAAAATACCGCCTGTGCAACGAGTAACAGCGCGTGGCAGTGTTATCCGTGGGCGTTTGCCTGTTCGTATATATATATATATATATATATATATATATATATATATATATATATATATATATATATATATATATATATATATATATATATATATATATATATATATATATATATATATATATATATATATATATATTTGTACGACGCGCGCTTCGTGGATCTGTGGCACAGTGCCAGCGTGGGTGGCTGACGTATGCGTTGTCACCTCCCCTCCTTCCGCCTTCCCTTATCCTTGTCCTTCTCAACACGGCTGGATACATCTGACCGACACGCGATGTTCTTTTCTGTTCTCTGCCCCCCGTATTTCCTTCTGTTTGTCTATATTATGGTCTTTCTCTTTGTATTATATTTTTTCCCATTTTCGAGCTCTAATAGAACCCAGATGCAGCCATAACGCCAGTGTCTGTGTGTATTTCTTGTTCTTCATTTAAATCCCACACCGGAAAGCGAGAATACGGCTTGCTCCCAATGACGGGAAGTGGAACGATATTATTTTTTTTTGCTCTGGGATTTACGTAACGAATTTTTTTTCTTATTTACGTAAGCTACAGCAAAAATGCGACGCTGATGTGCGCTACATAAGTTCGTGGTATTGGTAATACCACGAACTTACGCACGTACACTGGCTGCGCATAAACTGACTGAGAACAGACTGCGACTTTTCATTTACTTTTCCCTATTTCGCTTCCTAGCACCGATTTCAACATCGATGCACGTGTGACTGGAGAACGACGCAATAGTAGTTTCCGATAACTCGAAGATGATCGGAATACTTTTAGATGAGTCCCAGAAACTCAATATTTGCGCGTAGTCACTGGCCCGAAAAAATTCTCTCTAAATCTGCGCCATCATAGATTTCGCTCACGTTGGCAGCCGCGCGTCGTCCGGTGAATTCATCACGCACAGTAATTTGCAGTAATTTATTTTATTGCGTGCCAGCTTCGGATAATACGCACTTCACGCCCAAAGCTTCCGCGCCTGCTGCTTCGTGTCATGTCTTTCACTACTTATTTAGTTTAATGCTGCGTATTGCAGATTGGAAGTTAACCTTCATCATTTCTCTCAGGTTAAGTCATCAGTTACTGCGTGAAAATCATTTCACAGTATTGTAAATACAGAGGACGTTGACATTAAAAAACTTGCGAATACCAACGTTACTAGATTCTGTAAACTCCATAACCGACATTTACCCAAAGACCATTCAAGCTGCTGAAAGTTCACCGCCGTCATTTAGAGAAGCATACCGAAATTCTCTTCCTTATTTCACTAAACCACCACATATATACAGAACAATAATTTAAACGCCCTGTTAAAAATTGCTTCACGTTACAACTCCCTTCAGCCTAGCAGCTTGAATTTTCATTGTAATAATGCTACTTGTTCTATATTTATGTTTCCATATGATGTGTATACCGTTTTCTGGTAGTGTTTGTTTTTATTGAAATAAAAAATAAATGAAGGAGTTGTTCTCACCAATTCTTGGCGACGGCTACCCCTTTCAACTTGGTTGTTAGGATAAAAAAAACAATAAAAAAAAAGCCGGCAGATCCCACGCACTGTGGGCATCGATGTAATGCGAAGCAGCCAGGAAGGAGCAAATCATGCTTTACATAATTTGCATGTCATGTTGTACATGTTAGCACCTGCCATTTCTGTTCGTCTACAGTGACGTCGCGCAATACCAATTTTGGTGTATATCAAGCTAGCGAACTCGACGCAAGCGCACCTATGAGCTTGGCATGTAAATGGCGTTGTAGATGACATGCATGCCAAGATTTTCATGTTACCACTTGTCATTTATGTTCGTCGTACAGTCATGTCACTAAATACCAAATTTGGTGTATCTCACGCTAACGAAACGGCCGCGAGCACGCCATGAGCGTGGCATACAAGTCATGTCGCACATGACAAGTCATGATTTCCTTATTACCACTGGTCATTTATGTTGGTCGTACGGTCATGCCACTCAATACCAAATTTGGTGTATATCAAGCTAACGAAACAGCCGCGAGCGTGCCATGAGCGTAGGCATGCAAGTCATGTCGCACATGACATGTCATGATTTCCATATTACCACTTGTCATTTATGTTCGTCATACAGTCACGTCACTCAATACCAAGTTTGGTGTATATCAAGCTAACGAAACGGCCGCGAGCGCGTCATGAGCGTGGTATGTAAATCATGTTGTTCATGACATGCACGTCATTATTTGCATATTACCACCTGTCATTTATGTTCGTCATACAGTCACGTCACTGAATCCCAAATTTGGTGTATATCAAGCTAACGAAACGGCTGCGAGCGCGCCATGAGCGTGGCATGTAAATCATACTTTTCATGACAAGTTAGTCAATATTTTCATGATATGACCAGCCATTTATGTTCGTCATACAGTCATGTTATGCCATACCAAATTTGGTATAAATCCATTAACGATACGGCCAGGAGAGCACAAAGTCGTAGGCGGCTAGATAGATAGATAGATAGATAGAGATAGATAGATAGATAGATAGATAGATAGATAGATAGATAGATAGATAGATAGATAGATAGATAGATACGCTCAAAGTCGCCGAAGTTCACTAAGAAATGCTTCGCATTTAATAAAGGAACAAAAAGAATAGATATACATATATACTGACACGTGGTTGTGACGTGGACAAAGGCAGCAGGCGGCGTGTCCAAGATGAAACTCTTTATTTGGCCGAACTTGCGGCCCGGGAAACAGAAAGTCAGACAGCAGCAAAACACACTGTAATATTATAGCGCCGAACAGAGCGTCGGCCGTCGATTAAACTGACAAGCGGTCAAGCGCGTCGGCTTTTATACATGTATAATCGAAGATTCCAGCGTTTTCGCTTGCGGCCGTGTATGTTCCAGAACTAACTCTATTCTTCGCGTTGTGCACGTAATGTCATCGGAAGGTTCTAAGATTATCGAGATAGTTCCCAGTCAATCGGGCGCGCTTTGCTCAAGGCAGCAGTTACATTGTATTTGGTAACATGAAAATAGAAAGAAGGGAGCACGTGTGGCAATACAGTTCGTTCTACATTAGGTGAATTCAAAAGTGCACGTTTTAGAAGAACGAAAGACGAGAACTTTAAGGGCTCCTTTTTATTGCGATAGCAATTATATGGACAGTCTCGACGGGTTTTTGCCGTCGCCATTGCCGTCGCCGTCGCCGCCGCCGTCAATTCGCGTATAAAGTCCAAATTGATAGATCTCCCAGCGCATCGTACGTTCTACCCGCGGGTAACAGCGCGGGAGCCGGGGCGACAAACGCGGCTGAAGCGGATATCAAACGAGCCGGCCCATCTCCGTCGCTCCGAGGCGTATGCGATAAGATCCCCCCCGCCTGTTCCACCAGCCGGGGAATGCTCAAGAAGAGAAGAAACGTCCCGCGCGTCTTTAACAAGCGCGGAAAGGCGCGAGGGGGGGGGGGGGTGTCCCTCATGCAGCCACTGCGACCTTTGGTTTTACGAGCGCGGTCGTCGCAGGCGCATGTGTTATCGCGCAATCTCAGCCGCCGACAGCGGGCGGCTGGCTCCTACGTGCTCCGCTGTCAACGCGAGGAGATTGTGCGAACACTGTCTCTGGAGCGGCCGTATGCTCTTAAACCAGCATTTTGTAGAGTTGCGTGAAATCAGATCCAAAAGAGTTAGCTGCCAGCCTCAATTCGAACAACATCAGAATTTGTTGCTATCGCATTCATTGCTTCACCCTTGCGGTGAAACTGTGACTTTTTTTTTTGTTGATACAACCTTAATGAAAACCGACAGATAAGGAAGTCAAGGAAGGTATAGGGGACGTTAATTCTACGGTCTTAACTATATTGTAGTAATTACGATGTAAATGTGAAGAAAGTAAAGTGGACGAAAAGACAACTTGCCACCGGCAGGGACCGAACCAGCAGCATTCGGATATTCGACCAGTTATATTTAGCGTATTTAGTATATTTATTAAAACAAAACGCACATTTCTCAATTCAATACTGACGAACATGTGTTTTTACAATTTGTTCCGAATAGCAAAAAGAAAAGAAATAGGTTCCTATATTAACTATGAACTGTGTCTCAGGCTTTTTGAAAGCGCCCGTCAAAAATGTCGATCGATCGATTAATCGTCAAAAGAAAAAAAAAAGCTTCCCCATCTCCCGCTAAAGGGAACCATGTGTGGATGCGAAGCAGCGGGGAGATGGTTAGCTTGAGCGGGAGAAACGTCGCCGCTCTCGTTTCACGGCAGCGGCCCGGGCGCTCATCGCGGCGCTGCACAGGAGAGTGAATGAGTAAGACTTGTTGTTGGGCGAGTTGGTTGACATCAATCGGGTACATAATAGCGCAAACTTGAAAAAACACAGATTCGAGAAAAGAAGTAGGAGGGAGCAGGAAGGTCGGGCGCTTCTTTTCTCGAATCTGTGTTTTTCCAAGTTTGCGCTATTATGTACCCGATTGAGAGTGAATGAGGTGTGCGCGCTCCGTCATTTTCATACCGCGGAACTACCGTGGCGCCCCCCAGCGGAGTATGCAGCTGTCGCACCACCTGTCGTGCGCGCCGCTCCGTAGAGGATTCCTAGAGGAGAGAACGGGGGGGGACCGTAGGAGAGGAGAGAGAGGGGGAGGGGACGTGCATGCGCTGTGGGGGGTGTGGGACGCGGGAGCCGCTCCGTAGAGTAGAGGATTCCTAGATGAGAGAGGGGGGAGAGGACGCGCATGCGCTGTTGGGATGTGGGACGCGGGAGCCGCTCCGTAGAGTAGAGTATTCCTAGAAGAGAGAAAGGGGTGAGAGTAGGAGAGGAGAGATAGGGGAGGGGACGCGCATGCGCTGTGGGGGGGTGTGGGACGCGGGGGGCCGCTCCGTAGAGTAGAGGATTCCTAGAGGAGAGAAAGGGGGTGAGCGTAGGAGAGGAGGGAGATAGGGGGGAAGGGACGCACATGCACGGTGGTGGTGTGCGCATGCACTGTGGTGGCGTAGCCAGCACTGGAACCACAATTGACGTTTCACGAACATTACGCCTGCATAGGGTCTTTTTCCAAAGCAGTTCCGAGACCTGGCGCGGCTCTGTGGTAGAATACTTGATTGCCACGCAGATTGCTTGGGTTCGATTCCTGCTGGGACCCTGATATTTATTATTTGCATTCGTCGGGTCAACGCTGCCGACGTCAGTTTTTCTTAAGGCACTCGCATTTAAATTACTAATGCCTGTCCTCACCGTTCCTGGGTAGACAAATTGTGAAACACCTGTGGCGCATACCCGTATACCGCGGCCCGTGGTGTAAGGGTATGTGCCACGCGTGTCTGCAGGAAAGGGTTTGACGACGTATGTGGCAGGATTTTCATGTTATTCATGAAATGACCAGCCAGACATATTCGTCAATACCTCTTACCCTCCCATAGAAATTTTGGTCTACACCAAGTTAAGGAGGCGATCACGAGAACACCCGGACGTAGGCGGCTAGATAGATAGATAGATACGTAGATAGAAACCCAAAAGGGCTCACAGTACGCAAAGAAATGCTTCGCATTTAAAAACGCTGCCCCCCCCCCCCCCGCTTCCTCCATCCACCGTAACGGTATTCATGTGGTTAGAGCGGGAGGCGTTGGGTTCGATTCGCAGTGCCACCGGGCACCGACCGGTTTTTCTAAAGGTGGAAGGGGGACCCCGGCCTCGCAGTACGTGTTGTGCGTACCCATATCTGGAAAAGCTGGCTTCTCCTTTCTGCTCTGTTCTTTCACTACCATTCCCCCCAACCACGATCATCATCATCATCATAAGCCTGACTACGTCCCACTGCAAGGCAAAGGCCTCTCCCATGTTTCTCCAATTAACCCGGTTTTGTACTTGATGTGAACACATTATCCTCGGAAACACCTTAATCTTATCTGCCCTCTTTTCTGCTGGTTGTCTTACCAGCATTGATCAACTGTGTTTCGAAATAGGTGGCGAACAATCGCAGATCTACCTTCCCCATTGCAGCGGGCCCTTCAGGGAGAATGATTCGATTTTTAAGCTCGCTTGTGGAAGATCTCTATTGTGTGCGTTGTGAAGCAATCCCTTCCTTTCAGCGTCAAAGTGCTGTGAACTTCGATGCGGAACTCGTGCTGATGATGATGATGATGATTCCTGGAATAATGGCACAACCCACTACGGGGGATCGGCCACGACACGTGCGGCAGTAGAATTTGCGAAAAAAAAAGAAAAAGAGTGCGGTAGAAAGGAAATCTCCTCCTCCTCTTCTCTTTCAATTCCTCCTTCAAGCGACCGTCTTTGGTGTAGATTTGCAAGAGCATATGCGGGGCGGCTTTCTCCACATGCCGCGCACCAGACGGTCATTGTTTGGTCGTCTGAGCTATAGAGGCTTACAATGGCCGTCGGCATGTCTCTTAAGTCCCATTTTCATATTTTCATATAATTACAGTCTACATTTTTTTTTATTGCGACACAGACTTGCCCTTAAGGCATAATATTTTGTGTGTATATGTGCATTAAATGTGCGCCGTTAGGCCGGCGTTGTGTATGAAGTGAAGTAGTGTCTTGCGGAATGTGTTGTCCTGTAACCAGCGGTCATAACTGGTTGTGTCACTGCAGTGAAGGCCGGCTTGCAGGAGGTGACGGGAGCATTCCCACTGTAACCCTTGGCATGTCCATATGAGATGGTGCGCATCTGCTTGCGTCACTGGAATGGAACAGTACGGACACGTATCACCAACTGGTAAATGCAACCATTTCCACGTTTACATAACAGCCGGTGTAAGGGCCACCCTTGCCCGAAGCCTCCTAAGCACGACTTCCTCCGCCCTCGAAAGGTGAAGGGGGAGAGAGCAGACACACGGTGGCATAACAGCGCGTGTATTCTGCCCGAGAACATTTTTACGGGCACGGGGTGACAATAAACTGATAGCTGGGCGAGTTGGTATGAATTCATTTTTAAAAATTTTTGTAGCGTGCACGAAAGACGGGGACACACAGAAAGGCAAGGAGTGAGTTTAGGGGTTGGGGTGGAAGGGGAATAGATGGGAGGTCTGTATTAGGAGAGCAGTGTGCCTACTGGTCAGCAGCAATAATGGGAGGGTTCGCAGCATGGCCTTGAATCCAGTTTACCCTGACGCAAGTAGCTGTATTACGGTTCATCTTATGTATCGCCTCGCAGATTTCCATCGCCTTGTGAACTTTGTTGAGTTTCTGGATAGCTGCTAAGGAATCAGTGAATACGTCAAGTTGATTAATTGTAGGCAGCTTACAGGTGGCATCCCGCACTGCGTCATAAATTGCTTCAAGTTCCATTACAAGAGGACTGGATTCCGTAGATAGATAACGCTGGTGACCACTGATGAAATTATGCGTAGTACTCAGGAATTACGTCCTCCCGCCGTCTTGTAGGATAGCAGCATCTGTAAAGACTTTGCAGGTATTAGCGCATGGTGATTCGATGATAGAGCGTTCGTCAATAATACCTGATGTATTGCAGCGCCGTAACTTTGTTGTCTTATTAGATGTGATGGTGGTGTATTCCCAGGAAGGCATTGTACCGGGGCTGGCTGTCAATACGAGAGCCGCGTTGAAAGTGAGCATGCACGCAGCAAAAACCGGAACAAGTTGCTTTTTTATTTCACGGGCTTTTTCTCTTTGCGAAATTAGCTCTGCAATTGTGTTGAGCTGGGCGTGCTCCTGTAAAGTTGGTATCGGAGTGATGCGGGCTAACGCTGTTATTGTGTGCATTGAATCACGGTTAATAGTCTCCAACTGTACCAGCTGTGCCAAAGTCAACCGTTGAAATTGCGCCTGGTATGAAATTCTCGGCTGCAGAACTGTGCGTACGAGCCGTCGAGCTACATCAGCACGAACTCCAGCTGCTTTTGATGCAATGCGGCTAATCAGATGAAGCGTTTTAAGGCGATAGCGTTAAACAGCTCGTTGAGCAGAAATTCCAGCGTCGCGTCGGTGTCGTTGGTTGTAAGCGAAAAATCATCCTCTTGTCCGTGACCGAAAAATCGAAAAAGATGCAAATAAAATAATGAAAAATTCCCGGCTCCCGAGTGAGGATCGAACCCAGGCCGTCTGCGTGGCAAGCAGGTGTTCTACCACACAGCCACGCGTATGCTTGGAAATAAATTGAAAATAACTTCCTCTGCTTGGAAATGAAGTGAAAAAAACTTTCTTCACAAACACACGAGCCCTGTATACATACGTCACAATACAACATGTAACATCGCGGTAATATTGCGTGGTACAAGCGTACATTGCCATCGGGATTCACAACACATGAATATCATAACGACTTCGTGGTTTAAAGCTGGCCACCCATTACAAAGGCACACACGTGACTGCGCGTAATCCCTTAACACCACGTAGTGGGTGCATAGCAAGTATGCACTAAGTGGTTGAAGTACGCACTAGGGACAGGATATTGCTATCGCGTTTCAACTCTTAAAGGCGAGGCTTAAGGGACTCCCCCAATTTTTTCGTGGAACTATATCTGACTTTGCGGAGCCAGTGCACACTACTGCCGGACCGGTGAATATCAAGACCCAGTATGCGGACCTCCGAAGCCACAGGAAATGTGACTGCACCAAGTTTAAATGTAAAGGGGCACCGCATGATCTTTCTGCGTCCTGCCTTGTTATCCACCACAACATAGCTTGATTTTTGGGCGGAAATGTCCAACCCTGCGTTCCGAGTGTAGTTCTGAAGTACATCAAGGGCTTCCTGAAGCTGTTGAGTTTTTCTTGAGACGTCTTTATGCACAGACCACAAAGTCACATCAGCCTATATTAGAATCTTCGTGTCTGGAATCCGGTGTAGTTGCCAAGCTAGAGGTATCAGAGCAACCTTGAACAGAAGGGGAGTCAAAACGGAACCTTGTGGGACACCTCTGCTGGACGTGAAGCAACCTTCTTGCTTTCCATCTACTCTTATTGCAAATGTGTGGTTTTGAAGAAAAGAGTAAATAATTCTTACTACCCGCTGTGGAAGTCCCAGCTCGATGAGGTAGGAAATAATGACATCATGGTCTATATTTTCAGAAGCTTTCGTTACGTCGGTTGCTACTACCGTGCGTACTGCGTGGCTGTGTGGTGAAACCTGTAAAATATAGCCGGACAAAATAGAAAGTCCATCTTCAGTCCCCAAATGGGAACGGAATCCGATTTGAGCCGGATGGTATTTATTATGTCGTTCACGCCACCAGGAAACACAAGTGGCCTGCATCTTTTCAGCGAGCTTGTAGACAATCGCAGCGAGTGAAATTGGGCGTAAAGCTTGCAGGTTATTTGGAGACCTTCCTGGTTTTGGAATCGGGACAACAACTGAATGTTTCCAATCAGATGGGACGTCCCCAGTCTTCCATACTTTATTTTTAGCCCGCAGAGGTAAGGAAAACTCCGTAAGGAGTACCGTCGGGACCAGGTGTTCTCCATGTGCGAAGTTTCAATCGCCGCTATTTGTTCAGCCATGCTGAATGGAGTAGATATATCGGATTTGGCACTTGGGTCAAACTCGTCGATTTTGGGGCAGGTTATAGATGATGCGCTGTCATACTTCGGGAAAATTGCTCTGGCAGCCTGTTCTGCAAATTCTTGTGACGTACTTTGCATCGCTAACCTGCCGCTTGTGACCGCGTTCCATCGACCGGAACGTACGCCAAAATGCTCTGTTTCCCATGCCAGATCCAAGTTTCTCACACCACTCATGCTACGCGTACTGTCGTCGAGAAATCTGCTCTTCGAGCCGACATGCCTTTGCTGCTATATGGTTAGCACGTGCACGGATACCTGGTACGACCTCCGATTGGTTCGCACTCTCATTACAAAGTAGTAGTAGTAATAGACTTTTATTTAAGCCACAAACTAAAGGCCGAACATTTCGACCGCCTGCGCGACCAGTCGACGCTGTTCTTCTTCCCCTTCGGCGCCGATCCAGTCGAGCCAGGTGGTGATGAAAAGGGAGGGGGGAGGGTAAAAGCTGGATTGCTGAGCAGTTGGGCAGTAGAAAGGCAGTGCTGGAGGTATACCTCCTTGATAGTGTGGCGCAGGGAGATCGTTCCGTCCTTCACGGTGCTCCCACCGTCCTCCGAAGGTGTGGGCCAGGGAATGAACGGTGCCCGGTGCAATATATCGCGGGCAAGCTGATGAGCCAGCTCATTGCCGTCAATCCCTGAATGCCCAGGAACCCAGCGGAGGAAAACAGTGGAAGGTTGGAGTGCAGAGACCGCTCGCTCGAACTCCTGTTCTAGGGAAGGGGGTAACGTGCGGTTCTGTATGTGACGGATGGCGGCGTAAGAGTCGGAGAAAATCGTGTACTCGGGTACGGAAGGTGGAGACGAAAATGACTGTAATGCATGAACAATGGAAAGGACCTCGAGCGACAGTACATTTGGCGGGTGCAAGTATGGCCCGCTGGTGTGGGTTTCAGGTGCCGAAAGGTGTGGATGATAGATAGCGTAGCCGCAGGAGCCACGAGGAGCAATGAATGAGGCATCCGTGTAGGCGACTCCCTGTGTAGAAATAGGAGGGGAATGATGCTGCGCTGCTGCGTGACGACGGCCGGCGTGCAGAACGGGGGACATGTTGGACGGGAGGGGAGGGATACGTAGACTGTCCTTGGGTGTTGCACCTTGTATCTTCGAACTGTCGGCTGCACGTTGCTGCTGCATAGTTGGCACGGACGAGGTCACGCGAGACAGTCCAGTAAAAAGCAGAGATGAAAAGCTCACATCTGCTACCAGCACGTCTGCTTCGTCGGGCGAGTAAAAGGCCGCACGGCGGCACTTGGCCTAAACGATAGCCTTGCGTGTTTAAGGTCGATGAGTCGAGCAGGATCAGCAGGACAGGACAAAGGAAAATCCTCACGGGAGTCCTCAAATCTCCATAAGCTTCCGAGAAGCTTCCTATCCGGATACGGTCGAGACTTCCGTTGCTGTCAAGCCATTTTCTAACGAAGCCAAAGAAACCACGTCTGCGTACTTACAGTCTACATACACTCGACAGTAGTTAAATTCACTCCAGTTACTTGTGTTTTCTAACATTTCTGGGGCATTTTCTTGGGCTTAGGATTGTTATCTGCAGATTAATCGTAGCATGTAGGACACAGTCAGCCACAATACGTTTGCGAGACCCTCACTTAGCAAAAAATTTAGATTTAGAAAAAAAATATTTAGTCCCGTGACACCTGGGCACACGTGCCTTCAACGTTTCAGTTAAAGCAGTAGTGGGAAATTTTTAAATGGAAAAACAAGACACTCACAAGAACGAGAGAGACAGTTCTTGTGAATGTATTGTTTTTGCGCTCAAAAATTTCCCATTAGCTATGCACCATCTCACCGAATTTCGAGTTTATTTAAGTAGAAGTGGTTTGTTGGTTTATGGGGTTTAGCGTCCCGAAGCAACTCAGGCCATGAAAGACGCCGGAGTGGAGTGCTCGACTCCGGATAATTTCGACCACTTGGGGTTGTTTAACGTGAACTGACATCGCACGGTGCAGGGGGGCGTCCAGCAGTTCGCCTACATCGAAATGCGACCGCGGCGTCCGGGGTCGAACTCGCGTCTTTCGGGTCAGAATCATAGCACCGTGACCATCGAGCCACTGCGGAGGCTAGATTAGAAATGCCATGTCTTAATTAAGAATGTTGTTTTTACCGTTATGTTACAGTGGGATGCGGAGATATCGTAATGCAAGTGTGAAAACCGAAAACGAGGCAGTTATAATTTTATTTCAACATAGAAGGAACCTGTTACTGCTCCAACCACAGTAACAGACTACTGCGATTGTTGGCATCGGAAGGGACGTTTGGTCATGAGACGGTAACGCCAGTGGCTGCGCGTTTTGATGAGATCGACACCCCAATTCGCACCTATCATTCGTATGGTCCGAGCTGGCCCTTCTAATGTTCATTAATTACTACAAGCTTCATAGGCGGAGAGTTTTCATTTTCCCGGAGGGGGCCGGGCCCGACTTGCTCTTGCATATTTCTCTCTCCCTATATATATATATATATATATATATATATATATATATATATATATTGAAGCGGTACGAACCTTTGGATAGAAGATGAAGAAGCACGAGAGCCGGGGCAGAAAAGAAGAGAGGGATGAAGTTAAAAATAAAGCAGATTAAGATGGACGCCAGTCCCATACTGAAGCTTTAATGCTGTTCCGTTCTTTCACGTAGGAACACTACATTATTTTGGCGCAGCCGGCAATCGAAGCCAACATGTGGGTGACTTTCTTCCTTGACGAGACCTACGCGGAGAAGATCATCTTTTCGAAGTACGAAATTCAAGATGAACGCAGCGGTGGGACTACCTCGGGGAGCTCAACTCGGAAGAACTCGTGAACCTGGTTGTGGAAAAGGCAGCCGTGGACACTACTGAACTACGACGGAAAGGTTCGGTGAAAGTGAACTTGCGTCTGGAAACCTTCAACGACCTGGTTCTTGGACCGATGCGTCGGAAAGGCTCATGGATCGCGGTCTTCGTCGGAAGAGGTGAGCCTAGTTTTGAAAGCTCTTCAGCTGCAACATGAACGGATTGTTCAACAGAACCAAATAGTGGCATCGCTTATAAGCTCTCTAAATGCTGAGAAACCGGTAACTAAGTTTGTAGAACCCGATGCCTTCGACGGTGTGTCTTCAAGTCCAGAAAGTTGGCTTGAGTTCTACAAATATGCCGCTGGGAAAGACAAATGGCTCTCTGATGAGGATAAAATTACCAGCATGTGCGGTTACTTGAGAGGCGTTGCGCGAAAGTGGTATGAGGTACGCATTATGGAAGACAGTGACGACTCTTGGAGCCAGTGGAAGTATATAATTTTGACTACATTCCGAAGAAATCTAGTACAAAGATGGAACACTGCGCTCAATTTCAAAGCCGAGCAAAGCTCCGTTGTCGAGTATTTCTTTGAGAAACGCCGTCTTTTAAAGCTGGCTGAGCCTATGCTTCCTTCTTCGGCCGTAGTAGCCCTAATAATGCATGGACACTGAAGTGCTGAAGCAAGTGCAAATACATTCACCCAGAACTCTAGATGGGCTCGTCCGCCTCGGTGGAACAGTGGCTACGGTGCTCGGCTGCTGACCCGAAGGTCGCGGGTTCGATCCCGGCCGCGGCGGTCGCATTTCGATGGAGGCGAGATGGTAGAGGCCCGTGTACTGTGCGATGTCAGTGCACGTTAAAGAACACCAGATGGTCGAAATTTACGGAGCCCTCCACTACGGCGTCTCTCATAATCATATCGTGGTTTTGGGACGTTAAACCCCAGATATTATTATTATTATCTAGATGGGCTCCTGGAGTGTCTTCAGAACATAACATCTGCTTCTGAAACTCAATCAAACAGCTTTTTCAGTCGGAGTAAAGCAGACTGGTTAAGCCGCGATCAGCGAGAACCGATCCACCTTGCAAGTAGTACGGCTAACTTGACTTGGCGCGTTCCAAGAGGTCGAGTGAATGACGTCGACACTGGCGCTCAGGAGGATTCGACGACAAAAAACTAGTGAACGAGGGTGATCAGTCCCACCCGATGACTCCAAGTGAGACCTGTTTATTTAAATTGGCTCTAGCCTACTTCACATTCCCGTCAAAGTAGGAAACAAACATATGATGGCTCTGGTAGACAGCGGTGCTTCTGTGTCCATAATAAACGCCAAGCTGGTGGATGCAAGTCGCTTGCGCAGTGGAAGAGTCTTACGGGTACATGGCTACGATGGAAAAGTGACGTTGCATGATCAGTGGGCATCTGTAAACGTCGAATTCCAGGGGTCATAAAATAGACAGTGAAGTGTTGGCGATAGACGGTGTGGCGTACGACTTTTTGCTGTCAAGACCAGATATAAAGAAACTAAAGATCAACGTATACTGGGACGATGTGGTTCTAGTCGAAGGAGTGTTAAGGAACGAGACAAATGAGAGTAGACAAGATAACCTACGAGTTGTCAAGTGCACGGAGGATGTCGTAACGGGCTACCCGGAGCTGGTGTGCATAGGAAGCTATCCTCAGGCGATGAAGTCTCACCAGGTTCCTTTCGAACTTGCTGACAAGACCGTCATCCGAAAATCACCTTACAATATGTCAAGAGAGCGAAAGATGCGGCTAAAGAAGGAGCTGCAGGAGATGCTAGATGCCTATATCATACGACCATCGGTATCACCCTTCGCTTCTCCCATAAAGATCGCACCCAAGGAAGACGGAACCTTCAGATTGTGCACCGACTACAGGGTTCTCAATCGTCAGACGGAAATCATACCATTTCCCATGCCGAAGATCGACACAATTACAGATGAGACAGGTGGTTGCCGACATTTTTCCCGCATCGATTTGTGCAAAGGTTTCTGGCAGATTCCATTAACCGAAGAAACAAAAATGTACACCGCTTTCATCACGCCATTCGATCTCTACGAGTACAACCGGCTTCCTTTGCGGTTGGAAAAACTCGCCAGCATGGTTCCAGAAGATCATGAACGACGTCCTAAAGCAATTCCCTGGTGTTTTTTGCAATGTGTACATAGACGACGTTATAGTCTTCTCCAAAACAGAGGCTGAGCATCAGGACCATCTGTCTCAGGTGTTAAATGCCTTCAGCTTGGCACATCTCAAGGTTAATTTTAAGAAAAGTGCATTCTTTCAACGGAAAGTTGTGTTTCTTGGAAGAGTCCTCGATGGGAGCACCAAAAGCACGAAGCAAGAGTCCGTCGAGAAGATCTCGCAGTTGAAGAAACCATATGACGTCCACTCCCTGCGCGTGTTCTTGGGATTGGCAGGACATTTTCGATCTTTCATAAAGGACTTTGCTGTCAAAACTAGATGCCTCACGCGCTTAACGCAGAAAGAAGTTCCCTTTGAATGGAATGATGAATGTGAGAGAGCCTACCGTGACTTGGTGCGCAGAATTTCTGCTGACCCTGTTCTACGCATACCAGACTTCACTTTACCATTTGAATTGAACACGGACGCCTCACATTATGGGACCGGTGCAGTGCTGTATCAAAAATAAATTGAAGCATCAGGCTGAGAAAAGCGACACGTAGTAGGTTACTACAGTTACACCTTCAAGGCATCTGAAATAACTACACTACTACTGAAAAAGAAGCACTGGCTGTTCTGAAGGCCGTTAAGTACTTCCGTACGTATCTGGAAGGTACGAAGTTCACTTTGTTCACCGATCACCAGGCCCTCACTCATCCCTTGAATATGACCCAAACTAAAGGACGTATCGCCAGATGGGTGAATTACTTGCAGCAATTTCACTTTACCATCTCACACCGAGCAGGACCGCTTTTAACCGATGCAGATGCCCTGTCAAGGTTGATGGTACAAAACAACGCCGGCCAGTCCGAAGAAATCAATGAAGTGAAGCTTTGGGAAGGCTCCGAACAACTGGTTTTTACTGAAGGTCGGTATCAAGTCCCACCAACACTTGTTGCCACAGTGTTTTATTTGTACCACGATAGCCCAGAATCTGGAGGACACGACGGATTTAGGCGCACCTACAACAAGTTGGTCAAGAGATTTACGTGGCCTCACATGAAGAAAGACGTCAGTCAGTACGTTCGTTCATGCCACGTGTGTCCAAGTATAAACAGCCTACGGACACCATGATACTACCTTGCCACTCAAACGTGCCTTTTGAAGTAGTACACCTGGATTTCGCCGAACTAAATAAGAAACGGGAAGGAGTCTTCTCTTCTGGCCATAGATGAATGCACAAGGATGGTCGCGGCACGAGCAGGAAAAGAAGATGCAAATAGCGTTATAACCTTCCTCGAAAGAGACATGTTTAGGACTACGCGGACAATTGTATGTGATAACGGCCCCGCGTTCAAAAGTGAAAAGCTAGCAAGATGGGCACAAGATCACAATATATTAATCAAGTTCTGTGCGCCATACCATCCCGCGGCGAATGGGCTTGCAGAACGTGCCATACGGGACGTGAAACAGTACATCAAGATGTACGATAGTTTTCCTGGTGGATGGAAATGCTCTCTAGAAGCAGCCGTAAAGCATCATAACCGATCCTACACAAGTGGCTTGGGGTGCAGTTCACAGTACGCTTCTTCAGGAGAAACCCCTATTCTGCAGGCAGACCGTGAGTTGGGACTCTTGGAAAATCTCAAGATCGTCGAGGAGAGGCAACAAATATCACAGGTGGAGAGATACCGAAACCGAATGAAAAAGAATTTTGACAAGAGACATCGGTCAGATATGCCAGACATTCAAGTCACCGACCTCGTGCTAGTGAGGAAAGGAATAAGAGATACCAGTGCCAAATTTCATGGTCCTTACCAGTGTTGCGGAGTTGACACTCCGGAATTGGAATGACTCCGGATTCATTCCACATTTTTGCGACCCCGGAATGGAATGGGGATGGAATGGGGACAACGCTTGGAGGAATGGAATGGGAATGGAATTAAACGCCTTTTGCACGGAATGGAATGGGAATGGAATTACGTCTTTTGGCAAAATATAGCACCGTTTCGTCGACGCGCTGTTTTTCAAACTTGAAACATTAGTAAGTCAGAGCATCGAATTTAACAATGAAGCAGCATTTTTAAAATCGCTCGGCTGATTACAAGCACGGTAGAGAGAGAGAGCGAATTTATTAGAAGGCCGAGAGGTCGGCCTGAGATTGTGCGCTCTGGCCTGCTAATCAGCACAGGGGAACAGTGAGAGGAAGGAATAGAGGGATAAAGATGATGATGAGGACAGGAATAGGTGATGCGTATGTACAATGACCACGTAACACACAGTGGTCTTCTGGAAGTCTAGCGTCAAGTCCAGTATTCTTGAGAAAATCTATAAATGCCCTTGTAGCAGTCGTTGATGCTGTCTGGTCGGACAAGCACGGTACGTTTATAAGCAACGCACCTACTTCAATTCAGTCCTTATGTAGACTGTGTTGCTCCGAAGTTTGTCTTTATTCATCGCGTAACCGCGGTTCTATGCCGTGGGTATTCGTCATGCGGAACTATGGCGGTGGCATACTCCCCCCCCCCCCCCCCCCCCGCTTCCCCTTACGACTAGTGATTTTTTTTCCATTCGGCGGCGCCCTAGCCGCCTGCTGTCTCACAACCCTTCACTTTTTCGTATTTCCTTCTGTCGCCATCGGCGACTCGGACGCATATTCAAAAGAGCGCTTGTCTAAGTTCTATACCTGACATTGCATACCTGCGCACAGGCCAACACAGAAAGTTCTCCTCACCCCATCTATGCTTGCGAGGCGCGCTTGACAAGCGGAGTGCTGGCGAGCAGTGCGGCCCAGTGCTCTGTATTCGATGCAAAGGCACAAGGTGCCCGAGCGCTGTACTGTTCCAAGTAATACCAGCAGATATAGAGGGTTTTGTTCCCCATTAAATAAATCTTAGTTTTCTCCGTATTCACCATCGCTCCAGACGCATGGCAAAACTGCTTACCCCCGTATTCATGAACCGACCTTAACTTATTACGGTAAGGCTACTTACGAAAGGAAGAGAAAAGTACAAGTATAAGAAAAGAATAAGGTGAGTTTCAAAAACCTGCCTTATCTTGTCATAAGTGCGCCTTATGAAAGGCGTCCTTAACTCGTCAAGTATCTGCCCTGGGAGCGAGATTAGGTAAATTTTTGCTACAAAATGATTACCTCGAGCAGCAATAAGTTATTTTTGTTGCAAGAAACCAACAACAGCATATACAGAAGCAGCCATACTCGAACAGCAGAAATGTTTGTTAAGGCACTGGGAGTTTTCGGTGAAATACACGTGTTTCGTCGGGCCACATTTGTTCAACCCCCGTTGACGCAGTGGGGTCGTGAGTTCACTGTTGCTATTTCAACGTCTTGTGCGTTTTTACTGTGTTTGTTGATAGTATTTTGGCGCTCGCTTCAGCGTTTGTCATTTTCTTTCGCTTGTAAATTTCGCTTGATTGTTTGAGCAATTTTACAGTATTTTTTTTTACGAAGTTGCATTTATTATGGAACGGCACACTATTCGCACTGTCCGCGGCCTATAGGTGGCGCGCGAAGTAAACCAACATGGCGGTCCGGAGGAGGGTAGCGAGCGCACAGTGAGGAAGTAGGAGGGCATGGAAGCGTGTTGTAGAACTTGTTTTGACAAATGTAATGACACCAGGCCGCTTTCATTACTCGGCATCGCGTTCCACATTGAAATAGATTACAATTACGCGCAAAGTCAGGGGGGAAATGAGTACAAATTTGTAAAACAACCATCCATATGGTGGCGAAGACGAAGCAGCCTCAGCACAATTTGCGAGCATCGAGTGCCTCTTCATTCTCGGCTCCACTGACCCGCTTGTGTCCACTGATGTAGTGTCGATTTTTCCTTGAATAAATGTTGCGACGATACACACCATCTGCGGCTGCCATGCCACTCTCTACCAATTAAACAGCGGCTGCATTATTTCATGTAGTGTGACGCAGCTCGCGCACTTGGTGTCTTGAAAAGTGTCACGGGCAGTTTTCAAATAAGAAGGGGTTGAAACACACCATCTATGCCATACACGACGCTTTGTCACTCGCGAAAACAAATTGCTTCAAGCTGTAATGTGGTGAAGGAATTCTGTTAACTCTCGGCAGTTGGAGATGATTTTAAACTCGAATGAATTCGACCACGTC
The DNA here is from genome assembly GCA_030522465.1 of Rhipicephalus appendiculatus. NCBI lineage: Eukaryota > Metazoa > Arthropoda > Arachnida > Ixodida > Ixodidae > Rhipicephalus > Rhipicephalus appendiculatus. Next base: position 970,366 of record JALIZH010021668.1, read on the forward strand.
AATACAATGCTAGGATTTATTTGATTTATCATGAGCATTAAGCTGGGGGGAACAGATCATTCACTGGTGTCGCCAGTTTTGTAAGAAAATTTTTGCAGTCTTATTAGGAAGGATACATGTTTATCGGCTGAAGGGTGGGGTGGGTGGCGGAAATTAGGAAGCGCTCAGGAGATACTAACATATATCGGCTTGTCTTATACAAGATTCGACCAAAATGGCTTCGTAACATCGGACAGCTGATTGTTGAATGGTGCTCAGAACAGAAAAATTGCACTAAAACGTTGAAACGTAGCGTGCGCGTGAGTTTTCTATTTGCACGTGTCCAGTTCCTGCTTTCTTTTTCTCCCACCTCCGCTTCTTGGGATGGCATACAACCAACCGTAGTGAAGTGGTGCAGGCTTGCTTACAGATTACCACACATACCATCACCATGCATTTTACATTAGCATATTTCGCTAGAAAAAAGGTGGGAATATTTTTGCTGAGAACCTGGTTTGCGTACGAAGCACGGCGCCCGTATGTTGGCTATTTCCACTCCAGCGTGGAAAAGGCTAACAAAAAAGCCCTCTGCATTCATGGCAGGTGTTGGCAGGGGCTGCACTAGCCCCGTGAAAGTGCTGCGTCGTCTGTTGATCCTCCTCGAGGAATTTTTCTCTCTATCCGCTGTGCGGCGCGACCGTCTACGGACAGTGCGAATAGTGAACTTCAACGACGAAGAGTGCGGCGTCGTGACGGATTTTGTCAACAAGTGGTAGGTGTTCTCTGGTACCGTGAGGTATATTTGATAACATGAACCGTGTCCATTCAGAGAAAAAAAATTTAAAAAAAAACATGGACGCAGTTCGCGACAGAATTCAACAGCCGACACACTGTGCATCCGTGTACGGCCGACCAAAGAACTAGATAATTGTTAGCATAACTTTGTGAAATTTTACCAGTACGGGAACAGTGTTTTTGCAATCAAGGCAGATATCTGCTGGACTGTATACTCGTGACACGGTCGGCTGCGAGGTAGTGACAAGGTCGCCGCTCCCAAGTTGAAACGTGCCCACTCCATAAAAGCGCGATGCGATGAGCAGCTGCACGAGAGGCGGCACAGGGAACCCACGACCGCTGATATTTTCCAGCAGAAACAGCACAGCGAGCAGCTTCTTCACGGCACTTTTTGTGAAGCGGGGCGACGCAAAAATTCCTGCTCGTCGTTGGTCTCCACCGGGTTCCGTCGATCCTTGAGGATTCGCCGCGGTGGTGACGTGTATGCGTACACTGTGTTGTTCAATATTTCTTCATTGCGGTCCACATAATCAACGAACTGCGCAAAGTTGTCGTCCCCCCACCATGTTGTTTAAGGAAGCCGTAAGGTAGGTCATAGGCTACCTTAACCGAGCCTTACTTAAGTACGAGGAAAGTTCCGCGATAAGTACAAGGTAGGTTCTTGAAACGCGTTAAGGGCAGACTTATGGCTAAGGTTGACTTAAGTCATAAGTATAAGATTAAGTTAGGTTTGTGAATACGGGGGTTAGTCTTCTTGAACACTACTTTTATCTCCATGAAAATATGCTATGTCGTCATTTTAGCATTAACACATTTAAGCTTAAACAATATTAAAACATCGCCCTTCGTTCAAACATGCTGACCATGCAAATACTATAGGTAGCGGGAGAACTGCCCCTGTGGGAATTTATAGGGTGGTTGTAATGCACGAGATATGTCACCGAGCTACTACCCTCGACCTTGGTAACGTGTTTTGCGTACTTTTGCAGTTCTTAATGCATCTGATCGCATCAGCTTCATGGGTGAATTCAGTCTTAACTCGATCGAACTATCAAGATGCCTTTCCTACGTTGAGGAATTACAGGAATGTAATTGAACTGCCCGGCCATTCCCGGAGTGGGAATGGGCTAAGTTTTTTCATTCCGAGGAATTGAAAGGAATGGAATTGTGGCAAGTTCTAATTACTCGGAATATAATTGGAATGGAATGGAGGCGTCCATTCCGCAACACTGGTCCCTTACTCTGTGACAAAGACAGCCACCCAGAACGGAATTTTGAAGACTGTCTGGTACACTGGTGAACGTGGATCAGTTGAATGTCCTTCAATTGGAAATGTCTTCAAGTATTACCCCAGGAGTGGTAATTAAAAGAAACCGGGAAGGGTGAAGCGGTACGAACCTTTGGATAGAAGATGAAGAAGCACGAGAGCCGGGGCAGAAAAGAAGAGAGGGATGAAGTTAAAAATAAAGCAGATTAAGATGGACGCCAGTTCCATACTGAAGCTTTAATGCTGTTCCGTTCTTTCAAGTAGGAACACTACAATATATATATATATATATATATATATATATATATATATATATATATATATATATATATATATATATATATAGGGAGAGAGAGAGAGTCCGACTCCAAATTTAATATAATTTTAGTCTCTTAGTTGCCGGCATCGCGACATCATTATCAATATCTGTAGTGTGTGGACTCCAGATTTATTTTTTACATTTGCCCAAATAAATCGGTCCCGATCGTAACACTTGTCTCAAAGCAACAAAGGCCGCATAGGCTGCTACTCGCTGACTTCGTCGCATAAAATCTATTTCCACAATGCGTGGGATCTGCCGAATTTTCCTTATTAGCATTCTTTACTTTGTTAAAACATGCACTCCGTGCACCGTAGATAGTAGGCTAATGCTGGCACAGGCAGCTTTATTACGCCAGTAAATTACCTTTAAAGTGGCCAAAAATAATTATCAAAAGGTAGGAAATACCATTTGCTACCTTTTGATACCACTGCACCTTGTGAGAAGCTGAGGTTAGGAATTTTTCCGCCAAAGGTTGTTTTCTGGAACAGTACTTGAGTTGCTCTTGCGTCACCGATCTTTGCTGATAACTCAAAAATGCGAACCGTCTTTTCACGGCACTTTTATCGGCTACAGCATGTCGAAGGGCTCCCGTTCGTATACAACCAAGAAATGGCCCTTTCTTTATTGGCGAGCAAGTCAGAGCATTCACTGACTGACTGTGTTGGGATTGCTTTGTATTCTCGGTAGCATTTTTGTGTTCTGTAAAGCAGTCGCTACCCGGTTCAAGACATTTTGCTTGTCATAGCTTAAGTGGTCGATTCAGTTGTTCATCAACACAAGATATTCTGCACATACAAATCCGTTTGAGGGGCATTTTCTACTGAATGTCTGACTTGTCACTAGCCCATGATCCGAATTTTAAAAGCCTGAAATGAAAAAAGAGCAAAGCTTGGAGTACGCTTGAGCTTCGCCTTCAAAAGTAGAACGCGATTGCGTAATCGGGCCCCGCGCGCATCGCCTTCTCAATTGCTAACTTGCCTTCGGTTCTTGGTGAAGGCCTCAACCATGCCGTAAGGAAACGAGCTACTGGCCGCGTAACATTGGCCGTTTCAAATTATCCTAGAATGCCTACTACAAGTACAGTTATTAAGTGCCCACTACGCCATCATTTTTTTTTTGTCAGTCATCGAAGGGCCCACGTCCGTAAAGCAACATGCAAACCTACGCAGTTTCTCACTTTGTTGATGCATTTGCAGCTGACGATGATTAAATATGTCTGCACTTAGTGATCGGTGAGCCTTTAAAACACCCACTCGTTGCGCAATTCACATGTTTTGACGCCTGGCGCGATTGTACGCTTCTTCCACTCAATATTACGTGAATTAAGGAGACTCTCCCCCTATATGACATTCATACAGGCTTTTTTTTTTCAAAGCCCTGTCAAGCAATAGCGTGGATCTGTGGTAGAATACCTGCTTGCCGTACAGACGGCCTGGGTTCGATTCTCACTCAAACCAAAGATTTTTATTGTTTATTTTATTTGCATCTTGATTTTTCGGTCATGGAGAAAATGATGATTTTATGCTCACAACTAACGACGCTGACGCCGTCGCCGACACCAGAATTCCTGCGAAGCGAGCGGTTTAATGCTATGACGCTAAAAGAAGCGGGCATAAACAGTCCCTGTAAAATAGCTGCCAGACAGGACGGCCAACACTCCGTTGTCAATTGATGGGGACCTAAGCAAAGATCTTCAAGAATATTCCGGGCCGGCCCCAGGGGGGGGCGCGGCCCCCCATGAAGCAGTCCGGAGGGGGGCCCGAGCCCTCCAGCGCCCCCGTACTCTCCGCCTATGACAAGCTTCACGCAGCTAAATGTAACAGCACTAAGGTTCTAAGAATGCTTCTTTAGCGTCTTTTGACTTTCTTATAATAAATATCACTACATTAGAAAGAGTTATATTAATGACTGCAGGAGTTTTAAGTGCTTAAACTACGATATGATTATGAGGCATTCTGTATGGGGACTTCGGAGTGATTTCGATCACCTGGGGTACGTTAACAAGCACCTAAATCTAAATACGCCGGTGTTCTTGCGTTTCCAACCCATGGGAATGCTGCCAACAGGGCCGGGAATCAAATCCACGCCCTCGAGCTCAGCAGCGCGACACCTGCTAAGCTACGATGGCGGGTTATTAGAAAGATTTCTTCATATAAAACTTCTTGGTGTACGTTTACACTCACAGGTTTCATGGCTCACACATGTTTGCTTGTGAAATACCCTCCATGGCAGCTTAGTAGCTATGCTGAACTTCGGTGCCCTGAGGAACACA